>JAZKJV010008980.1:0-600000 GCA_037367405.1 Ottelia alismoides | reverse complement strand
GACATCTACTGAGCATCAAAAGATGTATAGCAACTCCACGATGGTTAGAGTTTTCATGACTGGACTTGATACAGAGTATGATACTACGCGTACTCAGCTTCTTAGTGGAGCTACCATACCACCTGTCACAGGGGTAAATCTCCAACTCTAATTTTTGAGACTAACCTGTGCGGCGTTAGCTTCCCCAAGCTAACCAGCCTTCCCCTTGCGTGTAGACGTACACCAGCACGCTAAGTAACCACGCCGCTAGAATGCTCGTACACAAGCACACAAGCACAAGGACACAAGAGCTTTGGCACTAAACCCTCTTTGTATTGCAAGAGACTCACTCTGAGTGTGATATCTACAAATGAGCTCTACCCCTCCTTATATAGACATCCTGGGGGTATACGAAGGGACACCATTATTACATGTACAATGAATGCAAGGACTCTTAGTCTTCTATGGAGACCCTTTGTCTTCTTAGATGACTCTTCGTGCGCTTGGCTCTTCATCTTCCGTGCAATCCCTTCGTCTTCTGCAACCGACGCCACGTCGCCCGCTCCGTCAGCATGCCATGTCGTTTGCCTCCTCAGCACGCCACGTCATCAGTGGGCCCCACGCTCCTACGTAGGATGTTGCAGCTCAAGCTCATCAAGTGCCGCCGAACACTTGTGTTGTGCCAAGGGGAACCCGCGGTCATGCGGTAAACCCCATTCTTAGCCGTTCGTAAGCTAAGGTGAAGTCCTCCAGAACTTCATAGTGTGGCCACCGAACCACACGGTCGTGCGATACCGCTATCGCACGGTATTACCGTATCACGGGAGTTGGGGGTGTTACACCACCCATCAAGGAGTCATATAATCGTCACAGTCGGATTATCATGCATTCTACAACCACTTCTCCGCCCTCTTCAGTAATGGCCGCTTCTCGTGGCCGAAGAGGGACGATCCACTCCAGAGAACGCACCCCTCGTGGTAGAGGCGGTGGACATCAGTGTGGCCCTTACACTTACTGCCGTAGGCATGGACATACAGAGGATACATGCTACCAGAAGCATGGATATCATTCTTCTTGTGCATCTTCAGAGACTACAAATTCCTAGGTCGATTCTCACATGGATGATATTATCACTCGTATTCGAGAGATCATGACTCCTCCTGCTGGCAGCACCCACTACAGATACCGTAGCCAGAGCCGCTTTGAGCTCCTCAATTATCGCCCATGCATTTACTGGTAGTACTGGTGTAGACATGACAAAGTGGATTATGGATCTGGTGCTTCACACCACCTGTGTGGAGACAGAGCGCATCTGAGGTCCTACAGGACCATACCACCTGGCAATGGGTTGTCATTACTAATGGCGACCACTTACCCGTTACAAGATAGGGGGAGGTGCATTTGATGCCGTCCATGTGCCTTCAGAATGTTTTATATGCTCCTGGCTTTCAGAGGAATTTACTTTCCATTAGTCAGATTACTAAGGATAAGCATTGTCATGCCATTTTTGACCCTTCATCTCTTGTGTTTCAGGACATACTCATGGGAAGGGTGATTGGATGTGGCCGTGTGAGCGGGGGCTTTACAGACTGGTCCAACCTCCTCGTGCTAGTGTTTCTACTATACCTATTGGACCAGTCTCACCATACATGTGACACCTTCGTCTTGGTCACCTTCCTCTACAGAAGTTGTGTCATGTTCTCCCTCAGATCTCTACGAGATCTTCTTTCCAGTGTGAGGCATGCTAGATTGAGAAGCATCATAGTTCCTCATTTCCATCCTGTCAGAGTCGGAGCAATTCTCAGCTATTTGAGCTCCTACATTTAGACATTTGGGGTTTGAGTCGTGTTCCTGATCACCAGGGACACCGTTTTTATCTAGTTGTTGTCGATGATTTTTCTAGACTTTCATGGATCTTTTTATTGGTGAATAAGTCTAAGGTTGGATATGTAATCAAATATTTTATTAATGAAATAAAGAATATTCTTTCTGCAAAAGCCAAATACCTTCATTCTGATAATGCTTTAGAAGGCTACACTTTACAGCTTTCTGAGTTCCTTAAATCTCTGGGCATAGTTCATCAGACCTCATGTGCTTATACTTCCCAACAGAACGGTGTTGCCAAGCGCAAACACCGTTACTTACTTGATGTGACCAGAACATTGCTGATATAGAGTCGTGCTCCTCATGCTTACTAGGGAGATGTTGTCCTCATTGCATGCTATCTAGTGAACCGCATGCCCTCGTCTGTGTTGGGAGAGAAGATTCCTTTCTCGATTGTGTTTCCCGAGAAGGATCTTTTCTCCTTTACATCTCGTGTGTTTGGTTCGGTTGCATTTGTTCATGATATCTCTCCTGGTCGTGACAAGTTCTCTCCCAAAGCTGTCAAGTGCGTTTTTGTCGGCTACTCTCGTACCCAGAAAAGGTATCGCTGCTTTGTTCCGCTCAGGAAAAGTACTTTGTTAGTGCTGATGTCACTTTCTTTGAGTCTGTCATGTATTTTTCTCCTACAGGTGACAGATTAGTCCCATCTGACTCTGACAGTGAGATCTACATGCCTCCACCTCCTACTGTCATAACACCACTACACCTGCTCTTGTAGCTCCACCTTCTATTGTGACTCAATTTTTCCATGTGTTTTTACTCGCAGGTCTCGCTCGGTTCCCCTTGCTCGCAGGTCTTACCAGTCATCCAACACGCCTCAAGTATGTAATGAGCACATTGTTTCTATTGATGGCACTATTGAGTTGTCTATGCAGCAGGATTCCATACAGGATGAGCACGTGCCCTCTCAAGAGGGGAACTCACAGGTTACGGACTTGGCAGATGATCTTGATGCATCGATTGCTCTGCGCAAACTGAAACGTAAGTGTGCTACTTATCCTCTTGCAGCCTAGGTTTCCTTCAGCATGCTATCAGAGGATTTCAGGAGATTAACCTTGGCACTATCAGTCGTGGAGATACAACAGATATATCATGAGGCTCTTTAGGACAGTCAGTAGAGGTTAGCCATGGACAAGGAGATGGTTGCATTATAGTTACGTGGTACGTGGAGTCTTGTTTCTGCTCCAGTTGGCGCATTTGTTGTGGGATGCAAATGTGTGTTCACAGTGAAACACCGTGCGGATGGCAGTATGGATCACTATAAGGTGAGACTTGTGGCACGTGGGTTCACCCAGACATATGGGGTGGACTATCAGGATACTTTCTCTCCAGTTGCCAGACATTCTACTCTATGTATTCTATTTTTTGTTGTTGTGACACGAGATTAGCTCCTTTACCAGCTTGATGTGAAGAATGTCTTCCTCTATGGTGATCAATAGGAGGAGCTCTACATGCAGCAACCACCTGGGTTCGCTGGTGAGAGGAAGTCAGAAGGTTTGCAGGCTACACAAGGCTATCTATAGCCTTAAACAGAGTCCAAGAGCATGGTTCCAGAAGCTCTCGGGCTTGATAGAGCAGCAGGGGTTTGTGCGATTGACTGCCGATCACTCCTTGTTTGTGCAGAGGACCTAGCAAGGTAATATTGTCACTCTTGTTTACATTGATGACATTATTGTTACAGGGGATGATGAGCAAGGCATTCAAGGTGCCAAAGATTTCTTAGATCAGCAGTCTATAACCAAGGACTTTGGACATTAAGTTACTTCCTTGGAATGGAGTTTTCCAAGAACCAACGAGGTCTTGTGATGACCCAGAGGAAGTACGTTACAGATCTTTCAGAGACAGGCATGGCAGATTGCAGGCCAACCACTACTCCTATTGCCGGAGCATGAAGCTCTATGATGATGACACTGAGGAGGTCGACAAGAGAAGGTACAGAGAGCTTGTTGGTAAGCTATTATATGTGACTATTACCAGGCCTGACATATCCTTTGTCGTGAGCAAAGTGAGTTAGTTTATGGAGCAGCCCAGACAGGCACATATGGATGCCATCCACATGATTCTGAGATATCTGAAGAATTCACCTGGTATGGGACTTCTTTTCAGCAGAGGCACATCTCTTTCAGTTACAGCAAGTGCAGATGTAGATTATGATCTGTGTCCAAAGGATAGGAAGTCTACATCAGGCTTTGTTGTATTCATAGGGAACTCCTTGGTTTCATGAAAGAGCAAGAAGCAGACTGTGGTGGCCAGATCGAGTGCTGAGTCAGAATACAGGGCCATAGAGTAGGCTATCACATAGATGATGTGGGTCAGATTTGTTCTTACTGACCTAACTATAGGGGTGTCTCTTCCCATGCACCTATAATGTGACAATCAGGTTGCTCTTTTTATTGCCAACAACCTAGCCTTTCATGAGAGGACGAAGCACATAGAGGTGGACTGTCACTACACTCGTGACATGATACAGAAGGGTTTTATCGCCACTACGCATGTCATCTATGGAGACCAGACAACAGATGTTCTTACTAAGGCCCTAGCCAGAGGGCCTTATCAGAGATGTTGCTCCAAGCTGATCGATATCTACGCTCCAGTTTGAAGGGAGTATTGAGATATTTGTTATCCTTATTATTGTTTTCTTATGTTTTATTTCTTTTGTCTTCTTCTTGTAGTTTTCCCAATAAGTTCCTCTCCTATATAAGAGAACCTGAGGGCCTCTCATTTGTGCAATTCACTCTTTTCCCTCTACAAGTAGTATTGCTCACCTTTTTCCTTCAAAATATCTATAAAGGAATATGAAAATAACTGAATTAGAGAGAAAAACGTTGCAAGATACCTTTCAAGGTCCAGTTAGCTATGTACACGATTTGTTCATGAAGAAGAAAAGGATGACAAGGATGACGCCACAAGAAATCAGGCAGAGTTGATGAAGAGAAGTCCTGAGAAAAAGTTCTTTGCGAGGTACGTAGATAAGAAAAAGAAACTTAAGGACTTTATTTGACTATTAGTTGTGATTGAGAGCCCTTAAACCATCGTACTCATGGAAAGCTTCTTTACCAACAACAACAAGCAAAACCCCGGGCATTTTCCTTAGAATTTATGTGGGAGACATTTTTTTAATCGCATAGTACAAACATTGTGATCTATGCGATCCCCTCATATGTTGTCCCCAAATAATAAATGTGTTGAAATCTAGATACGACTCTATTACATTCTCCAACAAAAAACATGGCCTTTATCTTCAAATTCTACATTCAAATCATTGCAAGTTATCTACCAGAGAAATCAGAGATGTTAACCGGAAGAATTTCCACTTCAAGTTATATTTACAAAGTAAAATTTAAAATCATGAAGGTTTAATTTCTGGAGTGCAGAAACTTACTTCAACAGCTCATCCCGCCAAGATGGTTCCAGATAAAAGCTATAGTTAAGATCCAAATCTTTAAGTATGGTATTTTCATCAATTTCAACCTTGTCTGAGGAACGACCCAAGGATGACCCTTTAAGATCAAATCTTCGGTGGATCCTCAACTCCGTGCAAAACACATTCCCCATCACAACAAACCTGAACTGCAATTTGCTACAAGCATGTATATAAGCTTGTAAAGACAACATACTTGATAACACCATTAATGAAAGAAAACAAAAATATCTAATGATTGTTTTTTTTATTTTCTCAAAACTATCGGCTTTCCTTCAGATACCACGGGAGGGCAAAAGTCAGGAATAAAGTGCACTGGAACTTTTCTCGATATCAATTTTGTCCAATTACCTTTTGACCACTTAAAGGCTTGACTCTGTGAAGACCGAAAAACTTAGTTATAAGGGTATTATCATATGTCCGCACATGGTGGTGATAATCTGGGAGCATTTTCAAAAGAACCTGCAGTTCAGAACAACACTTAGTGAAGAGGAAGTAGATTTAAATTGCACGGCATGCCAATATCAAGCAAATTAACTATGCAGGGAAGGATATAAAGAAGGGCATAAAATTATACCCATTCCCACTTTATAAGTTATTTTTGTTTCTGCTGGCATCAACAATATAATTCTTCTTAAGTAATCCACCAAAAATAAAGGCCATATGTGTACCAGGCCCTATTGCCAAGCCATGTACTCCTCAGGGTTGACTTCAGAACTTCATAAAAGAAGTTTACAGGTGACCATAAAAATTAGCCACCCCTTCTTTTTGAAAAAACAAAAATCCGACCAAATACGAGACCAAGCTTGAACATGATCGAGCCTCAATAAGGCTCAAAGCCAAACACTAATTTTTGTTCCGGTCTACTTCGCAACTCTCTTGACACTATCTCGCATGGGGAACCATTGTCTAAAATTGAGACCATTTTGTAAAATGTTAAACGTAAAATTGTCATTGCTGAAATTTCTATTTTTTTCAAGAGGCGGCAAGGATCTGTGTAGAACATTCGAGAACAGTATTGTAAATTCTACATGTTGTGTGGTCTATCTATGGGAACCGTTGTCTAAAATTGATACCATTTGGTAAAATGTTAAACGTAAAATGGTCATTGCTGAATTTTTTGTTTTTTTAAGAGGAGGCAAGGATATAGAATCCTCTTTCACCTTCCGTAGGTTAGGATTCTTTAGAATATTCTTTACTTCTTACATTTCTAATAAGTGTAGAACATTCTAGAATAGTATCGTGATTTCTACATGTCGTGTGGTCCATCTATGGGAACCGTTGTTTAAATATACGAGATCATTTTGTAAAATGTTAAACGTAAAATGATCATTGCTAAAAATTTCTTTTTAAGAGGAGGCAAGGATTTAGAATCATCTCCCACCTTTGTTGAGATAAATGTATCTCACGGTGTCATTTATGTTTTAGGTATTCTTGATGTATCTCTTGTGTAATTAACTCAGGGCTTTTCTCCTATATAAGAGAGCCCTTGGGTCTCATCTATGTTATGGTTTATTTTTTCTCCCAACATGGTATCGGAGAAACGGTTCTAAACCGAGGTTCTCGTATCCCACCCTAAATCTAACCCTACACGCCCAACCTCCCCCACCCCCGCCCCGCCGTCGTCGAGCGCCGCCCACCCACCCTCGCCGTCCAGCGTCACCGCAAAGGGCCACTAGCCCTTCCAGCGTCGCTGCGTGGGGACCCAGCCTCTTCCAGCACCGCTGCGTGGGGGCTCCAGTCCCTCCCGCGCCTCCGTCGGTGGCCCCTGCCACCCCCTGCGCCGTCGTGGTGGCCCCAACCAACCCCGTGCGTCGTTGAGACGCGTTCTCGTGTGGGTCAGAGGTCTGTCCTGGTTCGCAGATTATGATTTTTTATGATTTATATCACATCGTGCGATTCTAGACCTCACACGAAGATATAGGGATGGTTGTATGAGTCTATAGATACAACTAATCCTTACTATGGTCCTGTAGATGCATTATCTTCGATTTACTCCTCAGTTTTTCTATGCTTCGGCTTCTTGGTACAATGTCGGAGAACAAGGGTGACGTTTTCTCATCTTCTGGTGCTTTCAAGGGCCTGGCTCCTATCGTGAAGATGGATGGGACCAACTACGAGTTGTGGTTCATGCAGTTTCATACCCTACTGCAGTGCCATAACAAGGAGCACATTCTGACAGATTCAGAGCCGGCGGACAAGATTGGGGCCAATACTTTATGGAAGCAAGATGACGTCTATGCTCGCACCTGGCTCTCTGGGACACTTACCACAGAGATTGCCAACGATATTGTTAATCAGCCAACAGCAAAGGCTATGTGGGACATATTAGCAGACACATACGGGCAGGCAAAGAATGAGAGCACGATCCTTCAACTACAGTTCGACATTTTTTCGACCAAACAGAATGGTCGACCACTCCACGCACACTTCTCTCATCCGAGAGGCATGTTTGAGCGACTACACAGCTTCATGCCAATTACCACCAGCATTGAACAGCAGCAGGCATATCAGAATGCCACAATGAAAGGAGTGTTTCTGTCATCTCTTGACTCTGAGTATGATGCAGCTCATACTCAACTTCTGACAGGAGAGACGATACCGTCGATGGAGGAGGTCTACAAACGATTGAGTAGGATTACTACCACATCCACTACTACGGCCCAGATGACTCCCTCTGCTATGGCAGCTTCTCGTGGCAGAGGAGGGTCTTCCCAGTTTCGTGGTCGCGGACCTCGCGGTCGAGGAGGAGGCTGTCAGCATGGCCCATGTTCCCATTTCCATTGTCCTAGTCATTCGGAGGAGACATGTTTTCAGAAGCATGGATATCCGACGTCTGCGCATGTTGCTGAGCAGACTGAGTCTTCGCCTGCGCCTACTCCAGATGCACGTTTGGATGATATTGTGTCTAGACTTCGAGAGATGATGAGCACTCCAACGACCGACTACGGGTTCCTCAGATGCAGCAGCTACTGCCAGAGCGTCGTCCAGTTCGTCAGGTATTCCTTATGCGTTTACCAGTTGTAGCAATTCAGATTTGACTAATTGGATTATGGATTCTGGAGCGTCACATCATATGTGTGGAGATCAGACGTGGTTTAGTTCTTACAGGTCTATCTCACCTGGGAGATCCGTGGTCATTGCTAATGAGATTCGACTACCCATTATTGGTCAGGGGGAGATTGTTCTAGCCCCTTCTATGCATCTTCAGAACGTCTATATGCTCCAGACTTTCAGATGAATCTTTTGTCTATTAGTCAAATTAAAAAAAAATTTACATTGTCGTGTCATCTGTGATCCCCCTTCTCTTGTGTTTCAGGACATACTAACTGGCAGGGTGATCGGGCATGGCCGTGAACGAAGAGGATTGTATAAGCTAGCCATACCATCATACGATGGGATTGCTACTATTCCTTCAGGATCTGTTTTTCCTTTCATGTGGCATCTTCGCTTTGGTCACCTTCATCTTCAAAAGATGATTCATGTGCTCCCACAGATATCTACTCGTACTACATTGGACTGTGAAGCCTGTCAGCTTGGGAAGCACCATCGCTCCTTGTTTCCGAGTCGTTCGAGTCGTCACAGTAGTCAGTCATTTGAGTTGTTTCATTTTGACATTTGGGATCCTAGTTGTGTTCCTGATCATCAGGGGCATCGTTTTTATATGGTTGATGTGGACGATTATTATAGACTATCTTGGGTATTCTTGTTAAAACATAAGTCTGAAGCAGGTGCTATCATTAAATCTTTTCTTAGAAGTCAAAAATATCTTCTCTGCTAATGTGAATTTATTCGTACGGATAATGCTTTGGAATTTTCCACATTACATTTATCTGAATTTCTCAGGTCTCTTGGTATAGTTCATCAGACTTCTTGTAATTATACTTCACAGCAAAATGGTGTGGCTGAACGTAAACATCGTCACCTTCTTGATGTCACGAGGACCTTGTTGATTCAGAGTCATACCCCTCATTCTATCTGGGGTGATGCGGTTCTCACCATCTGCTACTTGGTGAACCGCATGTCGTCCACTATTCTTGGAGAGAAGGTTCCCTTCTTGATTATGTTTCCCGAGAAGGAACTATTCTCTCTCACTCCCATAGTCTTTGGATCTGTGGCCTTCGTCCACAATTTCACTACTGGCCGTGACAAGCTCTCACCTAGAGTTGTCAAATATGTTTTTGTCGGTTATTCTCGTATCCAAAAAGGGTATAGATGTTTTGATCCTGTTGGACGAAAATATTACGTAAGTGCTGATGTCACATTTTTTTAGTCTATTATTTATTTTTCTCCTACAAGTGACGGGTTGTCTAATGCTAGTTTTGGAGAGGATGTTGTGGTTCCTCCACCTTCGTCTTCTCCACCATATGCCCCTAATGTTGCACCTCAGTCTTCTCCACCTCCACCATTTCCACCTCTGTCTACCCAGTCCAAATTCTTACCCCATGTTTACATTCGCAGGTCTTCTACTCGCCCCTTTGCTCATGCGCCGTCCGCATCATCCATCACGCCTCAGGTATGTCATGAACACATTGTTTCTACTGATGGCACTGGAGTTTTAAATGATACACAGGAAGAATTGATTCCAGAGAACAGAGAGGTTGATGACTTGGAGATACCTATTTCCCTAAGGAAGCCTCGTCAATGTGCCACGTATCCTCTTGTTGTGCATGTTTCTTTGGATCACCTTTTAGAGGAATAAAAGAAGTTTGTGGTGGGACTCTTTGTTGTTACTATCCCACGTATATATCAGGAAGCGCTACAGGACAGTAGGTGGCGACTTGCAATGGAAGAGGAGATGGCATCTTTGCGATCGTGTGGTACCTAGAGCATTGTGTCTGCTCTGTCAGGTACCTCTATTGTGAGCTGCAAATGGATATTTACGGTAAAGCAGAGGGCAGATGGCAGTGTGGACCGCTACAAGGCCAGACATGTGGCCCGTGGGTTCACCCAAACTTATGGGGTGGACTATTATGATACCTTCTCTCCCGTGGACAGACACTCGACACTACGTATTCTTCTATCCGTTGTTTCACGGGAGTGGCCTCTTTACCAGCTTGATGTGAAGAATGCATTTCTATATGTGGACCTACAGGAGGAAGTATATATGCAGCAGCCACCAGGGTTTGATACTGAAGGGGAGTCCCAAAAGGTGTGCAGGCTCCATAAGGTGATTTATGCCTGAAGCAGAGTCCGAGAGCTTGGTACCAGAAGCTATCGGAGTTGATAGAGCAACAAGGGCTTGTGCGGTCTACTACGGATCACTCACTTTTTATTCAGAGGACACAGAGAGGTATTGTTGCTATCATGAAAGAAAATATCGGCGATATATCGCCGATATATCGATATCGACATGGGACCGATATGGGCACCGATATGGCGATATAACCCTATTTCCAGGCATTTTCTTCACAAAGGCTCGTTGATATGGGCGATATTTCGACGATATATCGTCGAAATATCGTATCGATATTGATATCGATATGGCCTTCCATGGTTGTTATTCTTGTTTATGTAGATGATATAGTTGTTACAGGGGATGATGAGCAGGTATTTAGGCTGCCAAGGAGTTCCTAGGTCAACAGATTGTGACTAAGGACCTTAACACTCTTCGATACCTCCTTGGATTGAAGTTCACCAGGAACTAGCGTGGTCTTGAGATGACTCAGAGAAAGTTTGTGATGGATCTTTTTGAGACAGGTATGACAGGGTGCAAGCCTGCTACTCCCTATGGATCCGAGTATGAGATTGTATGATGATGACACTGAGGAGAGGAGATATAGAGAGCTTGTTGGGAAGCTCTTATACGCCACCATCACTAGGCCGGATATAGCTTTTGCAGTGAGCAAAGTTAGTCGGTTCATGGAGCAACCCAGGAAGGTGCATATGGATGTTGTCCATATGATCTTGAGATATTTGAAGACCTCACCTGGTTCGGGTCTTATATTCAGTAGGGATACATCTCTTGAGGTGACAGCTTGTGCAGATGCAGATTATGCAGGTTGTCTCAGAGACTACTTCGGGCTTTGCTATTTTTGTCGGGAGCTCACTTGTTTCATGGAAAAGCAAGAAGCAGACAATGGTGGCTAGATCAAGTGCAGAATCTGAATATAGGGCCATGGCACAGGGAAGTGCAGAAATGATGTGGGTTAGATCTATGTTGACTGACCTTACTATTGAGGTTTCTCTTCCTATGTAGCTTTTATGTAATAATCAAGCAGCTCTATTTATTGCCAATAATACTGCTTTTCATGAACGGACAAAGCATATAGAGGTGAATTGTCATTACACTAGAGACATGATCCAGAAAGTCTCATATCCACCTCCCATATTTCCACCGGAGATCAGACGACTGATATCTTCACCAAGGGCCTAGCTAGAGGTCCCTTTCATAGGTGTTGCTCCAAGCTGAGCATGATAGATATGTATGCTCCAGCTTGAGGGGGAGTGTTGAGATAAATGTATCTCACGGTGTAATTTATGTTTTAGGTTTTCTTGATGTACCTCTTGTGTAATTAACCCGGGGCTTTTCTCCTATATAAGAGAGCCCTTGGGTCTCATCTATGTTATGGTTTATTTTTTCTCCCAGCAACCTTTCATAGGTTAGGAATGTCTAGAATTTTCTTTATTTCTTACATTTCTAATAAGTGTAGGACATTCTAAAATAGTATTGTAATTTCTACATGTTGTATGGTCCATCTATGGGAACCATTGTCTAAAATTGAGACCATTTTGTAAAATATTAAACGTAATATGGACATTGCTGAAATTTCTATTTTTTTAAGAAACATTGATCTAGAATCTTCTTCCTCCTCCCATAACTTAGGACACTGGAATTTTCTTTATTCCTTACATTTCTAATGTGTAGATGATATGGTCCATCTATAAATGGGACTAACAAGAAGAAGAATTCGAGTTCTCTCAAAGGAGATGCCTGAATGGAGGCGATCAGGCCTCACGCATCACAGAATCGTGGATTATCCAAGTAGACTAGTTATATTTGTTGATGCAGAACAGAAATATACTATTTTTTCAATGGAATTACATGGTTTGGTATAACTTTCCAATCTGTTTCATCAAAATCACATGAGTAAAAATGCCATATTGAAGCTGCAAAATCTTCGTCTCATTCCTCGCATGAGAGTATGTGGCTACGAAAATGCCCCACATTGCCTTAGCAATGGACTGATGAAGAATGTCATTGGCTATCTATGACGTAAGAGTACTAGATAACCGTACATGCGTACACACGCCATCTTGCTTCCACGAATCATACATCACAGTTTTGTCGGTTGGCCCTGTCAGAATGTGCTCTTGTTTCATTGCACAATGCTCATAAAATGCATGGATATAACTTAGAATTGGTTCCATCCATCTTGACGATGGGAGCCAAGCCTTTGAAGGCTCCAGAGGATGATAAGTCGACCTTGTTCTCCGACATGATGATGAAAGGGCCGGGAAAGGACGTGACTGGGATTGTAGACTGATTAAGTATGTAATAAATGGGTAACTGGATCTATCCAAGATCCAATTATTCCCACTTATGTTTAGTCCCACAACTACTATTGTGGGAACTCGACCTGTCTGTGAGCCTCTAAGGAGCCATGTACCCCCTTTACTCATTGAGCGATTGCAATAGACGATCCGACCCTTTGAGGTTTTCTCCCATAATTTCATCATGCTCCCTCACGGAATAGAGTTCTACGTAAAACCTGAGCGTTCCATTGGATATTTATTTATTTCGTTCGTTCGTATTCTGATTTTGCTTTCGCATTTATATTTCAACATGGTATCATAGTATGAGAGAAGGCATGAAAGGATCGGAGCATCTGTTGCAATCTCTCAGTGAGTACAGGGGGTGTGGGGCTTTATATATAACCCCATAGACAGATCGAATTCCAACAATAGTAGATGTTGGACTAAACATGAGTGGGGAGGAATTGGATCTTGGAGAGATCCAATTGCCTTTTTATTACACACTCTAACATTTACACAATCATATAGGGAACCGACTGTGCACGCAGACTCAAGGCACAATCGTTCCCATCAACTTTAAAGATGCCCTAGGGCACGCAAATGAATTTAGAGGTCTGAACTCACTTAAATCGGCTGGAAATCAGATCTCTAGGGGACCTAGTGCACACAAAAAGTGCAAATGGGGTGCAAACGGATGTGTGGTGATGGACCTTATTGGCTACTACGTGATAACTATCACCGACGGTTAGTATGGGCTATTGCGGGCGCCGCTAGCAGTGACTGGACACGGCCACAATAGGTTGCAGTGACAAGAAAAGCTTATAGAGGCCCCATATGACAGCAGCGGTCCCGCAGGAGATGCCTAAAGAGGCCTACGTGATTGCCCTAATGACGGCAAGGTGTTGCTCAAGGGCCTATGGCAGTAAACACGGGACGGCGACGGTGGTCGAGTGGTGCGCATGACATCGTCGACGGGCCAGGAGAGAGGTCGGATGGATGGGGTCGGAGAGACAGATTCAAAGCTCCAGTCTAGGATCGTCGCTCTGATATCAAGTGGAGAAAATAATAATGATTAAATTATTCTAAGGGCTCTGGGGGTCTCTTATATAGAAGGAAAATTACATAATAGAGACAAAATAAATAAGCAAATACAAAATATCTTTAACATTAAAAAAAGCCAAAAATTATTCATATAAAAGCAAGGTTGACGGTACTACTGTGATAGCAGGGCAGGCGGTCTAGAGCGTGAGGTGTGTTTTTATAGAGGGATTTGACCAGCTCGTTGTATATAAGCTTGCCTATTCGACTTAAAGACTCGCATTACCAAGAAGTACTTACTATTGTTGGAGGAACAATACCTAGCCCCGAGGATGCTCCAGAATCTTTTCGATTGCTCGTTCGAGAACGACGCTTCTTCCCTTCTACCCTGCCTATGAAGTGATGAGTGCAAACACTGATTCTCTATTTTGCTGAGTCTTGTCTGGGATGCGATTCTCCTCTCTTCTTTTTAGGTGTCTTTCTTGCAAACAAAGAAAAGAAAGAGTAAATCAAAAGACAATGTTCAGAGTCAAACCCTACCTATATCAGTTTTGGTCCATAAGAAGAATCAGACAGGGCCACACAAAGAGGCGTCTTGTTCGTACTACTTAACTAACTAACTAAGAAGTAGAAGTGGAAGAAATTCTGCGCAATCAAGACCTGGATCTTTCTTTTCCGGACTTCCTAAGATCCCAACTATCTATCTCCTCTCTATATGTTCTGTTATGTTCCAAACAAAGAAGAAAAAGGAAGGTACATGCATGCCAACGGGCCGCTAGAATGGCATCAAGTCGATTCACCTCTAAAGAATAGGGAGGACCCCGAGGAGAATTAGGCAACCAGGAATGCTTACCTACTCCTCTGAAAAAACCAACTGACCCTGCTCTTTACCTAGACAGAGAAACCTAGGTACTGCTAGGACTATGTGCTTCTTCCACTACTGACGAAATCGGAATATGATGCTTTTTTCTTTCCAGGCTGATCAGCTAATCATACTATGCTTTGACCTCAAGGGAAAGATCTTCCATTTCATTCTTCTTCCTTAATACCCCTAGCTCCGCCGCGGCCATTGCTACTTGCTACTAGACTGGATATCCCCCTTTGATCGCCTCCTATAGTGACACATCTCAGACCTAGAACCGGAGTCCTTGGCCCCTAGCTTTGATCTGTCTGCTGCCCGTCGGCTTGTTTTTCCGGTCTCGACTTTCCTATGTGGAGTGACTGACCTTTCTCTTGCATCGCTTCTCTCCCTTCCTGACCTCGCTCTCCTTACTGTGAATCACAGGGATTCCGATAGTATAGTTGCTTTGATTCTCACTTGCTTCTCTTTCCCGCTAGCTTCACATCGTCTTCCTACAAGTGAATACTGAATAGTTACGAAGATTTGTTGTACGATAAAATATTATCTGGAATGATATCCCACACCCCTGGATTCACATTTACATGGTATAATGACTAGGATTTCTGAATCTTCTTCCTAAAAGTTTGCAGATGAATTGAACTAGATTAGGATAGAATTGACTTGACAATGTTCTTATGATTTGTATGGTTTGCCAATGTTGCAAGCTCTATGCATCATCAAACACTAGTCATCATATGCTTTACTGGTAAACTCAAATTAGTGGCAGTTCGGACTATTCTGGTGCATTTGGGATCAACTACTTAAATCTTCAACATACACAACCTAGATAATTAATAAATATCCAAAAATCTAAGTTGAATTTACACAAACTTATTGATTGAAATCTACATTAAAGACTTCCAAGCCTAGATAATACTTTACGTGGCTTCCAATCAGGAGCAACAGCATAGGTGGTATCTTAGTGTGTATACTTTAACTAATAACATGTTGAGCGTCATTAAGTTCAGTCCTTGTAAATTATCATGAATGGCATTGGTTGTTAAGGTTCTCTCACACAAACATGGACCTCTCAGACCAATAGTCATGTCATCAAGAAAATGTAAGAACTAGTTATGTATGAGAATAGCTGAATAAGATGTCAACAAAAAAAATACCTTCACTTCGGACTTGCGCAGCGTCTTAATCATGAAGCGGTCATCTTGAGACAAGAAAAAAACACTGCCACTTTTTCCAGGAGAAGAGAGCTCTCGGAGGGCTTCATTACCACAGATAGACATCATATAATCAGCAGCATCTATCTTGAACATCTCACGCAAATTTCTGACCAGAAGAAATAATATAGATAAGGTGTGAAAGTTGGTAAACAGGGAAATGCATAAAGTCTGTGTTGTGAAAAGGGGAAGAAGAATCTATGTAAGGTCGTTTTCTTATGTTACTAGAAATACCACAATGAACCAACTAATTTCCAGTATTTCAGAAACAAATTAAGGGCAAAGTTTCATCTTGTTATTTATGGGTTTCAACAATGAGCATCCATATATACATTGAAAAAACCATTTTGAGGTCAACCATGCTTTGGTCCCCCTAGTATGACTACTATAATTTGCATCATTGTTTACACAATGCATAACCACTCCTGTATCATGTCTACAGTCAAACATTAACTCTGTTGATCTAATAAGTACTTTCCTTAATTTTAAGAATTTCCATAATTGATGCTTTGACATATTTATTTCAAATGAATTTAAACCAACAGCGAATCCAGAGCATGGCCCAAATTTCGGCAAAATTCAGTCGAATTTAACCAAAATTTCCTTTTCTCTATACAAGTGAAATCGAAATATTACCGTATTTCTTTTTCCATAATTTCAGCGAAACGGCAGTGAAATTTCGCTGAATTACGTCATTTGTCGAAACGACAAAAATAAAGGAATCTAGCCTTTGCTTTCATCGACATTCACCAATATCAGTAAATTTTCACTCATTTCTCTCTGATGATGTGTTGCATTTTAAGATAACTATATATTGTGTAAACATACTTCTTTAATTAGTTCTAAAATTTCAGGTCTAAACCCAAAGTAAATTAGCTAGACTCAAGTTCAAAAACTTAAATTTAAGTTTTAACTAATATCGTATTTTTTTCTTTATTTTGATGTATATGTTCTTTATGTTGTTATTACATGTGTCACTCCATTATTATTGAAAAAGTGAATTATATTTTTTTCCTACAATTACTAAACCATCTCTCTGACTTTGAGTATTAGATGCTACTACATATTAGCATGTGTGATGATTCTGACGATAATACTATTTCAAAACTTATATTTAATACATCTATTTTACAAACAAGTGTATTGCTATCTTATTTATTGATTTAAAATTATTTAAAAAACCTTATTTTTGTGAAAGCGCATTTAGATGATTTCCGACCATTTTGGTGTTGAACGAAACTCTCCGAAATTTCTCTTATTAGAAGGCAAAATGAAATCGAAATTCAAAATTTAAGGCCTTAATCCGAGGATCGATCAACAAGCAGAGTAGTGACTATAATACTTCCTTCAGATTCCTTCTAAACATTCAAGCCTTTGGCAAAATAAAATCTTCAAACAAAATTTATCCTTACATAACTATAAAGAGAGGTTGTTTATCGACAAGGCTACAACCCCAATCCCACTCTAACACATGCTGGTGTGCTATGTTCATGTGTCTCACCACATATGCATTCGCATCCGGCACCATGTCACAACCGATATAGCAAGCCAACTCAACATCTTGCATGAAAGAGTTGGTGGAAGTATAATTGAAAGTACTACACCTTCCAGAATCTGTGAGATGGTGAGTTTCTACAAACAAGCATGTGGGCTTTTCTTGAGATCATAGATAGCCTTCGTTAATCAACATTCTCGGCAACACTTCCCTTAACCTCAAATCCAAAGGTTGTTGCATATAAATCAATGCATGTATGTCACCACAGAAGAAGGCATTCTTCACAACAAGTTGGTGAAGAGATCATTCTCTATGGATGGAAAAAATGCTCGTAAGGACCTACATGGCAACTGGGAGTGAAGATGTTGACAAAAAATCCGAGCAATAAATTTAAGTGAAGTCTTTGGCTACTCAGTGGGCTTTGTACCACATAAACGAGCTTTGTACCTCACAACGTACAAATTTATATGATGCTTCGCAAAAACATCCACTTGTAACCAACCACCAAACAATGGATAGATTGTTCAACAAATGTCAAAGTGCACGAGAAATAAGAGTTACCATTTTCTCCTTTATCACAAACTTTAAATGTGGAAGCTTCATTATTTCAGTGTACAAGACATGTCTAAACTACATCTAGCCCCTATGCAGCATCTGGTGTTCCAAAGACACTACCATGGAAAAAATGATGCACTGTTAGGTGGTCGAAAACTTCCTCGTGGCAATCGAAGGGGGCCGAAAACTCTTGACAGCAAAGACTCATCCAGGAAAAGACTTGGTTGAAACCACGGCATCAATCAATCAAGAGTTTGAGGTGGGCAGAGATCACGAAGATATATAAAGACGGGAAATATAAAAAAAACCTTTCTAATTATTTATATTATCAGTAGTAGGTGATTTGAACTGGATTCCGACTTTCTCAAAGAATCTGGGCCTAATGATCGCCCGAGTAGATGATGTGTGAGCGGATCAGAGAAGACCAGAGCAGCGTGTAGGAGCTGAGGAGGAGACCTGAGAACCGAGATGAACCGCAGAAATTGGAGTGTGTGAATGGGAGAGAAAGCAAGTTCTCATGCTGAACTGTTCAAGATTAATATATATAAGCCATGTGAGATCTCAGGTCGAAGTCAGGCTTAATCATTAAATGCCCGGTGAGAACTAGTTCAACCTCCTTTCGCTTCGAATTCAGATATGATCAGGGAACATCATCGAGATTGGTGGTCGATGGCAAATCTCCCATAGAAAAATCCCCAATAGGAGATGTAACATTGTCAACAAAAATATTTAAATTTCAGTTTGTAATACATGTCTCTAGAGGAGTTCCATTGAAAGGAAGATTCAGAGTGAGTGGTATGTCATCAACTGCATGGTGAGCAAAATCGTAAGTCATCCTGACAGTCTCAATAAGAAAATCCTAAGTGCCCTTGGTGGTGGTACAGGAGTCTCAAAAGATTATGGCTTAATTAGGAGGATCGATGGGAGGACTCAACAAGAATCTTCTCATCAAGGACAGTTAAAAGAATACAGTTGATGAAATAAAAGGCGATAAGAACAACCTACTAATTAGGAGGCACATTCGTATAAAGCATTAAGTCTGCATTTTCCAAAATATGCTTGTACTTACACTCAACAAGGATTTTTTTCAAGGACATGCGATGCGATTGATGAGGTACCCACTTAATGGTCTAGTTGTAGTACAGTGTGTCTACCACACAAAAGACCAAGGTTCAAATCCCACTCTTGCAGGGGTTGTGTTAGGTAGTCAACGGCCAGCGTAAAAATAATCGAATCTTTCAACATGGATTTGAGTAAGAATCCATGTAGCCGACCCTACTTATAGTGGGAGAAGGCTTAGTACATTTATTTTGCATGCGATTGATGAGATAAGAGAGGGTATGAACTGCATCTTCCATTAAATAGGAGGTTTACTGGTACGAAGTTGTAAACTCCAAAAACATCCAAAATGTGCTTGTGTTTACATGCAGTTGCCATATCTTTGCTGAGAGGTATGAGCACAAGTAATCTACTGAATAAATGCCACGCAAGTGATAAAACTCACCAAAGGTAGAAGGGCACAACTCAGAGATGCAGACATTGTTAGTAAAAAAAATCACACGGGTGCCAAACTAAGTCTTGATTTGTTTAGTAACATCAATTACAAAATCTTTGAAAAGTAAGAAGGTATGTAAAGTCGAGAAAATCATCTTGCAAACAAGGTAATATCTAAAACTGTGAGAAAATAGGAAGCGGAATCAGAAAATAGAGATAGAATAATAAGAAACAGCGGGATTTTACATGGAACCCTACTCCATGAGGAGCGGGATGAAACCACGGGAAAAGCCCTCAAAGGGGCATATCTTGCATTGCACTTTCTCATCCGATACATTTGATACAAGAGGTCTGGGGCTCCTTATATAGACTCCACAGAGCCTCCAAGTCCCACCACTGGTAGATGTGGGACTAAACTCTTGGATGGGGTAATCCATTTACCCATCTCCCATACATGTGACGCATATATCAAATACTTAAACACTCCCCCTCATGTTGGAGCATGCAATGCTCAGCTTGGACAAACAGAAAGAAACTCAACTCACATACAGGACACTACGGACAATATCAACCCAACGCGCACAACTGCTGCTGTCGAGGACGTTGCTTCTCATGCCGTGCAGGTGAGAAGGACGAACGGGCTGGAGTGTGAGTCTGCTGAATCTCCTCGTCGGAGAGCATGTGCTATGAATTGCGCCTGTCAAAGTCACTGCAACTGAAATGAGTCTCCTCGTCGGAGTACTCTGGCCCGCCACAATAATGTGTACAACTGCTCCATCTCTGAAAAGGGCTGAACTGAAAAGAGGCCGTGGAAGTGCAATCCTCGTCGGAGTCCACGGTCGCTGGAGAATGGAGTATGAAAGAAGTCTCTTCGTCGGAGAACTGGGTCTCTCCCATCTGGCTCAGAGAATGGTACACTACTGTGGTGTCCCTATGATATCACATGAAAACCCTTGTCAACATGACATAGGGAATGGTCCTCTACTCTGGAGTTCATATGGCTCACATGAAAACTCTGGCCGAAACAACAAGAAAAAGATGGGGACCATAATAAAAGATGGCAAACATGTGCTCATCTTAATAAAGACCGCATACATATGCGTGTCTGAAAATAAGTCTCTCTCTGGAGAACTCAAAAAATGGGCCTCTCAACATGGAGTGCCTCGAACTTGGACTCTGACCAATCTGAATGTCGAGTCTGAATCTTGCGCATGAAGAATCTCCATCTGGAAAATTGTAGAGTCTGAACATCAACTGATTGGTCTGAAGAATCTGTATATGAGATGACCTGTGACTCTACATATACTCCCCCTTTCTCCCATACTTGTCAGAAAGTCAACATCGACAAAGTTGGGAGAAGACAATGACATGGGGAAAATAACATGAACATTCAAAAAATTTCTCACGACTTTTCTTTTCTCTCTTTTTTTTAAGCCGTCCAAACATTTTTTTTAAAAAATATTTTTTCCTGGCTATTGCAATCTTTTTTTTATATAGTCGTCATTTCATTTCATTTTTTTCTTCAGAATTGCCTATGGTTTCTGAGTTGTATGCGCCTTTTTCGATTTTTTTTATTCGACCCACTTGGCCCAAAGACTAACTGCCGCATTTTTTTTAACTCACGCCCAACAAGGGCCGAAATATCTGCAGCCCCTTCTTTTTTTTAAGACCCGCGGCTGGGCTTCTTTGGCTCCCCCCAATTTTTCCTTTCAATAAATAGACTTTAGGGTTTCCAGGGAAACCGTTCATTCAAAACAGGCGCTATAGATAGGGTTTCGTGGGGACCTCCGTTCGAAGTAATGTCGCTGCCCCCTTGTGGGGTTATGCATCAAGCCTGCGCGTTGGAGAGAAGGGGGAAGGTGTGGTGCGCCACCGCAGGAGTTTCGATTGGAGGTGCAAGGACATTGTGCCGCTTGAGAAGAAGCGGTTCGAGAGGAAGCGTCGCACGAAACGGCTGGAGACTAACGAGGTGCGGGCGACGCCGCCTACGCCGACTGCAATCGCGAGAAAGGAAGGGGCAAAGCCTGTCGCAAGAGTCGGGCTGCCTGACAGCATGATTGGTTGCCGCCAACTGAGACGCCTAGTGGAAAGGAGCGCGCGGAAGGTCGGAGCGGCGCTGCCGCTTGAACTGGATGTCGTGAAGTGGCGCTGGAGCCTGAAAAGAGCCCCGCGCCGCTTGAACTGGATGCCGCCTGGGAGGGCTATCTCGACTGGGATTGCTTCTGAACAGAGATTGAGGTTACGACACTTGGGGTTTCGCCTCGCGCCGCTCGGAGGACTCGGATCTGAAGTGCGACGCATGGGGTCAGATTCAGAGAGCCCATAGTCTGAATGTGTTGCGCCGTGCAGGAAGCGCCGAACAGAAATTAGGGTTCCAAGAACTGGAATTCGGAACAGAACCCAAAAAAATTGCCGAAGATCTTCAGGACTTGAATGATCATGCAGGATTGCATCGAACAAAAAAACTAAACTTGCTCTTGAAAAAATAATCATAATGAATCTTCAAGAACAAATTATTACAATCGAAACTCGAATAAAATTAAGAACACGAAAACCTCGAGAATCGAACCCGCTCTGATACCATGTTAGAAAATAGGAAGCGGAATCAGAAAATAGAGATAGAAAAAATAAGAAACAGTGGGATTTTACGTGGAACCCTACTCCGTGAGGAGCGGGATGAAACCACGGGAGAAGCCCTCAAAGGGGCATATCTTGCATTGCACTTTCTCATCTGATACAGGAGGTCTGGGGCTCCTTATATAGCCTCCACAGAGCCTCCAAGTCCCACCACTGGTAGATGTGGGACTAAACTCTTGGATGGGGTAAATGGATCCTGGAGAGATCCATTTACCCATCTCCCATACATGTGACGCATATATCAAATACTCCAACAAAAACAACAAAGATCAAGATCATAATTGGGACCACACACGTGAATAAGAACTAAATCGAAGACATTGTGAATGTAACCATTCTGACGAAGATGTTTTCGCAAATGGCAGGCTTTACACTGAACAATAACATATGAGAAAGTTGAGTGAGGACAGCATGAAGTTTTGCCATCAATGGTTAACTACTTGTTTATCCAAAGAAGAGTAAAAGAACCGAACGACTAAAAGGAAGCAATGGTGACATTAAGTGGTGGTAAAATGTGGTAAATCCTAGGCTCTTCATAGCCCCAACCAATCATTTTCTCTGAGAGGATACTCTGTGACGAAACAAGCACTAAATATATAATATCTAGCCTTGCATGTTTAACTAACAAAGAGAAGGTACTGGGGAAACGGATATGAGGAAAAGAAAAATCATGATAAATTGCAAGTCACAAGGATCTCCTCAGGTCTTTTATAGAAGGAAACTCTGAGTAGCTTTACATTTCTCCCCAGAGGTACAAGACGTAACTTACAAACTATTGTTTATTTATATGACCATAAACCAACCAATCACTATCTCAGTTGCTTGAACAAAAAAGCTTGTCTACCGAATGAGATAACCACAGGAGTGTCAGACATAGATGGATAAACACAATCTGAGTTAATTATTGAAGCATATCCTTAAGTCTATGGAGACGATTGATATTGAAGAGTTATCCCTTCCTGATAACTGCTCATGCAGCAGGTGCTCGCTCATGCTTTGTATAACAGAAGTCCTCAATATGGTCATTCCTCCCACAATAAGTGCACTCAACACTACAGCCACATCTAGTGGCTCCTTCCATGCTCCCCTTCACAAAATGCAGAGAAACCAAATCTACCACATAAGAAACCCCCAATGAATATGATTGTGAATAAACAGCCTCAATCACTGAAGGTATAGTAAGCTGACTGAGCATGTTGCACGCTTAATCAAGTTTAAGTAGTAAGGTGCCCGATAAAAGCTAATCACGACCAAAGAAATATGATGGGTCTAGCCAAAAGAGGAAATGCATCACAACTATTGCTCAACTATACTCCTTTGATTTGGACACATGCAGACCGATCACAAAGAATCGAACGTCTCACACAAAGTTTTCAGCAATGAGGAATATTGAGCCAATGGCTTTTCATCCTCTTAGATTCATTATCTTATGGTATATACAAGACATGAGTCATTCTTCTCAAGAGAATATGTATCTCAAAGACTATCTCAACTATCCTTGGCAGTCTCATTGATGCATCCCATTCATAGGATTTGCATCACTCGTAATAGATAATTTCATCAGCAATATATAAGATAATACTATTTAGTAATCAAGCATAGACCATCCAATTATTCTTAAGCCCCTGTAGCAAATATGTTTGTCTATATTCTAGATAGGCTCAATCTTCAAAAGAAGATGTTCCTTCTTTTGGTCCTCGCAAACATCATAAATAACTGACCGTCTAACATAGCTGGTCTCTTCTCACTTCACTTTCGACCAATAATCAGGTATTGACTACCCATGTCCCAAGAGCTAGAATGTCTTTTTTAATCCTCGTTTGAAACCATATTCCTCGAGTTGAGCCTTTTTACAAATCTTATTGTCTACTGAAGCCTTTATCACAGTTGTAATCAAACATATTCAGAGAAGGCCTATTGTATATTGTCGAAGCGCTATAAGAAGGTTAAGAAAATGTTAGCTAGCTACATGGGGCTTACATGAGGACTAAAAGTAGAGGGCTCGTAGAAGCGCGAGAAACGAATCAAGCTAGGATGATGTAGGCACATGAGGAGAGAGCATGTGCTAATTGAGAGAGGCCACATAGGCAAGAAGGCATTGGGGGCTGGAGGGTTGCAGCAAAAAAGATAGAGGGTTCTTCTCTTGCTCTGATACCAAGTTGCATGGTGAAGAGTAGGATAGCATGTATATTCTTCAATAACACCATAACTACATCTACGGTATGGAATATGGTGGGAAAGGAAATATTGCAAGATGATGAGAATACAATGTGTTGGAGTATTTGGTTGTGCGCCTGTTAAGTTGTAGATGGGTAAATGGATACCTCCAGGATCCATTTACCCGATCCAGTCTTTAGTCCCACATCTACCAGTTTGGAGATGTGGAGACTCAGTGGGGGTTATATATAGACCCCCACACCCCTGTGGTCATATGAGAAAAAGGAATGCAATATCTGCCCCTTTGAGGGCTTCTCCCGAGATTTCATCCCGCTCCTTAGTGAGTAGGGTTCCACGTAAAATCCTGTTGTTCTTAAAGCTTTATTTCTTTATTCTCTGATTTCGCTTCCGCTTCCTATTTTCTAACACAACACATATTCACTTTATATTCATATGTTTCTAATAAGAGCTTCTTTCAAAATTCAATTACAAGTGCATGTTTTTTCGAATTTCAAAACAAGAAGGATTTTATGAGGCTGAAATTCCATGTAGCTAACTCCACCAAGTAGCACAAAATTTTTGCTTGGGTGGTTTAGTTTGGTAATAATACTCAAAGTGTAACACCTCTGATCACATTTTTAATTTCATTTATTATCAAATAGCATGAGCGAAGAAGATTTTTGTTCTGCATTTTTATTTCATAGATCTTCTAATAATATCTTCGGAGGCATAGATAGCGATATCCACAAGAGGAAGAACAAAGAGGGGTATGACCGAGCTTATGAAATCTAGTTGAGGGTACTACTGAAATTCTTGGAGAAATACGTTATGGTGGAGGTGATTTGGAAGTGCAGACAATTATTAAAATGTGGCGAAAAATAAAGGAAATTGCAATTTAGTGTGTGTGTGTGTGTAGGATGCATCATGTCGAAAATGAGATGCAAGGTTACAACATGTCCAGAATGAGGTGGAGAATCAGGAATATGGGGTAAGGAGGCACGAAATGTGGATAGAAACTACAAGATGTCAAGGCAAAGGTAGAGCTCTAATGCCCCACTGAATCATGTTGTGCGTAGTTTAAACAGATAATGGTATGTGAATGCACATGCAAGAGAGCAAGGAACTAAGGTACTTGGTATCTGCCAACCTTGCCCTTCGGTCATTACTACAATGTACTTCCAAGGCACAAAGCTTGTATTTTTAGATGAGGTACAAAGCTTGTTGCCCATTAATGACTGAGTAAATCTTCCTTCTATCTACATTTTTATATCTGACCACAATGAAAACAATTCTCACTGAAACAAGGCCCATAGCATCCACCACATCTATCATTCTACAAGGGACTTCTATTTAACTTAAAGGTGCAAAGAATTATATATTATAGTCTCGAGCATTCGAGGTGTTCAATGACGGTCATATGAACCACTATATCCTCACAAAAGATCGTCTCAAGGTAGAGGATAAGGATTATGACCCATGATTATATGATACTTAGCAAGTCATGAACTGACTAACCGATAGCGTGGATCATATCATCGAGTCAATCTCTTATAAAAGGAGACGACCGAGGAGATGTCGAAGGACTTATCTCAGACGTATTTTCAGCAGACAATCGAATCCTTTCTTACTATGATCTACATGTGAATTTTATCCATCTTTTAGGAAAACTCCTCCCTCATCCAGTATTAATAACACATAAAAATTTTACGAAGAGCTCCAAGCATATTACACAGCGATCTGAGTAGCGGGTCTACAGGTTCCTAGCATATTTGAGTCCTCGCTACCAGACAATGAAGGAGACAATGAAGGATCAGTTCCTTACCTCTAACATCATTTTATCACTACGGTTGATATTCATATATCTGCAGCTTTATTCTACTCTAGGCCAATCTAGACAAGGTTAGACAACAGAGATCACGACTTTCCTTATATCATCTAGATAAGGTAATTGTTCTAGTTTTCTTGGTCGTCGAGGTCGTGATTTTTAGAGTGATAGATAATATAGTTATCCTCTTTATACATAATGGATCATATGTTTTACAGATGCAAGGAAATGTTTGGTAGACCATCCATGGATATGTCAAATCTAATTGTTTTCATATTGTCAGTGAGATGATAATGGATCAGGGACAGATAGGAGTCATAGGACCAACTATTCAGCTCTCTTCATGGAGTACTCTCGATTAATGCAATAAGTTGCGGAGTAATCTTATATTATCCATGATCACCTACTACTAGTCTAATTACCACCTCCAGCACTGTAGTCAATTCCGTTTCTGCGTAAAACCAGCTTGGATCATTAATTCTAGAGCCTTGACTCATTTAACTAAAGAAGAGCAAATTCCTTAGTAATATCCTGATGGAATCTCTTGGGGGTTCTTGATTAGTGTTGAGCTGACCATAACCCAAAGTTGTATTTTTTTGGTTAATAA
The DNA here is from genome assembly GCA_037367405.1 of Ottelia alismoides. Classification (NCBI taxonomy): domain Eukaryota; kingdom Viridiplantae; phylum Streptophyta; class Magnoliopsida; order Alismatales; family Hydrocharitaceae; genus Ottelia; species Ottelia alismoides. The sequence continues at coordinate 573,359 of JAZKJV010008980.1, read as the reverse complement.
GATCCAAAAGTTTTATCGACCCAGGGGGTACATATCCATAATAGACTGTTAGAGTATGCGTCACATGCAAGATGGATAAATGGATCCTTCCAAGATCCATTTACCACATCCAGGAGTTTAGTCCCACATCTACCAGTGGTGGGACTTGGAGGGTCTGTGAAGGCTATATAAGAAGCCTCAAACCCCTTGTATCCAGTGAGAAAGTGAAATGCAACATATGGCCCTTTGAGGCCTTCTCCCGTGGTTTCATCCCGCTCCTCAAGGAGTAGGATTCCACGTAAATCCCATTGTTCTTCATATTTCTTTATCTTTATTTCTCTGATATGCTTCTACATTATATTTTCTAACATGGTATCAAAGCGGGTTCGATTCTCAAGGTTTTTCATGTTCATATTTCTATTCGAAATTCCATGTTGATGTTGAAAATTTATTTGTTCAAGAATTGATATCCGTACAAGTTTTAAGAAGTTTTGGGTTTTTTGAAACCCTAATTTCTGCATTCTGAGTTCTGGAGATTTCAGACGTGGTTCCCAACAACCCTAGCCGCCACGGGTTGTAGCCCAGGCGGTGGCTGCCAGCCCCCGTCCTCACGTCCGATCTCCTCTTTGGCGGCGCAATACCCATCGGTGACAACTCCTCCAGCTCTAAGAGGAGAACTCGCGCATTCACCATCGCAACTATGCCACCGGGGCTTCCAGCGCATTTCCAAAAAAAAGGAGAAGAATCTAAGCGATGGAGTCGCATCTTCTGTTCGATGCTCTAGGCGGCAGCGACGTTACCTCCACTGGCAGCACACCTCCTGTTCGAAGCTCCAGCTCGAAGAAGAAGGTCTAGTTATTAAAAAAAATGGCCCACAACCGTCAGTTAAAAAAAGAGAGAAAAGTCAAAAAAAGAAGTGAAAAGCCGAGAAAAAAAGGTTGAACTGCTTTAAAAAAAGGATTGTATAAAAAGATTCCGTACAAAAAATGATGATTTAAAAAAAATATTGATTGAAAAAAAGCCAGAAAGAAATGAGATCGGCATTTATGATGTTTTATTTCCCCATTTTCTTGTCTTCTCCCAACTTTGTCAATATTGGTTTCAAAAAAAAAACTTTGTCGATATCATTATTTTCCGACAAGTGTGGGAGAAAGGGGGAGTATTGTATAGAGTCACAGGTCTATTCCAGATTCAGATTCTCCATATTCCAGACCATCCAGATTCAGACTACAGTTTTTTCAGACTCGACGTTATGATTCCAGGTCTTCAGTTTGATGTGCACATGTATGCCATCATTGTTTGTGGTCCCCATCTTTTGTGTTTCGACCAGGGTTTTCATGTGATCCATAGGGACTCTAGAGTAGAGATCGCATTCCCTATGCCATGTGGGCTAGGGTTTTCATGTGGTTTCATAGGGACTCCAGAGTAGAGATCTCATTTTCTTAGCCAGTATGGGAGAGGCCCAGTTCTCCGATGAGGAGACATTTTTAGACTCTATTCTTGTTAGGAAAAATAAAGAAGATGTTCATTCCATAGAACCCTAGGCTCTCTTATATAGGAGAGAGGCCAATGGGTAAATTACATAAGATAGACATTAAGAAATAAACAATAAGAAACTAGTACTCAGTGTACACAGAATTATCTCTACACTCCCCCTCAAGATGGAGCATAGATGTCAATCATGCTCAGCTTGGAAGAGCACTTCTGAAAAGGTCCTCTGAGTAGTGTCTTGGTGAAGATATCTGTGTTTGCTCTCCTGTGCTGACATGGGAGGTAGAAATTAAGCCTTTCTGAATCATGTCTCTAGTATAATGGCAGTCCACTTCAATGTGCTTCGTTGTTTCATGGAATGCAGGATTGTTTGCAATGAACAGGGCGACCTAATTATCACAGTGTAACTGCATGGATAGAGGTACATTTATATACAAGTCTGCTAGTACTGCTCGAACCCACATCATTTCAGTATTGGCTTGTGTCATAGCCCTATACTCAGAACTATGCACTCGATCTAGCCACCACCGTTTGTTTCTTACATTTCCAATAAACAAGAGAATTGCCAACAAATATTGCATAGCCAGACGTAGACTTCCTATCTTTAGGACACCCTGCATAATCAGCATCAGCACATACAAAAATAGAAAGAGTTGCTCCTTTCTTGAATAATAAACCTGCACCTAGAGAAGACTTTAGATATCGCAGTATCATGTATATAGCATCCATATGAACCTGTCGAGGCTGCTCCATGAGCTGGATCACCCGACTCACTGCAAGTGAGATGTCAGGTCTAGTAATAGTAATATATAGGAGCTTCCCCACCATCTCTCTGTATCTTCTCTTGTCAATTTCTATATCATCATCATATAGTTTCATGCTAGGATCCATAGGAGTAGTGGATGGTCGATAGCCAATCATGGTTGTCTCAGCAAGCATATATGTAACATACTTCCTTTGGGTCATCACGAGACCCTGCGCATTCCTAGCAAATTCTAAACCTAGGAAATACCTTAGGGTGCCCAAATCTTTTGTAACAAACTGACAACCCAGAAATTCTTTTGCCATTATTATTTCATGTGCATCATCCCCTGTAACAAGAATATCATCTACATAAACCATGATAACAACTGTATCTTTAGATGTCTTCTGCACAAATAGTGAGTGGTATGCATTTGATCTCTTGAACCCCTGCTTTTCCACCAACTCTGAGAGCTTTTGAAACCAAGCCCTTGGACTTTGCTTAAGGCCATATATTGCCTTATGGAGTATATAAACATGCTGACACTCCCCCTCAACAACAAACCCCGGAGGTTGTTGCATGTAGACTTCCTCCTGTAGATCTCCATACAAGAATGCATTTTTAACATCTAACTGAAATAATGGCTAATCACGTACCACAGCAACTGAAAGAAAGATCCGTAAAGTGGACTGGCGTGCAACGGGAGAGAATGTGTCCATATAATCCACACCGTAAGTCTGAGTAAATCCACGAGCTACTAATCTTGCCTTATAGCGATCAAAGCTACCATCTGCATGGTGTTTAACAGTAAACACCCACTTGCAACTAACGATAGAGGCTCCAGGAGGAGCAGAAACCAAACTCCAGGTACCACGTGATCGCAAGGAAGCCATCTCTTCCTCCATAGCTAGACGTCAGTGGCTATCCTTCATGGCCTCCTGGTAATTCCGTGGAATAGCCACAACGGATAGAGAAACAGTAAATATATGAAAGACCCCTGTCAGACGATGAAAGGACAACTGGGATGCAAGGGGATAAGATGCAAAAGTACGCTTTCGCTTCCGTAAGGCGATGGCACATCCAGGTCATCGGTAGCATCAGCCATGTGTGGGCTAGTCTCCTGCAAGGATCCCTGCATAGATATATCTCCAGACCCATCATTAGAAATCATGTTATCAGAACAAACCTGAGGCGTGCTGGATGACAAGCGATTACCATGAGCAGAGCCAGGTCGACGGGTATAGAATTTTGGTAATGGTGGAACAATGTGGGACTGGGTAGAAGGTAGTGGTGGTGGTGGTGGTAGTAGTATTTGTATTGCTGGCACAGGCTGAGGAGAAGGCAAAGACGTAGGAGGTGACATCTAAACCTCATCATCAGAGTCTGATGCCACCAACATGTCTCTTGTAGGGGAGAAAAACATCACAGACTCAAAAAATATTACATCAACACCAATGTAATATTTCCTGCGCAAAGGATCATAACACGGATATCCCTTCTGGGTCCTAGAGTACCCAACAAACACATATTTGACAGCCCTAGGAGAGAGCTTGTCAAGACCCGGAGATAACTGGTGAACGAATGCAACAGAACCAAAGACATGAGGAGTCAACAACAACAACAACAAAGCCTTTTCCCACAATTAAGTAGGGTCGGCTACATGGATTCTTCGCATCCATTCAGATTTATCTTGGGTCAATCTCGGGCTTATATCCAAAAAACTAAGATCCCTTCGTATAGTCTCTTTCCAACAATTCTTGGGTCGTCCTCGCCCTCTCTTAGCCGGCTCAACATCCTAACACTCACATCATCTCCTAACCGGCTACATGGATTCTTCGCATCCATCATTAGAAATCATGTTATCAGAACAAACCTGAGGCGTGCTGGATGATAAGCGATTACCATGAGCAGAGCCAGGTCGACGGGTATAGAATTTTGGTAATGGTGGAACAATGTGGGACTGGGTAGAAGGTAGTGGTGGTGGTGGTGGTGGTAGTAGTATTTGTATTGCTGGCACAGGCTGAGGAGAAGGCAAAGACGTAGGAGGTGACATCTAAACCTCATCATCAGAGTTTGATGCCGCCAACATGTCTCTTGTAGGGGAGAAAAACATCACAGACTCAAAAAATATTACATCAACACTAATGTAATATTTCTTGCGCAAAGGATCATAACACTGATATCCCTTCTGGGTCCTAGAGTACCCAACAAACACATATTTGATAGCCCTAGGAGAGAGCTTGTCAAGACCCGGAGTTAACTAGTGAACGAATGCAACAGAACCAAAGACATGAAGAGTCAACAACAACAACAAAGCCTTTTCCCACAATTAAGTAGGGTCGGCTACATGGATTCTTCGCATCCATTCAGATTTATCTTGGGTCAATCTCGAGCTTATATCCAAAAAACTAAGATCCCTTCGTATAGTCTCTTTCCAACAATTCTTGGGTCGTCCTCGCCCTCTCTTAGCCGGCTCAACATCCTAACACGCACATCATCTCCTAACTGGTGCATCCGTTGATCTTCTTTGCAAATGATCAAACCATCTTAAGCAGTTTTCCTGTATCTTATCCTCAATCGGAGCTACGCCAACTTTCTTTCTAATTGCATCATTCTGAATTCGATCTTTACATGTGTGTCCACACATCCACCTTGGCATTTTCATTTCTGATATATCCATTCTCTGCACATGTCTATGGTTTGCATGCCAACATTCAGATCCATAGAACATAGCAAGTCTCACGGCTGCTTTGTAAAACTTTCCTTTAATTTTTTAAAGCATTTTCTTATCACAGAGAACAGCAAAGGCTCCTCTCCACTTTAGCCAGCCTGCATTATTCTATTAGTAACATCTCCTTCAATTTCCCCGTCCTGTTGCGAAACAGATCCCAGATATCTAAAAGAATCTCTCTTCCGAATGTTATTGTCACCAATCTTCACCTCAATTCCTTCACCATTGCTTCATCAAAGGTGCACTCCATATATTACCAAAGACACGAGGAGTAAGTGAGAATAATTCTTTATCAGGAAAAACAATGGAGAAAGGAGTTTTCTCACCCAGAATAGACGAATGCACGCGATTCATCAGGTAACATGTCGTAAGGACAGCATCACCCCAAAACGAACATGGGGTTCGACTCTGAGTAAGAAGTGTCCGAGTGATATTAAATAAATGGCGATGCTTTCGCTCTACAATACCATTTTGCTGAGAAGTGTAAGGACATGTGGTTTGATGAATAATGCCACGGGAGGAGAAGAAATGAGATAGAGTGCGTATACAGAATTCCAAAGCATTATCTGTTCTCACATATTTCACAAAAGAAGAGAAAACATTTTGCACTTCATTGATAAAGATTTTGATCATATCCCATGCTTCAGATTTGTTTTTCAATAAGAAAATCCACGACAAACAAGAATAATCATAAACTGCAACAAGATAAAACCTGTGTCCCTGATGATCAGGAACACGACTCGAACTCCAAATGTCAACATGAAATAATTCAAAAGGGGAGCTACTCCTCCGACTCTGACGACTAGAGAAAGTCGACCGATGATGCTTCCCCAACTAACAAGCTTCACACTGAAAGGAAGACTCTGGTAAGATCTGCGATAGGATATGACACATCTTCTGGAGAGGGAGATGACCAAAACGTAGATGCCAAGTGATGGGAGAGATTGATCCAACCGAAATAGAGGACGCGCATGCATAAAGAGTTCGGGACAAGTCGATAAAGACCACCCTGCTCACAGCCACACCCAATCACCTTGCCCGTTAGAATGTCTTGAAAAACAAGAGACGATGGGTCAAAGATAGCTCTACAATGCAAATCCTTCGTAATATGACTGATGGATAACAAATTCATAGAAAAATCAGGGGCATGTAACACATTCTGCAAACGCATTGAAGGTGTCAAAGCAATCTCACCATATCCTGTGATTGGGGAATGAGTCCCATCGGCTATCACCATAGTTCGTCCTGGGGCAACCAGTCTATACCTTGTCGATACGATATTTCGTCGAAATTTCAAAGAAATTTTGACGATATTTCGCCGATATCGACCACCATTTGTGAAGAAATGACTGGAAACTGCCTTCATATCGCCATTTCGCTCGAGATTTCGGTTCCTTGTCGAAATCGAAATTTCGCCGAAATTTCTTCGAAAGTTTGTGAAATCTGAAACCATGGTTGTAAGCTGACCTCTGTCTCCGCATAAATGATGTGTCGCCCAAAATCCATTCTGTAATCTCTGATCCATAACATGATGTAAAGGCATAAGTACTACCTGAGGTACTGGCCGTAGCAGAGGCACTGGCGGAGGCTGAAGCAACGACATCGGAATGGCCTCATGGAGATGGTGAAGGAGGCATGATATCTCGCAATCTGGCTACGAAGTCATCAAATCTCTGATCTGAAGTAGGAGCAGTAGGAGGCTCAGCCTGCTCCGCTATACGGGATGATGCTGGGAAACCATGCTTGGAGTAGCATGTCTCTTCAGTATGACCAGGGCGATGGCAAAATGTGCAAGGCTGACGAATGCGACCTCCTCTACTATAGAGACTTATATTATTACGTTTTGTACTATTTCTTAATTCCTGTTTACTTTCTGGACTCTTATGTATTTTACCCATGAGGTCTCTCTCTATATAAGAGAGATTAGGGTTCCTTGGAATAATAGATTGCTCACTTTTTCCAACATGGTATCAGAGCTCAGGGGCTAACCCTAACCCTAAGCCCTTCCACCGCCGCCGCCGGATCTCCCCTCCTCCACCACCCTTCCGTCGTCTCCTTCCCCCTCTTCGTTCCCCTCTACGCCGCCGTAGGGACCCCCCCTCCTTCCCCTCCATGCCGTCGGGTCCCATCCACGTCGTCGGGCCCCCCTTCACGCCCATGGGCCCCCCTTCACGCCCCCCCGCTCCACGTCGTCAGGGCCCCCACCGAGCCGTAGGCCACCCTACTCCGCCGATTCAATCCCTAGGCAGGGGACCCTAACCGCCGGGTCCCCCTTCTTTACACGCCGACACCAACTCTTTCGTCGGTCGTTCTATCTCCATGGATTTGAGTGTGTAACGTCTACATATGCACTCAAATCCGATCAAGTTTTTGTAGACACTGGTTTCTGATCTACAATCCCTAGTTCTTCATCTACGGCGACATGTCAGAGAACAAAGTTGATATGCTCTCCATAGGCACCTTCAAAGGTCCTGTGCCGATAGTCAAGATGGACGGGACAAACTATGAGCTCTGGGCGATGCAGTTTATGAGTCTCATGAAGTCAAACGGTAAGAAGCATATACTTACCGAAGATGAGCCGGCAGAGAAGACAGTGATATATGCCTCTTGGGAGGCTGATGATTCTTATGCCAAGGTTTGGCTGTCAGGCATACTGTCGATGGAGATTGCCAATGATGTCCTCCATCAGCCCACTGCCAAGGCAATGTGGGATATTCTGGCCGCTACGTATTCCCAAGTGCGGAATGAGACCAAGATGTTACAGCTCCAGCGTGATATATTCACGATGAAGCAGAATGGTAGGCCACTTCACTCATTGTACACGTCCCTGAGAGGGATGTTCGAGAAGTTATATAGTACCATACCACTCACGGCGACTCCAGAGCAACACAAGACATTTCGGAATGCTACCATGGTGGGCGTATTACTTGCAGCCCTCGATCCTGAGTACGAGGCAGCCCGCTCTCAGATATTGGTCGATGCAGTCATTCCTCCAATGGAGGACGTTTACCGGAGGCTCAGTCGCATATCAGTTTCTTCCAGCACATCTACTCCACCCCCATCGGCGATGGCAATATCGCGTGGGAGAGGTGGTCGGTCTTCTGGTCGTGGACGTGGACCCCGTGGACGGGGAGGTCGCTTTCGCCAGCCATGTTCGTTCTGCCATCGCACAGGCCACTCAGAGGATACATGCTACTCTAAGCATGGGTTTCCAGCATCAGCGCGTGTAGTCGAGCATGTACTGCCCCAGTCAGTATCCACTGCAGATAACCGACTCGAAGAGCTTGTGGCACGTCTACGTGATATTATGCCACAATCGTCTACTGATTCTCCAGGTGGACCTTCAGAAGTTGCTGCTACAGCTTCTGCCAGTTCGTTTGCTGTTGCTAGTACCTCAGATAGTGCTACTGCCTTTACATCTTGTCATGATATATCTGATTGGATTATAGATTCTGGCGCCACACATCATCTCTGCCACGATAAAGAGAGACTTGAGTCCTACAGCGACATCCCACATGGTCTCTTAGTGCTGATAGCAAATGATACTCATTCCCCCCTTGTTGGACAGGGGGAGGTTTACTTATTACCTTCCATGCATCTACAGAATGTTCTACATGCTCCTGAGTTCTCCATGAATGTGTTATCTATTAGTCAGATTACGAAGGATTTGCACTGTCATGCTATATTTGAGCCCTCATCTCTTATTTTTCAGGACATACTAACGGGCAGGGTGATTGGTTGTAGCTCTGAGCAGAATGGTCTGTATCGGCTGGTCCGGAACTCTTATGTTGGCGTCTCTTCTCATTCCGTCGGACCAGTATCTGTTGAAGCCAAAAATCAGTGGTCTTAAGTTCCACACAAGGCGGGAACTCAGTCGTTGAGTCGACCACACGAAATCCGGATCTTCAAACAACAATTAACCCACAACAAGAATCAGACAATGAAAAGCGGTGCGGAGTTAAAATTTATTATAACTCTACAAAGGATGTGTATAGTGTGCAAGCAGTGTAGAGGTCGAACACAGGGAGCAGACAGGTAGAACGGGGCAAATGAATGCACAAGATGTGAATGTGATGATTTGTCTATTTGCGTTATTTTGTGGGTTTTAAATTTTATATTTTTTGTATTTAATTGTTAATTTTAAATTTTGATTTTTAATTTTCTAATTTTATACTTTCTTTTTATGTTTTATATTTTTTATTTTCTTTTTTCTTTAAATAGAATATACAAATAATATAAGAAAAGAGAAAGATAAGGTATTTATAAAAATAAGTGAAAATAAGCAAAAATCATGAAATAAAATATTTTTGGGCTTTTTATATTTTCTAATGTTTTTGTGATTTTTCTATATTTTTCCTATTTTTTGGTATTTTTAAAGGCAAAAAATACTGAAAACAGTGACTAAAATAAAAGTCTGAAATTAAAATGAGGATAAAAAATAGTAAACAGTGACAAAAATTCATCAAATTAATTTTAAAGTAAAGATAATAAAACAAAGAAAATTCAGAGGCAAAAATTATATTTTCAGGATTTTTCTATCATTTTTAATATTTTTATGAAGATTTTTAGAGTTTTTTTATTTTTATGGGTTTTCTTTTATATTTTTTAATGATTTTTGGATTGAAGTTAAAACAAGCTAAAATAAGCAAAATATATTTTTAGGGGAATTTTCTAAGGTGTTTTTATATTTTTTATGGATTTTATAATGCAAACAGGGCTGAAAATGCTTGTTTTTGAATTTTTATAAATATTAAAATGCAATAAAAATGCAAACTAAAAGATGCAAACTAAAAGTACAACGTGAAACTACAATGCAACAGAAATTTATGGTATTTTTTGGTAATTTTTGGGATATTATAGATGCATGAAATAAATAGAGGAAATAAAAAGAAATTGCATCTGGCAGGGGTATTTTTGCAAATATAGAAAAGTCCAAGGGCACAACAGCAATTATTCCATAAATATATAACTAAATAAATAATTCCCTGGACTAAATACAAACACCCAAACCCGAGAGGGGGTCCTTGCAAAATTGCCAGAAATATATTATTGCACATAAAATTCTCTGGTATAAAACGAAATAAGCAAACCCACGGGGGGTCCCCCACAAAATGTCCACGCCTCACGTGCACCAGGCACGTGAGGTGACGTGGACAGGGACCTTAACGCAATTAAACAAAAGTTGGGGGGCTGAAATACAAAATATACAAAATAAATAAAAAGGCAAATGAAAGTTTAAGTGTGAATATTTAAATACAAAACTTTTCTGGGTGGCGGTGCAAAATACCCAGAGGGCGCGATCTAACGACTGATTGATCGTCACTTAAGACGTGTGGCACGGATCCAATGGCCGATGACGCTTCAGCTACTACGGCCCAGATTAGATCTCCGATCGAGATCCATGGCTGCTGGAGGGCCTAATCCAAGGGCACAGGATCAAACTGGGGCTGGCCATCAAATCGAACGGCGGGGAGGCGACGAGGATGAACAGGGAAGAACGGCGCCGAGGTGACTTTCCTCTGGCGATCCAAGGCTTCTCCGGCGTGCTGGAAAGCTCCAAGGCGGCCCAAGCTTCTGTTCGAGCAAGACCCTCCGACGCTTCCCAGTTGCTCCCTTGTCGTTGTTGCGTCGCTTCCTCGCCTCCCTCTTGCCGACACCGCATCCTCCGACCTACGGAGACTTTTGACAACTCCCTTTGCTGTCGTGCATCGATCGTTGGTGCTCCTCACAGAGGTCTCCAAACCAGAGGTACATAAGGGATATTCTATTGTATTATGGTTTCGTGAATCTGTAAATATTTTTTCTACCAGGTTGAAGTTCTTGTAACGATTAGTTATTGTTGACACTACTTATATATCCATTGCCCACCCATGTGTTAGGTCGGAATGAGTCGATTTATTGCATAATCCATTTAAAAGGTATAATTGGGGATTAGTTGAACACCAATGCGCATGCTTTAGGGTTATTGCTGAGTGTTGAGATATATGTACCTCTTTATATTTATTTCATATTTCTATTTTCTTCACGTACCTCTTATGTAATTAACCTAGGGCTTTTCTCCTATATAAGAGAGCCCTATGATTTCTTCATTGATATGCTATTCTATTTTCTCCAATATGGTATAGGAGCAACGGTCCTAGACCAAGGTTCCCATATCCCACCAAAAACCTAGCCCTACCCAATCCCCCCAACCGGTCGTGCCGGCCACCGCCGCCCTATAGGCTGCCTACTGGCTGACTACCCCTGCCCTAGATGGTCGCCCCAGCCGCTAGTTGCCCCCTCCTTGCGGCCCTACCGCTCGCAGCCACCTTGTGGGCCGTCGCACAATCTACGGGTTGTAGTTTGAATGCTTCTACAGGCCTATATGGTCTGAGTTTACTCGGATTCCGTGATTTCGGACATATAAATCATGTTTTCTGACTCTAGACTTCAACAAGGAATGAAGAGGATGGTTGTACGAGTCTATACATACAACCACTCCTCCATACGATTGTGTAAACTCGCTCAGAGTAGTCTATTCAATTTTGTTCTGGATTTTCGGCATTCTTTTTAACATATCAGGCGTGATACTTTTTCGTCGTCTGATGCCTTCAAGGGCCCGGCTCTCATCATAAAGATGGATGGGACCAACTACGAGTTGTGGTCCATGCAATTTCGCACCCTTATGCAGTGTCATAACAAGGAGCACATTTTGACGGATTCTGAGCCAATGAACAAGACTGGGGCTAATGCTTCTTGGAAGTAAGATGATGCCTATGCACGGTTTTGGATTTCCAAGATGCTCACCACGAAGATTGCCAATGACATTGCCAATCAATAAACGGCCAAGGTTATGTGGGACATCTTAGCAGCCACATTGGGCAAGCCAAGAATGAGAGAAAGATCCTACAGTTGCAGTATGACATATTTTCGACCAAGCAGAATGGTCGGCCTCTTCATGCCCACTTCTCGCATCTTCGAGGCGTGTTTGAGCGTCTTCATAGTTTTATTCCCATTCCTAACAACACTGAGCAACAGTAGGCATACCGAAATGCCACTATGACCTGAGTCTTTCTATCCTCCCTTGACTCTGAGTACGAGGTTGCATGTACTCAACTATTTACTGGAGTGACGATACCACCGATGTAGGAGGTCTACAAGAGGCTGAGTAGGATTACTACATCTACTACTATGGCCCAAACTCCCTCTGTGATGGCAGCTTCTCATGGCAGAGGGGGTACTTCACAGTTTCGCGGGCGAGAATCACGTGGTCGAGGAGGAGGACGTCAGCGTGGCCCATGCTCACATTGTCACCGTCCAAGACGTTCGGAGGAGACATGTTATCTAAAGCATGGATATCATGTGTCGGCCCGTGTAGCTAAGCAGACAGAGACTACTCCGACTCCTTCTCACGATGCGAGGCTTGAAGATATTGTCTCTAGACTGAGAGAGATGATGACTACATCGCCCACACCAGCAGCAACAGGATCTTCAAATGTTGCAGCTACTGCCAGAGCTTCTACGAGTTCGCCAGGTATTGCTTATGCACTTGCTAGTTGTAGTTGTTCAGATTTGACTGATTGGATCATGGACTCCGGAGCTTCTCATCATATGTGTGGAGATCGAACTCAGTTTACTCCTACAGATCTAAATCCCTACTGGTAGATCAGTGGTGATTGCTAATGGGGTTTATCTACCCATTGTTGGATAGGGGGAGATTGTCTTATTCCTCTCAATGCGCATGCAAAATGTCTTACACGCTCCAGCATTTCATATGAATCTTTTGTCTATTAGTCAGATTACAAAAGATTTACGTTGTTGTGCCATATTTGACCCATCTTCTCTTGTGTTTCAGGACATACTCACTGACAGGGGTGATTGGATGTGGCCGTGAGCAGAGAGGACTTTACAGACTGGTCCAGCCTCCGTATGCTAGTGTTGCTACCATTCCTTCTGGCTCGGTTTCTCCTTTCATACGGCATCTTCGCTTTGGACACCTTACTCTGCAGAAGTTGTGTCATGTTCTCCCTCATATCTCTACTCGTACTACCTTAGAGTGTAAGGCATCTCAGCTTCGGAAGCACCATTGTTCTTCTTCTCTGAGTCGTCGGAGTCATCACAGTAGTATGTCGTGAGTTGTCTCATTTTGATATCTGGGGTCTTAGTCGTGTTCCCGATCATCAGGGACATTGGTTCTATATGGTTGATGACCCGCCAGGCAAGTCGGGTTAAGTAATATCAAGGGTCGTTGCGACCCGAATCGCAATGCGTGATCAACAAGAAGAAATAACCACTCAGAAATATCAATCAATCACCAAATGTAAGCGGTTTGCTATTGTATTTACCTGGTATAGCCATCAGGGTCGAACACAACAACAACAACAACAAAGCCTTTTCCCACAATTAAGTAGGGTCGGCTACATGGATTCTTCGCCTCCATTCAGATCTATCTTGGGTCAATCTCGGACTTATATCTAAAAAACTAAGATCCCTTCGTATAGTCTCTTTCCAACACTTCTTGGGCCGTCCTCGCCCTCTCTTAGCTGGCTCAACATCCCAACACTCGCATCTCCTAACCGGTGCATCAGTTGACCGTCTTTGCAAATGATCAAACCATCTTAAGCGATTTTCTCGCATCTTATCGTCGATCGGAGTTACACCAACTTTCTTTCTGATTGCATCATTCTGAATCCGATTTTTACGTGTATGTCCACAAATCCATCTTAGCATTTTCATTTCTGCTACAGCCATTCTCTGCACATGTCTAAGGTTCACAGGGCAACATTCAGAACCATAAAGCATAGCATGTCTCACGGCTACTTTGTAAAACTTTCCTTTAATTTTTAAAGGAATTTTCTTATCACAGAGAACAACGAAGGCTCCTCTCCACTTTAGCGAGCCTACATTTATTCTATTAGTAACATCTCCATCAATTTCCCCATCATGTTGCAAAATAGATCCCAGATATCTAAAAGAATCTCTCTTCTGAATATTATCGTCACCAATCTTCACCTCAATTCCTTCACCATTGCTTCCATCAAAGGTGCATTCCATATATTCCGTCTTAGCCCTACTTATACGAAAACCTTTAGTCTCCAATGCATTCTCCAAACCTCAAGCTTCTCATTTACTCCATCTCTAGTCTCGTCAATCAACACAATATCATCAGCAAATAACATACACCAAGGTAACTCATCCTGAATGTGACTTGTCAACTCGTCCATAATCAAAGTAAAAAGAAATGGACTCAAAGTTGAACCTTGATGTAAACCAATGTTGATATCAAAATCGTCAGTCTTCCCCGTCGGGGTCCTTACACAAGATAAAGCCCTATCATACATATCCTTTATGAGATTAATGTATAGGACAGGTACACTTGTCTCTTCTCCAAAACTCTCCACAGTATCTCTCGTGGGACGGAATCATAAGCCTTCTCCAAATCAATAAAGATCGTATGGAGATTCTTCCTTTTAGCTCTATAAATCTCCATTGTTCTCCTCAGCAAATGGATGGCTTCAATAGTTGAGCGACCTGGCATGAATCCGAATTGGTTTTCTTTTACTTGGGAAACTTGCCTCAACCTTCTTTCAATCATACGTTCCCAAATTTTCATAGTGTGACTCATCAGCTTGATACCTCTGTAATTTGAACAATTTTGAATGTCTCCTTTGTTCTTATAAAGAGGCACCACGATACTCCTCCTCCAATCTTCAGGCATTTTCTTGCTTCGCCAAATAACATTGAATAGATTCGTAAGCCAAGTCAAACCACGCTCACCTAAAACTTTCCATACTTCTACAGGGATGTCATCCTGTCCAACACCTTTCCCAGGTCTCATAACCTTCAAAGCCTCCTCTACTTCTTTTCTTTGTATTCGTCTATAGCATGCACGATTCAAGTAACTTTCAAAACTAGCTAGGTCACCCAAAGTGATCTCTCTATTTCCTTCTCCAATGAAAAGTTTATGGAAGTATTGCTCTCATCTAGTCTCTATATCCTTCTGAGTAACAAGCATGTGACCTTCCTCGTCCTTAATGCATCTCACTTGAGAAAGGTCTTTGGTCTTTCTTTCTCTTGCTTTGGCCAACCTGAATATATCCTTCTGGCCCTCCTTAGAGTTGAGATTTTTATACAAAACTTCATAAGCTTTTGACTTAGCTTCGCTTACAGCCTTCTTTGCTTCCTTCTTCGCTATTTTATAGTCTGTGACAGTTTCCTTTGTTCTATCCTTAGACATAGCTTTAAAGCAAGCTCTTTTAATTTTTAGCTTCTCTTACACCCCTTCACTCCACCACCAAGCCTCCTTTTGACCTGGAGCTCCTCCTTTTGACTCACCTAGCATCTCTTTGGCTACCTTTCGGATACAAGATGCTACTGCCTCCCACATCTCGTTTGCACTGCCGCTACAATCCCAAGATAAGTCTTCTAAAACCTTCTCCCTGAAGCTTGATTGCTTCAGCGAAAGATTCCACCACCTAGTTCTAGTGATCTTAGGAACCTTCTTTTTCTTCACCAGCCCTTTTATTTGTAAATCCAAGACTAACAAGCGATGTTGGGTTGTCAAACTCTCTCCAGGGATTACTTTGCAATCTTTGCAACACAACCGATCTCTTCTCCTCGACGCAAAGTAATCTATCTGTGTTCTAGTTGAGCCACTCTTATAAGTAAGTAGTCAAATTTCAGGAAAATCCTACCAAGTAGTCAAATTTCATGAATAAAATAAAACATTTTAGTGTTTTTTAATTTTGTAAATTTTTAGTTTTTAATAAGAGAACAAAATGAACAACAATAAAAGCAAACAAGCACAACAATCTTTTCGGATTTTTCTAGAAGGCTAAAAACACTCGGAAAATTAAGATAAAATAATTTTTTGGATTTCAAAGGTTTTAAAATGTTGTTGATAATTTTCTGAGAAATTTCTGAAGTTTTTATGATTTTGTAAAATCAAAAAGTGCTTGAAAATGTAAACAGTGCACAACCAGGACTAGATTGTAAATTAAAATTATTTAAAATACTCTAAAGTCCTAGATAGCAATTTTATAATAAAATACAAGTAAAAACCTGCAAACAGGAACTGAAATTGCAATTTTTGCATTTTTCTTTCATTTTTTATGATTTTTATAATATTTTAGGTATTGTATACTTTTTAGGGATTTTATAAGGGTTTTTCAAACAAAAATAATATAGAAACTAAACACATAAGAAGGCGACTACAGTGATTTTTGTGGAATTTTAAAGTATTTTTTCGAATTTTTATGATTTTTCTAATTTAGACATGACACTTTTTAGGGAGTTTTGAATTTTTAAAAATATAAATGCAATGCAAGTAATCCAATAAAATCACCAAAAAATACTACACACAACAGGAGTTAATGGTAATTTTTAGGGGATTTTTCGAATTAACATGCTATTTATAAAGTCCAAAATACATCATGTAATTAGGCACAGTTCACATGGACCTTTTCGCAAATAAAATAAGTTTCTGCACCGAACAATAACACCTTTTAAAATCTAAGGTCGTTTTTATAAAAATCCCAATCAAGCACATGCTACACACGTGATCCAGACTCTCACATGAGCATATATGCAAATACTATAAACCTTTCATTCATCCCATAACATCGTAAAACTTCAGGCAATTATATGCAAATAACCCAGAAATCACGTGATCACGCATGTGACATCAACTCAATAGGACAAAAATGCAAATACCATAAAACTAAAGGTCCAAACTTCAATAGTTCTTAATTACAACAATTATTTTATGAACTAAAGCGAAATAGAGAAACGTACAGGGTAAGATGGAAATATACCCCTTGGGGCACGTGCGTGGCACGTGGGGTCTCTGACAGTTCTGATCATTCCCGGGAAAGCATATGACGGTCTCAAATCCGGTCGGGGACGTGCGTGTCAGATGACACCTGCAAAGCTGATCCAACGGTCTTCATGGGCGGCTGTCGGGCGGCTCAGATGAGGGGCCCAGCTCTGATCCAAGCGTCAGGATTGGACGCTAAAGGATGGCTCAGATCAAAACTGGGGGCTCCATTCCAGATCGAACGGTGGAGACTATGGCTGGAAGAACAAGGTCCGGATGAACTTCAACTGGGCGTGGAAGGTAATCCACGCTCCCGATGAGGCTCCTGAAAGATCCAGCACAGTCGTTGAACGACTCCGCATCGAGAGAGTGGCTCGGACGGAAAAATGAACGGTCGGATGAGCTGGTCGGAGGTCCTCCACCTGGAGCTACTCCGACGGGGCAGCGAGAATCTCAAAAGGGCTCTTTTGCGCACGCCGGTACCTGCAAGAGATAAGAGGGACTCAAGGCAAAGCTCCGGTCCACGTTATTGCGTAACAAGAGAAGCGATACATGAGGGGGCGAAGCTTTAAGTCTCCGACGACGCAGGGATGGAGACCTAACCTAATCTTGACCCGATGGTCGAGCCTTAGGGGGGCTAGGCTGCGTGAAGAGGTGCGGGGTGGTCTGGCGAGTCGATCCGAACGGAGGGATGTAGGTGATGAGCTCCAGACCTGGAGGCCGGAGCCAGCGAACGGCGGTGCGGAATGGAAAGATCGGAGTGAACATGGGACTACGATGGATGAAAGCGGTACATGAAGGTTCAGAGGAGCTCCTGAGCTTCAGGCGAAAGTCAACGGATAGGTTGTGGCATCGATTTGTTGCGGCGGGCGAGAGAGGCTTCATGCGGCGGAGAGGTTCGGCCACGTCAAGCTACAAGCCTCCAGGTGGCTCCCAACGATCCTGAGATGCTCCTCTAATGGCATCACTTCAACAAAGGTGGCTAGCAGTGAATGGGGGCGCGAGGGACGAGCTCCAGACCTGGTGGTCGGACGAGAGTCTTTATAGGACTATCCAGGGGCTGGAAAGATCGAGAGAGTACGCGCAACCCTAGGAAGATCTGCGCCTTCATAGGGATCCACGGGGGTCACGGATCCTAGGAAAAGGCTCAGGCAAAGAATCAGGGCAAGAGATGGTCGGAGTCGGGCACGAAAAAGCGGAGAAGAGGCTCCGGCGAGAGGTCAGACAACCCGACCCGGCTGGAAGAGACCGTTGATTGAGGTCAACGGTCTGACGTGGAAATTCAATAAAAAAATAGCAAATGAATTTAAAATAAAGTGTATAAAATAAAAAATGTTGATTATTTTTCAAAGTATTTTTCTATGATTTTTAATTATTTTATAAAAAATAAATTAGCGTATATACAGTATATAGTATTATATACAGGTACAGTATACGTATATATTATGTACAAATATTTTTATTTTATAATTTTTATATAAATACCCTTATTTTATATTTTATTTATTTTCAACATAATTTTATGAGTATAAAATAGTTTTTATTTTATTTTTACAAATTATTTAAGGTTATATAGTAAATAGTGAATGTAATATATACATGTGTATTTTGTACAAGTGATTGAGGGTTTTCTTTTTATTTTATTTTTATATTATTAATAAAACAATATACAAGGCTGTCAAAAGAATAATTTAATTTTATTTTTGTCAAAAATAAATATATACATAATATGTATAAATATAGGTGATATATACAACACATAGTGGACCATATCTCTCTCTACTTATTTTCTCTTGTGATCAGGTCAAGGCTTGACCTTCTCTTAGGGTTTGGGTCACTCTGTATTTATTCTAAATGCATCATTCTTTTTCTTTTCCTTTATTCTTTTATTTAGCCAAAAACATGCTAATTATTCAATATTAACAAGAGCATGCAAAATGCTAAGTTATTATATTTACAGATATTTACAGGGTATTTTACCAAGAAGAAGAGCTAAAATAAAAGAATTCAGAGTGAGAATCATGGATTCATCAATGGTTGTTGTGGATGATTTTTCTATATTATCTTGAGTTTTCTTGTTAAAGAATAAGTATGAAGCAGGTCATGTCATTAAATCGTTTCTTATAGAAATTAAGAACATTTTTTCTGCTAATGTGAAGTTTATTCGCAATGACATTGCATTTGATTTTTTCACTCTACAGCTATCTGACTTTCTCAGATCTCTTGGTATTATTCATCAGACTTCTTGTGCTTACACTTCGCAGCAGAATGATATTGCCGAATGCAAATACCGTCATATTCTAGAAGTCACGAGAAGTCTTTTGATTCAGAGTCGAGCTCCTCATTCGTTCTAGGGTGATGCGGTTCTTAATACTTGCTACTTGGTGAATCGCATGCCTTCCATTGTCCTTGGAGAAAAGGTTCCTTTCTTGATTGTATTTCTCAAGAAGGACCTATTCTCCCTTACTCCCGAGTCATTGGGTCTGTGGTATTTGTCCACAATTTTACTCATGATAGTGACAAACTATCTCCAAGAGGTGTCAAATGTGTGTTCTTAGCTATTCTCGTACCCAAAAAAGGGGTATAGATGTTTCGATCCTCTAGGGAGAAATTATTATGTGAATGTTGATATCAAATTTTTTGAGTCTATTATGTATTCTCCTACAGGTGACAGGTTGTCTAACTCTGACTATGGAGAGGATGTCTTTGTTCCACCACCTCAGTCGTCTCCACCAACAACACCCCATGTTGAGTCACAGTCATCTCCATCTCCTTCACAACCTCCATCTCCGTCTATACTGACACAGTTCTTGCCACAGTTTTATGTTCATAGGTTCTCTACCCGTACCTCTGCTCATGCACCTTCCCCGTCATCCAGCACGCCTCAGGTATGTACTGAACACATTGTTTCTACTGACGGCACTGGTGATATACGTCTACCACAGGATACTATACAGGAGGAGCTGATACCAAAGAACAGAGAGGTTGATGACCTTGATATTTCTATTGCCTTGAGGAAGCCGCATCGTAACTGTGCTACTTATCCTCTAGCTGCATATGTTTCTTTGGATCATCTTTTTGAGGAGTACAGGAGGTTTGTCGTGAGACTCTGTTGTTACTATCCTACAAATATACCATGAGGTCATACAGGATAGTAGTTGGCGACTTGTCATGGAGAAAGAGATGGTCGCTTTACAGTCTCGTGGTACCTAGAGTGTTGTTTCTACTCCTCCAGGTGTCTCTGTTGTGGGGTACAAATGGATCTTTACAATCAAGCAATGGGCAGATAGCAGTGTTGATCGCAACAAGGCAAGGCTTGTAGCACGTGGGTTCACCCAGACTTAAAGGGTGGACTATCAGGATATCTTCTCACCAGTGGCCAGACATTCGACACTGTGCATTCTTCTATCAGTTGTTGTGACTCGGGACTGGCCTCTATACCAACTTGATGTGAAGAATGTGTTTCTATATGGAGATCTACAAGAGGAGGTATATATGCAACAGCCACCAGGGTTTGCTGCTGAGGAGGAGTCTCAGAAGGTGTGTAGTCACCACATGGTGATTTACGGCCTAAAGCAGAGTCCGAGAGCTTGGTACCAGATGCTATTAGATTTGAAAGAGCACCAGGGGTTTACGCGGTCCATTGCGGATCATTCGCTTTTTGTGCAGAGGACACAGAGAGGTATGGTTGTCGTTCTGGTTTATGTTGATGATTTATTGTCACAAGTGATGGTGAGCAGGGTACTCAGGCTACCAAGGAGTTCCTTGGTCAGCAGTTTGTGACTAAGAATCTTATTAGTCTTCGTTACTTCCTTGAACTAGAGTTCACCAGGAACTATAGTGGAGTTGTGATGACCCAGAGAAAGTTTGTGACTGATCTTCTATTAGAGACAGGGATGACAGGGTGCAAGCCTGCTACTACCCCTATGGATCCGAGCATGAGATTATATGATGATGACACCGAGGAGGTAGATAGGAAAAGATACAGGGAGCTTGTTGGGACCTCTTCTATGCTATTATCACCAGACCAGACCTATCCTTTGTTGGAAGCAAGGTGAGCTATTTTATGGAGCGGCCCAGGAAGGTTTATATGGATGTTGTTCATATGATTCTAAGATATTTGAAGACTTCACCCTGGTCTTATATTCAGCAAAGGTACATCTCTTAAGGTGACAGCTTGTGCATATGCATATTATGCCGAATGCCCTAGAGACAGGAAGTCCACTTCTGCCTTTGCTATTTTTGTTGGGAGCTCACTCGTATCATGTAAAAGCAAGAAGCAGACAGTGATTGCTAGATCCAGTGCAGAGTCTGAGTACAGAGTCATGGCTTAGGGGAGTACAAAGATGATGTGGGTTAGATCCGCCTTGACGGATCTTGCTGTTGAGGTCTATTTTCCCATGCAGCTTTTATGCAACAATCAAGCAGCTCTGTTTATTTCCAATAGTCCTGCATTCCATGAACGAACCAAGCATATAGAGGTGGATTGCCACTATACCAGAGACATGATCCAGAAGGGTCTCATATCCACTTACCATGTTTCTATTGGAGATTAGACTGCTGATATATTCACCAAAGTCCTTGCTAGAAGTCCATTTCAGAGATGTTCCAAGCTGAGCATGATAGACATATATGCTCCAGCTTGAGGCGGAGTGTTGAGATATTCGTATCTCTTTATATTTATTTCTTATTTCTATTTCCTTCATGTACCTCTTATGTAATTAACCCAGGACTTTTCTCCTATATAAGAGAGCCCTAGGGTCTCTTCATTGATATGCTATTCTATTTTCTCCAATATCGAGTATTACGTACGATGAGTTGTTGAATCTAGTTCATCGAAAGTTCAACTTGGACAAGAACAACCACCAAATTAAATAGTCACATCACATCCCACACGAGGCAGGTGAAGAGCATACGTTAATGTCCATCGTGGACGATAATGACGTACAAGGCGTTTATGTATATGCCAGGACAATTGGGAAATCAATAGCTACTGATATTTTTATTAAAAGTCAATACAATTCTTCTGTGGCATCAAA
The DNA here is from genome assembly GCA_037367405.1 of Ottelia alismoides. Taxonomy (NCBI): domain Eukaryota; kingdom Viridiplantae; phylum Streptophyta; class Magnoliopsida; order Alismatales; family Hydrocharitaceae; genus Ottelia; species Ottelia alismoides. The sequence goes on along the minus strand of JAZKJV010008980.1, from coordinate 551,583 downwards.
TATTGATGACCTTCAGGATCGCTTCCCTTTTGGTTTGTTGTTTGGAGTACCAGTAATCCTACATCGCAGTCATGAATGTTAGAAATATGAAATGCAGAAGCTTAGTCGGAGAAATAGAATAAGAACATGAAAGAACAACGGGATTTTTACGTGGAATCCTACTCCCGAAGGAGCGGGATGAAACCACTGGAGAACACCTCAAAGGGTCGATGTTGCATTCAGCATTCCCATATGATACAGAAGGTCGAGGGCTTCTTATATAGCCTCCACAGACCCTCCAAGTCCCACCACTGGTAGATGTGGAACTAAACACTGGATGTGGTAATTCGATCCTAGAAGGATCCAATTACCCATCTACATAAGTGACGTATATATTCCAAAACTCCCCCTGTAAGTTGGAGTATCACACAACTAGTAGATGTGGAACTAAACAGTGGATGTGGTAATTCGATCCTGGAAGGATCCAATTACCCATCTACATATGTGACGTATACACTCCAACACTCTCCCTCAGAATGAAGTATACAATGCTCAGCTTGGACAAACAGAAAGAAATCTCAAACTTACAATACAAGACACTACAGACAATATCAACTCAACGCAAACACAATTGTCAGTTGTTGTCGATGGCGTTGCTTCTCATGACGTGCAGATGAGGAGGAACAAACGGGTTGGAGTGTTAGTCGAACCGGGTCTCCTCGTTGAAGAATATGTGCTCTGTTGGGATAAAAATGATTCATGTCATAAAAGAGATCCCAGGGCTCTCTTATATAGGAGAAGAGCCATGGGTTAATTACATAAATGATACCCAAAGAAAACATAAAATATAAAAAGGATACGATGAGATACAATTATCTCAACCCTCCCCTCAAGCTGGAGCATAAATATCAATCATGCTCAGCTTGAAACAGCACTTCTGAAATGAACCTCTAGCCAGGGCCGTCGTGAAGATGTCTGCCGTCTGATCTCCAGTGGAAACATGAAAGGTGCATATAAGACCTTTCCGGATCATGTCTCTAGTGCAATGAAAATCCACCTCGATATGTTTTGTCCGCTCATGAAATGCAGGGTTATTGGCAATAAAAAAAGCTGCTTGATTATCACATAACATCTTCATAGGAAGAGAAACCTCAACAGTAAGGTCTGTTAATACTGATCTAACCCACATCATCGCTGCACATCCTTGAATCATGGCCCTGTATTCAGATTCGGCACTAGATTTGGCCACCACTGTCTGCTTCTTGCTTTTCCATGAAACAAGTGATCCGCCTACAAAAATAGCAAAACCAGAAGTGGACTTTCTATCCCTGGGACAACCAGCATAATCTGCATCTGCACATCCTGTCACCTCAAGTGATGTATCCCTACTGAATATAAGGCCTGAGCCAGGTGAAGTCTTCAAATACCTCAAGATCATATGGACAGCATCCATATGCACCTTCCTGTGCTGCTCCATGAACTGACTGACTTTGCTAACTGCAAAAGCAATGTTCATCCTGATAATGGTGGCATATAGGAGCTTCCTAACAAGCTCTCTATATCTCATCATGTCAATCTCTTTAGTATCCTCATCATACAATCTCATGCTTGAATCCATAGGAGTAGTGGCAGGTTTGCACCCTGTCATACATGTCTCAGAGAGAAGGTCCATAAAAAATTTCCTCTGAGTCATTACAAGTCCACGCTGGTTCCTAGCGAACTCCAACCCAAGAAAGTAACGAAGATTGCCAAGGTCCTTAGTCACAAACTGCTGACAAAGAAACTCCTTGACAGTAAGAATACCCTGCTCATCATCTCCTGTAATGACAGTATCATCCACATAAACAAGAATAGCCACAGTACATCGATGTGTCCTCTGTACAAACAGTGAGTGGTCCGCAGTAGACCGCACAAACCCCTTCTGCTCTATCAACTCCGATAGGTTTTGATACCAAGCTCTCGGACTCTGCTTTCGGCCATAAATCGCCTTATGAAGTCTGCACACCTTCTGAGACTCCCCCTCAGTAGCAAATCTTGGTGGATGTTGCATATATACTTCCTCATGTAGATCCCCATAAAGAAAGGCATTCTTCACATCAAGCTGGTACAGATGCCAGTCCCATGAAACGGCAACAGATAGAAGAATGTGTAGTGTCGAATATCTTGCTACTAGAGAGAAGATGTCCTGATCATCCACCCCATAGGTTTGGGTGAACCCCCGAGCCACAAGCCTTGCTTTGAATCAGTCGACACTGCCATCGACCCTTTGCTTAATCGTGAATATCCATTTGCAGCTCACAACAGAGGCACCTGATGGAGCAGAGACAATGCTCCATGTGCCACGTGATCGCAGAGCTGCCATCTCTTCTTCCATTGCAAGTCGCCACCTATTGTCCGTAAGCGCCTCCTGATACGTCCGCAGGATAGTAACAGCAGATAGTCCCACTATAAACTTATTGTAATCTTCTGACAGATGATCCAAGGAAACATGTGCAGCCATTGGGTATGTGGCACATTGGCGACGAGGTTTCCTTAGGGCAATCTGTATCTCCGGGTCATCAGCCACGTTATCCTCTGGAATCAACTCTTCATGTGCATTATTCAAATCTCCAGTGCCGTCAGTAGAAATAATATGTTCATGACATACCTAAGGCATGGTGGATGATGTCGACGGCGCATGAGCAGAGGGGCGAATAGAAGACCTGCGAGTATAAACATGGGTTAAGAATGTAGATTATGTGGTAAGAGGTCGAGGTGGCGGTAGGGGTAGTGGTGGAGGTGGTGAAGACCGAGGAACGTCACATGGAGTATGAGATGAAGAGGATGGAGGTGGCGGTACCACAACATCCACTCTGGAACCAGTATTAGACAACTTGTCACATGTAGGAGAGATACATAATAGACTCAAAAAATGTAACATCAACGCTCACATAGTATTTTCTCCCAACATGATCAAAACATCTATACCCTTTTCGGGTATGAGAATAACCAACAAAGATACATTTGACAGCTCTAGGTGAGAGCTTGTCACGGTCATGAGTGAAGTCATGTACAAAAACCACCAATCCAAAGATACGTGGTGTAAGCGTGAATAGTTCCTTCTCGGGAAACGCAATCGAGAAGGGACTCTTCTCTCCAAGAATAGTGGATGGCATGCGATTGACCAAGTAACAGGCGGTTAGAACCGCATCCCCCCAGAAAGAATGAGGTGTACGACTGTGAATCAACAAGGTCCTCGTGATGTCTAAGAGATGATGATGTTTAAGTTCAGCAACACCATTTTGCTGTGATGTATAACTGCATGAAGTTTGATGAAGTATACCCAGAGACCTGAGAAATTCTGCTAAGTGTAGAGTACAAAATTCCAAAGCATTATCAGTACGAATGTATTTGACTTTAGCAGAAAAGATGTTAATCTCAATAAGAAAAGTCTTAATTATAGCACCTACTTCAGACTTATGCTTTAATAAGAAAACCCAAGAAAGTCTAGAATAATCATCCACAGCAACAATATAAAACCGATGCCCCTGATGATCAGGAACACGACTCGGACCCCAAATGTCAAAATGAATCAACTCAAAAGACCGACTACTACTACAACTTGGACGACTTGGAAAGGAGGAGCGATGATGTTTTCCAAGTTAACAGGCTTCACAGTCCAAAACAATACGAGTAGATATTTGTGGGAGAACACGTATCATCTTTTGAAGAGGAAGGTGGCCAAAACGAAGATGTTGCATTAAAGGCGAAACTGATCTAGAGGGAATAGAGGTCACCCCAGCACATGATGGAACGGCAAGCTTATACAATCCTCTCTACTCACGGCCATGAATAATCATCATGCCAGTTAGTATGTCCTAAAACATAAGAGAAGAGGGGTCAAAAATGGCACAGTGTAGATCTTTTGTAATCTGACTAATAGACAAAAGATTCATTTGGAAGTCTGGAGCATGTAAAACATTCTGAAGACGTATAGAAAGGGCTAAATCAATCTCCCCCTGGCCAATAATAGGTAGCCGAACTCCATTGGCTATGATCACGGATCGCCAAGGAGGAATAGACATGTACGAGGTAAACTGTGTCCGATCTCCACACATGTGATGAGAAGCTCCAAAATCCATAATCCAATCGGTCACATCAGAACTGCTACTACTGGTAAGCACATATGAAATACCTGAAGAACTGGGCAATGCTCTGGCGGTGGCCACTGCGTCTGATGGGCCTGCAGTCTGAGTCACAGGGGTGGTCACCATCTCTCGAAGTCTCGAGACAAGATCATCAAAACGAGCATCTGTAGTAGGTACAGTGAAGAGGCAGTCTGCTCAGCAACACGTGCAGACGCCGGATATCCATGCTCGTGAAAGCATGTCTCCTCTGAGTGGCCATGATGATGACAATAAGAACATGGACCACGCTGACGTCCTCCACCTCTACCACGAGGTCCATGACCACGGAACTGGGACGTGCTGCCTCGTCCACGAGAAGCAGCCATAGCCGAGGATATCGACTGTGGCATAGGAGTAAGTGTGGTAATAATCCTGTTCAGTCGCTTGTAGACCTCCTCCATCGGTGGTATGCTCTCGCCAGTCAGAAGTTGAGTACGAGCTGCATCGTACTCTGAGTCAAGGGATGACAAGAATACTCCAGTCATAGTAGCATTCTGATACGCCTGTAGTTGTTCCACGCTTGTAGTAATCGGCATGAAGCTGTGAAGTCTCTCAAACATGCCTCTCAGATGAGAAAAATGGGCGTGGAGAGGTCGACCATTCAGCTTGGTCGAGAAAATGTTGAACTGCAGTTGGAGAACCTTGCTTTCATTTTTCTCCTGTCCATAGGTAGCAGCCAGTATATCCCACATGGCTTTTGTAGTTGGTTGATTGACGATATCATTAGCGATCTCCGTGCTAAGTGTCCCAGAGAGCCAAATACGAGCATAGGCATCATCTTGTTTCCATGATGCATTAGCCCCAGTCTTGTCCGTCGGCTCCAAGTCAGTCAGAATGTGCTCCTTGTTGTGGCACTGCATTAGGGTACGAAACTGCATGGACCATAACTAATAGTTGGTCACGTCCATCTTCGTGATAGGTGTTGGATCCTTGAAGGCACCGGAAGAGGAGAACACATCACCCTTATTCTCTGACATGCTTCAATATGCCAAGACACGGAACAAGCGCGGAATAAATCAAGAATAGATTTGCCTACAGCAACATAAGAGGGATGAGTTGTATCTGTAGACTTATACACTCATCCCTAGATCTTTGTTGGAGATTTAGGGCCTCAAAGAAAGGGATAAATCAGATTATATCCCTGTTTACGCACCAAATACGACCTCAGTGTTGTACAAAAGGCCGTGCACCGACCCCAACGATAGTGGGAGAGGCCCTACGATGGTGTCAGGGGTAGGGCGGGTCGGAGGTGGGCCTTCGGCTATGGGGTGGCGTGCAGGAGAGGCCTAGCGGTCGCTGGCAGCGGCTGTAGCGGCGGCGCAACAGCGGGAGAAGGCCGTTGCAGAAGCGGCGGTGCTGGAGAGGGGCGCAGCAAAGGGTGGCATGCCGAGGGGGGCGGCTGGTGGGGCTAGGGGTTAGGGTTTTGGTACGAGAACCCCGATCTAGGACCGTTGCTTTGATACCATGTTGGGATAAAAATGATTCATGTCATAAAAGAGATCCCAGGGCTCTCTTATATAGGAGAAGAGCCATGGGTTAATTACATAAGTGATACCCAATGAAAACATAAAATATAAAAATGATACGGTGAGATACAATCATCTCAACATGCTCTGTATTGCACTTATCAGAGTCACCAAAACTAAATGAGTCTCCTCATCAGAATACTCTGGCCCGCCAAATGTAGAAGACTGAATCACATGAACAATTGCTCCATTTCTGAAGGGTCAAACTGAAAAACCGTGGAGACATCCTCGTCGGAGTCGATGGTCACTGGAGACTGGAGTCTGAAAAGTTTCCTCGTCAGACAACTGGGTCTCTCACATACTGGCTTAGGGAATGGGATCTCTACTATGGAGTCCCTATGAAACCACATGAAAACCCTAACCCACATGGTATAGAGAATGTGATCTCTACTCAGGAGTCCCTATGGATCACATGAGAACTCTGAGACCAAAAACAAAGATGGGGACCACACAAATGATGGCAAACATGTGCACATCAAACTGAAGACTCGGAAACTGAACGTCAAGTCTGAAATCTAAATTGTAGAGTCTGACATCTGGCTGGTATGGAATATAAAGAATCTGATATCTGAGTCCGATCTGTAACTCTACACAATACTCCCCCTTTCTCCCATACTTGTCGGGAAATAATGACCTCAAGATATGAAATTGGGAAAATAAAAAAACCAATGAATCACTTAAGCGATCTCAATTTTTTCCGGCTTTTCTTTTTCAAATCTTTTGTCTTATAGATTCTTTTTGTATGATCCTTTTTCAAAAGCTAATTTTTAAAAGCAGTGAAGTCCAACTTGGGCACAAATCTCCATGTTCCTCCCTTTTTCTTTTGAAACATGACTAGACCAGGCCAAAATGCGGGCCGGGCCGACCCATGGGCCGAGCTGAACGGGCCGAGGTTAAAAAACCTCTGTCCAAAGCCCGCCCATTGACCGGCCCATGGCCCATTTCGTTCTTTTTCAATTGATTTTTTAATGGTATTTAATATGTATAAATAATTTTATTAATACCAACTATACTTTATGTAACTAATAAACGTAGTTTACATGTTACTTGACATGTAAACTATTGAATTTTATTTAAAACTAGTGTCACAAATGAAAAACTTAAAGCGTATCATATTAATACATGTATAATTTGACATATATTTATATATTTTTTATTTTTTGCAGGCCGGGCTGGGCCGGGCCATGCATAAATCTCCAAGCCCAAGCCCGGTCCATGAGCGGGCTGGGCGGGCGGGCCCCCAGCCCGTTGGCCAGGTCTAAACATGACCCACATAGGGTCCACAAATGCAACCACCCACTTGGGATCTTTTTTTTCTTTCAACCCGGCCTGCTTGGGTCTGGAATATGCAAAAAAAAATTAATTCCACCCAAATATTGGGTCCCCGATTGGGAACCCCTCACAGGAACCGCCCTGATGGGGCTACTGCTCGTTCAAAGATGGGGCTACTGCTCGTTCGAAGATCGTGCCAGAGGAGCACCAACTGGAGTGGAGCTGCGCCACAGCCTGAAGCAGGGGCTCCGCCTGGAGGAGCTCGCCATCTGTTGCTCCATTTAGAGAGGTCGCCGCCTGGAGGGGCCTCCGCCTGGAGCTCGAGCTCCGCTTGGAGATGCACAGGCGCTAAGGAGCTCCACATGGAGATGGGGTTGGCGACAAAGGGATGCGCCTGGGCAATGTGCCCAGCAGTGTCTGGTGGTTGTCGCCAACTTGAGTTGTTGGGAAGGTGGAGGTGCGTTGCGCGATGGGACGGAACTCCGCCACCGACAAGAGATGTCGCCTCCTTCCTCTTCTTTTGCACCTTATGAAGAAACCCCTTTTAGGGTTTTCGCATGATCGTGTGCTGCCTAGGATGTGAAGGTATGCGTTGGAGCACCGTCGCCTCTTGAATCAATTTGGGAACCTCTGCATGGAGGTGTTTCGTGGGCTCGATGGAACCCTAGTGCCATTGGAGAGACAGAGATGGGGATGCGGGATATCGATCTCGTACCTCTCCCATGCTAAGCGGTGTGCTCTACCATTTGGGCAGCGACGTGATGGAGATGTCGCTTGGGATAGTCAACATGATCTGGAACGGTGATCCTAGAGGCGACGATATGAAACTGGAGATGCAAAGGTTTCCATATATTGAACCCAAGGAATAAACTTTGTTCAGAATTAGAGTTTCAAGAAACCTCCAAAATTGAAACTCAAACTTGAATCACACCAAAATGAATCTTCAAATATAAATCTTCACGAACAAGCAAGAACTGAATCTTCTTGATAATCGAATCTCGAACAAAACATAAACAAAAATAAATCCTCGAGAATCGAACCCGCTCTGATACCAAGTTAGAAAACTAACATAGCTCCAATACCATGTTAGAAATATGAAATACGGAAGTTTAATCAGAGAAATAGAATAAGAACATGAAAGAACATCGAGATTTTTATGTGGAATCCTACTCCCTAAGAAGCGGAATGAAACCACGGGAGAACGCCTCAAAGGGCTAATATAGCATTCAACATTGTCATCTGATACAAGAGGTCTAAGGCTTCTTATACAACCTCTGCATACCCTCCAAGTCCCACCACTGGTAGATGATAGATTAAACACTGGATGTGGTAATTGGATCCTGGCACATACTCCAACAATGAACAATGCTCTCTTAAGAGAAGTTAATCGCAATCTAAATGACAGCATCCCTAGGGTAACGGACGATGAGTTGGATGAGAAAAGAGACCAAGAGCTTGACGATGATGTGGGAGTAAATGACTAGACAGCAGCTGATGAACCTATTCGTCCAACAGTTGTTCTCTGTGTACCATTTTTTGGGGTCAGAAGCTATGACACATGTGCAATATTTGAGGATGGTTTTCGAAAGAAGTCTTGGCTCGACTGTTTTGATGATGAACTTCGAAAAAGTAGAACATTCAAGACTAAGGACGATTTATTTTATGCAGTAAAGAAACATCACATCCTTACACACTACAACTTCATGATTAAAAAATCCACGATCTTGGTTTGGTCTATTCTCTACTCTATGGAATCGAAGGGTTGTCTTTGGTTTCTACGTGGTCATGACGGAAAATCCGATGTTATGTAGGTGAGCCATAATATCGACGACACATACACTTGTATAAACCCATCTGTTAATCAGGATCATCCTCAACTAGACTACAACTTCATGACTAGATCAATGCTAATCATGGTGAAGGACGACCCTACTATTCGGGTGTCGAGCTGCAGAGCTCACATTCATGGCATCTACAAGTATTGTGTTACAAAAAAAGAGCGTAGGATGCAAGGAAAAAAGCAATTGGAATAATATTTGATGATTGGAAGAAATCTTAGGCATAGATGCTTTATTTTTTGCATGCACTGAAGGTTATCATTCCAGAGACTAAAATAGGCATCCAACATACGGAACACTCCAACAAGTAGAAACCCCATGGTCGTAGATTCTAATGCTACTTTTGGGAGTTCGATCCTTGCATTAAGGTTTTCAAATATTGTAGGCCAGTGGTAAGCATTGATGGGACTCATTTGTACAGCAAGTATAAGCGGAACTGTTGATTGCATGTGGAATGGATGGAGATAACCATGGCGTGCCTCTTGCATTCGGGTTGATGAGGAATCCTACCCTACTTGAAAATGGTTCCTTTCGCTAGTTCGCATCAAAGTAGTTGGCATGCATGAAGGGCCTATATGTATCATTTATTATCGGAATCCCAATATAAAATCCTAAATGAATGATGTTGATGTTAATTTCTTACCACTATTTACGTATTAGGAATTTTAATCTAGACATTGTTAGCCATTTGAGCCCGATGTGAACCATTACTACAATAAATGTTATTGTAATCGTTGATGTAACAATAAAAGTTACTGATTTATTTCACTCCCTATCTGAGATTAAATGAATGAATGCACTATAAGGTCCCTTAGTACAATTAGGGTTATGTATCATGACCATCTTAATGATCATACAATTGTTGATTCAATGGTTGAATCATAGAGGCTGGGCTTGGATGAATATCTAAGGAGTTAGATTGAGAACTCATCAAGCATCGTCCAATGATTATTAAGAGATGATCTCCAGTTGAGAAGGAGATGGCAATCCTTCTCTAAAGGTTGATATCTGACCGACCTCGTAATGCAGGTCCTCTGCATAGGAATAGAGATTCGGAGGTGCCAGATAAGTTAGGTCAAAGAGTTGACTTAACGAGATCGAGATAACCAAGACCTATATCGTAAACTGTCACGATATAGGCATTCATCATCTGACCGGAGACAGATGTATTACTATAAGTCTGAGTATGTACATTTGGCAGACCGATAGGTTGATAGCCTAATCAAGGTCTATACACCGGCGAGCTAGTGTGCAAACAAGGGCATGTGAGTAATACGATCTCTCAAAGGGATCATATAGGTTCACTTGTGAATCGGAAGACATGAGCTCACTCATGAGGTATTTGGACCAATCAAATTCCATGTATGGTCGTCTTACTTTGGAAGCATGATAAGAATTTGTAGGTATGATATATGCTTTTGGAAAGTATATGATAGATACCAAATCCCAATGACCGAATGAGAAACTTAATGATAAAACCCTGCAGAAGACGGTATTAAAATTGATCTAAATCTTCGGGTTTACTCTAGGTCTTCCATTATGCAGGATGTATGGGTATTGGGAATACTCGAGGGTGATGTGATCGTAAGCGATTGTATAGCCATGACGCTTCCATTGCAAGGGAGTGGTGAAACATAATATATATGTAAATATACCTATAATTACACTTGTAAAAACACCTAATAAATTAACTTGTAAAAATAAATAAAAATCATAAAAATATTGCATAAAATAATAAATATTTTCATGTTTTGATAAAAATAATAAAATCATTTATTATTTTTAAATCATTTAATAAAGGATTAATTTCATATTTTATCGTTTTATGTGCCTACAAGGACCAATGAGGAGAGGGTCCGAGGTCACTCCCCGCCCCTCATAGGTCTGCTCTGTCAGAAGTAGACCACCTCGACTTTGTTATTTTCCTCCTCCCAATCCTTGAACGATAATAGCCCGATTCCTTCACAACTTTTCATCCTCGATCATCGTCCTTTCGCGTGTGTATCTTACCTCAATCGGAGAATCATTGCATCGAGCCGCATTCTTGGTCAAAGCGCCCCCTATACATATACCCCTCACCGAGCTCCATTTGAATTTTGATCCTTTATCCCCTACTGGAACCCTCAGATCAACCCAAAATCGAGTCAAGTGAGGTAAAGGCAAGTTCCTCGAGTGATTTGCAGCATGCGTAAGGTTGAAAGATTGTGATCCAAGCCTCGTCGGCAACCTTCTGGTGGAGCTTCTGAGCTCCTTGCCTCCAGGTAGGTTCGAGCTTCTTTTCTTCGCATTTTAGGTAGATATACTTTCCAGTATTTTATTTGTCATAATTTCCTGCATTTATGATCTTTTTTAGTGTAAAACTTAGATTTAGTTCGTCGGAGCTCTTGAACTCCAGCCACCATTCCACAGTCTTCCTCTCTTGTTCCACCTCGCCTGATCACCCCATCAACTTCGTCCTCTGTTTCTCCACCTAATCTAGCCACCCATCCACCTTGATTCGACCTGAATCAAGCCTTCGAGGTCCTCTCTGTCACCCTCGTCGGACCTCTCCGTTCCACCTCTTTTTCGCTCTGATTTCCACCAAATAAAGGCCAGAACCGATCCCCCGAGCCTAGACATTCTTCTATACTCGACCCATCTGCGGGTCAAAAGTAGCAAGGGAAGGTTTCCCAAGTACATGAGCTTTGCAGTGCATCCACGACCCCAACAATGGGTCTCGGACCTTCTTAGCACCTCCGGTAGACGTAGCAAGGCTTAGGCTATGTTTTACAGCCCTTGGGATGCTCCCAGGTAGTCGGAGTTGCAAGCAACACCCGATCGAAGCTCCCCAGGAGTCGAGTTCTTCCCATGTTCTTCCATACGAGCTCCCCACCGTCCAATCAAGCGTCGGCTCCAGGTGAAGCAGTATCTGTTGGATAAGAGTGCCATCAAACCGTCAGATCCAGCCAAGGGATCTAATCCCAGCCATCCAGTGCGAAGCGGTATCGTCGCTTCTTGGTCGTCCACGTGTTAAGTGAAAACTCACCGAATCGCGCATGTGGGGGTAATTTTGCAAACATACCCACCCTTCTGTATTTATTATTTAGTAGTTAAACTTTCCTCTGAAGTTATATTCTTTTTGTAAAATTTGTAATTTGGACCCCAAGGTTCTTTTGTTTGCATTCAAGTCCCTAGCCACGTCACCTCACTTGCGCCTACACGTGAGGCGGTGGGGCATTTTGCGGGGGACCCCTCCAGGTCTGTGAATTTTTTATTTCAAGTGTTAAATTTTGTTAAAAATTACATCCATGAAGTTTTGCGGTATACAAAGGTACCCCTGTCAGTAGTGAATTTTCTCATTGTTGATTTTATTTTTATTCAATGTCTCTCACGCTCTAAATTCCAAGAAAAATTAGGGTAAATACATTGAATTTTTTTCTATTACATATAATTTTTATTAAGGCATTTTCTTTATTTTTCTACTTATTAAAACGAAAACAAAGCATTTATTCCCTGTTTACTTTTAAAAATAAATAAATAAATAAAATATAAATCATTTTAAAAATTCCAAAAAAAATTAGGATATCTTTATTATTGTATTTTGTAACTGTAAACTAAAAATCCCTAAAAATTACAAAATAAAAACATTAAAAATTGAAAAACAAACAAAAATCTTATAAAAATTATTGAAAGTTATTTAAAAATCTGAAAATATTTTTATTTTTACCTCTGAATTTTATTGATATAATATAGTAAAGATTACAAATATTTTTGGAAATTTTTGGGATATTTATCTATTTTTAAATTCTAAAACAATTCAGCCTATTATTATAAGTCCTTGTTTTGACATTTTAATCAATTAAAAATCCAAAAAAAATAAAAAATACAATAAAAATTCCAAAAATAGAGAAAACCCTAAAAATGCAAAATATATTTTATTTTTTAATTTGTGAGTATTTATAGCTATATCTATAAATATAAAAGCCTATATTATATATATATAGCTATATATATATGTATATATTTATTATTATTATTAAAAATACCTTAAAAATTTTAAAAATAAAAAGGATTGTACTTAATTGTATGATTTTGTATATTTATTTATATATCTATATCATATATAGCTATTATATTATACATATATTATATATAGTTATATATATACTTATTACTTATTAAAAAGAAAAGGAAATTAAAAAACCAGAAGATAAAAAAGAACTAAAAATTATAAAATTAAAAACAAAATAATATAACTAAAAATCCAAAATAATATAATATTAAATAACCATAAAAATATCATTGATAAAAATACAAGAGAAGGAAATTTTGAATTAATTTCCAATCTATCATGTTTGCTTCATGAGTTTGACACTCTACATACTTACACCTATACACGCATTTTGTAGAGTTATAATAAATTTTAACTCCACACACATGTTGTATTGCTTGATCATTATTTGTGGGTTAATTGTTGCTTGATTCGCCTTCCGTGAGTGGTCTCCACTGCAACAGTGTTCTCACTTTGTGTAGAACATCAGACCCTCGTAAGAAGCATCTCATCAAATGGCACCGTTGCCGAGGAACGTCGCATAGATTGCTCTTTTTCCTTCTCTTTGTCTATTTTATCTCCATTGTTCATTTCTCCATTTTATTTCTTTATCACTTTGTCTAAAACTGTCTAACTATCTCTTTGTTCGACCTTGTTGCGAGAGACCGTGGATCGAGGGAGGTACTCTTAGGAGTCTTGTGCACCCATGTGAAGCGAAGTCGGCTTTCCCGCACAAGCCGACAGGAGCGAGCAGCAGGAGAGGACTCAGATATTATTAAGAGCAGTTGTATTTTTACTTTTATTTTATTATGTAATTTAAGAGAAAGCGAGAGACTTAGAATTTGTAATAATTTAAACACTTAGGACACATCGACATCTGAGGTCCATTGCCCAGGTGATTTTTCACTTGGGGGCCTCATCGGCTTTTACACGATTTTCCCGCCTTTCTTTTTCTTTGTTTTCCGTATTTTGAGTTTTCACTTTTATTTTTATTTGTTTTGTGTGATGGAACCTACGTTAGGACTTGCTTGCTCAGTAATCTAAGGTTCACAACCCTAATACCCGTATGTACCTATAGATTTTTTCGTTTGGACTTAGATCAAATTAATTGTTGATTACTTAGATTCAGACCGAGCGCCAAGAGAGGCTCTATATAGTGCTAGCAGGATCCGTTGTGTGCTAACGCTGAAGAGTCTCCCAGACCACCAAACATTTGGATTCTACTTTTGAGTAGTTAACATCTGGTTCTTCACAATTAATAGCATTTCTTTTGCCATGGGCGATTTCATCGGCTTTGAATCTGCATATAGCATAGGTTTCAATTCTTGTTTAGCATCCTTCACAAAGAGAGTTGGGAAGCAAGATGAGCACTTCTGACTTAGCAAAGATCGTTGATTTTTCGCTTGCATTGTTTTTCCAATCTCTCCCTATGATTTTAATCACCTTGGGATACTAAAGGAATTGGAATCTCGTTAATGAAAAATAACCAAAAAAAAGTGATAATGAAAATACAATCGGGACTGCGAATTGCATTTGACCTTAAAATCAAACGTAATTGGATTCATTGTTTTGGGAAGAGCAACTCCCTTATTGTACACGGGTTGTATTTTGACTGAGTGAGGCACGTACACTTAAGGACTAGAGCCCCCATCATAGGACTTGTGCCATAAGTGCTTGGGTCGGCTATTAGGCCATGTTAATTGCTACAAGAACTTGCCTCCGACTGTAGACGAAGTGTCTCGGGTTAAAGTAGGTGTGATTCATCGAATTGAGCACGATCACTCTAGGAGACTATACTTGTGAGCTTGTATAATTGTTTGAAAATTCATCGTAATCTAAAATTGAAAAGATAATCGACCGGTCTCTTACGGTCTCCACCATGTAGAGTTGGTCAATTGGAGTTTGTTTTGTGTATGTAATTGTGTACTTTGGATCCAAGTATGTTTATCTCTTTCCTTTAAGTTATCATTCTTCGAGTCGTTTCTTTTTTTATTCTTTTCTTCTTTTCGTTTCTTGAGTCCTTTTTCTTGTTTATCATCACCTGCATTGTGATCATGGGTTATCCTTATCTCCAGCGAGATCTTGCGGCTTCGTTTCACCCATATCATCGGCGTGTCTGCATTCATGGTCTGGCCCAAGATGACTCTCTTCTTGAGCTACAATTTTGCCTCATTCAATTTGACCTCAATCCTCGTGCGCTTGGAGTCCTTTCTGAAGTTTTGTCTCGTCCGCCCTCTTCGTTCCCTCACGTGTCACCTTCTACCCTTAGACATGTTGTGTTGTACGACGAGGCTCGCATCGAGGACACTGTTAATATTATAGATTTGAGACTGGAATGAGTATGCTTCCTTCGGCAGATTTTGGATCTGATTTGTGTGATGCTATTCTTAAAGTTTCTTCAATTGCACATCTGGTTGAGGATATGATCTCTGAGATAATATAGATTGAGGATGGTGATACCGATGTGTGTTTCCATCTCCCAAAACAAACCCCTGAGTCGGTTCTGCACGTCTTGTTTCAAGAGCATGTTGTACCACTTATGTCGGTACTTCAGGAGACGGAGTCGGAACATGCATTGTGTCACACATCCTATCAGCTAATCTATTTTCCTCCTCCTGACTTACAGATTCCCATAGAGCACATAGCCGATTTTGATCAATACCCTAAGCCATTCCAATGGATGTTGTTTGGTGAGGACTTCCATTTTCACATGCCCCATCTTAGTAGTCCTTCACAGCAACCTTACATCTTCCCGATGGATGAGTGTAATAATTTTTTCGAGGATGAGAGTTTAGATGCCAGCATGACCTCGCTTTTCAATGATCAGTTTGCATTATGGCCCGAGGGTTTTCTTCGGGTGGATGCAAGACTTTCTAGGCAGTCGGTCTCCGAGTCTCTGATTACTGTGACTCCTTTAAGTCCACTCTCCTCGACAACCCTCGTGAGGATGAGCCATGTTTTGAGGCATACGATGATTACTCTGATCTTTCGACCATATGTCCATCGAATGCCCAATTGCTTAAGGAGTCTCTCGATCTTTACTCTTCGTATCTTTATGAGACTATGATTGACGTGGAGGATTCCATCATTGATCTATCCTTCTCCACGTTTGATTTTGTCAGCTTTGATCACTAACTCCATTCTTGTAAGCCGATAATTTCTTTTCTGTTACTGGATATTGGTTTAGTTGTCAACCCTCTTCAACCGGTAGTCTATGCCCACTTGATTGCATAACAGTGTTCTTTTTTATTTTTTTTCATCATCATTCTCGCTATGAGACGATGGCAAGAGTACGGCATTCGTTTGACAGATGTCGTCATGAATCTTGATACCGACTTCTTTCCTACGTACACCAGCTACTTCCTTGATTGACGCTAGAAGAATCATAAGAAGAAGACCCGATTTTGAGCAAAGCTGCAATAATAGATAGTTGGCGAGGGCTAGGGTCAAGCCGGAAGAAGCAAGCCGTAGTTGACTATAGTAGGCGAGCCGAGGCCTCGATTCAGAAAGGGGGAACTATAGAACTGTGGGTTCTAAGCTCCCTTCGTACCACTCCAGGACACTCCAGGAAAGAAGTCAATGAGGATCAAGAGCGAGTCCTTGTCCTTCCCTTACTACAGCATTCTCGGACTACTAGGATATATAACCTTTGCGCCCAGCTAGGGGCATAAAACCTAGTGCTCGTGGAGAGGCACCTCAACAATGCACACCTCTTGTATATGTGTTTTTCTTCTGTTCATTCGATATTCCGTGTGTCCTACACCCCAGCTCTATTGTCTGATATTGGTATCCATACGTACTTTGTCCTCAGTATAGGGGGGTATAGACCGACTTGTTCTCTCTTTGTTCTATTCCATTACTCTTGTTGTACCTATACTTAGGGATCTCTTACCCTAAGTATAGGGAGAGTGATGCGTTCATCCTCCCAGCATATTTTTTCTTTTTATAGGTTTGTTGGTCCCATCGACGGTCTCTTCTCTTGTAGATATTCCTATCTATACTTAGGGATATCTGATGAATACTCATTCATCACTCTTTATTCTTATATTTTAGCTACAAAAACCTTTGCAAATGCATGTAGATATTTGTAAATATGAATAATTACCAAAAGCATGCATGGTGTAAAAAGTAATAATTAGCATGTTTTGTGCAAAAATAAAAGAATAAAGATTAAAAAGAAAAAGAGGGAAATATTTAGAATAAATATTGAGCGACCTAATCCCAAGGGAGGGCTCAGCATGGGCCTGACCGCATAAAAGCCAAAGTAGAGGGAGATAGGGGCTCATGTGTATAAATAGACCTGTAAATAAATAGATATATTTTCCTCTAAAAAAATAGAATAAAATGGCTTGTATATATTGTGTGTATATATATATATTTATAAAATCCAAATAAAAATTGAAAAATTAAAAAGAAAGATAAAAACATTCACTTGTACATAGTCACCATTGTTGGGAAACGTGAATAAGTTGTTTATTCCATAGCCCTAGGCTCTCTTATATAGGAGAGTAGCCTATGGGTAAATTACATAAAGAGAATAACAAGAAAATAAAATAGCAAAGAGACACGATAACTAAATATGCGTCAACACTCCCCCTCAAGATGGAGCATAGATGTCAATCATGCTCAGCTTGGAAGCACACTTCTGAAATGGGCCACGTAACAATGCCTTGGTGAATATATCTGCAGTCTGGTTCTCTGAAGTAACATGGGATGTGGCAATGAATCCTTTCTGAATCATATCACGTATGAAGTGACAATCCACCTCAATATGCTTGGTCCGTTCATGGAATGCAGGATTGTTTGCAATGAACAAAGCAGCCTGATTATCACACTCCAAGTTCATAGGAAGTGGTATATCTAAGCATAAATCTGTCAGCACCGCTTTCACCCACATCATCTCTGTAGTAGCCTGGGCCATAGCCCTATATTCGGATTCAGCACTGGATCTAGCTACCACAGTTTGCTTCTTGCTCCTCCATGAAACTAGAGCATCTCCAACATAGACAGCATACCCTGAGGTGGACTTCCTATCCTTAGGACATCCTGCATAGTCTGCATCTGTGCATGCTGAGACAGAAATCCCCTTTCCTTTCTTGAATAGCAGACCTTTACCTGGAGAAGATTTGAGATATCTAAGTATCATGTGTATTGCATCCATATGCACCTGGCATGGCTGCTCCATGAACTGGCTCACACGGCTCACTGCAAATAATATATCTGGCCTAGTGATCGTGACATATAACAATTTGCCTACCAGTTCTCTGTATCTTCTCCTGTCAACCTCCTCTGTGTCATCATCATACAGCTTCATGCTAGGGTCCATTGGTGTCGTAGCAGGTCGACACCCTAGCATACCTGTCTCACTCAGTAGATCTGTGACATACTTCCTCTGTGACATGACTAATCCATACGGATTTCTGGCAAACTCCAGCCCCAGAAAATATCTAAGGACTCCCAAGTCCTTGGTGACAAACTCGGTCCCCAGCCTTTCCTTTGCCTGCTTAATGCCCTGGTCATCATCACCTGTAATCAAGATATCGTCAACATAAACCATGATTACAACAATACCTCTTGCCGTCTTCTGTACAAACAAGGAATGATCAGCATTGGAGCGTTTATATCCTTGTTTCTCAAAGAGGTCTGACAGCTTCTGGAACCATGCTCTGGGGCTCTGCTAAGGCCATAGATAGCCTTATGTAATCTGCAAACCTTGGAACACTCCCCCTCAACAGCAAAACCTGGTGGTTGTTGCATGTAGACTTCCTCCTGCAGGTCGCCATACAGAAAGGCATTCTTCACATCCAGTTGATAGAGTGGCCAGTCTCTAGTAACTGCAACTGATAAGAGGATCCGCAGAGTGGAATGACGAGCCACCGGGGAGAACGTGTCAAGGTAATCTACCCCATATGTCTGTGTGAATCCCCTTGCAACTAGGCGTGCCTTGTACCTGTCAATGGAGCCATCTGCATTATGTTTCACTGTAAACACCCACTTGCAACTCACCGGGTTGACATCTGGTGGTATAGTAACCAAGCTCCATGTTCCTCTAGACTGAAGTGCCGCCATCTCTTCCTCCATTGCTAGCCGCCATCGAGAATCCTGCAAAGCCTCATGGTGGTTCCGTGGAATATCTGTAGCTGAAAGTGCCAATGCAAACGTCCTGAATGGTCCAGATAGCCTCTCAAACGACACCGCTGCTGATACTGGATACTTGGCACAGCTTCTCTTCGGCTTGCGTAGAGCGATTGGAACATCCAGATCCTCTGTGGTATCACCATGCTCCTGTAATGCATCCTGCTGAGAAATGTCGTCAGATCCATCAACATTAATATTTTCATTACATACCATAGGCGAGCTAGTTGACTGGTCAGGACCATGAGCTTGATTCGGCCGCCGGGTGTAATGGAATGGTAACGGGGATACTATTGATGGCGGTGGTGGTGGCGGTGGTGGTGGTGGTGGTGGTGATGTTGGTGGCGGTTGTGATGTTGGCGGTGCCATGAATACAGTATCAGGGGATATAGGTGGTGGCTGCATGTTACCGGATTCTGAAAAATACATAATGGATTCAAAGAATGTAACATCTGCACTGATCATATACCGCCGACGCACAGGGTCAAAACACTTGTACCCCTTTTGAGTTCTGGAGTACCCCACAAAGACACACTTGACAGCCCTAGGAGAGAGCTTGTCAGAACCGGGCGACAACTGATGGACAAATGCGACTGACCCAAACACACGAGGGGTAAGAGTAAACAGATCCTTGTCAGGATAAATAAGTGAGAAAGGAACCTGTTCATTCAAGACAGACGAGGGCATACGATTTATAAGATAACATGCAGTAAGGACTGCATCACCCCAGTAGGAATACGGAACATGACTCTGAATGAGGAGTGACCTTGTGACATCAAGTAGGTGACGGTGTTTTCTTTCTGCAACCCCATTTTGTTGAGACGTATGGGCGCAGGATGTTTGGTGAACAATTCCTTTAGAGGAGTAGTAGTTGGCTAGATTGTTGGTGCATAACTCTAAGGCATTGTCACTTCTCATAATTTTGACAGTTGTGGAAAAAACATTCTGAATCTCATTTAGAAATTGAATAATAATATTTCCAGCTTCAGACTTATTTTTCATTAGAAATACCCATGATGCTCTAGAGAAATCATCCACAAATACAATATAAAACCTGTGCCCCTGATGATCGGGAACACGACTTGGACCCCAGACATCGACATGAAACAACTCAAACTTGGAGTTACTACTCCGACCTTGACTACTGGGAAAGGATGACATGTGATGTTTACCCAACTGACACGCCTCACACTGGATAGGTGTGTGAGAAAGACTATAAGGTAAGACAAGACGCAACTTCTGAAGCGGTAGATGACCAAAACGCAGATGCCACAGGAGAGAAGATACTTGTTCTGCGGGAGAAGCTGTGATTCCGGCAAACGGGGTCTGGTTCAGACGATAAAGGCCTCCTTGCTCATAGCCATGACCAATCACGTTGCCCGTACGGATGTCCTGAAAAATCAATGAAGATGAATCAAAAATAGCTTGACAATGGAGATCCTTCGTAATCTGACTAATTGACAACAGATTCATAGAAAAATGCGGTGCATGTAAAACATTCTTGAGCTGCATAGAAGACGTCAATCTGATCTCCCCCTGACCCGTGATAGGAGAATGCGTGCCATTGGCAATAACTACTGTCCGTCCTGGAGGAATCTGGGTGTATCCTGTAAGTAGGCTCTGGTCGCCACATAAATGATGTGTAGCGCCGGAGTCCATGATCCATGGCAGTGTATCAGATCTACTACTGTGGAGTGCAAGTGGACTACCTGAAGTACTAGTAGAGGCCGAGGCGGAAGCAGCAGTATCAGTATGGTTCTCTGCAGTCGATGCTGGACCAGATGGTGGAATAATGCCCCTGAGACGGGCAACTAGGTCATCAAATCGTTGATCCAGTGTAGCAGCAGATGGGGGCTCTATCTGCTCAGTTGCTCGTGCGGATGCAGGAAATCCATGCTTTGAGTAGCATGTATCTTCAGTATGTCCGACTCGGTGACAATATGAGCATGTTGGCCTAGCGCGGCCACCCCTTCCACGGGGAGTACGTCCACGGCCCTGTTGATGAAAACCACGGCCTCTATTGGCAGCCATGGCTGAGGGATTCTACTCGCAGCTGCTGAAGGTACTGTGATCCTGCTCAATCTGTGAAAAGCTTCCTCCATGGGAGGAATAGTCGAGTCCGCCAAAATCTGTGAATGTGTTGCCTCATACTCTGGATCGAGTGCAGCGAGAAACACACCCACCATCGTCGCATTCCTGTATGTCTTCTGTTGTTCTGGCGTGGCGGTAAGAGGCATGAAGCTATAAAGCTTCTCAAACATTCCTCTCAAAGATGTATAGAGAGAATGTAACGGGCGGCCGTTCTGCTTTATTGTGAATATATCATGTTGTAGTTGCAGGATCTTCGTCTCATTCTTCGCCTGAGAATATGTCGCTGCCAGGATATCCCACATGTCTTTGGCTGTGGGTTGATGTAGAATGTCATTGGCGATTTCAATAGCCAATGTGCCAGATAGCCACACCTTTGCATATGCGTCGTCGGCCTCCCATGAGGCATGAACTCCAGTCTTCTCTGCAGGCTCGGGCTCTGTGAGAATATGCTTCTTGCCTGTGGACTTCATCATACTCATGAACTGCATTGCCCACAGTTCATAGTTCGTACCATCCATCTTGACGATGGGCGCTGGACCAGGAAATGCGCCCATAGACGGGATATCTGCCTTGCTTTCTGACATACTGGAGACGGAAGACTGGAGCGAATGACAATAGATAATATTTGTCTACAATGACATAGACGGGATTAGTTGCATGTGTAGACCTCAAGCAACTATCCCCATGGATCTGCGCGCGCTACAATTCGCACGCGCACAGGATTTACACGCAATATGTAACCCTCACGCGCTGGAGATGACGCGCGCGCTTGGAGATGACGTGCGCTACTTCTTCCTGTTGCGCGGTATCTTGTGCCCTAGTGCACGCTATGAGCGAGATGCGCACAGCACAGCACGCAGATGCCGCACACAGCAGATGGCGCAGCAGCAGATGCCGCAGATGGCGCCGCAGATGATGCGGCAGCGCACAGCACGGGAGGATGTCGCTCAGCGCTGGAGGCGCTGTGAGCGGGAGGCGCGGGATGCGCTACTGCTTCCTGTGCGCCAGATGCGCAAGAGGCGCAGGGTGCGTGAGAGGCTTAGGCACCGGATGCGCAAGGTGCGCACGATGCGCAGGAGGCGCCCTAGACCACCGCAGATCGGAGAAGAAGAGCCTCTGATTGGCTGGGGATGAACTTGGCGGCGCCGAGAGAGAGAAGGAGAGAAGAGAGAGCCGGCAGGTGGGGATGGGGTAGGTTTAGGGTTTCGAGAACTCCGGCCTAGGACCGTCGCTCTGATACCATGTTGGGAAACGTGAATAAGTTGTTTATTCCATAGCCCTAGGCTCTCTTATATAGGAGAGTAGCCAATGGGTAAATTACATAAAGAGAATAACAAGAAAATAAAATAGCAAAGAGACACAATAACTAAATATGCGTCAACAACCATGTATATAGTCCACTCATCTATATTTATTTAGCCTTGTAAATAAATAAAATTAATCTCCAAAAATTTTTGTAAATATTCTACTTTTTATGTTGTAAATAAATAAAATAAAAACCATTAAAACAAAAACAAAATAAAAAGAACAAAAGCAAAAATTAAAAATCACATTGTAAATATACCATGTATATAGATGTATATATCTATTTATTTCACTTATGTATATAAATAATAAAAATAAAATAAAAATATCCTTTTTTCCTAATTTTATACTATAAATAAATAAAATATAAAATGGGAATAAAAATGCACAAAAATAACAAATTAAAAATAAAAAATTAAAAAGACATATTGTATATATACCTATATATAGCTATATTATGTAAATACCTTATTTTTATTTTGAAAAATTAATTAAAAATCACTAAAAAAATAGAAAAAAATAAAACAAAAATATTTCATGTTTTGAGTTTTAATTAAATCGGCCATTTACTATTTTTAATTGATTTTTCAAATCTTTTCCAGATGGCCGTTCCCCATTGGTCCACGGGGGTTGTTGACCGCCCGGTCAACTCCCCCTATGGACCACTTCACACGGGTCCTGGGTGCCCGACCCGAGTTCTCGAATTTTTCCCATCCATACCCGATCACCATCCCCCTAAACCCCGGGTCCGTTTCGCTCACGTCACATCCGACACCCTCGTCGGGGTGTCCGCCTCGGGGTCCGCGCTCCATGCTGCCCTACCCGATCCGTTCTTGTCGGACTCCTGGCGGTATAAAGGCTGAGCTCCGCCACCTCATTTCGCATCTTTGGATCATTTGCTTTCCATCTTGTGACCTCCACCGTCTCGACGAGACTGACAGCTCGCCCCTGAGGGTGTTGCAGCGAGGAGAGAGCAAGGAGCCATCGATCCGGCGAGCTTCCGCCGCCGAGCGCCGCCAGGAGGTTGCGCCAAAGCCTCGGGCCATGACGTCCCGCGAGGCAAGGACCCAGAGCATCCCCAGCTCGCCCACAGTCGACTCCTTCACCCAGGTAGCCGTAGTTCTTCCTCCTGTTCTTTAATTTTTGATTTCCCCCAAATCGCGTTGTCGCCGACCATCGCTGATTCCGACCACCGTACCCATCGCCCCGACCATCGGAATCCCCCATCACGTTCGCCCTTCCCCCGCGCATCTTCTCCGCCCCTCCATTCAACCCAGCTCGCACAGGAGCTGGGGTTCGAACCCCTTCGCCGTCGCATCGCTGGGGTTCGCCCGCACCACCTCACCGTTCACCTTCACCACCGTTAACGGGGTCGAGGCAGTTTGCCCTCGACCCAGAAGCTCTTTGGTTACGTTTTGCAGGTCAATCGAGGGTTGTCTGAGGCCTTTCGACTTTTGCACCGGAGCTTCTCCTCCGCCTGAGTCGACAGAGCTCTCCGGAGCTCCGTTGGTTCATCGGAGGCGTGCTACAGACACGGGGAGCCGAGCCGAAGCTTCTCCGATCATCAGAAGCCCCCGCGGAGGCTCGGAGCGCGCGTACTGGGCCGGCGAAGTTCGCCGACCACTTGTTCTTCGAGGATCTCCAGCTACCGTCGGATCTCCTCCTGCTCCAGTTTTGATCGCCACCGTCCGCTTCAGGAGCCACCAGCAGCGTCAGATCCATCTGAGGAGCGATCCGCACCGTTCGTTCGCCGAGGTTTCGCCACAGCGACTCTTCACCGTTTGATCTTCCACGTGGCGGAGTCTGGACCGTCCGATCAGCCCGAGGAGTCTTGTGTTGGGCGCCCTCCTCTCTCCACCGTCCGATCATTGACGTGGCGCCCATCCGACGGTCTCTTAATAAAAGGGTAATTTATCCCTTAGGCCCTTCTGTTTATTTCATTTCGCATTTAGCCCTGTAAATTTTATAGTTAGTTGTTTTTATTTGGTACATTTGCACTTTGGATCTGTTTCTATATTTGCATGTATGCCCCTGTTTGTAGTGTAGCACGTGCATCGACACGTGCTTAGTTGGGCTTTTTGCATGATTCATCCTGTAGTTCCTGGTTGTTATGAAATGAATGAAACTTTTTGGAAAATTGCAGATATGCTCCTGTGAGTAGTTTTTATGCGCATGTGCATTTATTTGTGGGTAATTTACAATCAGGTCCTCGGACTTTTGGTACATGTTACCATTTAGTCCCAGAACTTTGTTTTGTTTGCAAATAGGTCTCTGTGTGCCCCAGACACGCGCCGCGCGCGTGACTTCGTGGGAATTTTGCACCGGATCCCCTGGAACTTTGGATAATAGCGTACAGGTCCCTGTGCACTGTACCTAGGTTTTATTTTTGAATAAAATAGCAAATTAACTCCAAATTCAATGAAAATTGGACACATGGCTCCTGCCATGTTGTAAAATTTTCTAGAATTTTTGGAGACATTTTTGTTTTGATTTGATATTTTTAAAAAATCAAAAACACCCTTTATCCTTATTGTTTGATTTAAAAATTCATAAAAAAATATTAAAACTCACCTAAAAATTACAAAAAAATTAGCTACTGTGTCTTTTGCCTTGCTTGATTTTCTGACCAAATTTGGTCATTTTTCAATATATAAAACTCTTAAAAATTGAAAAACACCTAAAAACTCATAAAAATTCTAAAAAATAATCCAAAAATAATAATTAAGGTGCCTAAATTTTCCTTGTTTCTTGCTCTTTACAGGAAAATTACCTCCAGGCTTATTGGGGACTTTTAGATATTTTATCTAAGTCCCTCAAGCTCGGCTGGACAGTATCTTCTTTTTCTTGCATTGTTTTATTTTTAGAAAATTAAATAAAAATCAGAAAAATCCCAAAAATTCACTAAAAACGGTAAAAATCATAAAATACATAAAAACATTTTTATTTGAATTTTTAGTTGATTTTTGAGTGCTTTAATAATTGCTTGAATTTGGTTGTTCCCCTTGTTTTCTTATTTTCTTAATTAATTAAAAATCCAAAAAAATTATAAAAACTAAAAATCCACCAAAAACACCTTTTCTTTTATTTTATTTTATTTTTGAGACTACTTCGTAGGCCGCGAGGCCATCACGTGCTCCCTGAGTCCGACCCTGGTCGCTATATCAGGCTAATCTAATAGCCAGGACCGCTATCGATTTTGATTGATTTTTCCTTGATTTTGGTGGTCTGATCTACATTTTCTTGATTGAGCTGAGATCCTCATCAATCCGGGTCGCAACGACCCGAGTGATATTTTGACCTGATCCGGATTGATCGAATCTCGGCTCATCAGAATGGCGCCGTTGCCGGGGAGCACGGCTTAGCAGTTTTTCTTCTTATTTTTCCCGTTGTGTACAGCCTGCTATACTTAGGATTACTTGATCCTAAGTATAGGGGGAAGACCCGAGAGTCTCTTGATATTCTATTCATTCATTCGCCTTTGTATATAGCCTTCCTGTTCACTTCCCTATACCTAGCACGAGTTATGTCTTCTTCATCGCTCTTGACTCTGAGGACATCGTTCGAGCTAAGTATAGGGGGGTGTGTATATATTTCATATATACTTTAGCCATAACTCGTACTTTGTGTGAGTGTGTTAATAAATAAAATGGCTAAAAACCCTAAAATTCACAAAAATTAAAAAAATTTCATGTACATAAACATTCTTTTATTTGCACATAAATAGCTAGTGTACAAAATTATTTTTGTAAAAATGATTTCAAAAATCTTTTGTGTAAAGCTTGTGTAAATATTTTCTTATCAAAATTATGTATATAGTACAAAATTTTTCCAAAATGTTTTGAAAATCAAAGGTTTGCAAAAATCTTGTGTAAATGTGTGTAAATACTTTTTGCAAAACTTGCACTTCATGCATCATCCATTCATGATTTCAAAACATTTTTCAAAAATTTTGCATGTTTGTAAAATTTGTGTAAATAGCATCTTTTGTACATATGTATATAGTTTTTCTGGATGATAGTTGACATTTAAACTAGCCTAGAGTTAAATTGGGAAATGGAGCTTGATTAAGATCTTAATCCACCTAATTTCTAAGAGGAACCTTATAGGGCTTAGGTTTAAGGCTTTTCAGGTCCATGGTGACTTAATTCTTTGAGTCCACTAGGCTATGATCACATGTCATCTCAATGAGCCTAAGTAGAGCACTTAACAACAACACATGACTCATATAGACAATGGCTTTACTTGGACACCAGTACTTTGCACCGAGCTCTCTACGGATGAGGTGGTGAGGAGGCAGTCTTCCTTGACTTGGGGTAGCATATGAGGGTAGTATTTCTAGGCGGAACCTCTCTTCTTCTTTTAGTGAAGGAAGTGTGTCTCAACTTGGTCTGGTTGCCATGACGTCTAACGACGGGAGTTGTGGGTTGCAATAAAGCTTCAAAAGAGGGATAGTCTACTGGCTCAAGAGGAAAAACTCCTTGTATATATGCTGCACATGTATATGTTGTATAGATGCACTTGAAAAAAAATGCAAAAAGAAAATAACTCCAAAAAAGTGGTGGGTCTGAGAGAAAATGGTAATCCCACCGGAGTATGTATATAGAGTGCAATAAGCAAAGATTGAGATTCATGATCCACCTTATGTAGCTTGCAGCAGGGAGACTTGGCTACATTGGTCGAGCTCCCAGGGATACATGGCTACACTGGCCATGGTCCATTCTCTTCTTCCTCCTCTTCTTGAGCCGGTTGAACTTGAACTTAGAAGGGAATACCCCGCTCCTCGAGGAAAGAGTGGCCAGATTGAGGTCATAGAGTTACCTTGTCGGGGAGGGTTGTCAAGTTGCCATTTCTGAGGTGGAGAGCTTAGACCTCACATTCACAGGACAAGAAAAGATTCATGGTCTTCAGGGTTTGTGTTTGATGACTTGTTCAGAGTTGGAGCGTTGAGGAGTCTTGATTAGAGATTAGTGGAACTTAGAGGCTGTTGAGTTTTAAGCTTAAGTCCAAATAAGGTTCCGACACATTAATAATCTAAAGATCTGATTAAGCTCCATAATTCAATTTAATGAAGGAAGGTTTAATATTCAACCTTGATTCATGTACATTCTTCTTTTTTTCTTTTTCTTTCTTCTTTTTCACTTCTTTTTCAATAAGTGTTTGCTAAGGGACTAGCAAAGTTAAGTATAGGGGGATGATGAATACTAATTCATCATTCTTTATTCTTATATTTTAGCAACAAAAACCTTTGCAAATGCATGTAGATATTTGTAAATATGAATAATTACCAAAAGCATGCATGGTGTAAAAAGTAATAATTAGCATGTTTTGTGCAAAAATAAAAGAATAAAGATTAAAAAGAAAAAGAGGGAAATATTTAGAATAAATATTGAGCGACCTAATCCCAAGGGAGGGCTCAGCATGGGCCTGACCGCATAAAAGCCAAAGTAGAGGGAGATAGGGGCTCATGTGTATAAATAGACCTGTAAATAAATAGATATATTTTCCTCTAAAAAAATAGAATAAAATGGCTTGTATATATTGTGTGTATATATATATATTTATAAAATCCAAATAAAAATTGAAAAATTAAAAAGAAAGATAAAAACATTCACTTGTACATAGTCACCATGTATATAGTCCACTCATCTATATTTATTTAGCCTTGTAAATAAATAAAATTAATCTCCAAAAATTTTTGTAAATATTCTACTTTTTATGTTGTAAATAAATAAAATAAAAACCATTAAAACAAAAACAAAATAAAAAGAACAAAAGCAAAAATTAAAAATCACATTGTAAATATACCATGTATATAGATGTATATATCTATTTATTTCACTTATGTATATAAATAATAAAAATAAAATAAAAATATCCTTTTATTCCTAATTTTATACTATAAATAAGTAAAATATAAAATGGGAATAAAAATGCACAAAAATAACAAATTAAAAATAAAAAATTAAAAAGACATATTGTATATATACCTATATATAGCTATATTATGTAAATACCTTATTTTTATTTTGAAAATTAATTAAAAATCACTAAAAAAATAGAAAAAAAATAAAACAAAAATATTTCATGTTTTGAGTTTTAATTAAATCGGCCATTTACTATTTTTAATTGATTTTTCAAATCTTTTCCAGATGGTCGTTCCCCATTGGTCCACGGGGGTTGTTGACCGCCCGGTCAACTCCCCCCTGTGGACCACTTCACACGGGTCCTGGGTGCCCGACCCGAGTTCTCGAATTTTTCCCATCCATACCCGATCACCATCCCCCTAAACCCCGGGTTCGTTTCGCTCACGTCACATCCGACACCCTCGCCGGGGTGTCCGCCTCAGGGTCCGCGCTCCACGCTGCCCTACCCGATCCGTTCTTGTCGGACTCCTAGCGGTATAAAGGTTGAGCTCCGCCACCTCATTTCGCATCTTTGGATCATTTGCTTTCCATCCCGTGACCTCCACCGTCTCGACGAGAGTGACAGCTCGCCCCTGAGGGTGTTGCAGCGAGGAGAGAGCAAGGAGCCATCGATCCGGCGAGCTTCCGCCGCCGAGCGCCGCCAGGAGGTTGCGCCAGAGCCTCGGGCCACGACGTCCCGCGAGGCAAGGACCCAGAGCATCCCCAGCTCGCCCACAGTCGACTCCTTCACCCAGGTAGCCGTAGTTCTTCCTCCTGTTCTTTAATTTTTGATTTCCCCCAAATCACGTTGTCGCCGACCATCGCTGATTCCGACCACCGTACCCATCGCCCCGACCATCGGAATCCCCCATCACGTTCGCCCTTCCCCCGCGCATCTTCTCCGCCCCTCCGTTAAACCCAGCTCGCACAGGAGCTGGGGTTTGAACCCCTTCGCCATCGCATCGCCGGGGTTCGCCCGCACCACCTCACCGTTCACCTTCACCACCGCTAACGGGGTCGAGGCAGTTTGCCCTCGACCCAGAAGCTCTTTGGTTACGTTTTGCAGGTCAATCGAGGGCTGTCTGAGGCCTTTCGACTTTTGCACCGGAGCTTCTCCTCTGCCTGAGTCGACAGAGCTCTCCGGAGCTCCGTTGGTTCATCGGAGGCGTGCTACAGACGCGGGGAGCCGAGCCGAAGCTTCTCCGATCATTAGAAGCCCCCGCGGAGGACCGGAGCGCGCGTACTGGGCCGGCAAAGTTCGCCGGCCACTTGTTCTTCGAGGATCTCCAGCTACCGTCGGATCTCCTCCTGCTCCAGTTTTGATCGCCACCGTCCGCTTCAGGAGCCACCAGCAGCGTCAGATCCATCTGAGGAGTGATCCGCACCGTTCGTTCGTCGAGGTTTCGCCACAGCGACTCCTCACCGTTTGATCTTCCACGTGGCGGAGTCTGGACCGTCCGATCAGCCCGAGGAGTCTTGTGTTGGGCGCCCTCCTCTCTCCATCGTCCGATCATTGACGTGGCGCCCATCCGACTGCCTCTTAATAAAAGGGTAATTTATCCCTTAGGCCCTTCTGTTTATTTCATTTCGCATTTAGTCCTGTAAATACTATAGTTAGTTGTTTTTATTTGATACATTTGCACTTTGGACCCTGTCTGTTTCTATATTTGCATGTATGCCCCTGTTTGTAGTGTAGCACGTGCATCGACACGTGCTTAGTTGGGCTTTTTGCATGATTCATCCTGTAGTTCCTGGTTGTTATGAAATGAATGAAACTTTTTAGAAAATTGCAGATATGCCCCTGTGAGTAGTTTTATGCGCATGTGCGTTTATTTGTGGGTAATTTACAATCAGGTCCTCAGACTTTTGGTACCTGTTACCATTTAGTCCCAGAACTTTGTTTTGTTTGCAAATAGGTCCCTGCGTGCCCCAGACACGCGCCGCGTGCGTGACTTCGTGGGAATTTTGTACCGGACCCCCTGGAACTTTGGATAATTGCGTACAGGTCCCTGTGCACTGTACCTAGGTTTTATTTTTGAATAAAATAGCAAATTAACTCCAAATTCAATGAAAATTGGACACATGGCTCCTGCCATGTTGTAAAATTTTCTAGAATTTTTGGAGACATTTTTGTTTTGATTTGATATTTTTAAAAAATCAAAAACACCCTTTTTCCTTACTATTTGATTTAAAAATTCACAAAAAAATATTAAAACTCACTTAAAAATTACAAAAAAAATTAGCTACTGTGTCTTTTGTCTTGCTTGATTTTCTGACCAAATTTGGTCATTTTTCATTATATAAAACTCTTAAAAATTGAAAAACACCTAAAAACTCATAAAAAATTATAATAAATAATCCAAAAATAATAATTAAGGTGCCTAAATTTTCCTTTTTTCTTTCTCTTTACAGGAAAATTACCTCCAGGCTTATTGGAGACTTTTAAATATTTTATCTAAGTCCCTCAAGCTCGGCTGGACAGTACCTTCTTTTTCTTGCATTGTTTTATTTTTAGAAAATTAAATAAAAATCAGAAAAATCCCAAAAATTCACTAAAAACAGTAAAAATCATAAAATACATAAAAACATTTTTATTTGAATTTTTAGTTGATTTTTGAGTGCTTTAATAATTGCTTGAATTTGGTTGTTCCCCTTGTTTTCTTATTTTCTTAATTAATTAAAAATCCAAAAAAATTATAAAAACTAAAAATCCACCAAAAACACCTTTTCTTTTATTTTATTTTATTTTTGAGACTACTTCGTAGGCCGCGAGGCCATCACGTGCTCCCTGAGTCCGACCCTGGTCGCTATACCGGGCTAATCTAATAGCCAGGACCGCTATCGATTTTGATTGATTTTTCCTTGATTTTGGTGGTCTGATCTACATTTTCTTGATTGAGCTGAGATCCTCATCGATCCGGGTCGCAACGACCCAAGTGATATTTTGACCTGATCCGGATTGATCGAATCTCGGCTCATCAATATCTTACCCTAAGTATAGGACGAAGACATACCAAGTTGTTGATTTGTTCATTCATTCCCACCCTCGACCCTCCCTGCATGTTGCATACAATCTGCTATACTTAAGATTAATTGATCCTAAGTATAAGGGGGACGATCAAATTCTCATTATTTCATTCTTTCGTCATTGTAGTATAGGCTTTTCTATACTCAGTATGAGTTATGTCTTCCTTTTTCTCTCCGATCTATGAGGACATAGCTCAAGCTAAGTATAGGGGGATCGTATATACGTTGTATATACTTTAGCCTAAGTAGAATATTTTAAAAAACACGCATGACTCTTGTCGACAATGACCAACTTGTATTTTGCTGATGTTGTATATTATTATATATTTATATCATATATAGTTATTGTATTATACACATTATTATATATAGTTAGAGGAAAGGGAAGCTACATCATGATGTAGTTAACCTTAGCTACATCAGAGGCAATTCCGTCCTCTTTTTTTTAATTTTTTTCGAAATTTCCACGATGGATTTTCATAACTATATCCTTCTAATATTCCATTCAAATTTCGTCGGAAACAGAGACTCCTACGGCCTCCATCCAGAACGTGTAAAATACAACAAATATGTGACCGTTAAAAAATAACCGTCTGGATGGAGGCCGTAGGAGTCTCTGTTTCCGATGAAATTTGAATGGCATATTAGAGGGATATAGTTATGAAAATCCATCGTGGAAATTTCGAAAAAAATAAAAAAAGATGACGAAATTGCCCATGATGTAGCTAAGGTTAGCTACATCATGTTGTAGCTTCCCTTTCCTCATATAGTTATATATATACTTATTACTTATTAAAAAGAAAAGGAAATTAAAAATTAGAAAATATAAAAAGAAACTAAAATTAAAAAATAATATAAAATAAAAATCCAAAAATATAAATTATTAAAAACCCACAAAAATATCATAGATAAAAAAGACAAGAAAAGGGAAATTTTTGGATTAATTTCTCAATCTATCATGTTTTCTCCCTTAGTTCGACACTCTACATACTTACACCAATACACACGCTTTGTGGAGTTATAACAAATGTTAACTCCACACACATATTGCATTGCTTGATCATTATTTGTGGGTTAATTGTTGCTTGATTTGTCTTTCGTGAGTGGTCTCTGTTAGAAAATCGGAAGCGGAAGCAAAACATGGATAAAATGATAAACAACGAAAAGAAGAACGCGGGATTTTACGTGGAACCCTACTCCGTGAGGAGCGGGATGAAACCACGGGAGAAGCCCTCTAAGGGGGCGGATATTCTATTGAATTTCTCTCATCTGTTACAGGAGGCCTGGGGTTCTTTATATAGCTTCTACAAGGCCTCCAAATCACACCACTAGGCGGTATGGGACTAAACTCAGTGGTGTGGTAAATGGACCCTGGAGGGATCCATTTACCCACCTATTACATAAGTGACGCATGCTCCAAATACTCTAACACTCCCCCTCAAGCTGGAGCATGCAATGCTCAGCTTGGACAAACAGGAAGAAACTCAACTCACAATACATGACACTACAGACAATATCAACGCAACGTGCACAGCTGCTGCAGTCGAGGACGTTGCTTCTCATGGCGTGCATGTGATGTGAGGAGGACGAACGGGGCTGGAGTGTCTATCTGGCTCAGAGAATGGTACTCTACTGTGGAGTCCCTATGATACCACATGAAAACCCTTGCCCTTAATGGCATAGGGAATAGTCCTCTGCTCTGGAGTCCCTATGGCTCACATGAAAGCTCTGGCCGACCAACAGGAATGATTGGCATGCGTCATCATCGAGTCTGAAATTTGTAGAGTCTGAACATCTGACCGGTCTGGAAAATCTGATATCTGAATCTTGGAACAAGACCTATGACTCTACATATACATATACTCCCCCTTTCTCCCATACTGGTCGGAATTATGTTGTTGACCACGTTGGGAGAAGATAAGATGATACATAAATATGGGGAAAAACATGAATATTCTCAAAAGATTCGTTGCGGCTTTTCTTCATCATTTTTTTTAATAAGCAGTCCATTTTTTTTTGAACATTTTTTTTGAAACACATTTTTTTATGCCATTTTCATTTTTTTTTCGGCATTTTCAAAGCTCACATTTTTTTTAAATATGCGTACGGCTTTTTCAAATGTACGTGCCTCTTTTTTTTTTAGGTGTACGCGTCCCTCTTTTTTTTTAACTTCTCTCCTTTTTTTTTGAAATCTCTCTCTCTCTCTCTTTTTTTGTAGCAGCCCGCTTGGGCTTTACTTTTTTTTTTTTTTTGGAAACAAGAGTTCCATATGGGCTATACAGTAGTAATCCCACAATATTCCCAGCCGTAGCCCTCTGGGCCTTACATTAAATAACCCCCTTTTTTTATAGATGCTTGGGCCCAGCCTTTTAGGGTTCCCATCGTGGGAACCCTTCTTGATAGGAACCGCCGCCCCCGCAGGGGCCTGAAGATGGGAGGAGAGGAGGTCTTGCCCTTGCGATGCCGCGCGATGCCTGGGAGCGGAGGGAGTTCTTCGAGGTCTTCTAGTCGCACCAAGGGGGAACTCTGCGCGCGAGTCTCCGATCGGAGTTCTGGAGGTGATGGGGGCTCGTCGCCGCTACCGCTAAGGGCTGGGGTTTCGCCAACGGGGAGATGCTTCATTGGATGGTGTCTCCACCGCGCTGTTACACGACAAACAGAACCTGCAAAGGTTCCCTGGAACCGATGAAGAGGGAGCCGCTAGGGCTCGCATCGCTGGCAAGGGACTGGAACACGAGGAATCACACCTTGGGAGGAGGCAGGACAGGCTTGGCTGAGACGCGATCTGGAGTATCGCCTCGGCACGACTTGAATCGCGGCGAGACTGCCGCCGCCGATCGCCTGTGAACCCAGTAACAGCCGATCTGGAGGATTTGCATGCGGCACAGGATCTAGGGTTTCCACGGAACCGTAGAATTTTCTCGGAACATAAACATAATCTTCAAGAACATAAATCCAGAACTTGAATCTCGAATCAAAAATAAAAAAAATTCCTCAAGAATCGACCCGCTCTGATACCATGTTAGAAAATCGGAAGCGGAAGCAAAACATGGATAAAATGATAAACAACGAAAAGAAGAACGCGGGATTTTACGTGGAACCCTACTCCGTGAGGAGCGGGATGAAACCACGGGAGAAGCCCTCTAAGGGGGCGGATATTCTATTGAATTTCTCTCATCTGTTACAGGAGGCCTGGGGTTCTTTATATAGCTTCTACAAGGCCTCAAAGTCCCACCACTAGGCGGTATGGGACTAAACTCAGTGGTGTGGTAAATGGACCCTGGAGGGATCCATTTACCCACCTATTACATAAGTGACGCATGCTCCAAATACTCTAACAGTCTCCGCAGCGACGGTGTTCTCGCCTTGTGTAGAACATCAGACCCTCGCAAGAAGCATCTCATCAAAAGTAAGGTGTGCCTCCAAATACATGGATTCCTTGCCTCCATTCAGATCTCTTGGGTCATTCTCGGGCTTAGATCCAAAAAAACTAAGAGCCCTCTGGATAGTCTCATTCCTACACTTCTTGGGCATTCCTTGTCCTCTCTTGGCCAACTCACATCCCAAAACTCGCATCTCCTAACTAGTGCATCAACCGATCTCCTTTGCAAATGGCAGTGTTGCAGAAGTCGGTATTCAGTATTCAGTCGGAGGGGCCACTGAATAAAGAATAATCGGTATTCGGGCGACCATTCGGGATTATTCGACTTTGTATTTTTTATTTTAAAAATTATTTATAATACATAAATTCTTATATTTGTATACATATATGGCCATTAGTTAACATGAAACCAAGATAAAAGTACTAATCAATATAATAGATATATAGAATTCGACATTTCTGGTGATACCGTGGTAAAATGTAACCCATAAAAATTAAAATTGAAAATAAAAAAATAAAAAAAATATCAAAAGTCAAACTCCAGTCGACCGAATAATCGGGTCAGTCGATCGAATAGTCGACCGACTATTCGGTCGGGCCGACTATTGACTGACTAGAGGTCTGTTCAGTCAGGGACCCCCCGCACCGCATAGTCGGACCGACTATTCGGGATAGTCGGCCGACTATTGCAACACTGGCAAATGGTCAAATCACCTTAAACAGTTTTCTCGCATCTTATCCTCGACTGAAGCTACACCAACTTTCCTTATGATTACATCATTCTGAATCCGATCTTTATATGTATATCCACACATCCACATTAACATTT
This sequence comes from Ottelia alismoides, assembly GCA_037367405.1. NCBI lineage: Eukaryota > Viridiplantae > Streptophyta > Magnoliopsida > Alismatales > Hydrocharitaceae > Ottelia > Ottelia alismoides. The sequence goes on along the minus strand of JAZKJV010008980.1, from coordinate 516,100 downwards.
CCATTTCTACTATTGCCAATCTCTGTATATGTATGTGGTTTATAGGCCAACATTCAGATACATAGAGCATAACAGGTCTCACGGCTACTTTGTAAAACTTTTCTTTGATTTTCAAATGAATTTAGTAGAGGACCCTCTCCACTTTAGCCAACATGCATTTATTATATGAGTAACATATCCATCAATTTCCCTGTCATGTTGCGAAATAGATCCCAAGTATCTAAAGGAATCTTTGATGAGGATGCAACATAGTCGTCATGATCTCCATTTGCAGTGACAATATCAGTATAAATGAGAATTGATAATAAGACAGCTCTTGTACCGCTACAACCAGATATTTCTCCATAGGACCAGCATATTAACGGGACATCCTACAATAGGCAAGATGTGATCCACCGGGGCTTATCATGCTACTCATGTAGTTTGTGAATACTATGCTGCATATATTCCCAATAAAACACTTTCTCATATTTTGTTTGATTGATGAGTGTTGCATCTTCCCTAACATATTTCCCCTCATAGTTCATGATATCATGATTATAGTCACCCGCCCCTTTGAATCCTCTCCATTGGGATTTTGTCGAAATGTAGAGGGTGAATTTCTTCAAAAACCTATAATTTTACTTTGAACTAAATTTTTCTTGAGGCAAAAAGGGGGAACCTGCAAATGTGTTCACCCCAACTATACTAAATAGGGAGAATACATGGATTACGCTAAAAGAGTCAGGACTAAAGGAGAGTCCCATCATGGAAGATTGCATTTTCAATATAAATGCGATCGAGCTAAAGATAACACGGAATCTGGACATCCAGATTGCCCAAATTGCAGCAATCAAATGAAGTAGTCATGTGTTGGCACGAAATCTTGCAGTGCAAATTGAATACCAGAAGCTCTTATTATTGCTCGAATCCAGCCAACTGATTCTTAGCACCCGCTAAACTTCTGTTATCTTATCACAGGTGAAAAAAGGTGACCAGTAGATTCCACTTTGCTCTCGCAAATGGGGCATCTGTCACTGCCACCCACAAAGATCCTCGACCAATGATCTCTAGTTAAAAGGCACCCTCAACGCATCAACCATAGAAAAAAATTGATACAATTGGGAACCTTTAAGTCCCAAATAAGTCTGCAACTGAGAATCAGATTCTCATCCATCACACTAGAATGTGTATCTATGGACTCATAGGCCCGGCATATCGAAAAGTCTCCATCTATCTAGAATGAATAATCTCTTACTCACGTCGATCAATGCACAAAATTGGAGCACATCCTGGAGGGACATAAAATCCTCCAAATATTGATCAGAGAAATCAGATCTAAAAGCAGATATATGTGCTCCATCAACTCAGCAATCCGCCACCGACGCATCACGGCTAGCAGATAGAGCAAACATGCGAGGGAAGCGAGAGGCAAGCATCCTACCACCTAACCAGTTGTCTGTCCAGAAGATAAACGAACAGTCATCCCCCAGAACTGGATGAAAGAGCTCAGGGAAATACGGCATCAAGGCAAAAATGCCCTTACAGAATGCCGAAGAGTAAAAGAAGGGATGGTGTGTCGACTGTGACTGCGTATGAATACCATAAATACGATGTATGAGTCTGCAACAAAGAGATTCATTATCTCACCAATCCACTTCAGGAGCAAAGCGTTGTTCATGACATCCAGCCTAGAAATTACAAGAACACCATGCTCATTAGGTAGAGTCCCTATATCCCAGTCAATTAGATGAATCCCCAATACGTCTTGACATGATTTTCCGCAAAAGAATTTTTGCACAATCATCTCAATATGGTGATGTGTCCCTAGAGGAAATAGTCTGGATGACATAAATAAAACAGGGATTGCCATAAGAACGAACTTTACAAGAAGAAAATTGCCTCCACAAGAAAGTAATGATGCTTTCCACATGCAAGCGTTCTCTCCATCTTCTCTATTATTGCAACCAGTCTGTTATTTGAATTCTCTCACAATTTAGAGGAAGACATGGGTAATAGATAGGGAGAGATCAATAGGTTGTAACCATCTCCTCTCCACAACCGACTTCATCTATTGCTGGAAGACCAAAAAGGATCACTGATGATTTTTTCATGTTCAGCTTAAGACCCGAAGCTCACCGAAAATCTGACATTGTAGTCATTCCTAACGTTTCATCTTTCATTCCCTCAATGAAGAAGATGGTGACATCAACATAGTGGAGCAGTGGATTGGAGATATCACCAACAGTGTAACCTGTAATAATACCTTGTCGGACCACCTGATCCACCATACACGTTAGGACATCAGCTGCCAACACAAACATCATAAGGACCAGAGGGCAGCCTTACCCCCTGCTGAGGTTGGAAGAAGCCTCCCTCTGGGCTCCCGTTTAAAGAACTGCATTGGAAGCCATTGTAACACATTGCTTCATCCAAAAGATCCAAACGTCTAGCAGAACACGTCTGGAAAGAGCCAACAATAAAAAATGATAGTCTACAATACTGCATGCCTTGGAGAAACCGACCTTCCAAAGATGAAAGGTGACTGCACCGGAGGGATGATATCATTTAGAACCTCATTAACTCTGTTCTTGAAAACCATATCGATAACTAGATAAACAACATTGGAGAGAGCGATGGAGAGAAAGTCTTCCATGTGCCCACAAACCTCCTTCTGGAGTAAAAAGAGGAGTGCTCTGTTAATCCTACCAAAGCATGCATTACCCACAAAAAACACCTTTGATATGTCCATTATGTCTGGTTTTACCACATCCCAGGAGTCACGATCCCGATAGAAGAAGAACGGGAAACCATTCGAACCAAGGGTGTCGTCTGCATTTTTTTCCCAAACAGCTCTCTTCGATTCATCACGATCAAACCTCCTCGTCAGCCAATCAACATATTGCACTTATATTGATGAGGCCCCACATACCCCCGTCTTTCTCCATAATATGGTCTCATATCTACGAGATAAACCATGAAAATGCATGGCTAGCACTCTGCCAACCTCCCTATCACCCTCAAATTGTCTATCATTCACCACCACGACTTGCACCAAGTTGCGTCGACGATGACCATTTGCAACTCTATGAAAAGTTTTGATATTAGCATCCCCTTCTTTGATCTGCTCTTTTCTGGATCTCTATCGCCATTCAATCGTTCGCTTCTTATCTCCTATTCTAAAATTTTCAAAGATGGTGCCCTCTCCTTAAGCTCCACCTCTATCAGATCACGTTACTCTTCAATTTTGTCGAATGTATGTACGTCAGCCTCAACGCTATGCGACGGCCATTCCCCGGCTCTCGAAGTTCATGCTTGTAGGTGCAAATCCATTTACGAAGGGACGAAAGTCTCTAAGATATCTGTGATGTAGCCGAGCCTGATCAATAGAAGACCAGTGATATGCCACAAAGTCTCTGAAACGCTCCTCTAGAAGCCATGATCTCTCGAATCTGAAAAATAAATTGGGGGACCGACTCGACCGAATTCCCATATCAAGGAGTGTGGTATGATCTGAACCTCGGTCCGGAGAAGGCCAAGGAGAGTTGGAAAGCCCCTATCAGCATAGACGAAACCAAAAATCGGTCGTATGTGATCGTGACCTAGAGTTTCTAAGTGTAGCGAGTGCAGTCACATCTAGTACCTCCATCAGCATATCGTCAATCAACTCAAAAAACTCAATTGATGTTGGGTCATGCCCCCCACAGCACCTAGGATGGTTACTGAAACTATAAAATCTCCTCCCACTAGCCATGCCTCTGCAGGTAACCTTGCTCTGACATTACGCAGTTCCGACCATAGTTCGAGTCTCCTAGAGAAATCTTTAGGCCCGTTAATGCATGATATATTAGAGGTGCATCAGAGGATCTAGTACGGAGCAGATCTAACTGCACACAAATCTCCCCTTGAGTGAGGCGGTGTGTTACTACGTCCTCGTTTTCGATCATGGTGAATGGCCGGTCGGAGGGGGGATTGGTTCAACCTCGAAGGGGGGTGCGCCAGGGTTGCCCTCTTGCGCCTATGTTGTTTATCCTAGCAGCGGACGTCCTGAGTAATATTGCGACTCGTGTGGTCAACCGCGGGCTCTCCAATGGGTATTCGCGGGGGGATGTGTTGGTCCCGCTTTTACAATACGCTGATGATACCCTCTTCTTCATTGAAGGGGGTCTGGAGGAGGCCATAGGCATGGCCATGGCTCTGGAGATCTATGGCGAGTTGTCCGGAATGTTTAAGAATGATAACAAGTCGAAGATCGTCCCTTTCGGTCTCTCTGTGCAGGATGCCGACGCATGTGCGTAGGCATTGGGCTCGGGATGTTCTTCCTTGCCGATGGACTATTTTGGGATGCCCTTGACTTCAGGCAGAACGAGGATGAGAGATTGGCTCAGAGTTGTGGAGAAGGTGGAGGCGAAGTTGGCGGGATGGAAGTCCGTTGTCCTGTCGAGAGGGGGTCGTCTGGTCCTTCTAAAGGCGGTATTGTCGTCCATTCCGATTTACTTCTTATCGAATCGGCGTATTCCAAAAGGAATTAGAGTTCGACTAGAGAAGCGGATGCGTGCCTTCTTATGGGGAAAGCAGAAGGGTGGGTCAAGGGGGGTCCACCTTGTTGGGTGGGAGATTATTACGCACAAGAAGGATCAGGGTGGGTTGGGGGTGAAGTCGCTCAAGCAAATGAACGACGCCTTGTTGCTTAAGTGGGCAAGCAGAATTTGGGGGCCGGGGGAGGATCTTTGCTGTGGTGTGGTGCGCAGGATCTATGATGTGGGGGGGCACCGCCGGCGCAGGTCAACAGCTTGGGCTCTCCCACCCCCTTTTGGAGGGGGGTCGTAGAGGTTTTCTTGAAAAATATTACACTCTTTAAGCCGATCCTAGGGGGGGCGAATCCTTCTCCTTTTGGTCGGACGATTGGACGGGAGGAGGGGCGCTTCATTCGCGTTTCCTCCAATTGTTTGCTCTTGCTGAAGACAAATTGATTTCGGTGGCAGATTGCTGGTCTGATGGTAATTGGTGCCTGACTTTCTCCGCCAACTTCTCCGACAGAGATTGGAAGATTTCTTGGCCTTGCTGGATGCTGTGAGGGAGGTAGGGTGCCCCTCGGAGGGGAGGGACCACTGGAGTTGGCGTGAGGGCCCGTTCACGGTCAAGAAAGCTTTTAGGGCTATCAACAGGTCGCCGCCGTCCCAATCGGAGATTCTGATCCGCGATTGTGCGTTCTTGTGGGTTCTCAAGCTTCCAGAGAGAATTGATTTCTTCCTATGGCTGTTCAGGAGACAGAGGATGATGACGAGGGACCGATGTGGCAGGCTTTTGGGAATCGTCTCTAACAGGTGCCTTTTGTGCAGTGAGCAAGGTTTGAAAAAACGAAAGGCGGTACGAGGTGTTTTCCCTGGAGGTGAGGCGAGGCGTAGCCTCGAGGCGGTCGAGGGTCGAGGCGTAAGCCTCAGTTTGTATAGAAAAATACTTACAAAAAGTATATTAAATATATTTATGATGAAATTATCTTAACTGATATACATATAATATATAACATTGTAATATATGATGAAATTATGAGGGCGCCCTTCGAGGGATTGGTCGGGCGGTGAAGAGCAGGTTGATGCTGACGTCCTTCATGGCGGTGCCCGTGACGTGGTCGGGGGCTCCTCCCCCCCATCAAGATTTGGTCGAGCCTACTCTCGAAGGCGATGCTCCTTCCGCCTGGGTGACACGCCACCCTCTTCTTCTCCTTTTCGAGCCCCTCCTTCGATTCGGGATGTGGTGGCAGCTGCTTCGGGCTTAGTACGTGTGGGGAGGAGATCTCCTCCTGGCTGTTGAAGTTCTTCTTTGGGATCTGCGGCTTCCTGGGGACCTCTTTTTGTGGTTTAATGAAGATCTTGTCTTGGAATGTGCGTGGTCTTTGTGATTCCCATCGTCGCCGTGCCTTGGGTGCTCGTCTTCTTGAATGGGGATGCGACATTGCTTTTGTTCAAGAATCTAAGCTGTCTGTGCTGGATGAAGATGTCTGGCGGTCTTTTGGTGCTGGTGGGTTGGATGCGTTTCGTGCGTTGGATGCTTCTGGTGCGAGCGGTGGCTTATTTGTAGCGTGGCGCTCTTCGCGCCTGTCATTCTCATCCTCGAGGATCGGTCGTCACTCCGTATCCGTGGTGCTCACCCTATCGGAAAATAATGTGCGTGCGGCCTTCACTTGTGTCTACGGGCCTACATCTCATATTGACCGCCGGGAGCTTTGGGAGGACCTAAGGGCGGATGCGCTTGCCTTTGATAACTTGCCTTGGCTGGTGGGGGGTGATTTTAATGTCACATTGCGATCAAGGGACCGTCCCCGCGCTCGTGGGGGCAGCGATCCCGGCTCATCGGATTTCATGGACCTTGTTCGGGACTTGGCCCTGGAGGGGCTGGACGCAAATGATTTGGTCTACACTTGAAGGTCGAATTCTGCCCGATCGAGGATTGATCGGTTCCTGGCAAACGAGCAATTTATGGAGGCCTTTCCACTTTCTTCGGTCACTTCTCGTCCTCGCGCTTTCTCTGATCACAATCCCATCATTTGTGACACCGGGGATGGTCAGCGTCCCCATGGGCTCTTCAGATATGAGCGATCTTGGCTCCTCGAGCCGGGATTCAGGGATCTTGTCCGGAATCATTGGACCCAATCAGTCTTTGCGGGTTCTGCCGCACAGAGCTTTGCCCTTAAACTCTCTTCACTACGTGCGGCCCTCGCGTCCTTCAAGCGGGAGTCGAGGCAGGCTCGTATTCGTGATCGGTTGGCGGCTGAGGCGGCGATTCTTCGCCTTGACATTCTCGAGAATGATAGAGATCTGACTTCGGACGAGTTGGCTGAGCGCGCTGCCGCCGTTGCGACGACGCGGCTGGAGGATCGTAAGCGTTCAATCGAGTGGCGTCAGCGATCCCGTGTGAGGTGGCTCAAGGAGGGGGACGCCAATTCTGCTTATTTCCACAGGGTGGCGAGTGGCCGCCGCCGCTCTAATTCCATTTCTTCTATAACCATTGGTGGGATGCATTTTGAGGGGGAGGTTGATGTGGGGGTGGCTGTGGGGAACTATTTTCGTGCTGCGTTCGGCTCCTCGGCCCCGCGGCGGTGGCGCTGGTCGGGCCAGGGTGCTCCTCCTCTCAATGCTGCTTCTGCGGAGGCGCTCGTGCTCCCGCTTTCTTTGGAAGAACTCAAAGGGGCGGTTTGGGACCTCAATCGTGATGCTGCCCCGGGGCCTGATGGCTTCCCGGTTTGCTTTTACAAGGATTTTTGGGATATTCTTGGGAATGATGTTATGGCTGTGGCGCGGGATTTTTGCGAGAGAAACGATGGCTTTGATATACTAAATCGGTCCCATATTGTCCTTATCCCTAAATCGGCCGCGGCTACTAGGATTGAGGACTTCAGGCCTATCTCCGTGTCCAATGCAATCTATCTTATTATTGCTAAGGCCCTCGCGCGTCGCCTGGCCCCGCTCCTCGACTCGCTCATTTCGCCTACGCAGGCCGCCTTCGTGCGGGGTAGGCAAATTGCTGATTGCTATGCCGTTGTTTCCGAGATTATTGAGTCATGGAGGAGGAATGCAACAAAGGGAATTCTTTGGAAGATTGATTTTGCCAAAGCCTATGATACTCTTGATTGGCGGTTCTTATGGTCCGTTCTGTGGCGAAGGGGATTCCCCTCTACTTGGATTACGTGGATGAGGCGTTGTGTGTCAACGGCCTCGCTATCTCTTTTGGTCAATGGCAGGCCGGTAGGGGGCTCTTTCCAACCGCGGAGGGGGATACGCCAGGGCTGCCCCCTTGCCCCTCTCCTCTTCGTTCTGGCGGCTGATGTTTTGCCGCGCATGATCGAGGGTGTTGTGGGGGCTGGCTTGTCTCGGGGCTGCTCTTTGGGCCCCTACCACATACCGCTCGTCCAATTTGCTGATGATACAATTTGCTTCATCGAGGGGGACCCTTCAAATGCGTCCCCAATGGCTACTACCATTCAATTGTTCAGCGAGCTATCCGGTCTTCATATCAATGCTAACAAATCAAAGGCGGTCCCTTTCTTCATGTCCTCGGCGGAGGCGGCGATGTCCTCGCACGTGCTGGGCTGTCAAACTTCTGATCTTCCCTTCGACTACCTGGGTTTACCTTTGACGCTGGGCCGCGCGCGCACGCGTGACTGGAAATCGATCGTCGAGAAGGTCGAGCATCGCCTGGATGGGTGGCGCGCGGCGATTCTCTCCCGTGGTGGCCGGTTAGTGCTTCTAAAATCCGTCCTTTCCTCTATCCCTATCTACTTTCTCTCGGTGCGGGGGATGCCAAAGGGGGTTCGTTGGCGTCTGGAGAAGTGTATGCGGGCATTTCTGTGGGGGAAGAAGGGAGGGGGGGGGGGAAGGGGGTGCACCTCGTTGCCTGGGATGAGGTCACGCGCCCTAAGAAGGAGGGCGGGCTGGGTGTGAGGCGCCTGGCGTCGGTGAACGATGCTCTGTTGCTCAAGTGGGCGGCAAGGATTTGGGGTAAGGAGGACAACTTCTTGATTAATTGTTTGAGGGGTGCGGCAGGGGATGGCATCCATTTGGCTTTTCGTGGTGATTATTGGGGCCAGGTCTCTATATTTTGGCGTGGGGTGATGGGTGCTCTTTGTCGGAATCGCTCACTGTTCTCATTCAAGCTCGACGATGGTTCTATGCTGCGCTTCTGGGAGGATGACTGGACGGGAAGGGGGCCCTTTTGTTTCACGTTCCCCCGTCTGTACGCTTTGGTCCCCAACAAATGTGTTACGGTGGCCGGCTGCTGGGATGGGCGCGATTGGTGCCCTATTATTTCGGAATCCTTGTCGGAACAGCGGATGCTAGAATATACCTCTCTCATAAGTAATCTTGTTGATGCCCCTGTCCCTTCTGTGGGCCGGGACTACTTGGCCTGGAAAGATGGGCCCTTCTCTACTCGTGCCGCATATAAGGCCATTTTGCCCCTGGACGCTGGGAGGGATGACATCCTCTTGCGTGATTGCAATCTCTTGTGGGCGCTCAGGCTCCCTGAGCGTGTGGGTATATTTCTTTGGCTGCTACGTAGGGGAAGAATATTAACTCGAGATCGTTGTGCACGGATGTTCCCCAACTCTTCGCCTCTCTGTGCTCTCTGTGGCGTGGATACGGAAACTATTGATCACCTTTTTCTGCATTGTTGCTGTGTTGAAGCGCTATGGGCCGATCTACGGTGGCTGGACCTATCTTCCTTCGCTCATTTTTGTCAAAGCTTGTTCTCTGATCGGGGGCGCTCGTGGCCTGTGTTGCTGGACCCTATCTCGAGGGTTTGGAGCCTGTGGATGGGGCGAAACGAAGCTATCTTTGCTCGTCAGCGGTTCTATTTGGAGAATGTTAGATCCACGGCCTCGGGCTTCCTTCGTGACTGGACCTCTTTGTAATTTTTTTTTAGCTGCGGGGGATACGATCTCCGTCTACCCCCCTTTACTTTGTTCTGTAATTTCTCATCTTCATGTTACCACTGTAAGTTTCTCTTCCTCTTTTTAATGCATTGGGGTGAGCACCTCCGAGTGTGTCCCCCTTTTTTGGAGCCTCAAAAAAAAAAAAAAAGAACGTGAAAGAAAGGATATATACATCCCATAAACCTATCTACTAAATTTCTACCTAATCAAAAATAGAATCATTAGCTATAACTGCCATAAAAATATCAAAGACAACATATTTTTTGCTAAAAAATATTGTGATGCATAAAAAATTATGATTAGATGTATTTGTTATATGACTAATATATAAAATATGACAACAATGACATGCCTTGAATCTAATCTTATTTTTTTCTAGTTGGTATATTACGTTTCTCATTATGTCATCTCACTTAACACAAGCTTTTCTTTAAACTTTATGGATTGTGTATTTAAAAGTGTAATATTAAGAATTTCTTAGAAAAAATAGACAAGTTTAATGCTCAATATGAATATACAAACTTAAAATTCCAAGCATTCATCTTGTAAATATATATCCTAGACAACTATACATTTATAAGCATCTAAAACTAACAATAAGACAACTTAAATCCTTAAAAAAGGCTTTAAATTCCAGAAAATGCCTCACTGGCCGCCTCGAACCACCTCGACCGCCTCACCGCCTCGGACTGCCTCGACCTTCTGAGGCGTACGCCTCATCCATTCCATCTGAGGCATACGCCTCGAGGCTAAAAAGCCCCGCCTCGTTCCGCTTCGACCGCCTTGAGGCTAGCCTTTTAATACCATGGCAGTGAGGCAATTGAATCCGTGGAATACCTCTTCTTCAAGTGCCCTGAGGTGATTCAAATATGGCAGAGGGCCGGTTTGGCCTGGTGTTGCACTGAGGATATCCAGTCATTCTGTGATGAGCTTCTGGCGAATAAAGATAGGCCGAGAAGGGAGTTGCTTTATCCTTTGACCATACTGTGGGCGGTTTGGCGAGGTAGGAACGATTTGTTGTTCTCGGGCCAGCGGTTCTATAAGGAGAACGTGGGGATTCATGCCAAGCGTTTGGTGGAGGATTGGGTTTTGTAATTGCTCTCTAGTGTGGGCGTGTGTGTGTATTTTCCCTCTTGCTTCTATCTTCGTTTTTTGAATAAAACCTTGGGGCGAGCACCTACGAGTGTATCCCCCCTCCTTTCAGGCTTTCAAAAAAAACAAATCTCCCCTTGACTTCAGAGATGAGAGAATTTTTCATCCCTCCAAGTTACGAGTGTTCCCCCTGCATTTCACGCAGCATCAGTGATTCAATAGCACAAATGGATCGACAGACCCAAAGAGTTTTACAGTAGATCTGCCCAACTGTCGAGTTTAGTTTATTGGAGCAATACAATGTCACAAAGCCAGCCATTAATAAGAGACCCTACAAATCTCTGCTTCTCATGGTCGCCCTGACCCCTTACATTCCACGTAGGATCTTTATTTCGTAATCTTCTTTTTCCCCATGGTCGTGACCACGCCCAACAGGTGAAAAGCCATCCTTCGAATATTGGATTTTTGATCTTCTAGGTCGTAAGATCTTTGTTGCGATTGAGAGCAAACTTTGGAGTTGATACAGTACATGGAGTCTGCAGTCGGTTAAGATTGCCCCCCCCACTGAGACAGGAGCCTTTGACGCCTTTCTCCTCTTATGATACCTCTTCACTTTTTCTTATATAATAGCCCTACGGCAGATGAATCAGATGATGATGATGGTTTACTTCGTGAAGCGACATCCGGTGAACTAGCTATGGCGGTGACCACAACCACCTTAGGCTTTGTACGATCGAAGAGAGAGGCTCCCCCAATAGCGAGGGTTGGGTTTTCCTCCACAATAGCAGAGCTGATCAGACATGGAAGAGATACAAAGAGATGGGTCTCGCACATGGGTCTGGTCAAGATTAGAGTTGGATCCAAATAAGGGAACCCAAAAGGTGGATCCAAATGAAGATCTCATACCATTTCAGGTCCATGGGAGCATGGCGAACTAGGATCGGGAGGAAACTAAATGTGTCGAACCCGAGAGAAACCGACCAGCAAGTACTCCCTTAATGAGAAGAGTCAAAACACTAACACCCACCATCGTACTTATTGCGAGGGGAAACGCCTCCAAGGACTGAGTTTTGGGCAATAACGGCCCCCACCTCCTCTACTCTGCTAGTATTTAAAAATCAAATTTCGAGGAAGTCAATCCCATGTCAGCACATTCTTACTCCGAAACCGTTGTGGCCTCCTTTGGCGAATCCTTCGGCAACTGTCGGGTAAGAGTTCGTCCTCTACCCTCCACTCTAGTTGCCAGCTACCTCAAGAGGCTCTCAGAATGAGAGCTTTTCATCGGAGGTGGTGGCAATGCAACCTCTTGAACCCAAAGCAAGAAAAAGGCTCGCCCCACAAATAGCATCCAGGAGGTCTCCCGACGACAGCACCCTCTTTCCTATGATGACCACCAGGCACCAACTTTGTAGAAGTTTTAGTTATCTGTGTTATTTTGTACCGTTTCGTATTTCCTCTTTTTTTCTTTCGGACTCTTAATGTAATTTACCCATAGGCTACTCTCCTATATAAGAGAGCCTAGGGCGTACGGAATAAACACGACTCTTATTTTTCACAACATGGTATCAGAGCAGCAGTCCTAGATCGAGGCTCTCGTACCAAACCCTAAACCTAACCCTCCACCTTCAATCCTCCGCGTGTCACCGCCCCTCGCGCACCGCCGGTTCCCTCGCGCGCAGCCACTCCTCGCACGCCACTGCCACAGCGCGTAGCCCCTCGCGTGATGTCCCCGCTGCCCACGCACACAGCTCGTACGCTGCCAGGCCGTGCTCCGCCACCCCTCCGTGTGTGCTGCCATCTTGATGTTCACGGCCCCTAGGGCGTCACCCTAGGGTTCGGTTGTCATCTCAAAGAGGGCTCTCTACTAGCTTCAAGGTTGATGGGTTTGGTTGCATAGAGGTCTACATGTGCAACTATACCTAATCATGTCAGTGTAGACCGAGACTTATCTAGTTTACAATCCTTGTTTTTTCCAGTCACCATGTCAGAAAGTAAGATCGAGATCCCCACTTCAAGCGCCTTCAAGGGTCCTGCGCCTATTGTGAAGATGGATGGATCCAACTATGAGTTATGGGTCATGCAGTTCATGAGCCTGATGAAGTCGATGGGTAAGAAACATATTCTTACCGAGGATGAGCTAGTGGAGAAAACAGGGTTGTATGCCTCATGGGAGGCTGATGACGCATATGCTTAGGTATGGTTGTCTGGTACTCTGATTCCAGACATTGCTAATGATATCTTACATCAACCCACTGCCAAAGCCATGTGGGATATTCTTGCTGCCACGTACTCACAAGCCAAGAATGAGACAAAAATTCTACAGCTACAGCATGATATCTTCACGATAAAGCAAAACGGTTGACCCATGCATGCACACTACACTGCGCTGAGGGGAATGTTTGAGAAGCTTCACAGTTTCATGCCTCTTACGGCTACTCCAGAACAATTGAAGACATATCGGAATGCGACAATGGTGGGAGTCTTTCTAGCCTCTCTTGACTCACAATATGAGGCAGCTTCTTCTCAGATTCTGGCAGATGTGACCATTCCTCCCATGGAGGAGGCTTTTCGGCAATTGAGCCGTATCAGCATCTCGAGCCCTTATACTACTGGGCAGAATTCTTCTGCTATGGCAGCCTCTAGAGGAAGAGGCAATTCATCTCATCTTCGTGGACGAGGACCACGTGGTAGGGTTGGTTGTGGTCGTGGAGTACAGTGCACTTATTGTCGTCGGATTGGCCATACAGAAGACACATGCTACTCTAAGCATGGGTTCCCAGCTTCTGCCCGTGCAGTAGAATAGATACAACACCATGGTTCTACCCCAGCTTCAGATCCAAGATATGATGACCTAGTATCCCGTCTGCGTGATATCATGCCACCAGCCAGTACTCCACCAGTTTCAGAGAGCAGCCTTGACATTGCTGCTACTGCAGAAGCCAGTTCCTCAGGTAGTACTCATACTTCTGCATTTTACCAGGATTCACGTACCTCAGAATGGATCGTAGATTCATCTGTTACACATCATTTGTGTGGAGATAGACACCACCTCACATCCTACAGGCAAGTTCCCCTAGGGAGGACAGTCGTCATAGCAGATGGGACCTACTCTCCCATCACAGGACAGGGACAGATGGCCTTAACACCTTCCATGAAGTTGCAGAATGTGCTCCATGCCCCTAATTTCTCAATGAACTTACTGTCAATTAGTCAAATTACTAAGGATCTTCATTGTCGAGCGATATTTGACCCATCATCTCTTGTGTTTCAGGACATTCTCACGGGCAACGTGATTGGACATGGTTGTGAGCAGGGCGGGCTGCATCGACTGGTCCATACACCTTACGTTGAAGCATCATCATTCCATTCTACTGGACATGTTTCCCCTTACTTATGGCATCTACGCTTTGGTCATCTCCCGTTTCAGAAACTGAAACAAGTCCTCCCTCAGATTTCACCCCGGTCGTCGTTCGAGTGTGAAGCATGTCAGTTAGAGAAGCATCATCGATATGTCCTCCCGAGTCGTCAGAGTCGGAGCAGTAGCTCTCCTTTCGAGTTTTTTCATATTGACATTTGGGTCCAAGTCGTGTTCCAGATCATCAGGGACACAGGTTTTATTTAGTTGCTGTTGGAGCATAAGTGTAAGCGCTTGTTGAGTTGTAGCAGGGTAAATGGATCCTGGAGGAGATCCATTTACCCCATCCAGTGTTTAGTCCCACATCGTCTAGTGGTGGGACTTGGAGGCTCTGGAGAGGCTATATAAGGAGCCCCAGACCTCCTGTACTCATTGAGAGAAAAAGGAATGAAGTATCCGCCCCTTAGAGGGCTTCTCCCGTGGTTTCATCCCGCTCCTCACGGAGTAGGGTTCCATGTAAAAAATCCCGTTGTTTCTTCTTGTTATTTATCTTTTCCATGTTTATGCTTCCGCTTCCGATTTTCTAACATGGTATCAGAGCGGGTTCGATTCTCGTGGATTATTTTTATGCTCTTCGTTTCCGAGTTTCGATTGTTCATTTTTGAAGATTAGTGTATCCAGATTTGATCATGTTTTAGCGTTTTGTTGAAACCCTAATATTGAAGCTGAGTTTTGATTCTGGAGAAGTTGTGAAGATCCGACACTCTTGCCGGATCCATTGAGGATTCAGCCTCCAACCGCACAAGGCGTGAAACCCTCTAGGCAGAAAGCTCCCTGATCTTGCAAGGCAAAACCCTCTACAGTTCCAGGGGCTTGCTCCTTCGACGCCATGGCGGAATCTTCTGGGTTCTTCCCCTCGCGCCCATCCGATCTCGGGCGTGTGCATCTCCTTTTCAATCGTGCAAGGGCGGTGCGATCATATCCCTCTGCAGTGAAGCCCGCACCGATCAACGTCGCCGTCAACCATCCAGATCAACGCAGCTCCCCGCGCAACCCATCTCGGGACTCCATGGCGGAGCCCCTAGCAGCAGGCGGCAACCCTCCTTTGGCGAAACATCTCTGTCGCGCGCGTCAACAAGGACTACCCTAGAAGAATCCCGCGAAGTCCATGTCCCAGCTTCGCGCAGGCCAGGCGAAGTCACATCCCAAACGGCGCTGCTATGCGCTCCTCATGAGGTTGCTTCAGGCGGAAGCCCCCAACCTGCGCCTCACGCAGCCCTGACCCCAGCCCCACCGTGGCACGCATATGCCCCGCGCGTTGAAGCCCCAGTCGGTGTCGAGCCTCCAGGCAGCGCTCCCTTCCCAACTCGCGACCCAAGGCGGCGGCATCGCCCCTGCTGCCTCCAGGCGGCACCCTATCTCACCGCTCTTCCCGGGCATGGCGCTCCATACTCCTGCGGCGATTCGCCTCCCCTTCTCGTGCAACTGCCATCTCCAGGCATCGGTGGTCAACAGTCTTCAGCCCTCCAAGCACATGCATCACGTCGCATGTCCAGGCGCATGTACAGTCTTCAGCCCTCCAAGCACAACATCAATCGGCGGCGCAGGGATACAAAAAAAAGAGGGGGTTTCCCAACTGGGAACCCTAACGCATGGAGAATAGGGAGCCCGTTGCCCTTTCTTTTATAAAAAAAAATTTGAGGGGCTTTTATGGTAAGGCCCAGTTTGGCGTTAAAAAAAAAGGGGGAATTGACGAGGGGAAGAGAAAAAGGCCTCATCGGCCTTGTCTGTTGAAAAAAAAAAGAGGGAAAAGAAAAGAATGGATTGGGCCCAGGTGGGCCACATTAAAAAAAAATTGAAAAAAAAGGGAGAGAAAAGGCGCGTGCATTAAAAAAAAAGAGCCGCACGCAATCAGAAAAAAATGATTTCAAAAAAAAATGATGATGCAAGAGCCGAAAAAAATGTGTGACGGCTTATTTAAAAAAATGTTTTCAAAAAAAAATGACGGCTTAAAAAAAAGTGAAGAAAAGCCGCAAGTTTTTTCATGTTCGACCCCTTATTTATCTTGTCTTCTCCCAACTTAGTCGATGTCCATTTTCCGACAAGTATGGGAGAAAGGGGGAGTATTGTGTGGAGTCACAGGTCTATTCTCCAGATCCAGATATTTCAAATTATTCAGTCTCCAGACCAGTTCAGAATTTCAGACTCTACAGATGATCAGATGTTGTTTAGACTCGATATCAGATAGTTCCGAGTCCAGTTTCAGACACGCAAGAGTGTGCGGTCATTGTCAGATGAGCATAAGTTGCCATCATTGGTTTCGCGGTCCCCATCATTCTTCTAGTTGTCAGGCCAGAGTTTTCATGTGAGCCATAGGGACTCCAGAGTAGAGGACCATTCCCTATGCCATATGTTGGCAAGGGTTTTCATGTGGTATCATAGGTACACCAGAGCAGTGCACCATTCTCTGAGCCAGATGGGAGAGACCCAGTTCTCCGACGAGGAGACTTCAGGCGCAAGTTCAGACTCAACGGTCAGATTCCGAGTCTTCAGTTGACTCACACTCCAGCCCGTCCGTCCTCCTCACCTGCACGGCATGAGAAGCAACGTCCTCGACTGCAGCAATGTGCGCGTTGGGTTGATATTGTCCGTAGTGTCCTATAGCGTTGAGTTGAGTTTCTGTCTGTTTGTCCAAGCTGAGCATTGCATGCTCCAGCTTGAGGGGGAGTGTTGGAGCATAAGTGTAAGCGCATGTTGAGTTGTAGCAGGGTAAATGGATCCTGGAGGAGATCCATTTACCCCATCCAGTGTTTAGTCCCACATCGTCTAGTGGTGGGACTTGGAGGCTCTGGAGAGGCTATATAAGGAGCCCCAGACCTCCTGTACTCATTGAGAAAAAAAGGACTGAAGTATCCGCCCCTTAGAGGGCTTCTCCCGTGGTTTCATCCCGCTCCTCGCGGAGTAGGGTTCCACGTAAAAAATCCCGCTGTTTCTTCTTGTTATTTATCTTTTCCATGTTTATGCTTCCGCTTCCGATTTTCTAACAGTTGTTGTGGATGATTTTAGTTGTTTGTCTTGGGTGTTTTTGTTAAAGAATAAATCGGAAGCGGGCATCACTATTATGAATTTCATTAAAGAAGTGCAGAATGAGTTTTATGTTTCCATCAAGATTGTGAGAACTGATAATGCCCTGGAATTTTGTACTCGCACTTTATCTCATTTTCTATCATCACATGGCATTCTTCATCAGACGTCCTGTGCTTACACATCTCAACAAAATGGTGTCGCGGAAAGAAAACACCACCACCTCCTTGATGTCACTCGTACGCTTCTTATCTAGAGTTGTGCTCCGCCTTCATTCTGGGGTGATGTGGTTCTTACTGCATGCTATCTTATTAACTGCATTCCCTCATTTGTGTTGGGGGGGAAGATACCTTTCTCCCTCATCTTTCCTGACAAAGAGTTGTTTTCTCTAGCTCCACGTGTCTTTGGGTCTGTGGCATTTGTTCATCAATTATCTCCAGGGATTGACAAGCTCTCTCCTAAAGCTGTCAAATGTGTTTTTGTCTGGTATTCCGGGACCCAAAAGGGGTATCGTTGCTATGATCCATTACTTCGCAGATATTATGTCAGTGCAGATGTCACGTTCTTTGAGTCAGTCATGTTTTTCTCTCCTACAGGTGACAGGTTGGTGCCATCAGATAAAAATGATGACATTTTTATTCATCATCCACCCTTGTATGCACCACATCAAGATCCTACCTCTCCACCACCATCATCCCCATCACCACCACCACCATCCTCACCACCGCCACCACCATTACCACCTCTCATACCTTTGATTCCTCCTCTACCACGCCACTACGGTCGACGGCAAGCTCCTGCTCATGATCATGGTCAATCATCACACATGCCCCAGGTTTGTTCTGACAACATTACATCTAATGATGGGACAGACGGTGTTTCTGAGCAGGAACAGGCAGCAGATGACATGGATGTTAGTACTACTGATGCAGACCTTGACTTGTCGATTGCACTAAGAAAGCAGAAGAGGTCCTGTCCTTCATATCCGATTGCTTCTCATGTTACCTTTGACCGTCTGGCAGGAGATTTCAGGAGATTTGTAGGTGCTTTATCCGTTGTGCATATTCCAAAGAATTATCAGGAAGCTTTGGCTGATAGTAAATGGCGTCTGGCTATGGAGGAAGAAATGACCGCCCTTAAGTCGAGAGGTACATGGAGCCTGGTTCCAGCCCCTACTGGGGCTTCTATTGTGAGCTGCAAGTGGGTGTTTACCGTGAAGCATAATGCTGATGGCAGTATTGATAGGTACAAAGCTCGACTGGTTGCTCGTGGTTTTACTCAGACGTATGGGGTAGATTATCTTGACACATTTTCTCTTGTTGCTCGTCACTCTACTTTACGAATTCTGTTATCTGATGTTGTGATTCAAGATTGGCCCATATTTCAGTTAGATGTCAAAAATGCATTTCTATATGGTGATCTTTAGGAGGAAGTTTACATGCAGCAGCCACCTGGATTTGCTGCTGAGGGGGAGTATGTACAGGTAGGCAAGCTTCATAAGGCGATCTATGGCCTAAAGCAGAGCCCCATAGCTTGGTTCCAGAATCTATCAGATCTGTTTGAGAAGCAAGGGTTCAAAAGGTCAAATGCAGACCATTCTCTCTTTGTACAGAGAACATCCAAAGGTACGACTGTCATTATGGTGTATGTTGACGATATACTCATCACAGGAGATGATATGCAGGGGATAAAAACAGCAAAATAATTCTTGGGCCTCGATTTCGTTACCAAGGATCTAGGAGTACTTAGATATTTCCTTGGATTGGAGTTTGCCAGAAATGAACAGGGACTGGTGATGACTCAGAGGAAATATGTCACTGACTTGCTAAGTGACACGGGTATGCTTGAATGTCGACCAGCTTCAACACCCACGGATCCAAGCATGAAGATGCATGATGATGATACTGAGGAGGTTGACAAAAGGAGGTACAGCGAACTGGTAGGGAGGCTTCTTTATGTTACTATTACCAGACTAGACATTACATTTGCAGTAAATAAAGTTAGCCAGTTTATGGAGCAACCTCGCCAGGTACACATGGACGCCATACATATGATACTAAGGTATCTTAAGTCATCTCCAGGTGCAGGATTGATGTTCAGAAAGAAGGGCACTATTACTATCTCAGCATGTGTTGATGCAGACTATGCAGGATGTCCAAAGGATAGAAAATCTACATCTGGCTTTGCTATATTCGTTGGGGAGTCACTTGTCTCATGGAAGAGCAAAAAGCAAACAGTAGTTGTGAGATCTAGTGCTGAATCGGATTATAGAGCCATGGCCCAAGCATGTGCAAAAGTGATGTGGGTTCACGCAGTCCTAACACATTTACATATAGATGTTCCCCTTCCCATGTCACTAAAATGTGACAATCAGGCTGCCTTATTTATTGCAAACAATCCTGCATTTCACGAGAGGACGAAGCACATTGAGGTGGATTGCCACTATATTCGTGATATGATCCAGAAAGGTTTCATCTCTACAACCCATGTCAGCTCAGGAGATCAAACAACAGACATTCTTACTAAAGCTCTACTTCGGGGTTCCTTCCAGAAGTGCTTATCCAAGATGAGCATGATAGATATCTATGCCTATTCTTGAGGGGGAGTGTAGAAGTTTTAGTTCTCTGTGTTATTTTGTACCGTTTCGTATTTCCTCTTTTTTTTTCTTTCGGACTCTTAATGTAATTTACCCATAGGCTAGTCTCCTATATAAGAGAGCCTAGGGCGTACGGAATAAACACGACTCTTATTTTTCCCAACAAACTTAATAGCAATGTCAGTCCCCGGACTGTCGTCCGACAAGATTTTCGTGACTTCCTCCTAGTTCCTGAGGGGCTAGTTACAAGGCTTTCTGAGTCCTTGAGAGGAACCCTTAGATTCTCAACCACCCAAATTCCCACCAGCCCTTCCTCGTCGTCTGGAGATAGTGGTCAACGCCAACGAACACCCTTGAACATATTGTCAATAGAGTGCAACCAGCGCAATTTTTTCATTGACAAACTGCGAGCACAAATCACACTTTCGCCAATTTGAAATCTTCTGCAAAAGGAGGTTCCCAAAGAGGTTATGACCTCCCTAACCATAATCGAGAGGTTTTGAGCTTCCTTCCCCAAAACACCAATCAATGGGCTTGTCCTCCTTAATGAGGTGCCTGAGTTAGAAGAGTCCCCCTTCGCCACCATAGCCCACAACTTACCTGTAGAGTCACTCTCAGGTTTCATAAGCTTTGATTTACCGTCTGCCATTGAAACTTTGTGCAACGAAACATACAATGAATCCATGATAACCACACCCACCGCAAGCAAAGCAAGAGGATAAGGCCGAGCTCTCCAATGCCAAATGTCCACAAACGCCACACCAGTAACAACATAGGCCTTGCTTCTAGTGGGTAACGAATTCACACTTCTCAAATGATGACAACCCTCCCTCGATGGCGGCACTCTTCTCCAACCTCGCAACACATTTGGTGGACAACCTCAACTAACCCCCCCCCCTCTGATCCATCGAGGCATCCCCTCTCCTTCTCCTTACCACGTCATTTCATCCACCGGTAAGATCTGAGTTAAATATTTATATGAGAATACATTAAAGACTAACTATGTAACAATTTATTGACATGTTTCATAAGAATATTTTGTTAGGAAAAATGTATTTTATCACACCACACATGCCCTGCTCTATTCAAAGTCCAACATGGGGAATCAAGAACATCATAATAGATATTCCTTGGAATATACACTCCTTATAACTTGAGTATGGTGCATGGGAACAACCAGAAGAACTCTATCTCTATTCCTAGGGTAAATATCAACGATCAAGTTTTGCCCTAGTCTTAGGAATCTTGACTAGGTTGGGGGTAATAAGGAGT
Organism: Ottelia alismoides; assembly: GCA_037367405.1. NCBI lineage: Eukaryota > Viridiplantae > Streptophyta > Magnoliopsida > Alismatales > Hydrocharitaceae > Ottelia > Ottelia alismoides. The sequence goes on along the minus strand of JAZKJV010008980.1, from coordinate 495,292 downwards.
GAGCATGATGTAACTTGTCAAGTTACTATACAAAGTTAATATATCAAATATGGCCGCTGGAGCTTCGTATGGATAAGAATGTCTGAATCACTCACCTAAAAACCATTGGACAGTAATCTTTCCATTTAAAATCTTCGGCTCGATGAGGTGGAGCAAGTTGAGAGCCTGCCTTTGGGAAAGTCATCCAAAAGCTTGCTCTAGGACCAAAATCAGTTGTGCAAACTTCTCGACGCTGAATAGGTGTTATCTTCCCAACAGTATATCTGCACAAATCAATTAGAAAAGTAGGTGATCCCCATGGATATTTAAACTGGAAGAGCATCACTTATAATTATAGTTAGTACCATTTTTAAACAAGCTAAAGAAAAAATCCCTTGAAAAACTTGGGACATCACTGAATGATTTAAAAAAAAACAATGCAAGATGAGCAAAACAAATAATGCAATGTTTCAAATTTCAAAATTACCTGATTCCCAGCTGCAAGCTGATCATTAAGTCGTAACTCCGGTGACCTTTAATTATAGTTTCACCAGGCCTTTTAATATCTTTTACCAGTTTCTTTTGCTGTTTCTTCATTCTTTTGGATAGTAATGATGCCGACGAAGTGAAATCATTTATCACTAGCTCATTGATTAGAACACCCTGCACATACTCTCGCTCCAAGATGGGGGCAATTGCTTCACGTAGTTTTGCCTCATTTTCCAAAACAAATTCCCCTCCCTTTTTAGATATGTCATTACCTAAAGCTTTCTCAATTGCTGATTCAAGACTCCAGCGTCTTTCTAAAGATATATTCCTGTTGCGAGGATTTCCAGAATTTTTGATACTTCCTTTTGGCTGATTTTCAGATGAAGCACCACTGGATCCCTGGGTTCCATTAGCCTTTGCATTTCCCATGCCAATTAATGAAGAGCGTAGTATGCGAGAACCATGGCTCTGTTGTTTCATATCAGGAAGCAGACCTTTCCTTCTTAAAGCGCTGAGATAGAGTTCTTGCGCTGCAGGCACCCTATTACGATTAGGGTAGAATGTTCCTTTGCCATCCTTTAGACCCCTTGTCCATGTCCCAATATAGCATCCATCATCATTCCATGTATAGATTCCAAAACCGTGCATCATGCCATTTAACCAACTCCCTTCATACATATCCCCATTTCCCCATACAAGAGCTCCCTTCCCTGACATCTTACCACCCTTCATATGGCCAATAAAAACATTTCCACTTGACCATGTATACTTGCCAGGCCCTTCTATCTCTCCTTGAATCCATGAACCATCAAAAGTGTCCCCATTAGGAAAGATTTCATAACCAAGCCCATGTTTCACATTTAACTTCCAACGTCCCCTGTAAATTGTCCCATCAGGTCTGCTGTATGTACCAGTCCCATGGATATACCCTCCACAGAACTCTCCCTCGTAGATGGCGCCCGATGGCCATGTAGTCTTCCCAACCCCATGTCTCATACCTCTCCTCCATTCGCCATCATAGGTACAACCATCGGACCACACATACTTTCCAGATCCCTCTGGCACATTACCCAATAACGTGCCAGAATAGGATTCCCCGTTAAGTAATATTACCTCACGAACTCTGAACCCCCCTGCCTCAGCAGATACATGTTCTCCGGTGGTCGATGATGCAAGTGAGGAGTTTGTATTACGGAAGGAACCAGTGTCATGGGGAAGTCTGGTTAGTGCCCAATCAGATAAGTGTCCTGACCCAACAATATCCGTTGGGACTGACATGCACAACTCCCAAAAGCCTCACTTTAATGAATACACCTGAACTTCACCTTTTAAGCTAGGCAAAGGCAAATCAAGGGCATCGGATAAATAGCCACAAATCGAACCCCCATCAACATACCTATAATGATAAAGTGACATGGTAACCAAGAATAGAAGAGATTTTAGGGATAGATATGCACAAAATCAAACCAACATTACCCGTAACAATAAAACTTGACAAGGCTAAAATCTTTTGCAAAAATAACTATTTGTAGATGTTGACGCATATAAGATAATTGTATCTCTTTGATATTTTATTTTCTTGTTATTCTCTTTATGTAATTTACCCATAGGCTACTCTCCTATATAAGAGAGCCTAAGGCTATGGAATAGATTATCTCATTCACGTTTCCCAACATGGTATCAGAGCGACGGTCCTAGACCGGAGTTCTCGAAACCCTAACCCTAACCCACCCCACCCGCCGGCCTCTCTCTCTCTCTCTCTAATCGGCGCCGCCCACATCAGCCGATCGGCGGCGATCTTGTCCGACCTTCGGTGCTCCTGGGCTCCTCGCGCATCGCGCGCTGCGCTCCTCCTCGCGCATCGCGCACTGTGCTCCTCGCGCGTAGCGCATCTCGCGCATCTCGCGCATCACGCGCGTCGCTCCTCGCGCATCTCTGCGCAATTGTGCGCGACTGTGCGCATAGCGCGCCTCTAGCCCTTAGCACGCCTCGCGTGCCTTTGCGCGACTGTGCGTACTGCTGCACAATCTGCGCACTGTGCGACAGCGAGCGCCAGTGCACGCAATAGCGTCAACAGCGTGACAGTTGCGTGATCTTCTGTGCGCCTGCAACAGCGTGCGCCTGCACCAGCCCCGACACCTGCCTGATCTTCTGTGCACCTCCAGTTGCGTGCGCGCGTGCTCCTTGCACGTGCCTACGTGCCCTAAGCCCCAAACCCTAGGGCACACATCTTGATCTACATGGGGTTAGTTGCTTGACGTCTACACACGCAACTAATCCCGTCTATGTCATTGTAGACAAAGATTATCTTCTCTCAGTCGCTTCAGTCTTCCGTCTCCAGTATGTTAGAAAGCAAGGCAGATATCCCATCTATGGGCGCATTTCGTGGTCCAGCGCCCATTGTCAAGATGGATGGTACGAACTATGAACTGTGGGCAATGCAGTTCATGAGTATGATGAAGTCTACAGGTAAGAAGCACATTTTTACCGAGCCCGAGCCTGCAGAGAAGACTGGAGTCTATGCCTCATGGGAGGCCGATGATGCATATGCCAAGGTGTGGCTATCTGGCACATTGGCTATTGAAATCGCCAATGACATTCTACATCAACCTACAGCCAAAGACATGTGGGATATCCTAGCAGTGACATATTCTCAGGCAAAGAACGAGACGAAGATCCTGCAACTACAACATGATATATTCACAATAAAGCAGAACGGCTGTCCTTTACATTCTCTCTATACATCATTGAGAGGGATGTTCGAGAAGCTCTATAGCTTCATGCCTCTTACCGCCACGCCAGAACAGCAGAAGACATACAGGAATGCGACGATGGTGGGTGTATTCATCGCTGCACTTGATCCAGAGTATGAGGCAGAACGTTCACAGATTTTGGCGGACTCGACTATTCCTCCCATGGAGGAAGCTTTTCACAGATTGAGTAGGATCACAGTGCCTTCAGCAGCCGCGAGTCAGAATCCCTCAGCTATGGCGGCCAACAGAGGCCGCGGTCTTCATCACCAGGGTCGTGGACGTACTCCTCGTGGAAGGGGTGGCCGCACTAGGCCAACATGCTCATATTGTCACCGAATCGGACATACTGAAGACACATGCTACTCGAAGCATGGATTCCCTGCATCTGCACGAGCCGCTGAGCAGATAGAGCCCCCGTCTGCTGCTACACTGGATCAACGATTTGATGATCTGGTTGCCCGCCTCAGGGGCATTATCCCACCATCTGGTCCAGCACCGACTACAGAGAGTCATACTGATGCTGCTGCTTCTGCCTCTGCCTCTACGAGTACTTCAGGTAGTACACTTGCACTCCACAGTAGTAGATCGGATACATTGCCATGGATCATGGACTCGGGCGCTACACATCATCTATGTGGCGACCAGAGTCTACTTACAGGATACACTCAGATTCCTCCAGGACGGACAGTAATGATTGCCAATGGCACGCACTCCCCCATCACGGGTCAGGGGGAGATTAGATTGACATCTTCTATGCAGCTCAAGAATGTCCTACATGCACCGCATTTTTCTATGAATCTGTTGTCAATTAGTCAGATTACGAAGGATCTCCATTGTCGAGCTATTTTTGATCCATCTTCTTTGATTTTTCAGGACATCCGTACGGGCAACGTGATTGGTCATGGCTATGAGCAAGGAGGCCTTTATCGTCTGAACCAGACCCCATTTGCCGGAACCACATCTTCTCCTGCTGGCCAAGTATCTCCTCTCCTGTGGCATCTGCATTTTGGTCATTTACCGCTTCAGAAGTTGCGTCTAGTTCTACCCTATGGTCTCTCTCACACACCTATCCAGTGTGAGGCATGTCAGTTGGGAAAGCATCACAGGTCGTCTTTTCCCAGTAGTCAAGGTCGGAGTAGTAACTCCAAGTTTGAGTTATTTCATGTCGATGTCTGGGGTCCAAGTCGTGTTCCCGATCATCAGGGACACAGGTTTTATATTGTATTTGTGGATGATTTCTCTAGAGCATCATGGGTCTTTCTAATGAAAAATAAATCTGAAGCAGGAAATATTATTATCCACTTTCTAAATGAAATTCAAAATGTTTTTTCCACATCTGTCAAGATTGTGAGAAGTGATAATGCCTTAGAGTTGTGCACCAACATTCTAGCCAATTACTACTCCTCAAAAGGAATTATTCACCAAACATCTTGTGCTCATACGTCTCAACAGAATGGGGTTGCTGAAAGAAAACACCGTCACCTTCTTGATGTCACAAGGTCACTTCTTATTCAGAGTCATGTTCCGTACTCCTACTGGGGTGATGCAGTCCTTACTGCATGTTACCTTATCAACCGTATGCCTTCGTCTGTCTTGAATGAACAAATTCCTTTTTCACTCATTTACCCTGACAAGGATTTGTTCATTCTTACCCCTCGTGTGTTTGGGTCAGTCGCATTTGTCCATCAGTTGTCGCCTGGTACTGACAAGCTCTCTCCTAGGGCTATCAAGTGCGTCTTTGTGGGGTACTCCAGAACTCAAAAGGGGTACAAGTGTTTTGATCCTGTGCGTCGGCGGTATATGATCAGTGCAGATGTTACATTTTTTGAATTCGTTATGTATTTTTCAGAATCCGGAAACATGCAGCCACCACCTATACCTCCTGATGCCGTATTCATGGAACCACCATCACCATTGCCACAAACAACACCACCGTTACCACCATCGCCACCGCCACCACCACCGCCACCACTAGTATCCCCGCTACCATTCCATTACACCCGCAGGCCTCCTCCAGCTCATGGTCCTGACCCGTCAACTAGCTCGCCTATGGTATGTAATGAAAATATTAATGTTGATGGATCTGACGACATTTCTCAGCAGGATACAGTACAGGAGCATGATGATAACACGGATGATCTGGATGTTCCAATCGCTCTACGCAAGCCGAAGAGAAGTTGTGCCAAATATCCATTATCAGCAGCTGTGTCTTTTGAGAGGCTATCTGGAGACTTCAGGACGTTTGCATTGGCACTTCCAGCTACAGACATTCCACGGAACCACCATGATGCTTTGCAGGATGCTAGATGGCGGCTAGCAATGGAAGAAGAGATGGCGGCACTTCAGTCTAGAGGAACCTGGAGTTTGGTTCCTATACCTCTAGATGTTAGCCCGGTGAGTTGCAAATGGGTATTTACAGTTAAGCACAATGCAGATGGTTCCATTGACAGGTACAAGGCACGCCTAGTTGCACGGGGCTTCACACAGACATATGGGGTAGATTACCTTAACACGTTCTCCCCTGTGGCGCGTCATTCCACTCTACAGATCCTGTTATCAGTTGCGGTAGCTAGAGACTGGCCACTCTATCAACTGGACGTGAAGAATGCATTTCTGTATGGAGACTTGCAGGAGGAAGTCTATATGCAACAGCCACCTAGTTTTGTTGTTGAGGGGGAGCGTTCCAAGGTTTGCAGATTACATAAGGCCATCTATGGCCTTAAGCAGAGCCCCAGAGCATGGTTTCAGAAGCTTTCAGACCTCTTTGAGAAACAAGGATATAAACGCTCCAATGCCGATCATTCCTTGTTTGTACAGAAGACGGCGAGAGGTATCATTGTAATCATGGTTTATGTTGATCATATCTTGATTACAGGTGATGATGACCAGGGCATTAAGCAGGCAAAGGAAAGGCTGGGGACCGAGTTTGTCACCAAGGACTTGGGAGTCCTTAGATATTTTCTGGGGCTGGAGTTTGCTAGAAATCCATATGGATTAGTCATGTCACAGAGGAAGTATGTCACAGATCTACTGAGTGAGACAGGTATGCTAGGGTGTCGACCTGCTACGACACCAATGGATCCTAGCATGAAGCTGTATGATGATGACACAGAAGAGGTGGATAAGAGAAGGTACAGAGAACTGGTAGGCAAACTACTGTATGTCACGATCACTAGACCTGATATATCATTTGCAGTGAGTCGTGTGAGCCAGTTCATGGAGCAACTACGTCAGGCCCATATGGATGCAATACACATGATTCTTAGATATTTAAAATCATCTCCAGGTGCAGGCTTGCTATTTAAGAAAGGAAAGGAGATCTCTATCACAGCATGTGCGGATGCAGACTATGCAGGATGCCCCAAGGACAGGAAGTCAACATCAGGATTTGCAGTCTATGTTGGAGATGCTATAGTTTCGTGGAAGAGCAAGAAGCAGACAGTAGTAGCTGGATCCAGTGCTGAATCCGAATACAGGGCTATGGCCCAGGCTGGCACAGAAATGATGTGGGTGAAATCCTTACTTGCAAATCTATGTCTTGATATACCTCTTCCTATGATGTTGGAATGTGACAATCAGGCCGCCTTGTTCATTGCAAATAACCCAGCTTTTCATGAGAGGACCAAGCACATTGAGGTCGACTGTCACTACATACGTGACATGATTCAGAAGGGGTTCATTGCTACATCTCACGTCACATCAGAGAATCAGACTGCTGATATTTTCACCAAGGCATTACTTAGAGGCCCATTCCAGAAGTGTGCGTCCAAGCTGAGCATGATTGGTATCTATGCTCCATCTTGAGGGGGAGTGTTGACGCATATAAGATAATTGTATCTCTTTGATATTTTATTTTCTTGTTATTCTCTTTATGTAATTTACCCATAGGCTACTCTCCTATATAAGAGAGCCTAGGGCTATGGAATAGATTATCTCATTCACGTTTCCCAACAGTAGATAACTAGAAGGGTGCAAATTTGGGCAAATCTGAAATGTGAAGCAAGTACGAATTAATGGTTAACTGGAGCAAACCTATATTATCTCAGCCAACCTCGTAAAAGTATGAGAGCACCAACAAAACTGGTTTTAATTAAATGTGAATTCACACCTAAAATTCACTGCTATGCACATATTTTTCAAATTGGACGATATAGATCCTAAATGATTTGGTTCTCCATACTTCAAATTAGGACATGCTGGACCACTTCATTTTTTTGTTATTTGAGCGAGATGATCAACTCAAGGAATATCAACAAACTTGAAATCGTGTATATGTATGCAATTTGAGGAAGCACTTAAATGGAAATAAAATAGGTGGTCTGTATGTGGATCAGTTATGCTCCAGTGTTTCAATCTTTCCATTTTTTATACATTTCTAGAGCAAATCCTCCCAACGATATCCCAAAAAAGATTATTTATCCATTCTAACTACCACTTTCATTATCCTTACTAAAAAAATCCGAGTTTCTTAGAGAAACTGTTAAAACTCTACAGACTCTTCAACAGTTGCAGATAGTAAGAGATGCACTTCTATATTCAAAACAAAGTGGTAAGTTGAGAAAGCAGAGACCCAGGTAACTAGAGCCTAGAGGTTGCATACAAACCAAAAGAGAACCACAGAACCAACGCTTGCATGAAACTGGCACAGTGAGAGTGTTTCGTGTGGAGTGCTAAATTTAGGGGGGTTTGATACCAGGTTAATACTCCAATGAAACAAATTCGAATGACACAGGATTTATAGCTTTGTATCTTAATGATACCATATATAAATAAAAGAATCCAAAACCAGACACGAACACTAAAACAAATAGGCCATTGACTAAATATTAACCAGATCACGAACAAGTGTGTCCCTGCAAGCATCAAAAATGCACCCACTGTACGACACACTAACACCAAAACACGACTGCATTTCAAACAAGATAAGCAAAAAAGCAAAGCACGCCCGTACAAAGAACCCCAACCAACATCCAATCAGCTCCAGCAAACCAGTCCCTCCTCTCTACCCATCTCCCAGTAGTTAAAGCGTCCCCGGGGCAGAAACCCAACTCCACAAGCATGGCAGATTCCAAACCACGAGTACCCATCACAGCAAAACACACATGCTCGGCAAAGAACCTACCCATGACAACATAATTTTACTGCACAACCAGACGCACCACGGGGAAAATCGAAGGAGCCCACATGAAAAGTTTACCTCCTAGAAGTAGAGGACAATGGGAATAGGAGAAATGTTCGAACAATCACCCTACGGTGGGCAGGGGGCAAGGAAGGAGAACGGAAAAGAGGAGGTGGCTTGAAGGAAAAGTGAGAGGAGGGGGAACAGGCGGTGGGGCTTCGGAGTCGCGTCACGGCAGGTAAGCCTATGATGCTGCCCCAGAGAAAAGTTTTAACGGCTTTGCCAATTTGATCAATAAAAAGATCTTCCAAATTCATATTTTAATTCCATATTGGACTTTACATTTACATCTTAGCCCTCGAGAGCTTACTTTGTTTACATCATGGTCCTTTTTTTGACAACACTACCTGAAATCCAACCCCCATTTATAATTTGGTATCCCACATCTATTACATATACTATTAGTGGGTTCTCACAACTCCTTCTTCACGTGTCCACTGCTTCCATCTTCTTATCTTTCGCCATTTTCTATTTACCAGTCCGCTGAAACCTGCCCCGTTTTTTCTCTCCTTTTCTTTCATTGTCACGTGTTTGCTTCCGGTTGTTTCCTCTGTCAGCTGCCGAACAAAGCCTTTGGCCTTTTAGGTTTCCATTTCTTTTCTTCCGCCGCTTCTTTTTACTTGCCGCCTCTTTTGTTTCTATCGCGATCGATCTGATTTCCGGTGCCTCTTTCTCCTTCCTCCCTCCTCTGTTTCCCTTTTCCTCGATCTAAACCCTACGCCTCTTTGGTTTCTTGTCCTCTCGAGACTGCAGTTGCTGATGTGTTGCATGTAAGCTTTCACTTGCAATCTAGGTGATTTTTAAGATTTCTATCATTCCTGTCTTCCTTGCAGTTTCGAATAACTTCCATTTTTTCATCCAACGCTTTTGTTCTATATGCATCTCTTCGATTTTCCCCACTGGTGGTATGCGCTTGCTGTTGTGCATTTGGTGTATGCTATAAGAGGGTTTCTTCTTATTTTCTATGTGACTTTCGAGTTTTTTTGCATCTATCCCTTTCTTCCACTTCCGAAAAACTGCTTTCTGATTGTCTTCGAAAGCTTACGATCTTCATTTCTTTACAACTGCTGCTGGTTTTTTTTTTAGTTTAGTCTTCTTTCGTTTGTGATGTTATGATATGGATGGATTTGTGAGTTTACTAGAAGAATCTGATGATATTTACGAGTGTTGTATATTCTAATTTGTCATTTTCGCCTTCGGTAAGACGAAATTCTCTAATGTTGTCATTATAGGTTTCCTGTTTGCTTGCATATGACCTCTGTGACCCATGACATAAATGTCAACTTCTTTGTTTAATTATCGCTTGCTTCACATAAACTCCTGATTGCTATTGTGCTATGTTCTTCTTCTTTTGGGTGGATGTGGACGTATGATTCCTTTTCTTATTTTAGAATTTCTGTTATTTCATACGTTCGTGCCTAATTTCTCCCTGTCGTAGTTCAACTTTTGTTCCTTCTTTAAACTATGTTAATTTCCTTGCTATTACTATAGATAGGAATGATCGTTATATTTAAGGAAACAATATTGTTGCTTACCTATATATTTCCTTTGTAAATGTTAGGTTTCCTGTTTGCTTGCATATGACCTCTGTGACCCATGACATAAATGTCAACTTCTTTGTTTGATTATCGTTTGCTTCACATAAACTCCTGATTGATATTGTGCTATGTTCTTCTTCTTTTAGGTGGATGTGGACGTATGATTCCTTTTCTTATTTTAGAATTTCTGTTATTTCAGACGTTCGTGCCTAATTTCTCCCTGTCGTAGTTCAATTTTTGTTCCTTCTTTAAACTATGTTAATTTCCTTGCTATTACTATAGATAGGAATGATTGTTATATTTAAGGAAACAATATTGCTGCTTACCTATATATTTCCTTTGTAAATATTGCTAACATATATGATAACTGTCACTTCTATGTTATGTATTACAAGCATTTTTTTCGGATAATTTTTTCCTGTTGTGCATGATATTGATGGTCTACATCGTCGATGGCTGCTCCGATTGTTCGTACCTTCTGCCTTCTGATAGGTAAGTTAAATTACTTATGTATATTCTTCCCCCTTCGCAATTAAATTTCCTTTCTTCCAATGATGTAAATTTCCTTGCTTCCATTTCTGCTCTCATATGATTGTTATATTTAGAGAAACAATATTACTGTGAACTTATATATTTCATTTGTAAATGTTGTTGGAATATGCGATAACTGTCGTTTGTATGTTATCTGTTGCATACATTTTATATTTTGGATAATATTTTTCACTTCCTCCCATGATATTGATGGTTCAGTTAGCTAATGTATGTTTTGAATCTTTGTACCTTCTGAGTTCGTATAGTTAATTGAAATTATTTATTTCACAGCAGATGTAATTGTACCATCTTTAGGATCTGTTCTCTTATTTTTCGCTTATATTTGTTTACATTTGTTGCTTTCTTACTAAAAGTTGTCTATGTTAATTGAGATATATTTGCAGCATTTGATGGTTGGTATGATACAATTTCCCCCTACTAATAGTAATAGTAGTAGTTAACTATGAAATTACAGCAAGATAATATTATCGAGAAAAGGAAAATTTGCTGAAGGTATGATCTTCTTTCTTCTACAGTTTTAGATATACTTCGCTTTTGCTTATTGTGTTTTCATTAGAGAAAAATTTCTCCAATTTCATGAGTAACTTAATTTTGTTTTTAGCAGTTGCAATTACACGATTTTTAAGATTGGTGAGAACCTACTAATATTAATAGTTGTTATTAATTATGAAATTACAACAGGATAATATTGTCGAGAGAAAAGGAAAATTTGCTGAAGGTATGATCTTCTTTCTTCTACAGTTTTAGATATACTTCGCTTTTGCTTATTGTGTTTTCGTTAGAGAAAAAAATTTCCCATGTATTACATATTTCGAAAAAAAATTGCATCGTATTTATGTGTTGTATTAGGTATTGTTAGTGACTAAGGATACATACGTCTTTCCATGTTAACATAGTCTAGAAAACTATATGCTGGAGTATTAAAAGTTTTAAGAATACTGTTATTTTTTAAATGAACTTTAAAGTGATTGAATTTCTGCAGAGATATTTTAAATAATGTTCCCTATGATATATTAAGGACTGAAGTTATTGGTAGGACAGTAAAGACATACATGGATGTGGATACCAGTGACCATGTTGCAACTATAAGGGAAGCATTCAAGATAAATAGACAGAGACGCATGGATATGATACGTACGAAGAAAAGGAAAAAACCTTCGTTGGATTGTCATCCCAGATTTGTTGAAATAGGTAGTTCTTCTAAATCACATAGAGCTGGCAATCTTAGAGGATCATCCAGCAGTTGTTTGATCATAGAAAATGTAGAAGACAATAGGTCACGGGAATTAGTAGAAGGTTAATGGTGAAATGAGACTAAGGGTATTTTGTTACTTTGCTTACATAACTATTTCTTACATTACATATAATTTATTTACATGCAGTACTGGATTTGGGATACCCGAATTGTACTTGCGAATATTGCGGGGCGATATTTTGGTTGGATGAGAGTTTGAAGAAATCTAAAAGAAGGAATAAACCTATGTTTTCTTTATGTTGTAGTAAAGGGAAGATTATGTTAAAACCATTGCCTCCTACACCACCTTATCTTGAAATGTTGCTTAATCAAGAAAGTGGCTATATTGCAAAGAAATTTGCTGAAAAAAATCAGAATGTACAATTCTATGTTCTCCTTCACATCTATTGGTGCAAAAATTGATTACCACGTCAACGACCGACCTGGACCTTACATATTTCGTGTGTCTGGACAAAATTATCACCGTATAGGATCGTTATTGCCTACTTTTGGAGAAATTCCTAGATTTGCACAACTTCATATTTATGATACTGAAAATGAAGTTCCAAATAGAATTAAATCATTATGTAATACTGCTGAAGTTGATGATTTAGATTATAATATTGTAGAAGGATTGAAAACAATGTTAGATGAAATAAATGTAATTGTCAAAGTTTTCCGAATTATTAAAGACCGTTTAAATAATGTACCGAATGAAATATTACATTTACGTATAAGTCCTATTAGAAATCAAAGTAATCGACAATATAATATTCCAACAATATCAGAAATTGTTGGTTTAGTTGTTGGTGATTTTGGAACTTCGGGTAGAAATCGAGATATTATAGTTGAATATAGTAATGGAAGTTTGAAAAGAATTAATGAATTACATCCATCTTTTATGGCAATGCAATATCCACTATTATTTCCATATGGTGAAGATGGATTTTCTATTGGTATGAAGCATGTCATTGGTGATAGTAAAAAAAATAATATACGTAATCGAGTTACTATGAGAGAATTTTACTGCTATCGATTAGAACAATGACATACTGATGGTAGAACACTTATTAGAGGTGGTCGTCTGTTACAACAGTATATTGTGGACGCTTATTGTTGTATCGAAGAAGATAGATTGTTTTATATTCGTTAAAATAAAAAAGAACTACGATCTGAAATTTATCAAGGAATAAGAGATGCTATAGATAAAGGTGATAATGATGGGAAATTAATTGGGAAAAAAATCATTTTGCCAGCAAGTTTTACTGGAGGTTCACGATATATGATGCAAAATTATCAGGATGCTATGGGAATTTGTAGAGTTTTTGATCATCCTATCTTATTTATGACCTTCACATGTAATGTAAAATGGAGAGAAATAAAAAGAGCTTTAGAGATTATACCTGGACAAAGGGCTGAAGACCGACCTGATATTATTAGTAGGGTATTCAAAATGAAGCTTGATGATCTTATAAGTCACATTAAAAAAATGAAAGAGCTTGAAAAAATTGTTGCCATTTTATATACAATAGAATTTCAGAAAAGAGGTTTACCTCATGCTCATATATTGATTTGGCGGCAAACCAACCTTCCAGAAAATAAGGCGTTGATAGATTCTATAATAACAGCTGAATTACCATCAAAAGATAATGACCCTGTAGCATACGAAGCTGTAGGACAATTTATGCTTCATGGTCCATGTGGAATTCTTAATAGTAATTCTCCATGTATGAGAAATGGAAAATGCTCTAAATTTTTCCCAAAAAATGTTTAATAATGAGACACTTATAGATGAAAATGGATTTGTTACTTATAGAAGAAGAGATAATGGAGAAAAGGTTATTAGAAATAATGTTATATTTGACAATAGATAGGTAGTTCCTTACAACAGAAATTTGGTTGTTAGATATATCAAGCACATATTAATGTTGAATGGTGTAATCAATCCCGAGCTATCAAATATTTATTTAAGTACATTAATAAAGGACCTGATAGAATTCGTGTTACACTTCAAAACTGTATGGAAAAAAAACATGAATTAAACATTACCGAAGAACATGTAGATGAAATAAAGGAATATTTAGATTGTAGGTGCATATCATCCTATGAAGCAATGTGGAGAATTTTACAGTTCCCAATTCAATTTCGAGAGCCTTCTGTAGAAAGACTTACAATACACTTACCTTTTAGGAACACTATTACTTTTGCAGAACATGAGCGATTAGAGGATATCTTAAACAAAGATCATGCTAGAGTTACTATGTTTACCTCTTGGATGAATACAAATGAATGTTATCCAGAGGCAAGACAACTTATTTACGCGGAATTTCCTAGATATTGGGTTTGGAATAGCAAAACACTAATTTGGACACGAAGGAAACAAGGTAGATGTATAGGAAGAATTGTCTATATCCATCCAAATTCTGGAGAATTATATTACATGCGAATGTTACTTAATATTATTAAAGGACTAAAAAACTTTAATGAAATCAAGACAATAAATGGTGTTGTCTTTGCAAGTTATCAAGATGCCTGTAATGCTTTAGGATTATTAGGAGATGATAAAGAATGGTATGCTTCAATAGAGGATGCATCGCAATGGGCAAATGCTACTGGTATGAGACATTTGTTTGCAACTTTGCTGATACATTCAAAAGTTGCTGATCCTCTGAAATTATGGGATAGTTGTTGGAGTCTGCTATCAGAAGATTATGACTATGTTTACAGAGATACTTTAAAAATTTTTGATCAATGTACATATGAAAAACAACAAAAGATATTTGCATTAACCGAAATTGAAAAGATTCTAAATGAAAACTCAATGTCTTTATCAGATTTCAATATTCAGATAAATGAAAGATTGCCTCTTGATCTTACTAGCAATAGATTAATAGTAGAAGAAATGAATTACAACCCAACTGCTCTTATGAAAGAATTTAATTATAATATAGGTTGTTTAAACTTAGAACAACGTATAGTTTATGACTCAATGATGAAATCTATTGCAAATAATCATGGTGGACTGTATTTTATTTATGGACATGGAGGTACTGGGAAAATATTTCTATGGAATACAATTATGACAAAATTGAGATGTGAAGGAGAAATAGTACTTGCAGTAGCTTCCTCTGGAATAGCTTCATTACCTGGTGGTAGAACTGCACATTCCCGATTTAAGATTCCATTGAATTTAGATGATAATTCAACATGTCAAATAAAAAGAGGAATAAATTTAGCTAAACTACTTGAGAAAACAAAGTTAATTATTTGGGATGAAGCTCCAATGAATCATAGATATTGCTTTGAAGCGTTGGACCGAACGTTAAAAGATATTATTCCTTCTGATATAAAACATGGAAATGAACGTCTTTTTGGAGGAATTATAATTGTATTAGGTGGTGACTTTAAACAAATTCTACCAGTGGTTAATAACGGAAGAAGAGTTGACATTATTAATGCTTCAATTAATAGGTCGAGATTATGGGAACAATGTCAAATATTTAGACTATCAATAAATATGCGTTTATTTGATAATCAATTTTTAGATGATATGTCCCAATCATTAGAAAAAGATTTTGAAAATTGGATTCTGGAAATTGGAAGTGGTACAATACCAATGATTAAAAGGAATCAGGATGAAGACGAAGCAACATGGGTAAAAATTCCAAATGACTTACTTTATAATTCACATGAACAGAACATAGAGTCTTTTTCATTGTTTATATATGAAGATTTCATTGAAAAATTTAATAATGAGAAATATTTAAGTGAACGTTGTATTGTAACACCAACAAATCATGCAGTAGACGATATAAATGAATACATGTTATCATTTGTACCGACTGAGGAAAAAAATTATATGAGTTCTGATTCGTTAAGTAAAGCTTCAAAAAATCAGATTGATGCTGATATGCTTTATCCAAGTGAGTTTCTAAATTCTTTACAATTTAATGATGTTCCCAACCATATTTTAAGATTAAAAATTGGATCACCAATAATGTTGTTAAGAAATCTTGATCAAAGTAATGGTCTCTGTAATGGTATAAGATTGATCATCAATCAGTTAACAACAAAGATCATAGAAGGTACAATAATTACTGGAAGTAATAAAGGCTGTAAAGTTTATATTCCTCGAATTGTTTTTGAAGTAAAGGAAACAAAATGGCCATTTATATTACTAAGAAAGCAATTTCCGGTTAGAATTTGTTATGCTATGACAATTAATAAAAGTCAAGGTCAAACTCTAAAGAAAATAGGATTATATCTTCCTGTACCTGTCTTTTGTCATGGTCAACTTTATGTTTCTATATCTCGTGTTACATCTAGAAATGTATTAAAAAATTTTATAGTTGATGATGATTACAATTTTCGTGGATATACACGTAATATTGTGTACAAAGAAGTTTTTGATAATATTTCTTGAAACAGTTGTATGGTATCTTAATAGTAAGTACAATTTCTTAGTATATGGGAAAATACTGTCATCTTTGTAACTTTCGGTAATTTTCATGAAGTATTTACAATTGATTGAACTTCAAGTAAAAGAACAAGCAAGAATAAAAGTTTTGTAGCATTTGTTTACATATGGAGAGAATAACCTATGGTAAATGTTGTTCTACTTTGACATAGGTGTATTTACATCAATCATTATGACATTAAGAAGTATGTTCTGTTCTACATTTCTAAGATTTATTTCTATGAACGTTATTACCTAAATTACCTTGACTGTTTAGTAATTGTTGCTTATAGTATCAAATGTTTTTATAAGTTATATATCTTTGTATTCCTTTAACTAGCAGCATAACATATATGGTTTTTTCTTGACTTCTATTCCTTTTATTCTTAGGGTAATTTGAGAGATGGACTGCCACAATCTTTCGTCCTTGACATTGTCTAAAGATCAGGTTAGAATAAGAGTTCGGCTCGTACGCATTTGGAATTCTTTGAATCCTAAACTCGA
The DNA here is from genome assembly GCA_037367405.1 of Ottelia alismoides. NCBI lineage: Eukaryota > Viridiplantae > Streptophyta > Magnoliopsida > Alismatales > Hydrocharitaceae > Ottelia > Ottelia alismoides. Next base: position 478,608 of record JAZKJV010008980.1, on the reverse strand, counting down.
CAACGAGCTGATAAGTATGGATTTTGTAGTTGTTGACGAAATGGTACGTCTACTTATCTCTTTGTTTATTGATATTAAAGATTCATGACATTTATATCGCTGTTAAAGTTAGTTTCCTTTCAGTGATTTATTATGGAAATTTTATTTAAAAACTTTGTATAAAATAATACTAAATTTAATATGCATTTTAGAGTTATAGTAATTAATGAATCCTTTTTTTGTTTAAAATGTTTTCTACTATGTATATTTTGTATGATATTTTTGTAGATATTCCTTTTTTATATAATTTATTATATTAAAACTTACAAAATTTATGTACAATGATATTTTCTGAATTAATTAGTAAAGAATATTTACTAAAAATAAATTATTATCTGATAAATTTTTTAAAGATAATTTGTTTGTATAAAATTTTTATAACAGATTACAGTATTATAAATTATGTTCTAACTATTCAAACATTATATATGCTATTATTGTTCCGAAAAGTTGTACACAATAATACTTTTGCGACTTATATAATAAAGGATATTTGCTATAGGCGACTGTATATCTTCCTCTTTTTTAAGTATATTACCGTCTGTATCTGTTTTTACAGTAAATTACAAATCTGTAACTTACATTTATACTGTCTAACTATTACATTTACTGTCATTCGTAGCAACTGTTGTTAGTAGTATAAGGTATTACATATTCTTCTTAATATTATATCCATATTTTAAAAAATAAATAACATTTTAACATGAATATTCCGTAAAGTACAATAAATTATTTACTTCCTACATCATATTAACAATGTAGTATTCTTTACTTTCCCTTAATACGTTGTTTTTTCTTTTAGGATACAGCTATGCAGGGAACAATAAGATCTCAAGATATTACTTTTTTTCAGCATCGCCTACATGAAGGTCAGGTTTACACTATGTCAAATTTTATTGTCTGTCCAAGCAAACCCAGCTTTAGAGTTGTACCAAATGAATTAATGTTAAGATTTACAAGAACAACAACAATCAGTCGCTTCGAACAAAACATTGACACCATATCACAACATAAGTTTTTCCTAACTGATTTTGAAGAAGTTGCAACAAGAGTGTACAAAGATACCTAACTAACAGGTATGCATTTCTTACATTTCGTCCAAGTCTTATGTGTTGAATAACAACTCCAAGTTCTACTTACTTATTTCCAGATGTTATTGGTCACATACTCACTGTGAGCCGAATTGGTGATACTTACGTAAAAGAAAAACTGACTCAAAAGAAAAATTTAGAAATACAAGACTCAAGGTTTGTATTAGTATTCTTTTATTTAATGCAAACATATAAAATAGTAATGTTATATTAAATTTATTATTTACTTAATCTAAATAGTGAAAGGAAGTTGCTGGTAACATTGTGGGGCAAGGTAGCTGAAACATTTCCAGAGAATATTATTCTAAGCAAATCAAACCCGGTAATAATAATCTTTGCTGGAATGACTGTCCGAACTTTCATGGGTATGTTCTTATTAAAAATTAATTACCATATAATACTTTATGAGTAATTGTTCTCACTTATATTTCTGTTTTATTCAGGTAGAACATGTCTCTGTTCACCTTCAGCAACAAGATTTTACATAGATCTTCAAATTCCTGAGGTTACTGCTTTTCGACAAAAGTAAGTTCCAATGAATTTTACTTCAACTTAATTCTTCTAATATTTGTATACATCTGTTAATCTTTAGTTGTGAAGATAATAATGATAATTTATGTTTTGAACAGAATTAATCCATCTGAGCTCACTACACTGATGCCTGATAAACAGTTTACAACAATGAGTCCTGCGGATGAGATTTCTGATAACAAAAAAGAAATTTATGAACTTCAAAATCTTGACCCCAAGATACACCAGGTAACTTGATCTTTTAATAATTTCAGATTCTAAAACTATTACTATTACTTAATATCAACAAAGAAATGAATTTTTACTGACCAGATCCTATGAACTTTAGCAATGAGCTTAACGGTCTTTCAAACAACGTAATTCATGTTATAGTCCTGTAAACTTGCCAACTCTTATCCCGTGAACCCTCCGACTAATATATTTTAAACTCATGGGTTTTTTAGGTAATTTACAGTATTTATAATGGTTGACGAGATAATTATTTTTTCCAAAAAATTAATAGAAGCAATTTAAAACATTTATAAGATCTGCTGGATAAAAATCCCAAAAAATTTGTAGACAAATTTTTTCATAAGAATTACTTTGAAATTTATGAATGATGCAGATAATCAGATTTAGCTGTAGAGCTACAATAATTGACATTGATGTTTCGGATGGATGGTGGTACAACGCATGTAACCAATGTAAAGCTGGTCTAAAAAATTTTGAAAATAAATTTTGGTGTGACCGTTGTTGTCATCTTGAAGATTTCGCTATACCATGGTAAATGTTTCGATACATATAATATATGAAGCTATATGTAATCACAATGAGAAATGTTTTGATGTCTGAAACTTTTGCAGGTACAAACTAAACGTAATTGTTCAAGATAGAAGTGGCCATACATGCTTTGTTATCTTTGGCTCTATGGTTGCTGAACTTGTGGGAATGACATGTTCAACACTTGCATTGAACCCAAATTACGATAGACTGATACTTCCTCCAATATTTAATAGTTTGATTGAACAAACCTACAATTTCAGAGTAGTTTTGGGATATCGTGATTTTAGAAAGAAAATACAGTTTAAAGTTGTCAAGATAATTTCTGACTCAGCATCGTACTCTCAACATACTCCTGGTATACAATTTATAAAATTTTTAATTACATATTTCTTTGATTGTGTTATGATACATGGAATAATTTGAAATTACAATAATCAGGTCAGAGTTTATGTGAAGGAACATCTTCAGAGACAATATCTGTTACGTCAAGGAAAGAATTCCTGGAGTCACATAGTCCACCAGAAAGGTCAGTATTTTAGAAAAAAATAGATTGTGGTAAAATCTTATTTGTCAATATATTACTTCAAATTATGATTTCTATATGTAAATCTGTTCAACAAATTCAGCTCCTCAGTGATTACAGACAAAAAATTGAAAAGGAAACGAGATTCTGATTCAGGTGATGAAGACCGTGAAAAACATGAAGCAAAAAAATGGAGATCAGTGTATATTTTCTGCTTATATGTACTTTATTTTCATGTTTACTTTTTTCTTATAAAAGTTTTTTTCTTTAAACGTTTATATATGTATTTATATAGTAATTAACATATGTATTTTCACTTACATACATGGTAATTAAATTCAAATTTTTTTTACTATTGCAGGTAGACAACTTCGACTGAAAAGGAACTTCTGTCACAAACATAAAACATGTTTCTTCTTTTAAACCACTGAAACTTTCTTTTTTGAGAACAATGTTTAACCTATGTAAATACTATGTATATATACTGTTAAAGGTGGACTTCTTCGCATATGTACATACGACACACAAACACACAGATATGTATGCCTGTGTGTATGTCTGTATGTGTGTATATGTCTCAAGTAAAGTAAGAACAGTTATCTATATATAAATATACATATAACTTTTTTGTTATACAGTAATCAGTGGGTTTCACCTTCAAAGTAAATTACATATATAAATCATGTCGAAGCTACTTATCGAATAGGTTATTATAACTCCAAATTTTCCCGTTTACAAACTCAATTTCTAAATTTTTTGCCTATATCTTTATTACGACTTCTGCTCATTCTCATATTTATTACTTAATTGTCTCTATATTATTTATATATATTACCTAATTCCTTAAATTTATTTTTTCTATTCTACACATTCTTCTATATTCTTCTGTAATTACTGAGAATATAATGTACCATTTTCTATTGTTACAGTGTAACATAAAACTTTTTAGTTTGTATTTCACTTTACACCTACGAAAGAAAATTTCAAAAATGATTACTTTCATATGAAGTATATAGTTATATATATTATATGTTTGTATAACGGTTAGCTTCCCCCTATAGATCGGCTGATGTACATGTTATTGTCTTAAAAATTTTCTAACTATTAAATAATTTCTATTTCTTATTTGTTAGTATTGTTTTGTTCTTTCGATACATTGACATGGTTAGTTCATTTAGTTATGGTAATAATATGTAAATATTCCTTCAAATATTGAAGGTCACCAACCATATAATTTCTTATCTACTTATTGAAATTATTACAAATTTAGAAGAAATAAAAAAAATTATTCATACTCAAAAAGCTATTTACCATTTTCTACATATAATTTTATTTTACTCCAAACGGTAGTACAACTAAATTATAGTCATAAAACATATGTAAATTGTTAAAATAGTAGATAATAATATTAATACTGTACCATTAACTGATAAAATAGTTTTTTTACTGCTTTCAATTGGTAGACAATTTAATTGTTTCGTTTGGAGCAAATATAAGATCTTACTGGTAACTTGTGCAGTCCGTTAATCAAGGTTAGCATCTTACATCTATAGCAAGTTTTTTTTATCATTTTTAATTTAAACTTTTCTAACTGTCAAACTGTTTCTGTTTACTTTATATTTCTATTATTTAATTCCCTAAAGCTTTTTGCATCTGTTAAGATGTTTTCATCGTTTCCATTATATCATACTATACTGATATGTCTCTTTCTTTAACAGAGGCTTACAATTATATTTCCACCTATTGTTACCAATAATTTTTCTATATATAATGTCTATATATAATTTTTACCCATTCAGGTAGACTGTATATGTTATTTATACAATTTCTTATCTTCTCTCACATCGACATTCAGCTACCAAATAACAAAAGAAGCCTCATGCAGTTTTTTCACTGGTATGCATTCTGTTGTCGTAAGCTAATATATAGATGTTGGTATATCTTCCATAGAAATAATTTTTTCATATTTTAGTAAAATATTTGAAATATATAAGGTGAGATTATATTATAACTGTATGTTTGGTACTTCATTACACATATCATGTACACAACACCTTCAAATGAACTGAAACATATGTCTATCAATCAATTTACAGGATTTATGAAATAAATAAAATTTTTATACACTTCCGACTTATCTACACTAGAAGTTTCTCGCAGAATGAATAAATTCTTATGTATTTGTAATTTTCTTACAATTTACGAAGCACATATTTTATTACATTAAGATCATTGTTGTAAATTCATTGTAAATATTCCATTAAGTTTGTTTTACTAATATTTAACTTATATATTTAATAGAGGCAATGATGAAACAATTTCGTACATGTAATTTCAAAAAAAAATTGGTCTTCACATTGTGAACAAGCAATGGTGAGACTATTTATTGCATGTACTTTACAGCAGTATGCCCTCCTACCATTGAAATGGCGTGGCAATTTGAATTTTTCTATTTCACTTTGCAGCCTCTCTATATTTAAACCTTTTTTTAAACCTTTTTGTTAAATATAGAGATGGCGTGGCAACTTGAATTTGTCTAATTCGCTTTGCAGCCTAAAAATAGAGATGGCGTGGCAACTTGGATTTCCGTAATTCACTTTGCAGCCTCTCTATTTTTACACAATTTTGGAAAATATAAAAGACAATTCCAAACGGAAAAAAATTCTGAGCCTCTTCTATTGTTTATATATTCTACTTATATTATATATCCACATATATTACCGTTTTGAATATAAATAACTTAAACTAATTTCTAAAAAAAATATTTATTAGTAAACTTTGTAAATCTCAGAGATATATTAAGTTAAATGTCTAATAATATTAATTGGACGGTAGACTATATGTAGTATATTAGATATACAGACGATAATGTTTTCTATTATTTTCTCGAAAACTTATTGATGATAAGGATGCTTGATTTTCTCTTATTCCTTTGCAATTAACGATATCAACTGTATATGTGCATACTTTTCTACTCCACACTGCTTAACCTTTTCTTCTCTGAACATTTTGCCATTTCTATAATTACTGGGAAACCCACAAGTTCGAAACATTTACTGCATACTTTGTAAATAGATACCTTCATTACACTAGGATAAATATTAGTCCTTTTTCAATTAATATATGATTTCAACAGTCTCTTCTAATGTTACTTTTCTTTATGTATTATTTAATCTCCGCACTTTCATATATTGTTTTATAAATAAATAAGATGAACTTATATTGTAGACATGAAAAAACTTAAATCTACCTTCTTGCTTCAGTGCATCATAATACCTTCAAATTCCATGTCGATATATATATCTTTGTTTCCTCAATATACACTGGATTTATTATTTATATATTTTATTCCAAACATTTCAACCATATATATAGCAAACAACATTACCATTGTCCTTTCATTTATTTATGTTTGTGATACATAAATATCCCTTAAAATATTGAATTTCAGTTATCGCATTTTTTTTATATTTATCAAAAATATTGCAGATTCCATAAGGATACTACAAGTAAATTATAACTATAAAACGTATTCGTATTGTTACCTTCTTTTCACTGGTTTAGATTATTACATAATTTAATGTTTTTGTTAATATAAGATGTAACTGATAATTTCTTCCGCCTGACTATGATCAACGTTAGAATCTCATATCTATAGTAGGTTCTTTTAAATTTTTTAAATAAATTTACTTTAACATTTAATCTGTCTCTGTCAAATTCTTCATAAAAAAACCATCTATTCTCTAAGCTATTAATGGCTTTCATTCTACTCTAGTGCCGCATGTCTTCGTTCATCTTCTATATTATTACTCCCACCCTACTGCCACGTCGCATGGTGGATTTTTATTATCTAATCCTGTCAAGTTTTTGCATGCAACAACACGTTTCAGCTGTGTATTCTTAGTTCTTACTATATCAAATACGTGGTAGTGTAAACAGTGTCAGAATACAAATAGCAAAACCAGTTAGATAGATTTTAACTGACACTGACAAGACATTTACTGTACATGATGCCTACATATCTGTTCTCTATACATAAATATACTATACCTACCATCTGAAGAAAGTCTCAAAAATAAAGTAACGCCATGCACAATTAGCAGTTATTTTCTTGACGCAGTTACAACACATCTGACAACTGCAGTATTTATTACCATAAATATTCACAGATATCCACATCAACAGTTTATATCTACTTCATCTGGTATCCTTCAAACAACAGTTGCTTCTAACATAGATCTTCTACTTCATGGTGTTCATGGTCCCCCTCACTGCTTCATATATTTCTGTCAGGTATAGTTTCCTATACATCAATGTCTATACAACCTGTATAAAAGATTTCAAATCTTTCCTCAAGATCTTTCAAGTTATCTACTGTTTACAAAAAAAAACACATAGACACAATAGGTAATCTTCAATCTTCTGCTATATTTCAAATAACAGTTTCTTACATTATACATCTATAAATTTTTCAGCCCATATTCGGTTTAACTGTTTCATCTACTTCTTTCAGGTATGCTTCTTTTAACATGCATATATATCTCTATTGTTGAATTTTTTTTATGTTCAAAGTTAGCAACAGTTAAAATTTGTCAACACCTATCTAGATAAGATTTATTGTATATTATTATTTTGTTCTTTAAATAATCATTACATGCAAGATATATTTTTAAATTTTATCGTTCTATACTCCCTCTGATTACTTCATATCCTTTTGTCTTTTACGCTTCTTAAAACATATATCTATTTGTCAATATTATGATTTTTTTCTCTTTAGACCTTTTAAGTTACGTATTACTTAAAAATTTTCCTTCTAACAAATTCAACGGTTTTTACCATTTACCTTAGTCATCATTAAATGTTTCTTATGTATTTGGTTTAATAGAAAATAAATCATTTCCTATTATTGCTACAGTTTATATATATTTAACCCTTTCTTTGACATTATCTTACAAATGGTACTTACTATTTCCTTTTTGAAACCTCTTTCGCGTATTATGGTCTAGCAAATTTTACTTCAAAATATGTTACATACATTTAATAATTATATGTTATTCTCAGTGTTTTATTATATTAAATCCGAAAGAAGCACTCAACTTAATACTTTCTAATCAAACAGTATGTACAGTTTCTACTTCTCCATTTCCACCCTTCCCAAATAAACTAAATATTTTTCTTCATGCTGCTTACCCCTACTAATTTTCAACTTATAGAATACAAAAAAATTTCTTCGATTCCCTAATTCCTTTCTTCTATAATATTTGTCATGATTACAGATTATTTTTTGTACATCTGAATCGACCAAATATTTCAAATCCCTGACTGATTCCTATATCTATTTCATCTACACTTTGTTTTACAACAATTTATATGTAATTACTGTGAAAGTTTGACAATTCCTTCTTATAATATTCTAACTTAAATCTTCCTCTAACAACTTACAAATATGTATTCAGAAAACAACAAAATTGTATTCTTCTACTCTACTCTCAACGATGGTTTCATATAGTATATATCTTCGCCTTCATACAGTTCATGATCCGCTCCACTACTTCATATATCTATTCAAAATATATTTTCCCCAACATAAAAATCTATATAATTGTTATAAAACTTTTTTACCTTTTCTTACAATAACTTAAACTTTATATTCTCCATAAAAGTTTTCTAAATACCTACCTACATACCATCTTATTTGTAATCTTCTTTTATTTCTTAAATAATTCTTCCCCAACATATATATATATATATATACTTTTATGTGCTCCATACTTTTTCCCTGCTTATTTCTATATAAATTTTATATATACAATCTTATATTATTAATACACATACAACTATTACGAAAGTTCTCCAGTTTTATATTTAATAATTTCCAACTTTACCCTATTTCTTAAAAACTTATTTCCCAACATCGTCTTCTATATGCGTTATTCATCATTCAATGTTACTCATATACATGATTTACTGACAAATGTTTATTTCATGCGCATAGAGAATATACAAGCTGGAATTATTTCATAATTCTTATTGGAGTTTCCTCTTACGATTTGTTCTTACAAGCTGTTTTCGGCTCTTTCTAACATACAACTTTTCTGTGTATACTGTATACAGTCTTCAATTTATTCCCATACATCTTGCAGGTATGCTTTTTTACATTAATGTATACATACCTCTGTTTATTTAAAGGATTTTCTCTTTATAGTATCTAAGATTATTCATATTTTCCTTTATCCTTAAAAGAAAAATGTTTCTTCTACTTTTATTCTTAACTGACAGTAAATACAATAGGTTTTTCAGTACGATGAAATATTCGTACATTTCTGAATTGACAAATGTGGGTGAAGTCTATACGGTCAAAATCAGAATCATCCGTTTGTGGGATTCGTCAAGCTTAGGTTGCCCTAATAATCCATCTCGTGCAAGCTTTCTTGCTATCGACGAAAAGGTTATCCTGAACGTATATATTTACTACATGATACTATCCGTAACTTCTTATACTTAAATTGTTTTTATTAACTTTTTTACAATATCAATCTTTCCATTATACTAAATCTGAAATATTCTATCTTATGTAGGAAACACCCAACGAAGGTCTAATTGAATTAGACAAAAAAATTCTATTTTGGCCATAGTCTGCGTGAAGGAGAAATCTATACCGTCGTTGACTGTAGTACACATGTAAACAAACCGTTATTAAGAATTGTACCAAATGAACTCATTTTAATGTTTACAGATATAACCCATGTTATTCATCATATCGAGATAGATATATCTTTTCCGCATTATAAATTCTTCTTTTTTGATTTTGAGGACGTTACAACACCTATCTTCTGCAATACATATATCATTGGTATGTATACTTTTTCTATAAACTTATAGAATATAAACTAAAAATCTGTCTCTAACATTATTATATTCTACCATTACTATTGACAACCTATCTTGTTTTTTAGATCTTATCGGTTGGCTTCTTCCAAATAACAACAACAGAAGAACTTATTACGAGGAAGATGCTCCTGCTAAACAAAATATACAAATCAAAGACAACATGTTATATTAAATATCGTACATATTTTGTAATTAGTTACAGTTTAATTTTAAGAAAGAACAATTCAACTAACGTACCTATTTTTCAATAAACAGTGACAAAATACTGCCAGTAACTTTGTGGGGAAGAATAGCAGAAAGTTTTCCATCACGTCTCTGTCGTGATAGCAACAAAAAAACCGTAATCATTCTTACAGGGTTGACTGTAAAGTACTACCTTGGTTAGTTTTCTTTTCTAACAATTTATTTACCTTCTCAAATTTTTCTGTATATATATTTGGAATATTCCGTAATTTTCTTTACTATCATACGTGACCCTATCTTATGCTCCACTTCTTCGAGTAAGTTCCATGTAGACTTAGATATCCCTTAAGTATCTAAGTTTCGTCGAAGGTATAAGATCAATATATAGTATTCCATTTATTAACAGCAGTACCTATAAAAAACCTATAATTTTTTTTTCATCTTAACTTTCTTTCCTATATTACAATGTTAAGACGTCTCAAAGTGTACCCTTGATGAATACTCATTCATCACTCTTTATTCTTATATTTTAGCTACAAAAACCTTTGCAAATGCATGTATATAGTTGTAAATAGAAATAATTACCAAAAGCATGCATTGTGTAAAAACATATAATTAGCATGTTTTTGTGCAAAAATAAAAGAATAAAGATTAAAAAGAAAAAGAGGGAAATATTTAGAATAAATATTGAGCAACCTAACCCAAGGGAGGGCTCAGCCTGGGCCTGACCGCATAAAAGCCAAAGTAGAGGGAGATAGGGGCTCATGTGTGTAAATATTTATGTAAATAAAATAAAAGTATTTTCCTCACAAAAATAGACTCAAATTGGCGTGTAAATACTTGTATATATTCATAAATATAAAAACAAGATAAAAATAGAAAAATTAAAAAGAAAACAAAAACATCACTCACCATGTATATAGACCATCTATCTCATATTTATTTAGCTTTGTAAACAAATAAAATTAATTTCCAAAAAGTTTTGTAAATATTCTAGATTATATAGTGTAAATAAATAAAATAAATTAAAACAAAAACAAAATAAAAAGAACAAAATTAAAAATCCAAAAATACTTTGTAAATATACCATGTATATAAATGTACATATGTATTTATTTCACATATGTATATAAATAATAAAAATAAAATAAAAATATCTTTTTATTCCTTATTTTATGGTATAAATAAATAAAATATAAAATAAGAATAACATTATATAAATAATAATAATAATAAAAAATCAAAAATTAAAAACCCTATATTGTACATATACATATATATAGCTATATAATGTAAATACTTTATTTTTATTTCAAAAAATTAATTAAAAATCACAAAAAAATAGAAAAAAATAAAATAAATATTTTTCATTTTTTAAGTTTTTATTAATTCGATCATTTTCTCTCTCAAAATAAATAAACAAATAATTGGTGCTTGGCGGCTTCTGATTGGTCCACGGGGGTTTGTTGACCCCGGTCAACTTCCCCCGCGGACCCTCTTCCCCGCGGATCTGGGTAACCGACCCGTTTTCTCGATTTATTTCCTAGTCGACCCGATCGCCAATGACCCTAACCCCGGGCCCCGATTAATCTTCGATCATCCATTATTCTCGCCCGGGGTGGGTTTGATGGATCCGAGCTCCGAGCGACTCACCCGACCTTCACCTTTCCGGATCCCTGAGCATATAAAATGTCGTCACCGGTGACCTATTTTTCCATCTTTGGATCTCCCCCTCGTCGCCTGTGACCTCCTCCACCTTGCCTGAGTGACAACGGAGCTTGTGGGAGTTGCAGCGAGGCCCGGGAAGCCGGGAGCCACTGATCCGGTGGTCTTCACCGCCGTGCGCCGCCGCGAGCGCGCCCAGCCTCGGGGAGACGATGCCCCCTTGCAGGCAATGACCCAGGAGCTTCTTGAGCTCCAGCCCAGTCGACAGCACCCGCCAGGTAATCTTCTTAGCCTCTAGTTTAGCGTAGAATAGGATTTTTAGATTCAGGTAGTCGTAGCTCCGCCACCTTCATCTGTCGTCTCCGGCCACCCATTCCACCCTCCGACACCACCACCACGTCCACCAGACTCCTCTCCACCTTCTCCGACCCTCCATTCCCCCTGGCTCGCCCCGGAGCAGGAACCTCGGCTCTCACCCTCCGCCGCTCGCCGGAGAGCCCTCATACCGACGCACCAGCCACTCTTTTTCCGCTCTGACGGGTCGAGGCAGTTTGCCCTCGACCCAGCTCTCTTCCTGTGCAGGTATCAAGCCCATTCGACCTCATCTGGAGGTCGAGACTTCAGAGCACAGGAGCTTCAGGCCACTGCCGTCGCGGGGCCATTCTGGTGGTTCTCCGACTCATCGGAGGCCGCCATCAGCTGTGGAGCTTCACGGCGGAGCCTTTCCGTACCTCAGTAGCAGCAGGGGAGGATCTCAGCGCGTGTATCGGGCCGGTGAAGCTCGCCGGCCAACTGTTCTTCCACCATCTTCCCCGACCGTCAGATCAGCCTCAAGCTCCAGATTCAATCTCGTTCGTTCATTCACGGAGCAGCACTGACCGCCCGATCCTTGAGGATTGATCGCCACCGTTGATCCAGCGAGGTTAAGCCACGACGCGTTGCAGCCGTCCGATCTAGCACGTGGCAGATCCTCATCCGTCCGATCCGAGCGAGGCTCACCTTCGCAGCCCCACATCGCAGCTCAGCCGTTCGATCATCCACGTGGGCTCATTTCAGCCATCGGATCGCGCCGAGGGATCCTTTAGTGTGCGGCGCGTCGTCCTACCCGTCCGATCTGCCACGCGTCGTGCATCCATCCCTTGAGATTTTAATAAGGGGTAATTGTTCTTAGGCCCCCTTTACTTTTTGCATTTACTTTCTAGTCCTGTAATTACGTAGTGTAGCTCTTTTATTTTTGTAAATTTTGCACTGTGGACCCTTCTTTCTATCATATTTGCATTTATACCCCTGCCAGTTGTGGACACGTGCATCGACACGTGGTATTTTGGTGTATTTGCATTTTTGGTCCTGCCTTTTCGCCATGTTACGTTTTGTATTTTTATTAATAGGAATTGCAATTAGGTCCCCCCAGGCCTGAGTCACGTGTATCGTGCGTGGCCCGGGGGGTAATTTGCGTTCCTTACCCTATACTTTTCCGGGTTGTTATTCCAGGGACCCAAAACTTTGTTATAATTGCAGATAGGTCCCTGTGCACTGTTGCTTTTATTTGATTTTAAATAAAATAGCAAATTCACTCCAAATCCAACGAAAATTGGACACATGGCTCCTGCCATAGTGTAAAATTTTGGAGGATTTTTGGAGATATTTTTGTTTTGTTTTGATATTTTTAAAATTCAAAAACATCTATTTTTGTTACTGTCTAAGTTGAAAAATCACAAAAAAATATTAAAATTCAATTAAAAATTACAAAAAAATCACTTACTGTTTGTCTTTGCATGCTTGATTTTCTAGCCAATTTTGGCTATTTTTTATTACGGAAAACCCCAAAAAATTGAAAAACACCTAAAATCTCATAAAAATTCTAATAAATAAACTAAAAACCCAAAAATAATAATCTAGGTGCCTAAATTTTCCTTGTTTTATTCTCTATACAGAAAAATTACCTCCAGGCTTATTTGGAGCTTCTAGATATTTTATCTAGGTCCCTTAAGCTCGGCTGGACAGTACCTACAGTTTCAGACCTTGTTTAATTTTTAGAAAATTAAATAAAAATCAGAAAAATCCCAAAAATTCACTAAAAACAGTAAAAATTATAAAACACACAAAAATATTTTTATTTGAATTTTTGGTTGATTTTTAGTGTATTAAATAAATTGTTGAAGTGTGTTGTTTCCTTGTTTTTATTATTTTCTTAATATTTTAAAAATCCAAAAAAATATAAAAAGACTTAAAAACCACCAAAAATATATTTTTCTTTTCTTTTATTTCCTTTTTGACTACTTCGTAGGCCGCGAGGCCAATCCGTGCTCCTTGTGTTTGACCCTGGTCGCTATACCAGGTTAAAATAATAGCAAGACCGCTACCGTGTTTGATTTGATTTTTATCTTTGATTGGTGGTCTCTTCTTTTTCTTGATCGACCTAGCTGAGTGATTGAGGTCGCGACGACCGTTTAGTACCTTTACCTTAGTCGCTTGGCTGGTTATCAGAATGGCGTCGTTGCTGGGGAGCACGGCTTAGTAGTTTTTGTTTTTACTTTATTTTTGTTTTCGCGGCTTTTCGCGACTCTTTCAGAGCCCGCGGTTTTTCGCGGCTTTTTGTTTTTATTTTATTTTTGCTTCATTTTGTTTTATTTGGTTTTCTTTTATTTTTACTTTTGTTTGATTTTGAGTGTTTATTTTATTTTGCATTTTTGCATATATACCTTCAATTTATTTTCATTTATTTTTATTAGTATTATTTGATTATTTTTATTGGTCTGACCACCTGTCTCTTTTCTTGCGAGGGCCCGAGGACCGAGGCAACCGATTTCGAGAAGCCGACGCAACCGCGAGACTCGGAGGCGGCTCCCTTCTGTACGGAGCCGCAAGAGAGCGTGAGAAGAGAGTTGAGTGGGAGAGGTTTAGTTTAGGATTTATTTCATTTGATTATTATTTATAATAATACAGGGACTCAGAGACTCTTGGACTTTGCTTGGTTGACTAGCGGGTCTGTTTCGCCGAGCACCGGTGTGCTCGGGGGACCCTTAGGTTTTTCGCGGTTGTTCTCGCGGTTTTGGTTTTCTTTTTACTGCCTTTGACGGTTTTCAGCGGTTTTTCATCGAGCCCCTAGACTTAGGATTTTCTACTTGATTGTGCCGTAATTAGTAGGGTCCCCACACCTAATTGCTTGCATGTTCCTATAGTGCGATTAATTGGACCTACTAATAATTGATTAATAAAAATAACTGACTCATCCCCTTCGTAGCCTACATGCCGTAGCCTGCCCCGCAAAGCGCTTTCTCCAACCCCCGATGTGTCGGGCAGAGGATGGGTAGACCAAGACCGGACCTTTGGCTTGAAGTATCGGTGACCAGTTAGACGGTTCTTTGAGTAGAATTGCCTGCTTAGGACTCGGTTTTCATCGCTGCACCATATAGGTAGTTTCTTTTCTGTCTTTACATTATGCGCGGATCATATTGCATGTAGAGTGCTGGAGTCAGGTACGCCTTCCTTACTTTGCATGCATCATTCATTTATCGCGCATCGGCTTTTTCGTCTTCTCCCCATGTTTTTGACTTAATAATCAGGAGAACCGAAAAATTCGTTAGGCGTTTTTTTTTTATTTGAAAAATATCTAAAAACAAAAACAATAAAATCAGGACTGCTAATCATACTTGACCTAAAAGACACTTCACTGAAAATCTGTCTTGGGGAGAGTAACCCCCTCCTTGTCTGGTTTGGATGAGCGAGAGAGTGATCCGCACATTAGGATAGAGCCTCCGATCTTTTCTTGACTGATTAGCGGCTTTCAGTACGGGACAGTCGGTTGAGAAAGATCTGGATACCTATTTACCTCACGTAATCGCTCTGATAGACTGGATGATCACCTAAAATAAAATCGACAAGATAATTGACCGATCCCTTCGGTCTTCAGCTTTGTGTGCGTAGGTGAATTGGGGGTTTGCTTGTTCATCTTGTGTGATTGCCAGATCCCTTCGATCTT
Organism: Ottelia alismoides; assembly: GCA_037367405.1. Classification (NCBI taxonomy): domain Eukaryota; kingdom Viridiplantae; phylum Streptophyta; class Magnoliopsida; order Alismatales; family Hydrocharitaceae; genus Ottelia; species Ottelia alismoides. The sequence goes on along the minus strand of JAZKJV010008980.1, from coordinate 462,941 downwards.
CCCCATCATCTTCTCTATCCATCTGCTTTCCCACCCTCACCTTCCTTCAGTCTTCCTCTTCTCTTCTCCTTTTCCCCTGGATGATGGATCCCCCTCACTGTGAGCCGACTCTTGCAGCTTTTTCTTCGCTATTTGACCATCAGTCCAGTCCACCTTCTAGGGAGGTCGGATCTCCGACCAACCTTCCGCTCACTCCCTCCCTTTCATCTCACTACTCTGGGCATGCTGTGCGAGACGTCCGAGGATACCCGATAGAGCAGATACGAGACCCGGACGATGCTGATGCTGAGTTGAGAGCGCACTCCATTGGTGACCAGAGAGAGCAGTGGAGATCAGCAGACATATCCTATTCCAGAAGGATGGAGGAGCAGATAGCACATGGAGCTCAGTCAGCTTCTACACTAGGTCCATTCGTCTTGGATTTGGATTACATTCAGCGACTGCCGACATTTTCAGGAGAGGCAAACGTGGAGCCTTATCTTCACCTGTCCGCTTTCGAGGAGTTTTGTAGAGCACAGAGATATTCAGACATCACTGCAGAGGAGCTGATGAGCAGGACCTTCCCATTCACGCTTCACGACAGAGCCATGAGATGGCACTGACGATTGGGGAGGACATTCGAGACGTGGGGAGAGCTACGCCGAGAGTTCTTGCAGAGATACTTCCCTCCACGTAGAGCAGATTTGATGCGGTCTTTGATCACGGACTTCTCAGTTGACCCCCAGGAGCCATTGCACGAGGCATGGCCGAGGTTTCTTGACCTCTTGAGGAGATTTCCAGACCACGGACTTCCACTGGCAGACTTGATAGAGATCTCCATGCGGGGGATGACCGCAGAGCAGATAGCACTGGTGATTACCACATGTGGCAGTTCACACCGCAGTTCCGACATTCTCCTACTGGATACCATCTCGAGGCTACTTTCACAGAGTTCTTCTCCACGAGATACCTTGGTCGGGACAACACATGTGGACGATGCAGTACCAGTGCGGTGTGTCACTTTACATGATGAGTCAGCTTCTACACACCAGCCCGAGGACTTGGAGCAGACATCACCACTGACAGAGGAGATGACTGTCATAGCAGAGGTTCAGACCCAGAGTCTACTTGAGTTCCCGTTGGTTTTCCAGCTGGAGTTCAAGGCAGCCCCAGAGTTTCCAGTCGACGAGTCTTGGATATCAGATCTTCTGATACTCCAGGAGCCGGAGGAGCCCCAGCTTTTGCAGCCATTGACTCAGCTACTTCAGTTTCCAGTCCCGGAGGAGTCAGTTTCCTTCCTGCAGAGACACTTCTTAGATGCAGACAGTCACCAGGACTCAGCCCAGCAACCACAGCTTGAGGAGGGACAGCACTTTGAGAGTACAGACACCGAGAGTCCCGTCTTCGAGCCTTTTGTCCTCCACTTTGTTGAGACAGATACACTTCCTAAGGACCAGCTGACAGCCAGCATAGCCGCAACGCGAGGATCAACCGCAGACACTTTGCCAGCTTTCGCGGTGATGACTAGTACCTTCTCCTATTTACAGATTGCCGAGACTTACACTTCCGATGATGATGCAGCCTGGTGCACCGAGTGGATACTTGATAGCAGTGCAGATGCCCATCTAGATCCTGATCCTCTTCTTCTCATTTTTGATCATGCATCTCTCCCCGAGGGTTATCTGCGGGAGGATGCCGCACTCAATGAGTACTCGGCTTCACTTTCTGAGAGTGTTTCCGATCTGGTGGAACACGAAACCGAGTCTTTAGATCATTCTGATTCTGAGTCTTCTCACCTCGACGACCCTTGCGAGGACGAGCCCATTCTGGAGATATTCGATGATTTGCGTGATCTGATTCTATTTCATACATCGGATATTAGTCTGCTTAGAGAGTCTCCTGATCTTGATTATCCACACCTGCTTGAGACACCGATTGACGTGGAGGATTCTATTACTGATCCATCCTTCTCCACGTTTGATTTCTTCGGCTCTATACTCTCACTCCAGTCTGATCCAGAGCCGATGATTTCTTTTGTGCTACCGGATCCCGATCACTTCTTTCCATATCACTGGTCGGTAGCAGACACCCGCTTGACTGCATACCTGGGTGTCTTTGTTTACACTGTTGACTTCGTCGCTGTTCTCATACCGAGACTGCGACGACAGTACGGCATTCTCCTTACCGATGCCGTACTGAACCTTGATACTGTGTTGTCCTAGCCTTTGCGCCCAGCTAGGGGCGTAAAAACTAGCGCTTGTTGAGAGGCACCTCAACACTGTACTCTTTTGTATATACGTGTTTCGTCTTGTTTTGATCTTTCTTTCTTCCGTTCTTGTTTTCACCCAAGGTCTCGCTTAGGATTATCTTTGCTATACTTAGGGTGCACTTTACCCTAAGTATAGGGGGGATGTAGGACCTTCGGGTATTTCTTTTGTTTCTATCTACCCCTATTTTTGCTGCCTATACTTAGGGATATTTTACCCTAAGTATAGGGGGGGTAGACCCTGTACATTCTCCACTCGGTTTTCCCTTAGTGAACAGCCTACTATACTTAGGATTACTTGATCCTAAGTATAGGGGGAAGACCCGAGGCCCTCTTGACTTTCTATTTCATCTATTCGTCTTTGTATATAGCCTTCCTTTTTACTTCAGCCTTCCTTTTCACTTCCTTATACCTAGCACGAGTTATGTCTTCTTCATCGCTCTTGACTCTGAGGACATCGTTCGAGCTAAGTATAGGGGGGTGTGTATATATTTCATATATACTTTAGCCATAACTCGTACTTTGTGTGAGTGTATTAATAAATAAAATGGCTAAAAACCCGAAAAATCACAAAAATTAAAAATTTTTCATGTACATAAACTTCTTTTATTTGCACATAAATAGCTAGTGTACAAATTATTTTTATAAAATTGATTTCAAAAATCTTTTGTGTAAAGCTTGTGTAAATATTTTCTTATCAAAATTATGTATATAGTAAAAAAATTTTTCCAAAGTGTTTTGAAAATCAAAAGTTTGCAAAAATCTTGTGTAAATGTGTGTAAATATCTTTTTGCAAAACTTGCACCTCATGCATCATCCATTCATGATTTCAAAACATTTTTCAAAAATTTTGCATGTTTGTAAAACTTTGTGTAAATAACATCTTTTTTACATATGTATATAGTTTTTCTGGATGATAGTTGACATTTAAACTAGCCTGGAATCAAATTGAGAAATGGAGCTTGATTAAGATCTTAATCCACCTAACTTTTAAGAGGAACTTTATAGGGCTTAGGTTTAAGGCTTTTCAGGTCCATGGTGACTTAATTATTTGAGTCCACTAGGCTATGATCACATGTCATCTCAATGAGCCTAAGTAGAGCACTTAACAACAACACATGACTCATATAGATTATGGCTTTACTTGGACACCAGCACTATGCACCGAGCTCTCTACGGATGAGGTGGTGAGGAGGCAGTCTTCCTTGACTTGGGGTAGCATATGAGGGTAGTACTTCTAGGCGGAACCTCTCTTCTTCTTTTAGTGAAGGAAGTGCGTCTCAACTGAGTCTGGTTGCCATGAGGTCTAACGACGGGAGTTGTGGGTTGCAATAAAGCTTCAAAAGAGGGATAGTCTACTGGCTCAAGAGGAAAAACTCCTTGTATATATGCTGCACATGTACATGTTGTATAGATGCACTTGAAAAAAATGCAAAAAGAAAATAACTCCAAAAAAAAGTGGTGGGTCTGACAGAAAATGATAATCCCACCGGAGTATGTATATAGAGTGCAATAAGCAAAGCTTGAGTTTCATGATCCACCTGATGTAGCTTGCAGCAGGGAGACTTGGCTACACTGGTCAAGCTCCCAAGGGTACTTGGCTACACTGGCCTCGACCCATTCTCTTCTTCCTCCTCTTCTTGAGCCGGTTGAACTTGAACTTAGAAGGGAATACCCCGCTCCTCGAGGAAAGAGTGGCCAGATTGAGGTCATAGAGTTACCTTGTTGGGGAGGGTTGTCAAGTTGCCATTTCTAAGGTGGAGAGCTTAGACCTCACATGCACAGGACAAGAAAAGATTCATGGTCTTTAGGGTTTGTGATTGATGACTTGTTCTGATCTGGAGCATTGAGGAGTCTTGGTTATAGATTAGTGGAACTTAGAGGCTGTTGAGTTTTAGACTTAAGTCCAAATAAGGTCCCGACACATTAATAATCCAAAGATCTGATCGAACTCCATACCTTAATTTAATGAAGGCAAGTTTAATAATCAACCTTGATCCATGTACATTCTCTTTTTCTTTTTCTTCATTTCTTTTTCACTTCTTTTTCAAATAAGTGTTTGCTAAGGGACTAGCAAAGTTAAGTATAGGGGGGTGATGAATACTCATTCATCACTCTTTATTCTTATATTTTAGCTACAAAAACCTTTGCAAATGCATGTATATAGTTGTAAATAGAAATAATTACCAAAAGCATGCATTGTGTAAAAACCTATAATTAGCATGTTTTTGTGCAAAAATAAAGGAATAAAGATTAAAAAGAAAAAGAGGGAGATATTTAGAATAAATATTGAGCAACCTAACCCAAGGGAGGGCTCTGCCTGGGCCTGACCACATAAAAGCCAAAGTAGAGGGAGATAGGGGCTCATGTGTGTAAATATTTATGTAAATAAAATAAAAGTATTTTCCTCACAAAAATAGACTCAAATTGGCTTGTAAATACTTGTATATATTCGTAAATATAAAAAACAAGATAAAAATAGAAAAATTAAAAAGAAAACAAAAACATCACTCACCATGTATATAGACCACCTATCTCATATTTATTTAGCTTTGTAAATAAATAAAATTAATTTCCAAAAAGTTTTGTAAATATTCTAGATTATATAGTGTAAATCAATAAAATAAATTAAAACAAAAACAAAATAAAAAGAAAAAAAATTAAAAATCCAAAAATACTTTGTAAATATACCATATATATAAATGTACATATGTCTTTATTTCACCTATGTATATAAATAATAAAAATAAAATAAAAATATCTTTTTATTCCTTATTTTATGGTATAAATAAATAACATATAAAATGGGAATAAAATTATATAAAAAAATAATAATAATTAAAAATCAAAAATTAAAAACCCTATATTGTACATATACATAAATATAGCTATATAATGTAAATACTTTATTTTTATTTCGAAAAATTAATTAAAAATCACAAAAAATAGAAAAAAAATAAAATAAATATTTTTCATTTTTTAAGTTTTTATTAATTCGATCATTTTCTATCTCAAAATAAATAAACAAATAATTGGTGCTTGGCGGCTTCTGATTGGTCCACGGGGGTTTGTTGACCCCGGTCAACGTCCCCCGCAGGCCCTCTTCCCCGCGGATCTGGGTAACCGACCCGTTTTCTCGATTTATTTCCTAGTCGACCCGATCGCCAATGACCCTTACCCCGGGCCCCGATTAATCTTCGATCATCCATGATTCTCGCCCGGGGTGGGTTTGATGGATCCGAGCTCCGAGCGACTCACCCGACCTTCACCTTTCCGGATCCCTGAGCATATAAAATGTCGTCATCGACGACCTATTTTTCCATCTTTGGATCTCCCCCTCGTCGCCTGTGACCTCCTCCACCTTGCTTGAGTGACAACGGAGCTTGTGGGAGTTGCAGCGAGGCCCGGGAAGTCGGGAGCCACTGATCCGATGGTTTTCACCGCCGTGCGCCGCCGCGAGCGCGCCCGGCCTCGGGGAGACGACGCCCCCTTGCAGGCAATGACCCAGGAGCTTCTTGAGCTCCGGCCCAGTCGACAACACTCGCCAGGTAATCTTCTTAGCCTCTAGTTTAGCGTAGAATAGGATTTTTAGATTCAGGTAGCCGTAGCTCCGCCACCTTCATCTGTCGTCTCCGGCCACCCATTCCACCCTCCGACACCACCACCACGTCCACCAGACTCCTCTCCACCTTCTCCGACCCTCCATTCCCCCTGGCTCGCCCCGGAGCAAGAACCTCGGCTCTCACCCTCCGCCGCTCGCCGGAGAGCCCTCATACCGACGCACCAGCCACTCTTTTTCCGCTCTGACGGGTCGAGGCAGTTTGCCCTCGACCCAGCTCTCTTCCTGTGCAGGTATCAAGCCCATTCGACCTCATCTGGATGTCGAGACTTCAGAGCACATGAGCTTCAGGCCACCGCCGTCGCGGGGCCATTCTGGTGGTTCTCCGACTCATCGGACTCCGCCATCAGCTACGGAGCTTCACGGCGGAGCCTTTCTGTACCTCAGTAGCAGCAGGGGAGGATCTCAGCGCGTGTGTCGGGCCGGCGAAGCTCGCCGGCCAACTGTTCTTCCACCATCTTCCCCGACCGTCAGATCAGCCTCGAAGCTCCAGATTCGATCTCGTTCGTTCATTCACGGAGCAGCACTGACCGCCCGATCCTTGAGGATTGATCACCACCGTTGATCCAGTGAGGTAAAGCCACGACGCGTTGCAGCCGTCCGATCTAGCACGCGGCAGATCCTCATCCGTCCGATCCGAGCGAGGCTCACCTTCGCAGCCCCACGTCGCAGCTCAGCCGTTCGATCATCCACGTGGGCTCATTTCAGCCATCGGATCGCGCCGAGGGCTCCTTTAGTGTGCGGCGCGCCGTCCTACCCGTCCGATCTGCCACGCGTCGTGCATCCATCCCTCGAGATTTTAATAAGGGGTAATTGTTCTTAGGCCCCCTTTACTTTTCGCATTTACTTTCTATTCCTGTAATTACGTAGTGTAGCTCTTTTATTTTTGTAAATTTTGCACTGTGGACCCTTCTTTCTATCATATTTGCATTTATACCCCTATCAGTTGTGGACACGTGCATCGACACGTGGTATTTTGGTGTATTTGCATTTTTGGTCCTGCCTTTTCGCCCTGTTACGTTTTGTATTTTTATTAATAGGAATTGCAATTAGGTCCCCCCAGGCCTGAGTCACGTGTATCGTGCGTGGCCCGGGGGGTAATTTGCGTTCCTTACCCTATACTTTCCAGGGTTGTTATTCCAGGGACCCAAAACTTTGTTATAATTGCAGATAGGTCCCTGTGCACTATTGCTTTATTTTGATTTTAAATAAAATAGCAAATTGACTCCAAATCCAACGAAAATTGGATACATGGCTCCTGCCATAGTGTAAAATTTTCGAGGATTTTTGGAGACATTTTTGTTTTGATATTTTTAAAAATTCAAAAACATCTATTTTTGTTACTATCTTAGTTGAAAAATCACAAAAAATATTAAAATTCAATTAAAAATTACAAAAAAATCACTTACTTTTTGTCTTTGCTTGCTTGATTTTCTAGCCAATTTTGGCTATTTTTCATTATGAAAAACCCCTAAAAATTGAAAAACACTCAAAATCTCATAAAAATTCTAATAAATAAACTAAAAACCCAAAAATAATAATCTAGGTGCCTAAATTTTCCTTATTTTATTCTCTATACAGAAAAATTACTCCAGGCTTATTTGGGGCTTCTAGATATTTTATCTTGGTCCCTTAAGCTCGGCTGGACAGTACCTACAGTTTCAGAACTTGTTTGATTTTTAGAAAATAAATAAAAATCAGAAAAATCCCAAAAATTCACTAAAAACAGTAAAAATTATAAAACACACAAAAATATTTTTATTTGAATTTTTGGTTGATTTTTAGTATATTAAATAAATTGTTGAAGTGTGTTGTTTTCTTGTTTTTATTATTTTCTTAATATTTTAAAAATCCAAAAAATATAAAAAGACTTAAAAACCACCAAAAATATATTTTTCTTTTATTTTATTTCCTTTTTGACTACTTCGTAGGCCGCGAGGCCAATCCGTGCTCCTTGTGTTCGACCCTGGTCGCTATTTGATGAATACTCATTTATCACTCTTTATTCTTATATTTTAGCTACAAAAACCTTTGCAAATGCATGTATATAGTTGTAAATAGAAATAATTACCAAAAGCATGCATTGTGTAAAAACCTATAATTAGCATGTTTCTGTGCAAAAATAAAAGAATAAAGATTAAAAAGAAAAAGAGGGAAATATTTAGAATAAATATTGAGCAACCTAACCCATGGGAGGGCTCAGCATGGGCCTGACCGCATAAAAGCCAAAGTAGAGGGAGATAGGGGCTCATGTGTGTAAATATTTATGTAAATAAAATAAAGGTATTTTCCTCACAAAAATAGGCTTGTAAATATTTGTATATATTTATAAGTATAAAAACAAGATAAAAATATAAAAATCAAAAAGAAGATAAAAACATCACTCACCATGTGAATAAACCACCCACCTTTATATTTATTTAGCATTATAAATAAATAAAATTAATTTCCAAATTTTTTGTAAATATTCTATATTATATAGTGTAAATAAATAAAATAAAAACAATTAAAACAAAAACAAAATAAAAATAACAAATTTAAAAGCATAAAAATATATTGTAAATATACCATGTATATAAATGTACATATGTATTTATTTCACCTATGTATATAAATAATAAAAATAAAAATGTTTTTTTATTCCTCATTTTATAATATAAATAAATAAAATATAAAATGGGAATAAAATTGTATAAAAAATAAAAATCAAAAATTAAAATCTTATACATTGTATATATACCTATATCTAACCCTGCTATGTACATACCTTATTTTTATTTCGAAAAATTAATTAAAAATCACTAAAAAATAGAAAAAATTAAAATTAAAATATTTCATGTTTTAACTTTTTACTAATTCGGCCATTAGCTACCCTTAATTTCACTTCCAAATTTCAGCCACGTGGCCGCTACCCATTGGCCCTGGCGATTGTTGACCGCCAGGTCAACTGCCCCCCCCAGAACCACTTCCCACAGGTTAAGGCGCCCGACCCGACTTCCCCCTATTTTAGCGCCTAAACCCGATTCACCCTCGCCTAATTCCCGGGTTCGATTCCTTCCTGACATATCCGAGACCCTCGCCGGAGCTACCGCATCGGGATCTGCGCTCCAGAACGCCCTACCCGCGCCCTTCTTCCCGGACCCTCCAGCGTATAAAGCTCCAGCTCCGCCTCCTCCATTCTCATCTTTGGCCATTCGTTCCATTCCCCAGTGAGCTCCAGTGTGTGCGTGAGAGTGACAGCTCACTCCAGGTGCTGTCGCAGCGAGGAGAGGGATGGGATTCCATTGATCCGGCGATCAAGCACCGCCGTGCTCCGCCCACAGCAGGAGCTCGAGCCTCGGAGGGAGACACTCCTCGAGGCAACGACCCAGAGCACCGCCAGCTCGTCCCCAGTCTCATCGTCCACCCAGGTAGCCCCTTTAGCCCATCTTTTTCGCTAATTTTAGATTACCCCCTTTTCGCTCCGCCGTTGTTCACCGCCGATTCTGATCACACCCGACATCCGTTCGACCATCAGGCTTCGCCATCCTCCGCCTTCCTCCCGCGCACCTTCTCCATACCTCCATCCAACCCAGCTCGCACAGGAGCTGGGGTTCGAGCTCTTCCGTCTATCCCCCTCGCCAGAGCTCGCCCATATCACACCACCGACCACCTTCACCCGCCTAACCGGGTCGAGGCAGTTTTCCCTCGACCCGCGAGCTGTTTGATCTATTTTGCAGATTCATCCAAGCCCATCTGAGGGCTTGGACCATTGGGTCCAGCAGCTACAGCTCCGCCGACCTTGCCGGAGCTCCCTAGAGCTCGGTTGGGTCATCGGAGACCCTCATCAGACGCGGAGGCCCACGCCAGACCTTTTCTGATCACCAGCGCCCTGCGAGGAGGCTCGGAGCGAGCGCACTGGGCCGGCGAAGTTCACCGGCCACCTGTTCTTCGAGCATCTTCCCCGACCGTCCGATCATCCTCGACCTCTAGTTTGCATCTCGTCCGTCCACTTGAGGAGGCCCCGTCACCGTCAAATCCTTGGAGAGGAGATCCGGACCGCCCGATGCGAGAGGGTTAGCCACCTACGTTTTTCACTGTTCGATCCCCCACGTGGCGAAGCCTCCGCCGTCGGATTCGCCCGAGGAGCTCAGCCTTGGAGCGCCAGCTGTTCTTCACCGTCCGATGCACCACGTGGCGCGCATCCATCAGCTCCATTAATAAAGGGGTAAATATTACTTAGGCCCCTTCTTGTTTTGTCTTTACTATTGAGTCCTGTAAATATTTTAGATAGTTGTTTAGTTTTTGGGATATTTGCATAGAGAACCCTGCACTTTATTTCCTTTGCATTTATGCCCCTGTGTGTTATGTGACACGTACGTCGACACATGACTTTCTAGTGTATTTGCATTATATGTCCTGTAGTTCTGAGTTGTTAAGTAATGAATGAAAACTTTTTAGATATTGCATTTATACCCCTGTGCGTATTGTAATTGAGCATGTGCGGATATTTTTGGGTTATTTGCAGATAAGCCCTTGGACTTTTGGTACCTGTTACCAAATAGTCCAGAGACTTATTTTTATTATATTTGGGTCCCTGAGTGCCCCAGGCACGCACGACACACGTGTTTACCTAGGATTTTTGCTCCAGACCCCTCAGAACTTCGGATATTTGCACTTTGGTCCCTGTGCACAGTACCCTCTTTCCATTTTTGAATAAAATAGCAAACCACCTCCAAATTTGATGAAAATTGGACACATGGCTCCTGCCATGATGTAAAATTTTCTATAAATTTTGGAGACATTTTAGACACTGTTTGATATTTTTAAAAAATCAAAAACATCTAATTTTGTTACTGTCTAACTTTAAAAATCATAAAAAATATTAAAATTCATCTAAAAATTACAAAAAAATTACTTACTGTTTGTCTTTGCTTGCTTGATTTTTTAGCCAATTTTGGCTATTTTTCATTACTTAAAACACCTAAAAATTGAAAAACACTTAAAAACTTATAAAAATTCTAATAAATAAACCAAAAACCCAAAAATCATAATTTAGGTGCCCAAATTTTCCTTGTTTTCTTATCTTTACAGGAAAATTACCTCCTGGCTAATTTGGGGCTTTTAGATATTTTATCTAGGTCCCTCTAGCTCGGCTAGACAGTACCTACATTTTCAGTCATTGTTTTATTTTTAGAAAATTAAATAAACATCAGAAAAATCCCAAAAATTCACTAAAAACACTAAAAATTATAAGACGCACAAAAATATTTTTATTTGAATTTTTTGTTTGATTTTTAGTGCATTTAATAAATTATTGAAGTGTGTTGTTTAGTTGCTTTTCTCATTTTCTTAATACATTAAAAAAACCAAAAAAATATAAAAATATTTAAAAACCACCAAAAACCCCTTTGTATTTCTTTTTCTTTTCTTTTTGACTACTTCGTAGGCCGCAAGGCCAATTCGTGCTCCTTGTGTTTGACCCTGGTCGCTATACCAGGTTAAATTAATAGCAAGACCGCTACCGTATTCGATTTGATTTTTATTGATTGGTGGTCTCTTCTTTTTCTTGATTGGCATGTCTGAGTGATTGAGGTCGCGACGACCATCTTAGATATACCTGATTACCTTAGTTGCTCGGAATTTTGTGCCATAAGAATGGCGCCGTTGCTGGGGAGCACGTCTTAATAGTTTTCATTTTATTTTCATTTTTGTTTTCGCGGCTTTTCACGGCTCTTTCAGAGCTCACAGCTTTTCGCGGTTTTTTGTTTATATTTTATTTTTGTTTTATTTTCTTTTATTTTATTTTCTTTTATTTTTGCTTTTGTTTGATTTTGAGTGTTTATTTTATTTTGCATTTTTGCATATATACCCTCATTTTATTTTCATTTATTATTATTATTATTATTATTTGATTTTTGGTCTGACCACTTGTCTTTTTCTTGCGAGGGCCCGAGGACCGAGGCGGCCGATTTCGAGAAGCCGACGCAACCGCGAGACTCGGAGGCGGCTCCCTTCTGCACGGAGCCGCTGGAGAGCGTGAGGGAGAGACTGAGTGTGAGAGGTTTAGTTTAGTCTTTTTATTTTTATTTGATTATTATTGTAATAATACAGGGACTCGGAGACTCTTGGACTTGGTTGACTAGCGGGTCTGTTTCGCCGAGCACCGGTGTGCTCGGGGGACCCTTAGGATTATCGCGGCTTTTTCGCGGTTTGGATTTTTAGCTACCTTTTCCGGTGTTTACGCGGTTTTTCATTGAGCCCCTAGACTTAGGATTTTTTGCTTGCTTGTGCCGTAATTAGTAGGGTCCCCACACCTAATTATCTGCCTGTTCCTATAGTGCGATTAATTGGACCTACTAATAATTGGCTAATAAAAATAACTGATTCATCCCCTTCGTAGCCTACGTGCCGCAGCCTGACCCGTAAAGCGCTTTCTCCTACCCCCGATTTGTCGGGCAGAGGAGGGGTAGGCCAAGACCGGACCTTTGGCTTGAAGGTCGGTGACCAGTTAGACGATTCTGCGAGTAGACTTGCTCAGCTAGGACTCGGTTTTCACCGCTGCATCATATAGGGTAGTTTACTTTCTGCCTTTAAATTTCTGCGCGGATCACTTGCATGTAGAGTGCTGGAGGAAAGGTACACATTTCTATCTCTGCATGCATCATTGATTTCATCGCGCATCGGCTTTTTCGTCTTCTCCCCCCTGTTTTTGATTAAATAACTAGGAGAACCGAAAAATTCGTTAGGCCTTTGTTTTTATTGAAAAAATAAAAAGAAAAACCATAAAATTGGAACTGCTAAGACTATTGACCCTAAAAGACACTCACCTTTAAAACTTGTCTTGGGGAGAGCAACCCCCTCATTGTTTGGTTTGCTTGCGCGAGAGAGTGACCCGCACCCTAGGTAGAGCCCTCCGGTGCTATTTCCAGCTGACTACCGACTCTTCCGTGTGGGCCAGTTGGTTGGAGTCGCATCGGGTATCCCAACAGGTCACGTAAGCGCTCTGATAGATTGCTTGTTCACCTAATAAAAATTGATAAGATAATTTGACCGAGCCTTTACGGTCTTCAGCTCGTGTTGTGTTGGTGAACAGAGGGTTTGGTTGCTCATCATAGTTTTTCCAGATCTCATCCGCCCTACTCGTCAGATCACGATGATGGGTAGACGCTCTCTTAGGCAGCCTCTGGTTGCACCGCTTTCGGGCACGTCTACCCATTCATCTAGGTTGGCCCGCGAGAGCTGAGACCAGTTCTCCGAGCCCGAGTATGATTCCGCCCTGTTCCCCCTCGACCCCCTTTCTTTCGGTTCTGAGAGATATGAGCCAGAGGAAAGACTAGCAGATTTGACATCACCTACCGTCAGGTGGACCAGGACACGATCAGGATGATCGCCTTCCCCTTTTCCCTAGCAGACAGAGCAGCCACCTGGCTGAAGCATTTGGGGAAGTTCGTTTACACCTGGGAGCAGCTCCGCACCGAGTACTTGAACAAGTACTATCCACTCGGGCGGACCAATGCAGCGAGAGCCCTCATCAGCAACTTCTCCATGCTCCCCAATGAGCAATTCCATGAGGCATGGGAGAGGTTTCGTGAGCTTACAGATCGATGCCCGCACCATGATATTTCGAAGCCCAACCTTGTGCAGAGCTTCTTCAGCGGGCTGACACCAGAGCTCCAGGGCTTGGTGAATGCTTCTTGTGGCGGGTCCTATTTCGCCAAGGATCACGACCAGGTCTGGGTCATCTACGAGGAGATGGCCGAGAACTATATGGTGATGTCCCAGACCCGGTTGTATACTCAGGACAGACCCCAGCAACAGCCAGGACCCGTGCAGTACCAGAGGATAGCACGGGTCGACGCCGGTCCATCCAGTTCATCCGCAGTAGCAGCAGCACAGGCAGAGTCATCCGCTGCGGATATGGGCATCATTAGTGTGAAGTTGGATCGGATGGAGCTGATTGAGAAGAAGCAGTGCCAGGGCATCACGCAGATGGAGCAGATGGCACAGACTCTGAGCGACATGAAGACCCAGCTCATGTGTCTCCAGGAGGCACAGACGACTTCACAGCCCCGTCTTCAGTCGCGAGGCGACACCGGCGGCAGCAGCAGCTCGTCCCAGCGCTCCAGCTCCTTTCAGCAGCCTAGACAGGTTCACCTTGTATAGGCGGAGCCGTACCAGCAACGTCAACCCTCTTACCAGTCACCACCATCTCCAGACATGCAGATGGTGGTATACCAGCCGGATCAGCCTCTGGCAGTACTCCCGCCAGCCCAGTACGACGCAGAGCCGTTGATGGATGTCAACGGGATTTGGTATGACCGTCCTCAGCCTGGAATCCGACGAGACCATCCCGGATTCAGGTGGGGGAGTGGAGGTACCCAGCCCCAGCAGCAGTCATCCAGTCAGGGAGGGCAGTATAGCCAGCAGAGGGATCACCAGCAGCAGCAGCCCTCAGTCTACCAGCCACACCAGCAGTCATCCTTCGTTCCTCATCCCTATCAACAGTAGGGACAGTCTTGGAGACGTGAGCAGCAGGCTCACCAGCCACACCAGCAGCAACATCCGTCCTCTTACCCCTCTCAGCAACACCAGTTCCAGTAGCCTCATCACCAGAGAGGCTACCCGTTGGGCTCTCATGGTTCACCATACAAGAGCCCCGCTTTGGATGACATAGCCCGCCTCCTCACGGATCAGCAGGCTACCTTCAGACGGGAGATGGACGAGTTCCGCCAGGAGATGCGGGACATTGTGAGAGGGAAGGCCGCCATACCTGCCCAGATAGAGTCGAATCCCAACAGCCTGAAGCGGAAATCTGAGCAGGTAGCTTACACTGAGCACACCACTCCTAGTGATCCATTTGTTGATACATTTTCGGATCTTTTTGATGCTGATTTTGTTACGCTTAGGAGCGGTAGGACACCAGCAGGCGGCGGCGCCTCGTCTGAGCTACACCACGAGGATACATCCGGGGCGCCAGATGAGGAGGAGGAGAGCGGTACTGAGGCCGCTCATAATGATGATGGTGGTACTGATGCCACCAAGGATGCTGATCCCACCGGCGGTACTGAGGCCGCCACTTCACCAGTTCGAGGAGGTGGTACTGACGCCACCAGAGTAGCCGAGCCAGCATGCGGTACTGAGGCCGCGAGACGTCCAGCAGAGCCAGCCCGTGGTGGTACTGAGGCCACCGGTGTTCATTCAGAGAGAGTTGTTGTTTTTCCTTCCACCGATGTATCTCAGAACACTGTTGTGAATAAAGGAAGAGGTTTAGTTTCTTCTGGTCCCACTGTGGTGATTGATGTATGTGCGGGTCCAGCCGTCAAGCCGTCTAGACCTATTCCTAGTCCTTCATCTGAGAAGGACCCTGTGATCCCCTTCCTTAGAGCCCTTCTGATGGGGAAGGGGAAGAAAAAAAGAAAAAGACCCAAAAAAGAGAGAGCAGGAGGAGTTCAGCCAGAGCATGATTGATCGATTCCATATACAGCTGACCCTTCAGGAGGCTTTACATCACATCCCCCTTCTTCAGCGATCGTTGAGAGACAGGACCACAGTCAGGAGGAGGAGGAGGAACCATCATTCAGAGATACATGTGCTGACGAAAGCTACGTGCTTCGCGATCCAGAACCGTCTGCCGGCCAAGAGGCCAGATTCAGGAGCCCCGTATATCAGATGTCAGATTAGTGAGCAGAGGTTCGACCAGACTCTATTGGATAGCGGATCGTCTATCAACCTCCTTCCGGCAGCCCTTCTCGACCGTTTCGAGTTGGGCACTCTTAGACAGAGCAGGACAGTCCTTCAGTTTGCTGATCGATCTGTCAAGAGGCCGAAGGGGTTGTTGCGAGACGTTATCGTCACTATTCAGGGCCTGCAATTCCCCCTGGACTTCGTAGTGTTGGACATGGAGATCCCTGATTCAGTGGCTGATACCCCCATCATTCTCGATCGTCCGTTCTTGGCCACAGCCAAGGCGGTGACTGATCATGATAGCGGGAAGGTATACTTTCGTGTCGAGGGCGAAAGTGTACAAATAGAGACGGTCGAGGACTACAGAGCCAGAGACAGAGCATGCTCAGAGACCAGCACAGATACAGAGCAGCTGACAGACGCCGGGTTAGACATCCACCAGAACTATGATTTTGTGATCACAGATGATGAGGCAGCATGGGCAGACCCTTCAGCACAGGCCATCCTCTCATTTACAGACACCGCTGATGCCGAGATGATAGCAGAGGAGAGCTTGGAGAGCACAACCCTGGTCCAGGATATTTCAGTGGCAGCAGAGCCGGTTCCCGATCGTGACACGATTTTTAGTGATGGTGGTACTGAGGCCACCTTGTGTGACGGTGGTACTGATGCCACCTTGTTTGATGCAGATCCCTCGGATTCAGAGTCTGATTGGGCAGATTGTGATGATCAGATGCCAGACCTGAGTCCCACAGAGCCTACAACTGCGGAGGAGGTAGATGCAGAGCAGATCAGAGACAGTACAGTTCAGCAGCCTTCTCCAGATTCTGTTTGCGAGAGTTCGTTTTCATTCTCCCAGACAGATTTGACAGATTTAGCAGCATACACTCATCTTCTTCCGAAGCCAGATTTGCCAGCACCCAGCTGTCCAGAGCTGAAGCCGCTTCCTACTTCGCTGAAGTATCGGTTCCTTGCGGGCGAGCCAGAGATGTACCCAGTCATCATCTCCGCCGATCTGACTGGAGAGCAAGAATCCCGTTTGATGGGGGTTCTTGAAAAGAATCGCAAGGCAATCAGATGGAGCGTAGCAGATCTCCATGGGATTAGTCCATCGTTGTGCTCCCACCATATTTATCTCGAGGAGGGGGCGAAGCCGTCGCGTGAGTTCCAGCGGCGGCTGAACCCCAACCTGAGAGAGGTCGTCATGAAGGAGATTTCCAAATGGTGGAGTGCAGATTTTATTTATCCCATTTCCGACTCCAAGTGGGTCAGCCCCTTGCATGTGGTGCCCAAGAAGACGGGCATCACGACTGTGATCAATGAGTCGGTAGAGGAGATTGCTACTCGAGTACCCACCTCTTGGCGGGTCTGTGTTGACTACAGGAGACTCAACCAGGCCACCAAGAAGGACCATTTCCCCCTGCCTTTTATTGACCAGATCATTGAGAGACTGGCAGGGAAGAGCCATTACTGATTCCTGGATGGGTACTCAGGCTACAACCAGGTGGCCATCGCTCCTGAGGATCAGGAGAAGACTACCTTTACCTGTCCCTTTGGTACATATGCCTTTCGTCGCATGCCATTTGGGCTATGCAATGCCCCTGCGACTTTTCAGAGGTGCATGCTGTCGATCTTTTCGGACATGGTAGGGGAGTGTTTGGAGGTCTTCATGGACGATTTCTCGGTCTACGGCGACGGATTTGACTCCTGTCTTGACTGCCTAGACCGGATACTCCAGCGATGTATAGAGGTCCATTTGGTGCTTTCTTGGGAGAAGAGTCACTTCATGGTGACTCAAGGGACGGTGCTTGGCCATATCATATCCAACAGGGGCATGGAGGTTGATCCGGCCAAGGTTGATGTCATTAGAAAACTCACACCGCCGTCCAATTTGAGGCAGCTAAGGTCATTCCTGGGGCACGTTGGTTTTTATCGGAGATTTATTCATGATTTCAACAGGATTGCCCAGCCGTTGACTGACCTCTTGACGAAAGACACCGAGTTCCTTGTCGATGACAAGTGTCTTTCGTCCTTTGCGACTCTCCAGCAGTGTGTGATTGAGGCTCCTGTTCTTCAGCCGCCTGATTGGTCTCTCCCATTCGAGATCATGACGGATGCCTCCGATTTTGCCGTAGGGGCAGTGCTGGGACAGAGGAGGGATGGAGTCACGTTTGCTATCCACTACGCTAGCTGCACATTGGATTCTGCCCAGCAGAACTACACGTCACAGAGAAGGAGATGCTAGTCGTAGTGTTCGCCCTAGATAAGTTTCGATCTTATATCATTGGATCTAGAGTGACCTTGTACACTGATCACACCGCCATCCGATACCTCATGGCAAAGAAGGATGCCAAGGCCATACTTACTAGATGGATCCTTCTACTCCAGGAGTTCGACATTGAGATCAAGGATAAGCCTGGAGTCAAGAATGTGGTGGCGGATCACCTCTCCCGTATAGAGCAGCCTGAGGAGTCTGAGCAGATAGATCCCATTTGTGAGACCTTCCCAGATGAGGCGATCCTTGCTATCGCCTCACTCCCGTGGTATGCCGATATTGTGAACTTTCTCGTTGCTGGGAAAGTCCCACAAAATTGGCCCAGGCAGAGGCTTGAGACCTTCCTTGCGAAGGCCAAATCCTACCACTGGGAGGATCCCATCCTTTACCACGAAGGAGGGGATAGCGTCTGGCGTCGGTGCATTCCTCAGGAGGAACACCATAGTGTCCTCACTTACTGCCACAAGTTTGAGGCAGGAGGACATCATTCTGGGAGGAGAACGACACAGAAAGTGCTCCAATCCGGCTTGTGGTGGCCTACCCTCTTCAAGGACTCTAATGAGTTCGTGAAGAGGTGTACTGACTGTTAGAGGATGGGCACTTGTGGACAACGTGATATGATGCCGATGCAGCCCATTCACTTCTGTGAGGTTTTTGACGCATGGGGCATCGATTTCATGGGTCCATTCCCTAAGAGTCAGGGATTTGAGTACATTCTGTTGGCCGTGGACTATGTTAGTCGTTGGGTTGAGGCTATCCCCGCCCGAGCCGCTGATGCGAGGACAGTTTGCCGATTTTTGAGGAAGCATATCATCACGTGGTTCGGGGTTCCTAGAGTTCTGATTTCAGATGGGGGGTCTCATTTCATCAACGACCAGGTGAAGGCCCTTGCTAGCGAGTTCGGTATAGACCATCGTGTTGCTACACCTTACCATCCACAAACGAATGGTCTCGCCGAGGTGTCGAACAGGGAGATCAAGACTATATTGCAGAAAGTCATCCGCCCTGACCAAAAGGATTGGTCACAGCTTTTGGACTCGGTCTTGTGGGCATATAGGACGTCTTTCAAGACACCATTGGGCACATCTCCCTTTCGCCTCGTATATGGCAAGCCATGCCATTTATTTGTTGAGCTGAGGCACATGTCACTTTGGGCAGTTACAGATATACTTATGGATCTAGATGGTGTAGGAGACCAGAGGAGGGCAAAGTTAGCAGCCCTGGAGGTGTTGAGAGATACCGCTTTCTCAAACAGCCTACAGTATAAGGAGCGAGTGAAGGACTGGCATGTCTCATATCAGCCACAAGCATTTTGAGATTGGACAGAGAGTATGTCTGTTTGACGCGAGGCTTCGTTTATTTCCAGGGAAGCTACAGAGAAAGTGGAAGGGACCCTACTTGGTCAGAAAGGTACACGACAACGGTAGCATTGATATATCCGAGTTGTCTTCTGAGAGTACCTTTCGAGTGAACGGCCAACGACTCAAGCCATTTCTAGATCATGAGCCGCGGGTCGTTGATCTTGCCCCTATTCATTTTGCGTGAGATGTGGTCTTTGACTCACATCTAATGCATCTCACGCCTGAGTTTCACTGATCTCCCGCCTTGTATAGATCTAGATGTCTATATCACCACATTCTTTAGTCCCACATCCCCTTCGTCATCTATTGATTATGCTATACTTAGGGTGCACTTTACCCTAAGTATAGGGGGGATGTGAGACCTTTGGGTATTTCTTTTGTTTCTTTCTACCCCTGTTTTGCTGCCTATATTTAGGGATATTTCACCCTAAGTATAGGGGGGGTAGACCCTGTACATTCTCCACTCGGTTTCCCTTAGTGTACAACCTGCTATACTTAGGATTACTTGATCCTAAGTATAGGGGGAAGACCCGAGATCCTCTTAATTTCTTATTTCATTCATTCGTCTTTGTATATAGCCTTTCTTTTCACTTCCCTATACCTAGCACGAGTTATGTCTTCTTCATCGCTCTTGACTCTGAGGACATCGTTCGAGCTAAGTATAGGGGGGTGTGTATATATTTCATATATACTTTAGCCATAACTCGTACTTTGTGTGAGTGTGTTAATAAATAAAATGGCTAAAAACCTGAAAAATCACAAAAATTAAAAATTTTTCATGTACATAAACTTCTTTTATTTTGCACATAAATAACTAGTGTACAAATTATTTTTGTAAAAATGTTTTCAAAAATCTTTTGTGTAAAGCTTGTGTAAATATTTTCTTATCAAAATTATGTATATAGTACAAAATTTTTCCAAAATGTTTTGAAAATCAAAAGTTTGCAAAAATCTTGTGTAAATGTGTGTAAATATCTTTTTGCAAAACTTGCACTTCATGCATCATCCATTCATGATTTCAAAACATTTTTCAAAAATTTTGCATGTTTGTAAAATTTGTGTAAATAGCATCTTTTGTACATATGTATATAGTTTTTCTGGATAATAGTTGACATTTAAACTAGCCTGGAATCAAATTGAGAAATGGAGCTTGATTAAGATCTTAATCCACCTAACTTCTAAGAGGAACCTTATAGGGCTTAGGTTTAAGGCTTTTCAGGTCCATGGTGACTTAATTCTTTGAGTCCACTAGGCTATGATCACATGTCATCTCAATGAGCCTAAGTAGAGCACTTAACAACAACACATGACTCATATAGATTATGGCTTTACTTGGACACCGGCACTATGCACCGAGCTCTCTACGGATGAGATGGTGAGGAGGCAGTCTTCTTTGACTTGGGGTAGCATATGAGGGTAGTACTTCTAGGCGGAACCTCTCTTCTTCTTTTAGTGAAGGAAGTGCGTCTCAACTTGGTCTGGTTGCCATGAGGTCTAACGACGGGAGTTGTGGGTTGCAATAAAGCTTCAAAAGAGGGATAGTCTACTGGCTCAAGAGGAAAAACTCCTTGTATATATGCTGCACTTGTACATGTTGTATAGATGCACTTGAAAAAAAATGCAAAAAGAAAATAACTCCAAAAAAGTGGTGGGTCTGATAGAAAATGATAATCCCACCAGAGTATGTATATAGAGTGCAATAAGCAAAGCTTGAGTTTCATGATCCACCTGATGTAGCTTGCAGCAGGGAGACTTGGCTACACTGGTCAAGCTCCCAAGGGTACTTGGCTACACTGGCCTTGACCCATTCTCTTCTTCCTCCTCTTCTTGAGCCGGTTGAACTTGAACTTAGAAGGGAATACCCCGCTCCTTGAGGAAAGAGTGGCCAGATTGAGGTCATAGAGTTACCTTGTTGGGGAGGGTTGTCAAGTTGCCATTTCTGAGGTGGAGAGCTTAGACTTCACATTCACAGGACAAGAAAAGATTCATGGTCTTCAGGGTTTGTGATTGATGACTTGTTCTGATCTGGAGCATTGAGGAGTCTTGGTTATAGAATAGTGGAACTTAGAGGCTGTTGAGTTTTAAACTTAAGTCCAAATAAGGTTCCGACACATTAATAATCCAAAGATCTGATCGAGCTCCATACCTTAATTTAATGAAGGCAAGTTTAATAATCAGCCTTGATCCATGTACATCCTCTTTTTCTTTATTTCTTTTTCACTTCTTTTTCAAATAAGTGTTTGCTAAGGGACTAGCAAAGTTAAGTATAGGGGGGTGATGAATACTCATTCATCACTCTTTATTCTTATATTTTAGCTACAAAAACCTTTGCAAATGCATGTATATAGTTGTAAATAGAAATAATTACCAAAAGCATGCATTGTGTAAAAAACTATAATTAGCATGTTTTTGTGCAAAAATAAAAGAATAAAGATTAAAAAGAAAAAGAGGGAAATATTTAGAATAAATATTGAGCTACCTAACCCAAGGGAGGGCTCAGCATGGGCCTGACCGCATAAAAGCCAAAGTAGAGGGAGATAGGGACTCATGTGTGTAAATATTTATGTAAATAAAATAAAGGTATTTTCCTCACAAAAATAGGCTTGTAAATATTTGTATATATTTATAAGTATAAAAACAAGATAAAAATATAAAAATCAAAAAAGAAGATAAAAACATCACTCACCATGTTAATAAACCACCCACCTTTATATTTATTTAGCCTTATAAATAAATAAAATTAATTTCCAAATTTTTTGTAAATATTCTATATTATATAGTGTAAATAAATAAAATAAAAACAATTAAAACAAAAACAAAATAAAAATAACAAAATTAAAAACATAATAATATATTGTAAATATACCATGTATATAAATGTACATATGTATTTATTTCACCTATGTATATAAATAATAAAAATAAAATAAAAATGTTTTTTATTCCTCATTTTATAATATAAATAAATAAAATATAAAATGGGAATAAAATTGTATAAAAATTAAAAATCAAAAATTAAAATCTTATACATTGTATATATACCTATATCTAACCCTTCTATGTACATACCTTATTTTTATTTCGAAGAATTAATTAAAAATCACTAAAAAATAGAAAAAATAAAAATAAAAATATTTCATGTTTTAACTTTTTCCTAATTCGGCCATTAGCTACCCTTAATTTCACTTCCAAAATTCAGCCACGTGGCCGCTACCCATTGGCCCTGGGGATTGTTGACCGCCAGGTCAACTGCCCCCCCCAGGACCACTTCCCACGGGTTAAGGCGCCCGACCCGACTTCCCTCTATTTTAGCGCCTAAACCCGATTCACCCTCACCTAATTCCTGGGTCCGATTCCTTCCTGACATATCCGAGACCCTCGCCGGAGCTACCGCATCGGGATCCGCGCTCCAGAACGCCCTACCCGCGCCCTTCTTCCCGGACCCTCCAGCGTATAAAGCTCCAGCTCTGCCTCCTCCATTCTCATCTTTGGCCATTCGTTCCATTCCCCAGTGAGCTCCAGTGTGTGCGTGAGAGTGACAACTCACTCCAGGTGTTGTCGCAGCGAGGAGAGGGAGCGGATTCCATTGATCCGGCGATCAAGCACCGCCGTGCTCCGCCCACAGCAGGAGCTCGAGCCTCAGAGGGAGACGCTCCTCGAGGCAATGACCCAGAGCACCGCCAGCTCGTCCCCAGTCTCATCGTCCACCCAGGTAGCCCCTTTAGCCCTTCTTTTTCGCTAATTTTAGATTACCCCCTTTTCGCTCCGCCGCCATTCACCGCCGATTCCGATCACACCCGACATCCGTTCGACCATCAGGCTTCGCCATAGCCTCCGCCTTCCTCCCGCGCACCTTCTCCATACCTCCATCCAACCCAGCTCGCACAGGAGCTGGGGTTCGAGCTCTTCCGTCTATCCCCCTCGCCGGAGCTCGTCCATATCACACCACCGACCACCTTCACCCACCTAACCGGGTCGAGGCAGTTTGCCCTCGACCCGCGAGCTATTTAGTCTATTTTGCAGGTTCATCCAAGCCCATCTGAGGGCTTGGACCATTGGGTCCAGCAGCTACAGCTCCGCCGACCTTGTCGGAGCTCCCTAGAGCTCGGCTGGGTCATCGGAGACCCTCATCAGACGCGGAGGCCCACGCCAGACCTTTTGCGATCACCAGCGCCCCGCGAGGAGGCTCGGAGCGAGAGCACTGGGCCGGCGAAGTTCGCCGGCCACCTGTTCTTCGAGCATCTTCCCCGACCGTCCAATCATCCTCGACCTCCAGTTTGCATCTCGTCCGTCCACTTGAGGAGGCCCCGTCACCGTCATATCCTTGGAGAGGAGATCCGGACCGCCCGATGCGAGAGGGTTAGCCACCTACGTTTTTCACCGTTCGATCCCCCACGTGGTGATGCCTCCGCCGTCGGATTCGCCCGAGGAGCTTAGCCTTGGAGCGCCAGCTGTTCTTCACCGTCCGATGCACCACGTGGCGCGCATCCATCGACTCCATTAATAAAGGGGTAAATATTACTTAGGCCCCTTCTTGTTTTGTCTTTACTATTGAGTCCTGTAAATATTTTAGATAGTTGTTTAGTTTTTGGGATATTTGCATAGAGAACCCTTCACTTTATTTCCTTTGCATTTATGCCCTTGTGTGTTATGTGACACGTGCGTCGACACGTGACTTTCTGGTGTATTTGCATTATATGCCCTATAGTTCTGAGTTGTTAAGTAATGAATGAAAACTTTTTAGATATTGCATTTATACCCGTGTGCGTATTGTAATTGAGCATGTGCGGATATTTTTGGGTTATTTGCAGATAAGCCCTCGGACTTTTGGTACCTGTTACCAAATAGTCCAGAGACTTATTTTTATTACATTTGGGTCCCTGAGTGCCCCAGGCACGTGCGACGCACGTGTTTACCTGGGATTTTTGCACCAGACCCCTCAGAACTTCGGGTATTTGCACTTTGGTCCCTGTGCACAGTACCCTCTTTCCATTTTTGAATAAAATAGCAAACCACCTCCAAATTTGATGAAAATTGGACACATGGCTCCTGCCATGATGTAAAATTTTCTATAAATTTTGGAGACATTTTAGACACTGTTTGATATTTTTAAAAAATCAAAAACATCTAATTTCGTTACTGTCTAACTTTAAAAATAATAAAAAAATATTAAAATTCATCTAAAAATTACAAAAAAATTATTTACTCTTTGTCTTTGCTTGCTTGATTTTCTAGCCAATTTTGGCTATTTTTCATTAGTTAAAACACCTAAAAATTGAAAAACACTTAAAAACTTATAAAAATTCTAATAAATAAACCAAAAACCCAAAAATCATAATTTAGGTGCCCAAATTTTCCTTGTTTTCTTATCTTTACAGGAAAATTACCTCCCGGCTAATTTGGGGCTTCTACATATTTTATCTAGGTCCCTCTAGCTCGGCTGAACAGTACCTACATTTTCAGTCATTGTTTTATTTTTAGAAAATTAAATAAACATCAGAAAATCCCAAAAATTCACTAAAAACACTAAAAATTATAAGACGCACAAAAATATTTTTATTTGAATTTTTTGTTTGATTTTTAGTGCATTTAATAAATTGTTGAAGTGTGTTGTTTAGTTGCTTTTCTCATTTTCTTAATACATTAAAAAAACCAAAAAAATATAAAAATATTTAAAAACCACCAAAAACCCCTTTGTATTTCTTTTTCTTTTCTTTTTGACTACTTCGTAGGCCTCAAGGTCAATTCGTGCTCCTTGTGTTCGACCCTGGTCGCTATACCAGGTTAAATTAATAGCAAGACCGCTACCGTATTCGATTTGATTTTTATTGATTGGTGGTCTCTTCTTTTTCTTGATTGGCACGTCTGAGTGATTGAGGTCGCGACGACCATCTTAGATATACCTGATTACCTTAGTTGCTCGGAATTTCGTGCCATCACTATACCAGGTTAAAATAATAGCAAGACCGCTACCGTGTTTGATTTGATTTTTATCTTTAATTGGTGGTCTCTTCTTTTTCTTGATCGACCTAGCTGAGTGATTGAGGTCGCGACGACCGTTTAGTACCTTTACCTTAGTCGCTTGGCTGGTTATCAACCCTCAACGTCTGCAACTGACTCCAATAGCGTAGACTGAAATATGTAAGATTTCTGTATAGATTTTACTGTTTTATCTTTAACTTATCGACTAAACGAAGTCTTATAGTATATATTATTCAATCATTCTCACTATATCAACCATATTAATATCATAAACTATAATTTTAGATTTACCTTTTACTATTTCAACTAACTTCTTTTTATTTTGCTATTGATAGATTTAAAATTTTATTAATATTTATTCCTCTCATTTCTTCAGGTACCTGCCATCTTTACCTTCATGGATCATCCACTTTCAAGAGTTGAATTCCCTATATCTCCAAAATAGTTTAAATTGTTGTTTTATTGTAATTTGATTACGAACTATGCAGTCTCTACGTCATCTGTTGAACAAAACCTTAAACTTTATATCTTAGCTTAAATTTCTCTTTCTGCAAAAACAAACATTTCGAAGAAAATATCTTTTCCTCTTTCTAAATGATTCTAGACCTTCAGTTCTACCAACAAGGTATGATTTTTATTCTCTACTATATTTATCTTTGCAATAAAACTTCGAAATTGTTATTAGCATACCTTCCTTGCTTTCAATAAATCTCAGTAATAAAAATACGACCTCCTTTTATATATACCTTTTAATAATAACCAAATATAACTTTCTACTTCAGATAGTATTCTTTTTACAATACATACAACATAATCAACAAAGTAATAAATTTTATTTTCTTCCCGACGCGAAGCGCGGGCATGCTTCCTAGTCTACTCCTAAATTCCAGGGTTTAAGTGATGGGTCCTACTGTTCTTTACTTTAATATTTCTGGCAATGTTCAAACAAAAAGTTGTTATAAAAAATATGTTAATCATAAATATTATTAAGATAACAAAAGACAATCATCACATCACTTTTATCATCTCTATCCTCTCAATCATCCAAACACCTTGTAGAGGTTGAGTTAATTAAACTATTGTCATTTGTATATTAATCTTTAATATAATGGAGAGGATGTTGCTCTCTCTCCAAGTTGTTCCAACTTTAAAATTTGAAAGATAAAATATCTTTAGTATATTACAAAGAAAATATGATTTGGAGAGACATGTACAAGATAAAATATTGACGGGACCATATATGTAAAAATATCTTAGAGAGACATTATGTAATGTCAGTTCATGTAAACTATATAAAAACGCCTAGAAACTTATATTTGTAAAAATAAAGTTATTACTATAAAGTCTCACATACATGTATTATAATATGGGAAAAGGGAGGCTACATCCATGTGTAGGTAACTTTCCTACATCCACCCTTTTTCCCTCAATTTTTTTAATTTTTTTTGAATTAAATCTTTTGGGGATTTAGATCACAATATATCACCATTGCATCATTCAATTTTCAACTTATTTCGAGACGTCTAACTCATCCATCATGAAAGTCAATTTTCAACGACCTTAGATTTGTTGAAATCGCCCCCTTCCAATGGAAATATTAGGAATGCATGTTTTACATGAAATTTGAAATACACATTTAATAAAGTCCCTAAGGATCTATTTAAAAAAAAAACAAAAAAAATGAGGAGAAAAGAGGTGGGGGTAAGAAAATTACCTACACTTGGATGTAGGCTCTCCAATCCCGTATAATATATAGTAGATGTAAGTAAAAGCTGTTGTGTGTAGTGGAGTGTATCCAACAAAAGTTTAATAATGTGATCTACAGAAAAAAAACTCATGCATTGCGCATTAAGAATTGCATATTCTCATCAACTATAATGTCAAAGATCCTCTCAATTGTCATCACAAAATAGATTGGCACCTATCATGAGCAAGTGCCTCCCTAAATAAAATCGGAGTCTTCCTTAAAGATTGACTTGCTAAAGATTACATAGCTTAATGCATCTGAAATACATGTCCATTGGAAATATCAGAATATTAAGGGGCCATTCATTAAAATTGACCAAGCTTTTGACTCAGTAATAGTGAGTCAGTGACTTCTTTATGATATGGGGATGTCTTGGAGAGTTACCTCTTGGATAAATTGGATCCTTTGTATTAGTGAACTTGATACTAGAATTAATAACGATACCAAAACCTTTGCCCCCTTCAAGAAGACTTACTTTCCTATGTCATGAAACTTTTGTAAACAAAGTATGCAACTCCTTCATCAGAATGGTGGGATCCTATACCCCGTTCATAAAGTCCCGCGGAGATTAAAGACTCCAAAAATGATCGTCTTCTCCACTTGGCTTCCATTCAATGAGAGTATGCTCTTACATACAAGCCTTCAAAAGAGAGGATTCAATCATCTTCTTCCCAGCTCACACCCTTCAACCAAAAGCAACAAAGTCATGATATTGAAATCTAACTTCAGACTCCAGATTCAGAATCAAAATCAGTGGGCAAGGCTTTTCGATGGCGCCTCGTTCAAAGGTTGGACCATATGTATTCTTGTGCGTGAACAATATTAAAATGGCGTGCTTTATGGATGCGTGAACTTAATTGCAGAGTGTTCCCTACTGAGTTCTCTCGGATGTGGTGCAGATGAAAGGAGATTCTCCCCACTATCTCGTGTTTAAACATTAACAGAATATATAAAGAATCTTAAGATATTTGCCTTTATGTAGATTTGTCTACCTGCATATACGTATCCTATTTGCCTTTACGTGGATTTGCCTGCCTGCATGTATGTATCCGGATTTTGTAAGGGTTGTATACCGATGGAATGACGAGGTTGTCTTTTCTTTTCTACTTTTCTGAAAAAAGAATCAGTGATGGGATGAGATCTGGATTCATCTGTCTGGTTGGAAAAAGAGACACTGCAACAATTAAGAGCTGTAGTGATGTTTTTTTGTTAAGAGCAGAATAACATGTCATTAAACTTCTCTTGACAATTTCATGATTCATTCTTAGAGTCATTGCCATATAACCTGTTGTTTAATTTTTAGCAACAATTACTAACCATTGAGAAATTTAAAACCACAACGAATAAAAATTGTCATGAGATTAAATTTGATAACGAATAAAAACTGGTGACATTTGGATGTCCAGGATTTTTTTGTGTCACTATATAGAGCTTATTATTTGACTCTTTTTATATATAACAACGCTTTTTTTCGTCACTATTTGTAGCAATGCTAACGAATAGTTTGTCATTAAAATAAAGTATATGATTTATTTATCATTATATAAATTAATAATACCATTTATTTATTGACCACGATTACATATATTGCCTAATAATATAAAAATTAGATGTTCTTCAAGGTTGTTGCTAGAAAAATGTTGAAGATGATTTCAATACTTAAAGAAATTTGATAATCCATTTCAACTTCTTTTTTTCCTGCCGTTGAAAGAACACGGTTAAGGAAAGATGGAAGATAGGAACTGCAAAATGTCAGTATTCACTGCTCATAGAAGATTATGAAGCTGAATTTTGAAACTAAAGCAAAATGATACTGTAAACACTAGTCTTGTTGGTTACAAAATCATACATGAAATATCCATCCCACCAAGCTACAATCGAATAACAAGCTAATCATATCTTTTCATCAAATTAGGTCATGAGGTTTTTTGCCCCCATTTTTTAAATCATGATAATTTAGATTCGAGTAAATATGAATGCACATAATGTTAAAAAAAGTTAAAAGAGAAATCCAAATTGGATGCACACAATGCATAACATGGACAGTTGTGATGTTCATAACGGGCCCTACTATCTTTCCAATCAAAGTAAATGATCCTTTGACCAGTCCACAAGGGCACTAACTAAGCTCTAACCAATTATCTACATCCTAACAATGTCAATTTCGAATTAAAACAAAAATTACCAACACAATGAAAATGCATCATATCAGTTTCCATCACAGAATTGACTAAAGCCAAGATGAATTCTGACAAAACTTTAACTTTCACATAATCTAGGAGTTGACAACAATGCATAACATGCATAAAGATTTATATTTCACAGATACATACAATGAAATTATTATTCATTAAATTCTAGAGCAATTGATATAGTTCGTAATATTGATGTGGTGGAAAAAACAACCGTGTGAAAGTGGCAATATACTACATCCTGCAACTTTGATTTCTCTTTAATTGTGGCCACCATTGTTCATGAGATCCAAATTTCGTGTTCTCAAGCTAAAACTATAGTTCCAGTTCCCACCATTTTACAATCAAATTTTTGTAAACACGTCGTGGCATTGTCCAATTTGTATGCACTTTCTTTTTATTTTGTTATTAACGTAAATGAAAATTTACAAACCAATCCGTCACTTTCTTAGGTAGCACATGTTCTAGATGAGACTAGTACATTTTCTTCGTCAACATAAAAGAATAACTGATGTAACGGGAAGAAATCAAAGCTCTTTCATTTCTAATATGATCACTTTAGATACTTTGTCTTAATGGTCAGATCCTTCACAAGGAGAATGTTCATAAAATTGCATGAAATGCAAATCAAATAGCATAAGTTTCTGGACCTTGACTTAAACTGTGCAAACTCCAAGATTCGGATCTTCAGGACTCAAATTGCTCTGTATGAAATGCTCGATTAGAGTTGGGTGTATGGTCGAGCTTGCTAAGGCGAATCCCTTCTCGCAGCACCACCCCTCGCAGAGAAGAAGCTTCATAAGGGGGCAGCACTGCCCCTCATAGAGAGGTTGTCAGTGTTGGAATTGGGGGTGAAGTTGAATATCATTGGGAAGTTGCAGCGTGACACGACAAAGGGAAGCACTGATGAATAGTTGAAATCGAGGAGGGATCCTATCATTCGGTCTTGGAGAGTCTACGGTGCCCGACAAGTCGGGTCCGACAATCATTGTGTCGACCTCTCTCCCAGCTCTCAGATATCCTCAATTCAATGCATCAATAATTAACCCACAATAATGCTTAAATAGTAAATAATAGTGAGCTAAAATTTATTATACCTTACAAAATGATATGTATAGTATCCAATTGTAGAGGTCGAACCACAAAGGAGCAACGAAGATGTCCACAAAATTGACAAAATAATCAATAAATGTTTTTTGCATTTTTATAGGGATGTTTTATTTTTTTGAGTTTTTAGTATTCCATATTTTTTTGGATATTTACTTTTATAAATTTTATTTTTTATCTTTTTATATTTTCTGATTTTTTAGTCTTCTTTTTAATACAAGTAATATGTATATATGTATATAAAGAAATTATAAATAATGTAGATAATATATATCATAAATATATGCAAAATCTAGAAAATACTCTAAAGAACGATTCATTTTATTTTTTAAAGGGTTTTAATGTTTTTTTGGTATTTTTAACAATATTATTATAAGTATATATAACAATTTATAAAATATAGGCTCTGATATATATAGATATAAATGCTCAAAATGGATAAAATAAAATGTTTTTTTATCTTTTTATATTTTTCTATGTGTATATAATTTTTCTTATAATTTTGGTTTTTTTATATTTTTAAATGATTAAATTGTCAAAACAATGAGTAATAGTAATAGATTGAATTGTTTTGGGATTTAAAAATAGACAAATATCCCAAATTTTGTGCTCAATAGCAATCATCATCATTCTCTAGCAGATTTTATGTTGAAGGTTCTGTTTGATTGTAAGTGCAAGTTTTATTGTTAAACTATTTTCTAATCAATATATTGTACACATGCATCGTAGTTTTGGATCTCTTTCTCCATGAGAGATAAAATCTTCCTTTATGAGTTGTTCGAGGAAGTGTACAAGTTGTATGAGAGGTTGTGCTACCATTGGTTTAAGGTAACGCTGGGATAGTGGAAGCAAGCTTTATCGAAACAACAAACAGGAAAACCTAGAAGAGGGGTCTGAATTGTAGTTTTCACCTGCTTGGGTTTCCACATAAAAATCATTATGCACATTGTGGTTCGAATCTCTCCGATTCTATCTCTATGATTTGTAAATATTTTAATTGAATATTGTTATTATGATTATTGTATACTACAAGTTCACATCCCCCGCTCCCATATATGTCGAACTCTCAACTTCTCTCTCTTGTGCTTTGGCTTGCTAAGACCTAAGTATGGGGGGATTTCTTTCCACCTTCCCTCTTTTCTTCATCTTATCTTTACTCACTATGAATTATGACTTCTCACTTTTTGATCTATGAGGACATACCTCGAACTAAGTATAGGAGGATGTCGTATATATCTCATGTATACTTTACGCATAACTCGTACTCTCACTATTTTCTATATTATAAGGTCCAGAATAATAATCCTATTCCTGCTTTCTTGATAGACCATTAAAAATCTTAAAGTGGTGTATATTTTTAAAATATATGAAAAGATGCATATATTTAAAACCACAAAAAATACATATTTTCAAAATTAAATATTTAAAAAACATTGCATATTCGCAAAAAGCTTGAAAACTAGAAATATATATGAAAAATGATTTCAAAAATCTTGCATAAATCTTTGAAACTCAAAAAACCATCTTACACAAGGATTTCTATATGCATATCATTTTTGCATTTCATGCATTTACATTTGCATCTTGTGAAAAGTTATAGGGTTCTAAATCAAGCCTTGAAGCTTAATCATGACCGTAGTTCGTTTAATATTAAAGAAACTTCATTAGATTCTAGAATATAGAAGCTTCAAGTTACCTTGACTTAATTCTCCGAGTTTCCTAGGAAAAGGCTCAGTCTTCGCCCTTACTGTCTAAGTAGATTGCTTCACATCATAAATATAAATCTTGATAAATGAGTGACTATGAATTCTTGCGCATGACACTTAGCTAGACCTAAATGGGGGCTTAAAAGATAAACCCAATACAAGATTAGTACATATACGATTGCTTTGTCATGCATGGTAGCCTATCAGACCATGGGAATTGCAAATACCAGTTTATATATGACTTCCTCTATTCGAACATATACTTAACGAACAGAGTAGTGGGTTGGAACAATGTTTTGTTGGTTGAAGGTGGAAGCGAGTGGATAATGGTCTAGGGGTAATTGTTGATAAAATTCCAATATCTGCAAGCATTTTCAATGACGATGTTAATGGCTTCAGTGGGGTCACTACGACATGATTGACCTTGCTAATGACAATAAACAATAATCAAATCCATGAACCCATCCAGCCCTTGCGCCTCGTCCGCATTGAGCTGAAACAATGCCCGCCTGGCCTCAGCCTCCGAGAACTCTCTCACCAGCGTCCCCGCCTCCACTCCAAACAATTACGAGACTCCCCTCGCCTGCCAACCCTACCCAGATCAGGATCTCCGCTTGCCAAAGGCCTGAAAGTGTGATCTAAGGTCATCCCCAACATCCCTGTCCCCCTCAACCGCCACCCCTCCAATAGAGATAGAGTGTATCAGATTCCTGCACCTTCTCCTGCTAGCCATGGATGAGGAATAATCCGTTAGCACTTTGCCATTTAATTGAGATGGTGTTAATGCAACCATTTCTCACGACTGTTAGTTTTTCTTCGTCCACCAAATAGAGGAGAGAATCCAACTTCTAAAAATAAAAAATATAATAAATGCAAAGTAAAAACAGTACAAAGCAAAATACTCGATCCACTAGTCTAGTTCTTACAAAAAGAAGACAACTTCATCGATTAAGTTTTAACTAAGGAGACATATCTATACTAGTTAGGCTCCAAACATCCCATTTTTATTTTCATCATTATTTAGCCTTAGATGGAAATAGCTTATTTCCCGAGGAAAGAGTTGCTAGGTAGAGGAATCTAAGGGTTCCAAGCCATTGATTGGTCGTTCAAATCCTGATTTTCTAAGACCTAACACATCTCACACATAGTATAGACAATCTACCATTTAAAGAGTATGCTTTATGAGTTGCTAGATCTTAGTTGAATTTAAAGCACAATCTGTATATAGAGTGGAACATAGAGTTTGTTGAATATAAAATCCTAACTCTAAAGAAGTTCCATCAAACCATTAGTCCATGCGTCCGATCAAGATCCATTTCTATTTGTTGTTCAATAAACTTCGTATGGAAGCTAAGTCCATTTCACCCACATTTGCTATCTTTTCTTGAATACGTATTTCCTAAGGGACTAACATATCTTAAGTGTATGGGGTTGATGAATCCATGTTTCTACCACATACGAATCGAAAATAGAGCTAAATATTTTAACAAATATAGCCATGCATGAAATAATATCATTTTCTTGTAATTTCATTCTTGAAAATAAAAGCATAACTTAGCTCTCAAAAAGACCTAAAAATATGCAAAAGTAAAACCCAAAATAAATAAGAAAATATAAATTGCATAAGTGCATATTGGTACATATTGTCCAAGAAATAAAAGTGATTAGGTCCAAGGGCTTGTCCAAGGACCTTCTCATGACCCTCACCTAAAAATTAAGGTCATAGGTCTTGGTTGACTCCATAAAAAGTAGGAGCAATAAGGAAATAGGAACAATATTTCTTTGTACATAAAAACTATAGAATTAAATATATGCTCATAAATATACAAGCTTCAAACTTTTCTATCATTTTACTTAACTCAAAATGGTTTAATTTCTTTTCAGTAGTCAATAAAAATATAAAGAAAAAGATATAAATATTAGAAAAATATCCATTATGGTTGTCAAATGAAATTAAATCACTTTTCCAATTTGCATGTATTCTAAATTTTATATCTAGAGCATTGTGATGAATCTCAGATTTATCACTCTAAAAATGACGAATTAAGATCAAATCCCTAAAATTCATTGGCATTTCTTCATTTATTTTGCATAATTAGCATTCATGCATGTAATAATAAGAATTTCATTTTATCGCTCATTATTGCATAAAATAAGAAGCCAAAAATCTCAGTCCAATTGACCTGTAAAATAGCCTAACTTCCTTCATTTTTAACTAATTCATGCTAACTCCAAATGACCTGAAACCATCTCCATTGTGTACATATTACTAACAAGAATAAATGAAAAATACAAAAAAATCATTAACCTTAATAAGTGGACCAAAAACCCAAACTCTAATTGTAGGATCCTAAGAATATAACATTGATATCTTCCTCATACAGTGTCTGATTTGATCCTACTCACTTTTGAACTAATGTACATTCAATTACCTTCAAAACAAGACCAAGTTCAAGTGAATCGGAACTCATTATGTGAAAGTTGGGGGTTTGGGCCTCTTTTGTACATTTTGTGTTTTAGCGGCTTTTGACCTATTATTTTATGTACATAATTAACTCATTTTATTTTATTTCTTTATAATTTATTTTCTTTGATAAAAGTTTTATTAAAATGCAAAAAATCAAATCCAAATGAGCTTGAATTAAAGAAACTAATTGAGTCTGTCTTCACTGACAGTTTGTACAAAAGTTGTTTTCGTATTTTATTTTATTTCTCCTTTTTCTTAATCAATAAAAATCCAAAAAAATATATTACTTTGTAAATATTTATCTGTGATATTATCATATTTTTTGAATTTTTATCTGGTTTAAAATAATAAAAAAATGATAAAACTCAAAAATCAAGGTATTCTATGTACATGGAGTACCCCAAAAATATCACTTTATGCAAAATGACCGATTTTGTTTTTGATTACTTCATGAAAGTTGTAGATCTCATTGAGACAAGTAACTTTCATGAAGAAAATTTTTCGATCCAAGGTCGTTTTCTATTTTTTATTTATCTTTGTATTTTTATTTTCGATTTTTCTTGTGGTGACACGTGGCAGCTCCTGGAGCCGCCACGTGCCACCCATTTTTAGCCCTTTTATATATTTATTATCATTTATTTTTTTTAAAATAATAGCCACGCACGTGCCATGCACGTGCTCCACCCGCCCTTCCCACTGTACGCCACGTGGCACCTTCAGGGTCGTCCGATCTCGGCCGATCGGACGACACCTGTGCATCACTTTCCTCCATCATCTTTCCCAATCGGGTGCCGCCGCCCCTCCGCAATCTTCGCCGACGCCACTCCTCATCACCTCTGCGAATCTTGCGCACATCACCGGATCCCATCTTCCCCTCTTCTCGCGATGCCTTCCAAACCGAGCTTCACCGCTCCGCGTTTCCCGCTCGCTCTTCCATAACCAGCTCCTCCCTCAACCCTTTAAAGCTCTGCCACCCACCTCCGTTGAGCGGCATCCGCCGATATCCCCAAATCGAGGAGGGGCGGTGCTCACAGCACCTCTCCTCCCTCTCAATCCGGCGAGGTCCGAGGGTCCCCCCCTCCCCCGTTGACGCGCGTCTGCCATTGCTCTGGGCCTCCTCTATCGAGCCAACGACGTCGCCTTCATCAACTCCTTCTCCGCAAACGGCCAGAAGCCTTCACGCCTCATCCCCCAGGTACTTCCCCTTTCGCATATCCTCATCCACCCCCCCAGTCGCACTCGCTTCGCAATCCCTCTGTTCCTCTGCCACTTCGCGTCATCCCCCAATCGCATATCCCTTCACCTGATCAACACCTCCGTCCACCTGCTCATCCCCTAGACCTCTGCTGTCGAGCCCTAACGCCTGCAACTCAACCATGCATCGTCGTATCACTGCCTTCAACACCAAGCAACTCCGCCTTTGCAACGTGCTCGCAGCCTCCTATCCTGGAAGCCCTCCGTCCCGACTCCACCTTCTGTCAGGATCTCTCCTCCTTGGCTTCCGTCGCCGCACCACTGTGGTTCACCACTGACAACGCAATTGCCAAATGCCTCCGCCTCCCTCCATCAACGGCTCAGCCATCCACTCCACAACCCGCCTCGTCGCATCCTCGCCGAAGACACCAGCCAGGAGTAACCATTCCCCCTATCTCCGCCTCCACTATCCAATGCCGCTCCGCCCGCGCCGCTGG
Organism: Ottelia alismoides; assembly: GCA_037367405.1. NCBI lineage: Eukaryota > Viridiplantae > Streptophyta > Magnoliopsida > Alismatales > Hydrocharitaceae > Ottelia > Ottelia alismoides. Next base: position 426,883 of record JAZKJV010008980.1, on the reverse strand, counting down.
GGGCTGACCCGAGACCTCCCCATTTAAGGTGCACGTGTGGGGAGGGTCCCGTGAGGAACGTCAGCCCCACGGAGGAAAAATTGCAGCCACATCCTTGGCATTCAACATTATTGCCAAAGCCTCCCCCATGTGATCATCACGTGTGTGCGAAATTTGTAAAAAACACCCTCAAGTTCTGCCATATCAGGCAGGACGCCCCGCCACCAACGGTCACGTGCTTCGTACGTGACTCTCTAGGAATTTTGCAGTTAACCCCTCGGGTTCTGGTAATTCAACTTCAGTCCCTCTATGCATATTTTTTTAATTTATTTATTGTGATTGCAAATAGACCCATGTGTTCCCCCTTTATTTTTAACCTCTACATCGCATCCTTTTATTTATTAAAAATACGCATTCTGTTCTCTTAATTCTCTACATCATGGCATGTTTGTGATATTTTTATGGTCTGTGGTTAATTATTAATCATTATTCTCGTGGAAAATTGCATATTTTACCCATTTTGTGCCTAAAAATTCATAAGTAATTAACCATAGCTCTGAAAATTACCAAAAATTCACGGATCATAGAATTACTAGTATTTGACATCGTGCCCAAAAAGAATTGCATTTGCATTCTTATAAAAATCATTTTGCATATTTCAATCTTTAATTTTTAATACGCATTAAATCTCATATTTTTAAGGTTTAGGATTTTTCTGAGATCAATCACCTAGTGATAGATCTTGGATAATTTTATCCCTTGAAAATAAATAGGTTTAATATTTATTATAATTAATTATTGAAATTCACTTTGTTTGAATTCATAAATTCATAAAATATTTATCTTGCATCTAAAAATTTCAAAAAATTACACTGCATTTATTTCATCATAACTGACATCTCGACCAAATTTCATAATTTTTGGACATGGTTTGATTGATCTTTACATTTTAGTCCCTAAAATTGGTCTCATTTACATTTGCATTCCAAAATTGCATTAAAAATACAAAAAAATACTGCATTAAAAATCGTGCATGAACTATGATAGACAAAATTCTAGGTTGTTCCTTTGCCTCCTTGAGTTTGACCTTGGGACTTGACCAAGTAAAATAAACATAAAACCTCATTGATTAAATATTAAAAAATTTTTATGGTAATTTCTTGATTGATTCTGAGTTCCCGCCTACAATGAAATGACAAATTTAAACGATAATTCATGCAGATTAACTTAGAGTTTTCACGGTTCGTAAGATGGCATCATTGCCGGGGAGGCAAATGGCTTAGAGTTTGTCTAAAAAAATTTAGTGTTCGATTTTCCTTATTCGGGTAATCTGATCCCCGAATTTCCACTGCATATTTTACATTTTTTCAACATTTATTTTATTTTCAGAATTTATTCCCTTATTTTTTTTGATTAATTTTTGGGTCACTCTCTTACATTTTCTCTCTTATTTTTCTTACGAGGTACCCTACGTACGTTGAGCGGTTTCTCACAAAATCGACACATCTTCACCGACGCTCGAAAAAACCGTAATTAAATTAAGATCAAGTCGAGTCGTGAGAGAGCGTCGAGTCTAGGATTTATTTTCTGCAATTTTAATTTTTGTATATATCTTCTCATTTACAACGGTGTTCATTTGGACTCTCATGTGTGAAAAAAGACCTCAAACTTTTTATGTGGTGTGTCGTAGCATGTTTTACTTTCCGGTGAGGGTGGGGCCCGACTTGAGTGGCTTGTAGGTTAGACATGCACATACTGCTATTAGAGCTTCTAGAATTTTCTGATTGCGCTCGTAGAATCTAGGACCACACTGCAGTTTAATTGAGACGCGCATTAGTTCATTCAACTTAGTCAAAAATATAACTCATTTCTTCCCGACTAATAGAACTTTATGCTAGGTGCGGTTTTTGTCGGTTTACATTCATACAGATCAATTTTTCAATTCTTGTATTACATCCCACATGGAGATTGCGAAGAATCACTATAAGTATTCTATCTGAGCATACATCATTGTTTCATGTGCATCAGCTTTTCTCAAATTTCTCCCTCCTGTTTTGTCACATAATTTTAAAGAAAATTAGGACTGGACGGTAGACATGTATTTGTGCTCACCTAAATAAATTGGGACTGTTAAATAGAGCTGACTTTAATTAACGCATAAAATCAAGAATTTTTGTGGGAGAGCAACCCCTTCCTTGGATTCATGTATTTGTTTGAGTGAGCGAGAGACGACACTTAAGGTTAGAGCCCAGTTCCGGAATCTTCGTTCAGACTACTGATTCTAAAATGATTAGCTACTTCTCAGTGAGGAAATAATGGGTAGCTGGTAAACGGTCTGGATTTCCTTAGCAGAGTGGGTGGTTTAAAGGACATTGTGTAAGGCTCCGTCCTTAAGTAACACTTGTAGTTGTTTTACGGTCCGTACTTATACCCATACTGGCTGAAAGTGGATGCAATTAGTCGTAAGAATTCAGCCTATTCTTTAAGAAAATTTCCAGCACCTAACAGCTCGCTAATAATTTTCAAAAAATGATTTATCACCAACTAAAATTGAAAAGATCATTACCGAACTTTTGCGGCTTCATTGTGTGTGTTGGTGAATTGAGGTTTGATTTGTGTTTGCATTGATGTGCGTGAACCGATTTTGAAGATAAAAAACCGCACACTTGTGCCATCACTCTCCTTGATAAAAATTTTCTTCTTGTGAATATCATGTGCGCTTGCACCGAGATCAACCATGTCGATTCATCATCAACCTCCTTTGACAAAGACAGACAATGATCTGAACATCCATCTGATCTATACTACAAAAATGTATGTCTCAGTTAGACCCAAATCATCTAAACCCTCTTCTCTCAAGAATCTTCCAACATTTGCGGGAGACTTTCACTCTCTGATGAATCTAGCCCCCTCGATGAATTCCAAGCCATTTTGCTTGAATCATCCGATCAAAGTCACCACAACATCATATTTTTCAACTCCACCACTTGTGACCGTACATGATCAATTGCCATCTTGGGATGACCTGACTTATGTCAGATTTCTTTCTAGAACCCAAGAGCCATTTGAATAACAAAACATCAAAACAAACGACTGGCAGCAATATCGACCCAACCAACTTCATTCATTCCTCACAATTTTGTTGGGATAGGTCAACACTACACAAATCCACATCTTTCCTTGACCATAGGGAATAATAAGGAAACCCGATCACAACAGATGGAGAGGCCCTCACCTAATGATCAACCATATTGGATTGACCCTAATGATCAAGTCCCTATTAACCAACCAGAATACCACTCCCTCGATCAACCTACACATACAGAGGACCAGACTGATGACATCAACACATATGAACCATGTATGACTCCATTGTTTGGGGATACGATCAATCATGACCATGGAAGTAAACTCTACTCAACCAGCATTGCATGCCTGAGTCACGGCATGATGAGTATGAGACCTATAGATTCTAGGAAAATCCTTCCACTGAGCAGATTCCTTTCATAATTTTTTAGGAGAAATTTTCAGAAAATAATAATCGTATATTGGATATTTCAAGAGAATCTCCTCTCAGCTCATATATGAAAATGGAAGATGAAATTACTGAATCTCAAATTCAAAAACGAGAGCACACACTGACTGCTCCCATGATTAATCATGAAAAGTTTTTGGAGGATGCTATTTCGAGGATAAACAAGATGTATGAATTAATGGAGGGATAAATTTAAAAATTTCCTAGACCGACTAATTTCATTCTATGGTAGCTCGGATATAAAAATGGATGTTGAAAAGATTGAATCTCCTATTGAAAACCCGGAGGATATTTAGAAACTGATAGACTATGTTCACCCTAGGGACGACTCTAACAACGACACCTCTGCCTATTACTCCCCTAGAGACAACTCTGAATCTTACTCAACATATCTAAGCTCCTCCTCATCTAGGGAACACAACTCATCTACACACCACACCGAAAAGACCAAAAAAATCGAAAAAATCGAAAAATTCATAAAAATTGAAACTGAAGAAGATTTGAAGAATTTGGATCCTACTCTAAGGGAAGTATTGGAGAAAAGACTGATTTTTGAACTTCCCTTAATACATGCCATTGAACACTTCTCCGATCTTAAAGGATTTGTAATGAGCAAATTAATGATGAAAAAGTCGAGCATGATAAGAACAAAGACTGAAAGACTTATCTTGTCAATGGTCACCTTTTTGGTGTTGAGGAGAAAAACCAAGAGCCGTATAGTGAAGCGGTTGCCCAGATTTGACTGTGGAATCAAAGACAATATTTAACCATGCTCGAATTGATGACGACTCACCAATCAATATCCTCCCGACCTTTGTATTTGACAAGCTCAAACTCGGACCTATTAGGAAAATAAGAGAGATCGTTCAACTAGTTGATCGATCCATAAAGCGTCTGAGAGGAACAGTTTCAGTCATCATTACATTCTAAGGTGCTCCGCTTAAAGTGGACTTCACGATCATTGATATTGAGCATCAAAGAGAATTTACCCAATCTCCAATCATTCTTAGAAAGCCATTCTTAGCATTGACTAAGGCAATTATTGAGTGCGAGACTCTTGAAATCAATTTTACAGCATTGGGAGCACTTCGATCTCACCCCAGTCTTTGAGGAAACACGATATTACGAGGCTATCCACGAAGCCATCAACAACTGTAACCACCAAACAGTAGAAGAGCCCTACCCCGCTACTACACCTGAGATAACGGATGTTGAAGAGACTATTGGTTTAAAGACTCTCCCCCTGTTCCATTTCCCTTTTCTCTCACCATGGGAAAGGGTTTCTATTATGATCCTGAGACATGTGCATGGATGCATCCCGAGTCGGCCGAAATCTTCTCTGACCACCTTGACCAATTCAATCCTACTCGAGAGTGCACCAATGTTAAGAAATCTAAGAATAAATACGCGTGACGTGCACTGACTAAGGAGGATTATTTCAATGGTTATTCATATGAAGACTCAATTGTCAACACCTCACTCCAGGACCAGCACCTTCACAGACAACAGGAAACAAAATGGCTGCTCCTTCATCTAAACAGAAAGTCACCTTTGATATGCTGAAAAAGGAATCGTCTGATGAATCCTCATCAGGTCCAGAAAGGGTAATCGATATGAGTGAGGTCTGTTCGGCAGTTCTAAAATCCTATCTACGCAAGGATCCAAATTTCGATTCCCGTTGGATGACTCATGTTCCTCACTATTATTCATCCAAAGCGGATTCTCCAGGTCTCATTAAATATACTGAAATAATTTCTTATCAGTTGACTAAGACTGGTGCTTCAGAGTATTCATCATCCAAGGACGAATCGCTTGATCACAAAAAGGAACAAATTCTGGAAAACAACTGAAGCAACTAAAGAATAAGAATATATGGAGTGCATCCACTTTCAAATACTATTCATCTGAGGATAACTCCGATGATGGTTACCTTTTATCTGATTCATATGCTTCATCTACTCTCCAGCATGACTTTTCTAAGGATAATACTGACAATGGTTGGGAATCATATGATTCATCTTCTCCATATCATTACAATCTCCCACCACAGACTCACAAAAAGATCGGCCGAAAATCACCTTAAACATTGGCTACCCTCCCTCCTTCCCAACCCCATTGGGCTCCTTGTACATCTTCTTCCTCTACTTAGGTCAAGACCTAAGTATAGGGGGGGACCGATGCCATCTGCATGTACCACTCTCTTCATCCAATCCTTCTCATGATTGCTCCATTTCCACACTTCTTCCGTACTTAGACAGACCAAACCTAAGTATAGGGGGAACCGATGCACATCTGTATATACTCTCTTCATTCACATATTCCGACCGCCTCATTTTCGCTCTTCTTCTATACTTAGACTGTTCACAATCTAAGTATAGGGGGGCGGGCTGACTTCTATCTTTTTCTTTTTCACTCTCTTACGCTTAGCCCAAGCTATGTCTTCTCTACGCTTCTTGTGCTATGAGGACACACCACTCGCTAAGTATAGGGGGTTGTGTATATATGTTGTGTATATATTTTACCTATAGCTCGTACTTTCACGTAAGTCTATATGTATTTACGGGGTGTGTAACTAACTTTTAAAAAACAACAAACAAACAAACAAGAGAGAGAGAGAAGTTTTGCTACTAACACTGATTGTGTCCAACAATTTTTTTTGAAAAAAAGCTTCTTATTCATTTTTGCATCGAAATAAAATGTGTATGCATGTCACATACCTGCACTTCATCCATCATTACAGGCATTTGCATTTGTGAAAAGCCCTTGGGTTCTGAACTGTGTTATGAGCAGAAACCGAGAGTAGTCTGGACTTAGAGGAACTTCACCGAGAAAAAGGATTTTAGAAGATTCATGTCTTTGACTTAATTCTTCGAGTTCAACATGACAATGTGCAGCGTTTGACTCTTAGTGTCTAACCTGGTCTCTTCGTTCAGGGTACGACTCTGGAATAGGGAATTAATTTGTACTCTCACACTATGCACTTAGTTCAACTTAGACGAGATGTTGGAAGACTGTGTGAGCTTCTTTTCTGGTAGTGTGGACATCTAAAGACCGGAGTGTGGGTTGAAATAGAGCTTCGGAAAAGGGATGGACGACTGGGCATAATTTTTTCTAAGACCCCAAAACATGTACGGAAAAAAAAGATTCCAAATCCGTAGGGGCACAACAAGATCCATGCATAGCTACCAAAAATCAAAATACAAAGAAGCCTACTACCAAATAAACATTTGACCAAAAAAAGGGTCCAAGCTTCAAGAAAACCTGCAGATCTTGGTGGATACTTGGCTTAACTGATCGGCTTCACAATGAGAGGTGACTCCATTGGAATTTCTTCATTTATTCTGCATAATTTCATGCATGTAATAATAAGAATTGCATTTTATCGCACATTATTGCATAAAATAAGAACCCAAAAATCTCAATCCAATTGACCTGTAAAATAGCCTAACTTCACTGATTTTTAATTAATTCATGCTAACTCCAAATAACCTGAAACCACTCTATTGTGTACATATTATTAACAAGAATAAATGAAAAAATATAGAAAAACACTAATTTAAATAAGTGGACCAAAACCCAAACCCTAATTGCAGGATTCTCGGAATAAAACATTGATATCTTCCTCATACAGTGTCCAATTTGATCCTACTCACTTTTGAACTAATATACATTCAATTACCTTCAAAACTAGACCAAATTCAAGTAAATCGGAGCTCATATGTGAAAGTTGGGGTTTGGGCCTCTTTTGTACATTTTGTATTTTAACCGTTTTGACCTATTATTTTATGTACATAATTAACTCATTTTATTTTATTTCTTTTTCATTTATTTTCTTTGATAAATTTTTTTATTAAAATGCACAAAATTTCAAATCCAAAATGAGCTTGAATCAAAGAAACTAACAGAGTCCGAGTCTTCACTAACAGTTTGTACAAAAGTTATCATTTTCGTATTTTATTTTATTTCTCCTTTTTTATTATTTAATAAAGATTCCAAAAAAAATAGATTACTATGTAAATATTTAGCTTTAATTTTATCATATTTTCTCCGGATTTTTATATGGTATAAAAATAACAAAAAATATAAAACCCAAAAATCAGGGTATTTTATGTACATGGAGTGCCCCAAAAATATCACTTTGTGCAAATGATCAATTTTGATTTTAGTCTCTCCATGAAAGTTGTAGATCTAATCGAGAATAGCAACTTTCATGAAGAAAATTTTTCGATTCAAGGTCGTTTTCTATTTCTTTTTTATTTATCTTTGTATTTTTATTTTCGATTTTTCTGGTGGTGACATGTGGCAGCTCCTGGAGCCGCCACGTGTCACCCATTTTTAGCCCTTTTATATATTTATTTTCGTTTAATTTAAAAAAATAATAATAGCCATACACGTGCCTCCTACGCACGTACGCTGCACGTGCTCCACCCGTCCTTCCCATTGTACACCAAGTGGCACATTCAGGGTCGTCCGATCTCGACCGATCGGACGACACCTATGCATTACCTTACTCCATCATCTTTCCCAATCGGGCGCCGCCACCCCTCTGTAATCTTCATCGGCGCCACTCCTCATCACCTCCGCAAATCTCACGTGCCTCACCGGAGCCTCTTCCCCTCATCTCGTGATCGCCTTCCAAATCGAGCTCCGTCGCTCCGTGTTTCTCGCTCGCTCTCCCATAACCAGCTCCACCGTCAACCCTATAAAGCTCCGCCTCCCATCTCTATTAAGTGGCATCCGCTGATATCCCAAAATCGAGGAGGGGTGGTGGTGACAGCACCTCTCCTCCCTCTCAATCCGGTGAGGTCCGAGGGTCCCCCTCGTTGCAGAGCGGACAACCTTACCGTGTGTCTGCCATTGCTCCGAACCTCCTCCGTCGAGCCAATGATGTCGCCTTTATCAACTCCTTCTCCGCCAACTGCCAGAAGCCTTCATGCCTCATCCCCCAGGTACTTCCCCGTCCGCATATCCTCATCCAACCCCCTCCCCCGTCGCACTCGCTTCGCATTCCCTCTGTTCCTCTGCCACTTCACGTCGTTCCCCAATCGCATATCCCTTCGCCCGATCAACCTTCGTCCACCTGCTCATCCCCCAGACCTCCTCCGTCAAGCCCCGACGCCTGCAACTCCACCACACATCGCAGCGTCACCGCCTTCAGCACCAAGCGACTCCACCTTTGCAACGCCCTCGTAGCCTCCTCTCCAGGAAGCCCTCCGCCCCGACTCCGCCTTCTGCCAGGAGCTCTTTGCCTAGGCTCCTGGTACCGCACCACCGTGGTTCACCACCGACAACGCAATCGCCAAACGCCTCCGCCTCAGTCCACCAACAGCTCGGCCACCCACTCCACGACCTGCCTTGTCGCATCCTCATCGAAGACACCAGCCAGGAGCAACCATTCCCTACCTATCTCCGCCTCCATGAGCCAGCGCCGCTCCGCCCGTGCTGCCGGGGGCTGACCCGAGACCTCCCCACATGAGGCGCGCGTGTGGGGTGGGTCACGTGTGGAACGTCACCCCCACGGAGGAAAAATTGCAGCCACATCCTTGGCGTTCAACATTATTGCCAAAGCCTCCCCCACATGATCATCACATGCGTGGGAAATTTGCAAAAAAACCCTCAAGTTCTGCCAAATCATGCAGGACGCCCCGCCACCAGAGATCACGTGCTTCGTACGTGACTCTTTGGGAATTTTGCAGTTGACCCCCTGGGTTCTGGTAATTCAACTTCAATCCCTCTATGCATATTTTTATTTTAATTTATTTATTGTACTTGCAAACAAACCCCTATGTTCCCCCTTTATTTTGAACCTCTACATCACATCATTTTATTTATTAAAAATAGGCATTCTGTTCTACACTTAATTCTCTACATCATGGCATGTTTGTGATATTTTTGTGGTCTGTGGTTAATTATTAATTATTATTCTCGTGGAAAATTTCTTATTTTGCCCATCTTGTGCCTAAAAATTCATAAGTAATTAACCATAGCTTTGAAAATTGCCAAAAATTTCCGAATCATAGAATTAGTTGTATTTAACATCATGCCCAAAAAGAATTGCATTTGCATGTATAGCTTTACCTATAAAAATTATTTTTCATATTTCAATCTTTAATTTTTAATAGGTATTAAGTCTCATATTTTTAAGATTTAGGATTTTTCTGAGAACAGTCACCTAGTGATAGATCTTGGATAATTTTATATCTTGAAAATAAATAGATTTAATATATATTATAATTAATTATTGAAATTCACTTTGTTTGCATTCATAAATTCTTAAAATATTTATCTTGCATCTAAAAATTCTAAAAAAATTACAGTGCATTCGTTTCATCATAATTGACATCTAAATTTTGTAATTTTTGGACATCGTTAGATTGATCTTTACATTTTAGTCCCTAAAATTGGCCTCATTTACATTTGCATTAAAAAATTGCATTAAAAATACAAAAAAATGCCGCATTAAAAACCGTGCATGAACTTTGATAGACAAAATTCTAGGTTGTTCCTTTGCCTCCTTGAGTTCGACCTTGGGACTTGACCTATATGCCCACAAGGGAGATGTGCCCAAAGGTGTTTTGAAAGACGTCCTATATGCCCACAAGACCGAGTCCAAAAGCTGTGACCAATCCTTTTGGTCAGGGCGGACGACTTTCTGCAGAATAGTCTTGATCTCCCTATTCGACACTTCAGCTAGACCATTCGTCTGTGGATGGTAAGGTGTAGCAACGCGATGGTCTATGCCGAACTCGCTAGCAAGTGCCTTCACCTGGTCATTGATGAAGTGAGATCCCCCATCAGAAATCAGAACTCGTGGAACCCCGAACCGCGTGATGATGTGCTTCCTCAAAAATCTGCAAACTGTCCTCGCATCAGCGGCTCGGGCGGGGATAGCCTCCACCCAACGACTCACATAATCGACGGCCAACAGAATGTACTCAAATCCCTGACTTTTAGGGAATGGACCCATGAAATCGATGCCCCATGCGTCAAAAACCTCACAGAAGTGAATGGGCTGCATCGGCATCATATCACGCTGTCCACAAGTGCCCATCCTCTGACAGTCAGTACACTTCTTCACGAACTCATCTGAGTCCCTGAAGAGGGTAGGCCACCACAAGCCGGATTGGAGCACTTTCTGTGCCGTTCTCCTCCCAGAATGATGTCGCCCTGCCTCAAGCTTGTGGCAGTAAGTGAGGACGCTATGGTGTTCCTCCTGAGGAATACACCGACGCCAGACGCTATCCCCTCCTTCGTGGTAAAGGATGGGATCCTCCCAATGGTAGGACTTGGCCTTCGCAAGGAAGGTCTCAAGTCTCTGTCTGGGCCAATCTTGTGGGACTTTCCCAACAATGAGAAAGTTCACAATATCGGCATACCATGGGAGTGAGGCGATAGCAAGGATCGCCTCATCTGGGAAGGTATCTCTAATAGGGTCAATCTACTCAGAATCCTCAGGCTGCTCGAGTCGGGAGAGATGATCCGCCACCACATTCTTGACTCCAGGCTTATCCTTAATCTCAATGTCGAACTCCTGGAGTAGAAGGATCCATCTAGTCAGTCTGGCCTTAGCATCCTTCTTTGCCATGAGGTACCTGATGGCGGTGTGATCTGTAAACAAAGTCACTCTAGATCCAATGATATATGATCTGAACTTATCCAGGGCGAACACTACTGCTAGCATCTCCTTCTCTGTGACTGTATAATTCTGCTGGGCAGAATCCAATGTGCGGCTAGCATAGTGTATGGCAAATGGAACTCCATCCCTCCTCTGTCCCAGCACTGCCCCTACGGCAAAATCGGAGGCATCCGTCATGATCTCGAATGGGAGAGACCAATCAGGCGGCTGGAGGACAGGAGCCTCAATAACACACTGCTGGAGAGTAGCAAACGACGAAAGACACTTGTCATCGACAAGGAACTCGGTGTCTTTCGTCAAAAGGTCAGTCAACGGTCGGGCAATCCTGCTGAAATCATGAATAAATCTCCTATAAAATCCAACGTGCCCCAGAAATGACCGTAGCTGCCTCAGATTGGACGGCGGTGTGAGTTTCCTAATGACATCAACCTTGGCCGGATCAACCTCCATGCCCCTGTTGGAGATGATGTGGCCAAGCACCGTCCCTTGAGTCACCATGAAGTGACTCTTCTCCCAAGATAGCACCAAATGATACTCAATACATCGCTGGAGTACTCGATCTAGGCAGTCAAGACAAGAATCAAATCCGTCGCCGTAGATCGAGAAATCATCCATGAAGACCTCCAAGCACTCCCCTACCATGTCCGAGAAGATCGACAGCATGCACCTCTGAAAAGTCGCAGGGGCGTTGCATAGCCCAAATTGCATGCGTCGAAAAGCATATGTGCCGAAGGGACAGGTAAAGGTGGTCTTCTCCTGGTCCTCAGGAGCGATGGCCACTTGGTTGTAGCCCGAGTACCCATCCAGGAAGCAATAATGGCTCTTCCCTGCCAGTCTCTCAATGATCTGGTCAATAAAAGGCAGGGGGAAATGGTCCTTCTTGGTGGCTTGGTTGAGTCTCCTGTAGTCAACACAAACCCTCCAAGAGGTGGGTACTCGTGTAGCGATCTCCTCTCCCGACTCACTGATCACAGTCGTGATGCCCGTCTTATTGGGCACCACATGCAAGGGGCTGACCCACTTGGAGTCGGAAATGGGATAAATAAAACCTGCACCCCACCATTTTGATATTTCATTCATCACAACCTCTCGTAGGTTGGGGTTAAGACGCCGCTGGAACTCACGCGACGGCTTTGCCCCATCCTCGAGATAGATATGGTGGGAGCACACCGATGGACTAATCCCATGGAGATCAGCTACGCTCCATCCGATCGCCTTGCGGTTCTTTTCAAGAACCCCCATCAAACGGGATTACTGCTCTCCAGTCAACTCAGCGGAGATGATTACTGGGTACATCTCTGGCTCGCCCGCAAGGAATCGATATTTCAGCGAAGTAGGGAGCGGCTTCAGCTCTGGAATGCTGGGTGCCGGCAAATCTGGCTGCGGAAGAAACTGAGTGAATGCTGCAAGGTCGGCCAAATCTGCCTGGGAGAGTGAAAGCGTACTCTCGCAAACTGGATCGGGGGAAGGCAGCTCAACTGCACTGTCTCTGGTCTGCTCTGCCTCTACCTCCTCCTCATCTGTAGGCTTAGGTGGAATCAGGTCTGGCATCTGATCATCACAATCGGCCCAATCAGACTCTGAATCCGAGGGATCTGTATCATCCGCGGTGGCATCAGTACCACCGGAAAGCAAGGTGGCCTCAGCACCACCATCACTAATCATCGTGCTGCGATCAAGGACCGGCTCTGCTGCCTCAATGGTATCTAGAACCAGGTCTATGCTCTCCAGACTCTCCTCTGCTATCGTCTCTGCATCAGCTGTATCTGAAAGTGAGAGGGTGGTCTGTGTCTCAAGATCTGCCCAAGCTACCTCATCATCTGTGATCACAAAATCACAGTCCTGGTGGATGTCTGGCTCTGCGTCTGTCAGCTGCTCTGAATCTGTACTCGCATCTGAGCGGGCTCTGTATCTAGCTCTGTAGTCCTCGACCGTCTCTATTTGTATACTCTCGCCCTCGATGCGAAAGTACACCTTCCCGCTATCATGATCAGTCACCGCCTTGGCTGTGGCCAAGAACGGACGACCAAGGATGATGGGGGTATCGGCCACTGACTCAGGGATCTCCATGTCCAACACTACGAAGTCCACGGGGAATTTCAGGCCCTGAATCGTGACGATAACGTCTCGTAATAACCCCTTCGGCCTCTTGACAGATCGATCAGCGAACTGAAGGACTGTCCTGCTCTGTCGAAGAGTGCCCAACTCGAAGCGGTCGAGAAGGGCTGCCGGAAGAAGGTTGATCGACGATCCACTATCTAGAAGAGTACGGTCGAACCTCTGCTCACTAATCTGGCATCTGACATACGGGGCCCCTGAATCTGGCCTCTTGGCTGGCAGGCGGTTCTGGATCACGAAGCACGTGGCTTTGGTCAGCACATGTATCTCGGAAGTGTGGTTCCTCCTCCTCCTCCTGACTGTAGTCCTCTCTCTCAAAGATCGCTGGAGAAGGGGGATGTGCTGCAAAGCCTCCTGGAGGGTCAGCTGGATATGGAATCGATCAATCATGCTCTGGCTGAACTCCTCAAACTCTCTCTTTTTTGGATCATTATTCTTCCCCTTCCCCATCTGAAGGGCTCTAGGGAAGGGGATCACTGGGTCCTTCTCAGATGAAGGACTAGGAAAAGGTCTAGGCGGTTCAAGGACCGGATCCACACATACATCATGCACCACAGTGGGACCAGAAGAAAGTAAACCTTTTCCTTTATTCACAATAGAGTTCCGAGATACAGGATTACGAGGAAAAACATCAGCTCTATCTGTACAAACACCGGTGGCCTCAGTACCACCACGGGCTGGCTCTGCTGCTGCTGCTGGTAGACGTCGTGCGGCATCAGTACCGCGGGCTGGCTCGGCTGAACGGGTGGCATCAGTACCACCTCCTAGATCTGGTGAAGCGGCGACCTCAGTACCGCCGGTGGGATCAGCATCCTTGGTGGCCTCAGTGCCACCGTCATCGTCTGGAGCGGCCTCAGTACCGCTCTCCTCCTCCTGTGGCGCCTCTGGGATGTCCTCGTGGTGAAGCTCAGATGAGGTGCCGCCGCCTGCTGGGGTCCTACCACTCTTAAGTGTGACAAAATCAGCATCAAATAGATCCGAAGATGTATCATCAAATGGGTCACTAGGAGTGGCTAACTCAGTATGTACTACCTGCTCAGATTTCCTCTTGAGGTTGTTCGGATTCGGCTCTATCTGGGCTGGTATGGCGGCCTTCCCTCTCACCAGGTCCCGCATCTCCTGGCGGAACTCGTCCATCTCCCGTCTGAATGTGGCCTGCTGGTCCGTGAGGAGGCGGGCGATGTCATCCAAAGCGGGGCTCTCGTGGGAGCCCGACGGGTGGCCTCTCTGTGGGTGAGGCTGCTGGAACTGCTGTGGCTGGTGCTGGTAAGAGGGGTATGATGGAGGGTGCTGCTGCTGGTATCCCGGGTGAGCCTGCTGCTCACGTCTCCACGACTGTCCCTGCTGCTGATAGGGACGCGGACCGAAGGATGACTGGTGCTGCTGATATGCTGGGGGCTGCTGCTGCGGCTGGTGCTGGTCTCTCTGCTTGGAGTACTGCCCTCCCTGTCCTGACGGCTGCTGCTGGGGCTGGGCACCACCACTCCCCCACCTGAATCCGGGATGGTCTCGTCGGATCCCAGGCTGGGGACGGTCATACCAAATCCCGTTGACATCCATCAATGGCTTGACATCGTAGGGGGCTGGCGGGAGTACTGCCAGAGGCTGGTCCGGCTGGTAGACCACCATCTGCATCTCTGGAGATGGTGGGGACTGGTAGGTGGGCTGCGGCTGCTGGTACGGCTCCGCCTGTACAAGGTGATCCTGTCTAGGCTGCACGTGGGTGCTGGAGCGCTGGGACGAGCTGCTGCTGCTGCCGGCGTCGCCTCGCGACTGAAGACGGGGCTGAGAAGCCGTCTGTGCCTCCTGGAGACACATGAGCTGTGTCTTCATGTCGCTCAGAACCTGTGCCATCTGCTCCATCTGCGTGATACCCTGGCACTGCTTCTTCTCTATCAGCTCCATACGGTCCAGCTTCTCGCTGATAATGCCCATGTCCGCAGCTGAAGACTCTGCCTGTGCTGCTGCTGCTGCGGACGAACTGGATGGACCTGCATCTACCCGTGCTATCCGCTGGTACTGCACGGGTCCTGGCTGATGTGGCTGGGTCTTCTGAGTATACAACCTGGTCTGAGACATCACCATATAGTTCTCAGCCATCTCCTCGAAGATGGCCCAGACCTGGTCGTGGTCCTTGGCGAAGTAGGACCCGCCGCAAGAAGCATTCACCAGGCCCTATAGCTCTGGTGTCAACCCGCTAAAGAAGCTCTGCACAAGGTTCGGCTTCGTGATGTCGTGGTGCGGGCATCTGTCCAGAAGCTCTCGAAACCTCTCCCATGCCTCGTGGAACTGCTCGTTGGGGAACATGGAGAAGTTGCTGATCAGGGCCCTCGCTGCATTCGTCCGCCCGAGTGGATAGTACTTGTTCAAGTACTCGGTGCGGAGCTGCTCCCAGGTATAGACAAACCTCCCAAGGTGCTTCAGCCAGGTGGCTGCTCTATCTGCCAGTGAAAACGGGAAGGCTATCATCCGAATCGTATCCTGGTCCACATGCCGGTCGTGGACAGTACTGCAGATCATCAGAAACTCCTGGAGGTGGAGGTGGGGCTCCTCAGTGGCGAGTCCGTGGAAACGAGGAAGCATCTGCAGGGTGTTCGGGGGGAACTTGAAGTCCCCCACGATAGCAGGTACCACCACCCAATGGTGCATCAGTGTAGATCTGGGGTTGTGCAACTCCCGCATCGGTCTAGGTGGTCCTCCTCCTCCCGCGGCTGCTGCTGCTGCGGCTGCTGCGGCTCGTGCCTCTGCATCAGGTCCGTCCTCAGGCTCGCTCTGCTCATCTCGCTCTGCTCTGAGCCTCTCCAACTCTCTCCTCATCTCAATCATAAATGCTCCCTGATCGCGGAGCTGCTGCTGGACTGTATTGAGTGATGCGATCAGGGTGGAGTTGATCGCTCCCTGGTCTAGTACAATATGCTCTGGCTGACGGGAGTGATCATCTGAACTGCCGGCTCCGGCCATGTCGACGTCTGCAAAATCAAACGAGCCCAACTCAGGTGTTGTCAAATGTATCAATCTCTCCTCGGGCTCGTGTCTCTCAGGTAGATCAGAAAGGGGGTCGAGGGGGAACAGGGTGGAGTCGTACTCGGGCTCGGAGAGCGGGTCTGAGCTCTCGCGAGCCAACCTAGATGATGAGGTAGACGCGCCCGAAAGCGGTGCAGCCAGAGGCTGCCTAAGAGACCGTCTACCCATCATCTTGATCTGGCGAGTAAGGCGGATGAGATCTGGAAAAATTACGATAAGAAAACAAACCCCCGGTTCACCAACGCAATGCGAGCTGAAGACCGTGAAAGTTCGGTCAAATTATCTTGTCGATTTTATTTTGGTGAACAAATAGAATATCAGAGCGCTTACGTGACCTGTTGGGATATCCGATGCTAACCCAACCGACTGGCCCACACGGAAGAGTCGGTAGTCAGTCGGGACTAGCAACGGGGGGCTCTACCTAGGGTGCGGGTCACTCTCTCGCGCATCCAAACCAATCAATGAGGGGGTTGCTCTCCCCAAGACAAAGTTTTTAGGGTGAGCGGTTTTTAGATCAATAATTTTAGCAGTCCCAATTTTATGGTTTCACTTTTTTAATATTTTTCAAAGCAAACAAAAGGCCTAACGAATTTTTCGGTTCTCCTGATTATTAAGTCCAAAACAGGGGGGAGAAGACGAAAAAGCCGATGCACGAAAAATCAATGATGCATGAAAAAGTCAGAAATGCGTACCTGTCTCCAGCTCTCTACATGCAATATGATCCGCGCATAAAAATAAAGACAAAAATTAAACTAATCTAAATGATGCAGCGGTAAAACCGAGTCCTAGACGAGCAAGTCTAGCGAAGAGCCGTCTAACCGGTCACCGACCTCCAAGCCAAAGAGTCCGGTCTTGGCCCGTCCCTCCTCTGTCCGACAAATCGGGGGTAGGAGTAAGCGCTTTACAGGACGGGCTGCGGCACGTGGGCTACGGAGGCAAATGAATCGATTATTTTTATTATTGATTTTAAGTAGGTCCAATTATCGATCTATGGGAACGGATATGCAATTAGGTGTGTGGATCCTACTAATTACGGCACATTCACCAGAAAATCCTAAGTCTAGGGGCTCGAACAAAAACCGCGAAAAACCGGAAAAGACAGAAATAAAAGAAAAATAAAACCGCGAAGAAAGCCGCGAAAAACCACGAAGGTCCTAAAGGGTCCCCCGAGCACACCGGTGCTCGGCGAAACAGACCCGCTACGGTCACAAGTCACAAATGAGTCCAAGTCCTGTCCCTGTATTATTACAATAATAAAAAAAATAAAATAAAATCCTACTCTAACCTCACACCACTCAACTCTCTCCCTCTCGCTCTCTCCTGCGGCTTCGTAGAGAAAGAAGCCGCCTCCAAGTTCTGCGGTTGCGTCGGCTCCTCGAAAGTCGCCTCCGCGGTCCTCGGGCCCTCGCAAGAGATAGAGACAAGTGGTCAGACCAAAATAATCAAATGATAATATCAGAAAAATAAATGGAGATAAAAATGGGGGTATATATGCAGAATTACAAAATAAAATAAACACTCAAAAGAAAACAAAAATAAAAATAAAGAAAATAAAATAAAGCAAAATAAAACAAAAAATGAAATATAGACAAAAGCCGCGAAAAAGCCGCGAGCTCTAAAAGAGCCGCGAAAAGCCACGAAAATAAAACGAAAAGGAAAAATAAAAAGAACTACTAAGCCGTGCTCCCCGGCAACGGCGCCATTCTGATAACCGACTAAGTGACTAAGGTAAAGGTACAGAAATGATCGTTGCGACCTCAATCACTCAGACTAAGTATATCAAGAAAAATCGAACCACTAATAGAAATAAAATCAATCAAACACTCAAATAGCGGTCCAGCTATGAGATTAACCTAGTATAGCACCCAGGGTCGAACTCAAGGAGCACGGGTTGGCCAAAGGCCTACGAAGTAGTAAAAATAAAATAAAATAAAAGACAAGTATTTTTAGTGGTTTTTAATGATTTTTATATTTTTTTTATATTTTTAAATGTGAAGAAAATAAAAGAAACACAAAATCAATCACACTTTGGCTAATTATTTAATGTGTCAAAAACCAAGCAAAAATTCAAACAAAAATGTTTTTATGTTTTTTAGGTTTTTTAGTGTTTGTGGTTAATTTTTGATAATTTTCTGATGTATATTTTATTTTCTAAAAATCAAACAGTGATAGAAAAGCAAGGTACTGTCCAGCCAGGACCAAAATCCCTAAATAAAATATCTAAGGATCTCAAGAGGGCCTGGAGGTATTTTTCCTGTATACTAGACAAAACAAGGAAAATTTGAGTACCAAAATTATTGTTTTTGGGTTTTTAAATTATTTATTATAATTTTTATGAGTTTTTAGGTGTTTTTGAATTTTTAGGGTTTTTACTCAGTGAAAAATAGCCAAAATTGGCTAGAAATTAAAAGAGCACAAAAGAAACAGTACCTAATTTTTATGGAATTTTGGAGGGGGTTTTTATATTTTTGGGATTTTTAAAACTAGACAGTGGCTGAAATAAAGGTTTTTGAATTTTTAAAAATAACAAATAAACTCAAAAATGTCCTCAAAAATTCTCAAAAATCCTACAACATGGTAGGAGCCTTGTGTCAAATTTTCATCGAATTTGGAGGTGATTTGATATTTTATTCAAAAATCAAAAGAGGGCACTGTGCACAGGGACTGAAGTGCAAATGCCCAAAGTTCTGGGGGTCCAGGTGCAATTAACCCAGCAACGCACGCGCGCAGCACGTGTCTGGGGCACTCAGGGACCTTTTGGTAAGAAAAACAAGTCCCGAGGACCTTTTGGTAACTCGTACCAAAAGTCCAGGGGTCTGTGTTGCAAATAACCCACTAAAGACGCACATGTGCAATTAAAACACTCACAGGGGCGTATATGCAATTACTGAAAATATTTCATTCATTTACGAGCATCCAAAACTACAGGGCTAATGTTGCAAATACGCCAAACAACAGGGGCATAAGTGCAAATAACAAAAGTATGAGGTCCAATGTGCAAAATACCCTAAAACTAAATAACTGACGAAAGTAATTACAGGACTAAAACGAAATAAAAACAAGAGCTGGGCCTAAGGTAATTTACCCTTTATTACGCGGGCCGTCGGATGCACTCCACGTGGATGATCTGACGGGTACGCTGGTGGGCGCTCCAGATCTCCTCTCCAAGGATCGGACGGTGGCTGCTCCTCCTGGAATGGACGGACGAGATGGCAACTGGAGGTCGAGGCTGATCGGACAGCTGGCGAGGATCCTCGAAGAACAGGTGGCCGGCGAGTTTCGCCGGCCTCGTGCGAGTGCTGTGGTCCTCGTCTGCTGCTTCCGGAGATCGGAGAAGATGCGCGATGAAGCTCCGCAGCTGTTGGTGGTCTCCGATGGCCCAGCCGAGCCCTGTAGGGGCTCTGGCGAGGTCGGCGGAGGAGAGCTCCTGGCCTGGATGTAGGGAAGCCTCAGATGGCCTCCTCTGGACCTGCAAAGTAGCTCAGAAGCTTCGCGGGTCGGGGGCAAAATGCCTCGACCCGGTTAGGCGACGTGAAGGTGGTCTGTGCGTCGGAGCGGATGAATCCCGGCGAAGCGACGATGATGGGATTCGAATCCCAGCTCCTGTGCGAGCTGGGTTGAACGGAAGGGCGGAGAAGGTGCGTGGAGGAAAGGCGGAGGTGATGACGGGTTCCGATGATCGAAAGGATGCGCGAGATGGCCGGAATCGACGGAACACGGCGGCGATACGATTTGGGGCAAACTAGAAATTAAGCTAAATAGAGAAGCTAAGGGGTTACCTGGGCGGATGGTGAGACTATGCTGGAGCTGAGGTAGCTCCTGGTCGTGGCCTCAAGGGGTGTCTTGGCCTGAGGCTCGAGCTCCTGCTCTGGGCGGAGCACGGCGGCGCTAAGTCGCCGGATCAGTGGAAACCAGCCCCTCTCCTCGCTGCGACACGGGCAACCGAGAGCTGTCACCTCAGGGGCTGCTGTGGAGGTCACGGGACAGAGAATGGGGAACCAAAGATGCATGAAAATGGGGGAGGAGCTCAGACTATATACGGCTAGGGGTCCGGCTAGATGGAAGTCAGGCATGAAGCTCAGAGCGCGGATCCCAAGGCTAACAGTCGGGCGTGGATCAGGGATGATTAAGGAGCAAATGGAGCCCGAGATTCACGGGTTAGGATGTCGGATCGAGTGGGGATAATATCGAGAAATCGGGTTAAGGGCTCGGATCCGAAACTCTGTGGTCCAAGGGGGGGAGTTGACCGGGGGGTCAACATCCCCCGTGGACCAATCAGGAGAGGCCACGCCATAAATGATTTGAAAATTCGAAATAAAATAGGAAATGACCGAATTATTAAAAACTCAAAACATAAAATATTTTTATTTTAATTTTTTCTATTATTTTGGTGATTTTTAATTAATTTTTCAAAATAAAAATAGGGTATTTACATAATAGGGCTATATATAGGTATATGTACAATATAGGGTTTTAATTTTGATTTTTAATTAGTTATTTTTATACATTTTTATTCCTATTTTATATTTTATTTATTTATAGAATAAAATGAGGAATAAAAGGGTATTTTTATTTGATTTTAATTATTTATATACATAGGTGAAATAAATAGATATGTACATTTATATACATGGTATATATACAAGGTATTTTTGTATTTTTAATTTTGTAATTTTTATTTGATTTTTATTTTGATTCTTTTTATTTTATGTATTTACAATATATAACATAGAATATTTACAAAAAGTTTAGAAAATAATTTTATTTATTTATAAAGTTGAATAAATAAGGAGGCGTGGTCTATGTACATGGTGAAAGGATATTTTTGGTCTTTTTGGTTTTTAGCTTTTTGTTTTGTTTTTATACTTTATAAATATGTACAAATATTTACAAACATATTTTTGGGTGAGGAAAATATAATTTTATTTATTTACATAAATATTTACACATGAGCCCCTATCTCCCTCTACTCTGGCTTTTATGCGGTCAGGCCCATGCTGAGCCCTCCCTTGGGCTAGGTTGCTCAATATTTATTCTAAATATTTCCCTCTTTTTCTTTTTCATCTTTATTCTTTTATTTTTGCACAAAAACATGCTAATTATAGATTTTTACAAGATGCATGCTTTTGCTAATTATTCCTATTTACAAGTATCTACATGCATTTGCATAGGTTTTTGTAGCTAAAATATAAGAATAAAGAGTGATGAATGGGTATTCATCAGGGGTCAAGAGGAGCCACAACATGGCCATCGTTGGCTGTGTACGATCTAGGTAGGCCTTCACTAGTAACAGAGCTCCAAGCCTCAGTTTCTTGTTATCGCCACAAAATCGAGGTAATAAACCCGTTGGTTTTATAGAGCCAAGCAACCCAAGCGATCCACGCTATTATTTTAAATAGCCACAATTAGGTAATGTTAGATCATGTTCTTCTTTGTTATTTTAGTAGTACCCATCCTCTATTTTCCCATCACATTCCATTCCCTTCTCGTCGTGATCCAAATCCACCACCATTGCCTTCCTCTTACATTTCTTCGCAATTTCCTCCCACCTCTAGTCAAGTTCAATGAGCCCTTGTTCCTTTTCAATTTCTTACCAAAGAGCTTCCATCCACCTCCATTTTTCGCTTTACCCATTTTGATCTCGAGCTCAACACTCCCCCTTCTTTTGCAAGTACATCAAAGCAGAGACCAGAGCTTTCCAGTCAAGGAGGAGCACATCGAGGCCATGGTTGTTGAAACCTCTTATGAGGTCATTTACACGGAAGAAAGAAGGGGGTCAAGGAGTAACTACCCTTGAATCCCCTTCCACTCACCCACTGTCTTCGACATCCCAAAGGTTGGATCAACATCTCATCCATCTGAAGGAGGCCACATGGTGATTTTTCGTCCCTTGATTCATGCTCATCTTGTGGCTAAGGGCATGTTTAGTTACTGGGATGGGGTGGGTGAAGAACCACAAAATCACCCTCTTAATTTGATCAAATTCATGATTAAAAGATGTTCGTTTGTTGCAGTCGGGCAATTAAGCGTTAATCAAAAATCTCTAACTTAATTATTTATGTCAAATTAAAAGCAGGCAGACAACTTTTTTTACTTGGGAAGTCCAAGGTCAAATCAATGATGCAACTATCTCTTTAGGTTGGTTTTTAGTCGATCTCGAAGTTAGGTTTAGGTTTTCTAAGAGATATTTTTTTAATTTTTAAATACAACAAATGAGGTAAATGCAATTTTAGAAAAGTTTAGTGCAAAATTACAAAGTTCGATCAAATGAATTCTAAAAGTCCTAAAACTTGACCAGAATGTGAAATATGATGAAATTAGACTACTGTAATTTTTCTGGAAGTTTTAGATGTAATATGAATATTCAATGATTAAATGAATGCATCCAATGAGATTTTCAAAAATTAATTATAATAAATATTAAATCTACTTATTTTCAGGAAATAAAATTATCTAAGATATATCGCTATGTAATATATCTCAAAAAAATCCTAAAGCTAATAATATTGAATTTAATACCTATTAAAAATTAATTAGTGAAATGTTCAAAATAGTTTTTATAGAGAAAAATATGCATACAAATACAATTCTTTTAGGCACAATGTAACTAGCAATTAATTCTACGATCTATGAATTTTTGGCAATTTTTCAAGCAATGGTTAATTAACTATGAATTTCAAAGCATAAAGTGGGCAAAATGTGCAAAAGATTCCACAATAATATTAATTGTTAAATAACCACAGTGCATAAAAATATGATGAACATGCCACAATGTAAAGAATTAGCTGTAGAATAAAATGCTATTTTTGAAGAATAAAAATGACGATGAATGATTGTTCAAATAAATATGCAAACACATGGCCTTCTCAATGCGATACAGAAATAAAATTGATAAAGACAAAATATGCTGACAAGGATTGTTATGTAATTACCTATACGCTGGGGGGTAAATGCAAATTGCCCCGTTGGCGCGTGCCTCGCATGTGACTTCAGAACGGCGTGTTCCTTTGTGTATTTTCCATGATCTCTAGGGACCTTTGTGTAAATCTCCCAAGTGGCACTTGAAGGATATGGGATGATCCTCAAGCGCATCATGGAAGCGTGATGATCGCATTGTATATGATCAATAGCGACTAGTCGCAATAGTTGCTCAGTGCAACGGAATTTTTAAAAATTTAAATGATGAAACCACACGGTCCAAGAACATTTCTTGGATCGTTTCATCTAACCATATAGAAGATATAGGAATACCTCTTGGAGCGTGATTGCTATCGAGCCTCTAAGAGAAGAGACCTCCTATCTCAAGTCCGATCTGTCGGAGGAAACACTTGCGAGTGCAGGGATGAGTCGTGTGCTTCTCATAATCCAAGTTGATGATCCAAGCAGTGGATCTCCTGATCTCGTCTCACGAGATCAAACATCTTCTTCATGAGCGCCACATACCAAAGAAGATGGAGATCCAAGAGTCATCGAAGCGAGTACGACAATAAAGGCAACCTTCTCTTTACTCAAAGAGAGAAGGCAAGGAGTATGCGTGAGAATGAGAGGGTGAGTGGTGAATACTCATTCATCACTCTTTATTCTTATATTTTAGCTACAAAAACCTTTGCAAATACATGTAGATATGTGTAAATATCAATAATTACCAAAAGCATGCATTGTGTAAAAATATATAATTAGCATGCTTTTGTGCAAAAATAAAAGAATAAAGATTAAAAAGAAAAAGAGGGAAATATTTAGAATAAATATTGAGCAACCTAACCCAAGGGAGGGCTCAGCATGGGCCTGACCGCATAAAAGCCAAAGTAGAGGGAGATAGGGGCTCATGTGTGTACATATTTATGTAAATAAAAGTATTTTCCTCACAAAAATAGACTCAAATTGGTTTGTAAATACTTGTACATATTTATAAGTATAAAAACAAGATAAAAATACAAAAATAAAAAAGAAGATAAAAACATCACTCATCATGCACATAGACCACCCACTATATTTATTTAGCCTTATAAATAAATAAAATTAATTTCTAAAATTTTTTGTAAATATTCTATACTATATAATGTAAATAAATAAAATAAAAACAATTAAAACAAAAACAAAATAAAAATAACAAAATTAAAAACACAAAAATACATTGTAAATATACTATGTATATAAATGTATATATGTATTTATTTTACCTATGTATATAAATAATAAAAATAAAATAAAAATATCTTTTTATTCCTTATTTTATAATATAAATAAATAAAATATAAAATAGGAATAAAGTTATATAAAAATAACAATTAAAAATCAAAAATTAAAGACTATATATTATATATATACCAATATATGAACCTACTATGTACATACCCTATTTTTAGTTCTAAAAATTAATTAAAAATCACAAAAAATAGAAAAAAATAAAAATATTTCATATTTTGACTTTCCCTTAATTCGGCCATTTTCTATGCTTAATTTCATTTTCAAAAACCAGCCATGTGGCCGCTTCCTACTGCTCCTGGGATTGTTGACCGCCCGGTCAACTACCCCCCCAGGACCACTTCCCACGGATTTAGGCGCCCGACCCGACTTCTACCCATTTTAGCGCCTAAACCCGATACCCTATAACCTAAACCCCGGGTCCGACTCCTTCACGACACACCCGAGACCCTCGCCGGAGCCTCTACCTCGGGATCCGCGCGCTCGATCGCCCTACCCGCGCCTGTCTTCCCGGACCCTCCACCATATATATTCTCAGCTCCGCCACCTCGAAGCTCATCTTTGGCCATTCGATTCCACCCCCAGTGAGCTCCAGCGTGTGCGTGAGAGTGACAGCTCGCGTCCTGTGCTGTTGAAGCGAGGAGAGGGAGCGAGACCACTGATCCGGCGAAGCTTCGCCGCCTTGCTCCGCCACCAGCAGGAGCTCGAGCCTCGGAGGGAGACGCTCCTCGAGGCGACGACCCAGAGCTGCGCAAGCTCATCCCCAGTCTCACCGTCCACCCAGGTAGTCCCTGAGCCTTCTCTTTTTCTTCGATTTTCCATTTCGCCCAAATCGCTGCTCCGCCGTCTTCCGTCGATTCCGTTCGATTCCGACCACCATCCGACCATCGGGCTTCGCCATAGCCATCGCCTCCCTTCCGCGCACCTTCTCCATATCTCCATCCAACCCAGCTCGCACAGGAGCTGGGATTCGAGCTCCACCGTCCCCCCCTTCGCCGGAGCTTGCTCACTTCGACCCTCCGTTCACCGTCATCCCGCCTAACCGGGTCGAGGCAGTTTGCCCTCGACCCGCAAGCCTTCTGGACTGTTTTGCAGATTCAATGAGGGCCATCTGAGGTCCTTCGACATCAAGCCAGGAGGCGTCCCTCCGCCGACCTCGCCGGAGCTCCTCAGAGCTCGGCCGGGTCATCGGAGACCCCCATCAGACGCGGAGGCCCACGCCAGACCTTTTCCGATCACCAGCGCCCCGCGAGGAGGTCAGGAGCGCACGCACGAGGCCGGTGAACTTCGCCGGCGAACTGTTCTTCCTCGACCTTCAGCCGACGTCCGATCAGCCCTCCCGCTCCAGTTTTCATCTGGACCGTCCGTTCCAGGAGCCGCCTTCACCGTCAGATCTGAGGAGGATTGATCTCCACCGTCCGATGCACGAGGGTTAGCCACAGAGAGCCACCACCGCACGATGCACCACGTGGCTTAGCCCCAGCCGTCGGATCACTGCGAGGACCCCAGCCTTGGAGCGCCCGCCGATTCCCACCGTTGATCACTCCACGTGGCGTCCATCCTGCGACCCGCATTAATAAAGGATAATTTACCCTTAGGCCCCCTCTGTTATTTTGTTTCGTATTTAGTCCTGTAAATTCGTAGTATAGTTGTTTAGTTTCTGGGATATTTGCATAGAGACCCTTGTGCTTGAGTTTATTTGCTGATATGCCCCTGTACGTTATGTGACACGTGCTTCGTCACGTGGCTTTTTGGCTTATTTGCATCTCATGCCCCTATAGTTCTGACTGTTAATGAATGAATGAAAGTTTTTGTTTATTTGCATTTATACCCCTGTGCGTATTTTAATTGAGCATGCGCGAATATTTGTGGGTATTTTGCAGATAAGCCCCTAGGCTTTTGGTACCTGTTACCAAACAGCCCTCGGAACTTTTTTTCATTACATTTGGGTCCCTGAGTGCCCCAGGCACGCGCGACGCACGTGTTTTGCTGGGTTAATTGCACCAGACCCCCCAGACTTCCGGGTATTTGCACATAGGTCCTTGTGCACATTGCCCCCTCTTTATTTTGAATAAAATAGCAAATTACCTCCTAATCCAACGAAAATTGGATACATGGCTCCAGCCATAGTGTAAAATTTTCGAGGATTTTTGGAGACATTTCTGAGTTGATTTTATATTTTTAAAAATTCAAAAACCTCTAATTTTTCTACTGTCTAATTTAAAAATCACAAAAAAATATTAAATAGTATCTAAAAATTCCAAAAAAATTGTCTACTGTTTGTTTTGTCTAGCTTGATTTTCTAGCCAATTTTGGCTATTTTTCATTACTGAAAACCACTAAAAATTGGAAAACACTTGAAAACTTATAAAAATTCTAATAATTAAACCAAAAACCCAAAAATAATAATATAGGTGCCTAAATTTTCCTTGTTTTATTCTCTTTACAGGAAAATTACCTCCCAGCTAATTTGGGGCTTCTAGATATTTTATCTAGGTCCTTTTAGCTCGACTGGACAGTACCTACATTTTCAGTCACTGTTTGATTTTTAGAAAATTAAATAAACATCAGAAAATTTTCAAATATTCACCAAAAACACTAAAAATTATAAAACACATAAAAATATTTTTGTTAGAGTTTTTGATTAATTTTTAGTGCTTGAAATAAATTGTTGAAGTGAGTTGTTTATTTGTTTTCATCATTTCCTTAATACATTAAAAATCCAAAAAAATATAAAATAATAAAAAAACCACCAAAAATACATTCTTCTTTTATTTTATTTCCTTTTTGACTACTTCGTAGGCCGAGAGGCCAACCAGTGCTCCTTGTGTTCGACCCTGGTCGCTATACCAGGTTAAATTAATAACAAGACCGCTTTGTGTGTTCGATTGTTTCTCATTTTATTGGTGGTCTATTTTTCTTGATCGACACGATCGAGTGACCGAGGTCGCGACGACCATCGTAGAGATACCTGATTACCTTAGTCGCTCGGTTCTTCGTGTCATCAGAATGGCGCCGTTGCCGGGGAACACGGCTTAGTAGTTTTTGTTTTTGCTATATTTTCATTTTCGCGGCTTTTCGCGGCTCTTCCAGAGCCCGCGGCTTTTCACGGCTCTTCCAGAGCCCGCGGCTTTTCGCGGCTTGTTGTCTATATTTTATTTTCACTTTATTTTATTTTATTTTATTTTATTTTATTTTATTTTTGCTTTTATTTGATTTTGAGTGTTTATTTTATTTTGTATTTTTGCATATATACCCTCATTTTATTTTCATTTATTTTTCTTATTATTATTTGATTATTTTATTGGTCTGACCACTTGTCTCTTGTCTTGCGAGGGCCTGAGGACCGAGGCGGCCGATCTCGAGATGCCGACGCAACCGCGGAACTTGGAGGCGGCTCCCTTCTGTACGGAGCCGCAGGAGAGCGTGAGAGGAGAGTTGAGTGGGAGAGGTGTAGTTTAGGTTTTATTTTCTTTTATTTGATTATTATTGTAATAATACAGGTACTCAGAGACTGGACATTGCTTGATTGGCTTAGCGGGTCTGTTTCGCCGAGCACCGGTGTGCTCGGGGGACCCTTAGGTGTTTTCGCGGTTTTTCGCGGTTTTGTTTTCTTTTTCTTTTTACTGCCTTTTCCGGTGTTTACGCGGTTTTTCATCGAGCCCCTAGATTTAGGATTTTATACTTGCTTGTGCCGTAATTAGTAGGATCCCCACACTTAATTATCTGCCTGTTCCTATAGTGCGCTTAATTGGACCTACTAATAATTGGTTAATAAAAATAACCGACTCATCTCCTTCATAGCCTACGTGCCGCAGTCTACCCTGTAAGGCGCTTTCTCCTACCCCCGATTTGTCAGGCAGAGGAGGGGTAGACCGAGACCGGACCTTTTGGCTTGGAGGTCGGTGACCGGTTAGACGGTTCTGCGAGTAGACTTGCTCATCTAGGACTCGGTTTTCACCGCTGAATCATATAGGATAGTTTATTTTTCTGTCTTTACATTTATGCACGGATCATATTGCATGTAGAGTGCTGGAGACAGGTACGCCTTTCTGACTTTGCATGCATCATTGATTTATCGTGCATCAGCTTTTTCGTCTTCTCCCCCTGTTGTGGATTAAATAACCAGGAGAACCGAAAAATTCGTTAGGCCTTTGTTTTTATTGAAAAAAATTAAAAAAAGAAAAACCATAAAATTGGGACTGCTAAGACTATTGATCCTAAAAGACACTCACCTTAAAAACTTGTCTTGGGGAGAGCAACCCCCTCATTGTTTGGTTTGCTTGCGTGAGAGAGTGACCCGCACCCTAGGTAGAGCCCTCCGGTGCTATTTCCAGCTGACTACCGACTCTTCCGTGCGGGCCAGTCGGTTGGAGTAGTATCGGGTATCCCAACAGGTCACGTAAGCGCTCTGATAGATTGATTGTTCACCTAATAAAATTGGACCAGATAATTTGACCGATCCTTTACGGTCTTCAGCTCGTCTTGTGTTGGTGAACAGAGGGTTTGGTTGCTCATCATAGTTTTTCCATATCTCATTCGCCTTACTCGCCAGATCACGATGATGGGTAGACGCTCTCTTAGGCAGCCTCTGGCTGCACCGCTTTCGGGCACGTCTACCCGATCATCTAGGTTGGCCCGCGAGAGCCAAGACCCGCTCTCCGAGCCCGAGTATGATTCCGCCCTGTTCCCCCTTGACCCCCTTTCTTTCGGTCCTGAGAGACATGAGCCAGAGGAGAGACTAGCAGATTTGACAACACCTGAGTTTGGCTCATTTGATTTTGCAGACGCCATGGCCGGTAGTTCTGAGGATCGCTCCCGTCAGCCTGAGCACTTCGTATTGGATTAGGGAGCGATCAACTCCACCCTGCCTCTTTAGAGACCATCCAACAGCAGTTGAGAGATCAGGGAGCATTCATGTTCGATATGAGGAGAGAGATGGAGCAGATGCGAGCAGAGCGCGAGCAGAGGAGAGAGGGACCGAGGATCCCAGAGGATGCAGATGCAACAGCCGCAGCAGCAGCCGCACCAGCCGCAGCAGCGGCGGCAACCGTAGCAGGAGGACCACCGAGACCGATGCGGGAGTTGCACAACCCCGGATCGACGCTGACGCACCACTGGGTAGTACTTCCAGCCATCGTGGGGGACTTCAAGTTCCCCCCGAACACCTTGCAGCTACTCCCTCGCTTCCACGGGCTCGCTACTGAGGAGCCCCATCTCCACTTACAGGAGTTTCTGATGATTTGCAGCACTGTCCACGACCGTCAGGTGGACCAGGACACGATCAGGATGATCGCCTTCCCCTTTTCCCTAGCAGACAGAGCAGCCACCTGGCTGAAGCATTTGGGGAGGTTTGTTTACACCTGGGAGCAGCTCCGCACCGAGTACTTGAAGAAGTACTATCCACTCGGGCGGACCAATGCAGCGAGGGCCCTGATCAGCAACTTCTCCATGCTCCCCAACGAGCAATTCCATGAGGCATGGGAGAGGTTTCGTGAGCTTACTGACCGATGCCCGCACGATGATATCTCGAAGCCGAACCTTGTGCAGAGCTTCTTCAGCGGGCTGACACCAGAGCTCCAGGACTTGGTGAATGCTTCTTGTGGCGGGTCCTATTTTGCCAAGGATCACGACCAGGTCTGGGCCATCTACGAGGAGATGGCCGAGAACTATATGGTGATGTCCCAGACCCGGTTGTATACACAGGGCAGACCCCAGCTACAGCCAGGACCCGTGCAGTACCAGAGGATAGCACGGGTCGATGCCGGTCCATCCAGTTCATCCGCAGTAGCAGCAGTACAGGCAGAGTCGTCCGCTGCGGATATGGGCATTATCAACGAGAAGTTGGACCGCATGGAGCTGATCGAGAAGAAGCAGTGCCAGTGCATCACGCAGATGGAGTAGATAGCACAGACTCTGAGCGACATGAAGACCCAACTCATGTGTCTCCAGGAGGCACAGACGGCTTCCTAGCCCCGTCTTCAGTCGCGAGGCGATACCGGCGGCAGCAGCAGCTCGTCCCAGCGCTCCAGCTCCTTTCAGCAGCCTAGACAGGTTCACCTTGTACAGGCGGAGCCGTACCAGCAGCCGCAACCCACCTACCAGTCACCACCATCTCCAGACTTGTAGATGGTGGTATATCAGCCGGATCAGCCTCTGGCAGTACTCCCGCCAGCCCAGTATGACGCAGAGCCGTTGATGGATGTCAACGGGATTTGGTATGACCGTCCTCAACCTGGGATCCGACGAGACCATCCCGGATTCAGGTGGGGGAATGGAGGTACCCAGCCCCAGCAACAGCCATCTGGCCAGGGAGGCCAGTACAGCCAGCAGAGGGATCACCAGCAGCAGCCCCCAGTTTACCAGTCACAGCCGCAGTCATCCTTCGTTCCTCGTCCCTATCAGCAGCAGGGACAGTCTTGGAGACGTGAGCCGCAGGCTCACCAGCCACACCAGCAGCAGCACCCTCCTTCTTACCCCTCTCACCAGCAGCACCAGTTCCAGCAGCCTCAGCACCAGAGAGGCTACCCGTCGGGCTCTCATGGTTCACCATACGAGAGCCCCGCCTTTGACGAAATAGCCCGCCTCCTCACGGACCAGCAGGCTACCTTCAGACGGGAGATGGACGAGTTCCGCCAGGAGATGAGGGACATTGTGTGAGGGAAGGCCGCCATTCCTGCCCAGATCGAGCCGAATCCGAACAACCTGAAGAGGAAGTCTGAGCAGGTAGTTTTCACTGAGCACGCCACTCCTAGTGATCCGTTTGATGATATGTCTTCAGATCTTTTTGATGCTGATTTTGTTACACTTAGGAGCGGTAGAGCACCAGCAGGCGGCGCCTCATCTGAACGACGACACGAGGATCCATCTGGGGCACCAGACGAGGAGGAGGAGAGCGGTACTGAGGCCGCTCCAGATGATGATGGTGGTACTGTTGCCACCAAGGATGTTGATCCCACCGGCGGTACTGAGGCTGCCGCTTCACCATTTCGAGGAGGTGGTACTAACGCCACCAGAGTAGCCGAGCCAGCACGCGGTACTGAGGCCGTGAGACATCTAGCAGAGCTAGCCCGTGGTGGTACTGAGGCCACCGGTGTTCATTTTGAGAGAGATGTTGTTTTTCCTCATGCTGATGTATCTCAGAACTCTGTTTTGAATAAAGGAAAAGGTTTAGTTTCTTCTGGTCCCACTGTGGTGATTGATGTATGTGCGGATCCGGCCGTCGAGCCGTCTAGACCTATTCCTAGTCCTTCATCTGAGAAGGACCCTGTGATCCCCTTCCCTAGAGCCCTTCAGATGGGAAAGGGGAAGAAAAGAGAAAAAGACCCAAAAAAGAGAGCAGGAGGAGTTCAGCCAGAGCATGATCGATCGTTTCCATATCCAGCTGACCCTTCAGGAGGCTTTGCAGCACATCCCCCTTCTTCAGCGATCTTTGAGAGATAGGACCACAGTCAGGAGGAGGAGGAGGAACCACCAGTCAGAGATACATGTGCTGACGAAAGCCACGTGCTTCGCGATCCAGAACCGTATGCTGGCCAAGAGGCCAGATTCAGGAGCCCCATATGTCAGATGTCAGATTAGTGGGAAGAGGTTCGACCGTACTCTATTGGATAGCGGATTGTCTATCAACCTCCTTCCGGCAGCCCTTCTCGACCGCTTCGAGTTGGGCACTCTTCGACAGAGCAGGACAGTCCTTCAGTTTGCTGATCGATCTGTCAAGAGGCCGAAGGGGTTGTTGCGAGACGTTATCGTCACTATTCAGAGCCTGCAATTCCCCTTGGACTTCGTAGTGTTGGACATGGAGATCCCTGATTCAGTGGCTGATACCCCCATCATCCTCGGTCGTCCGTTCTTGGCCACAGCCAAGGCGGTGACTGATCATGATAGCGGGAAGGTATACTTTCGCATCGAGGGCGAGAGTATACAAATAGAGACGGTCGAGGACTACAGAGCCATAGAGAGAGCATGCTCAGAGACCAGCACAGATTCAGAGCAGCTGATAGATGCCGGGCCAGACATCCACCAGGACTGTGATTTTGTGATCACAGATGACGAGGCAGCATGGGCAGACCCTGCAGCACAGGCCATCCTCTCATTTTCAGACACCGCTGATGCCGAGATGATAGCAGAGGAGAGCTTGGAGAGCACAACCCTGGTCCAGGATACTACAGAGGCAGCAGAGCCGGTTCTTGACCGCAGCACGGTTTCCAGTGATGGTGGTACTGAGGCCACCTTGTGTTACGGTGGTACTAATGACACCTTGTTTGATGCAGATCCCTCGGATTCAGAGTCTGATTGGGCAGATTGCGATGATCAGATGCCAGACCTGAGTCCACCTGAGCCTACAGATGAGGAGGAGGTTGATGCAGAGCAGATCAGAGACAGCACAGTCGAGCAGCCTTCTCCAGACCCAGTTTGTGAGAGTTCGCTTTCTTTCTCCCAGGCAGATTTGGCAGACATAGCAGCATATACACATTTTCTTCCATAGCCAGATTTGCCAGCACCCAGCTGTCCAGAGCTGAAGCCGCTCCCTACTTCGCTGAAGTATCGGTTCCTTGCGGGCGAGCCTGAGATGTACCCAGTCATCATCTCCGCAGATCTGACTGGAGAGCAAGAATCCCGTTTGATGGGGGTTCTTGAAAAGAACCGCAAGGCAATCGGATGGAGCGTAGCAGATCTCCATGGGATTAGTCCATCAGTGTGCTCCCACCATATCTATCTCGAGGAGGGGGCGAAGCCGTCGCGTGAGTTCCAGCGGCGATTGAACCCCAACCTGAGAGAGGTCGTGATGAAGGAAATATCAAAATGGTTGAGCGCAGATTTTATTTATCCCATTTCCGACTCCAAGTGGGTCAGCCCCTTGCATGTGGTGCCCAAGAAGACGGGCATCACGACTGTGATCAGTGAGTCGGGAGAGGAGATTGCTACACGAGTACCCACCTCTTGGAGGGTTTGTGTTGACTACAGGAGACTCAACCAGGCCACCAAGAAGGACCATTTACCCCTGCCTTTTATTGACCAGATCATTGAGAGACTGGCAGGGAAGAGCCATTATTGCTTCCTGGATGGGTACTCGGGCTACAACCAAGTGGCCATCGCTCCTGAGGATCAGGAGAAGACCACCTTTACCTGTCCCTTCGGTACATATGCCTTTCGACGCATGCCATTTGGGCTATGCAATGCCCCTGCGACTTTTCAGAGGTGCATGCTGTCGATCTTTTCGGACATGGTAGGGGAGTGTTTGGAGGTCTTCATGGACGATTTCTCGGTCTACGACGACGGATTCGACTCCTGTCTTGACTGCCTAGACCGAGTACTTCAGCGATGTATTGAGTACCATTTGGTTCTATCTTGGGAGAAGAGTCACTTCATGGTGACTCAAGGGACGATGCTTGGCCACATCATCTCCAACAGGGGCATGGAGGTTGATCCGACCAAGGTTGATGTCATTAGAAAACTCGCACCGCCGTCCAATTTGAGGTAGCTACGGTCATTCCTAGGAGATTTATTCAGGATTTCAGCAGGATTGCCCGACCGTTGACTGACCTCTTGACGAAAGACACCGAGTTCCTTGTCGATGACAAGTGTCTTTCGTCCTTTGCGACTCTCCAGCAGTGTGTTATTGAGGCTCCTGTCCTCCAGCCGCCTGATTGGTCTCTCCCATTCGTGATCATGACGGATGCCTCCGATTTTGCTGTAGGGGCCGTGCTGGGACAGAGGAGGGATGGAGTTCCATTTGCTATCCACTACGCTAGCCGCACATTGGATTCCGCCCAGCAGAATTACACGGTCACAGAGAAGGAGATGCTAGCCGTAGTGTTCGCCCTAGATAAGTTTCGATCTTATATCATTGGATCTAGAGTGACTTTGTACACAGATCACACCGCCATCAGGTACCTCATGGCAAAGAAGGATGCCAAGGCCAGACTCACTAGATGGATCCTTCTACTCCAGGAATTCGACATTGAGATCAAGGACAAGCCTGGAGTCAAGAATGTGGTGGCGGATCATCTCTCCCGTTTAGAGCAGCCTGAGGAGTCTGAGCAGATTGATCCCATTCGAGATACCTTCCCAGATGAGGCGATCCTTGCTATCGCCTCACTCCCATGGTATGCCGATATTGTGAACTTTCTCGTTGCTGGGAAAGTCCCACAAGATTGGCCCAGACAGAGGCTTGAGACCTTCCTTGCGAAGGCCAAGTCCTACCATTGGGAGGATCCCATCCTTTACCATGAAGGAGGGGATAGCGTCTGGCGTCGGTGTATTCCTTAGGAGGAACACCATAGCATCCTCACTTACTGCCACAAGCTTGAGGCAGGAGGACATCATTCTGGGAGGAGAATGGCACAGAAAGTGCTCCAATCCGGCTTGTGGTGGCCTACCCTCTTCAAGGACTCTGATGAGTTCGTGAAGAGGTGTACTGACTGTCAGAGGATGGGCACTTGTGGACAGCGTGATATGATGCCGATGCAGCCCATTCACTTCTGTGAGGTTTTTGACGAATGGGGCATCGATTTCATGGGTCCATTCCCTAAGAGTCAGGGATTTGAGTACATTCTGTTGGTCGTGGATTATGTTAGTCGTTGGCTTGAGGCTATCCCCGCCCGAGCCGCTGATGCGAGGACAGTTTGCAGATTTTTGAGGAAGCACATCATCACGTGGTTCGGGGTTCCACGGGTTTTGATTTCTGATGTGGGGTCTCATTTCATCAACGACCAGGTGAAGGCCCTTGCTAGCGAGTTCGGTATAGACCATCGTGTTGCTACACCTTACCATCCACAGACGAATGGTCTAGCCGAGGTGTCGAATAGGGAGATCAAGACTATATTGCAGAAAGTCGTCCGCCCTGATCGAAAGGATTGGTCACAGCTTTTGGACTCGGTCTTATGGGCATATAGGACGTCTTTCAAGACACCATTGGGCACATCTCCCTTTCGCCTCGTATATGGCAAGCCGCGCCATTTACCTGTTGAGCTGAGGCACAAGTCACTTTGGGCAGTTACAAATATTCTTATGGATCCAGATGGTATGGGAGACTAGAGGAGGGCAGAGTTAGCAGCCCTGGAGGAGCTTAGAGATACTGCTTTCTCAAACAGCCTACATTATAAGGAGAAAGTGAAGGAGTGGCATGATTCTCATATCAGCCACAAGCATTTTGAGATTGGACAGAGAGTATGGTTGTTTGATGCGAGGCTACGCTTATTTCCAGGGAAGCTACAGAGCAAGTGGAAGGGACCCTACTTGGTCAGAAAGGTACACGACAACGGTAGCATTGATATATCCTAGTTGTCTTCTGAGAGTACCTTTCGAGTGAACGGCCAGCGGCTCAAGCCATTTCTAGATCATGAGCCGCGGGTCGCTAATCTTGCCCCTATTCATTTTGCGTGAGATGTGGTCTTTGACTCACATCTAATGCATCTCACGCCTGAGTTTCACTGATCTTCCGCCTTGTATAGATCCAGACGTCTATATCACCACATTCTTTAGTCCCACATCCCTTTCTTCATCTATTGATTATGCTATACTTAGGGTGCACTTTACCCTAAGTATAGGGGGGATGTGAGACCTTTGGGTATTTCTTTTGTTTCTGTCTACCCCTGTTTTTGCTGCCTATACTTAGGGATATTTTACCCTAAGTATAGGGGGGTAGACCCTGTACATTCTCCACTCGGTTTTCCCTTAGTATACAGCCTGCTATACTTAGGATTACTTGCTCCTAAGTATAGGGGGAAAACCCGAGACCCTTTTGACTTTCTATTCCATTCATTTATCTTTGTATATAGCCTCCCTTTTCACTTCCCTATACCTAGCACGAGTTATGTCTTCTTCATCGCTCTTGACTCTGAGGACATCGTTCGAGCTAAGTATAGGGGGGTGTGTATATATTTCATATATACTTTAGACATAACTCGTACTTTGTGTGAGTGTGTTAATAAATAAAATGGCTAAAAATCACAAAAATTAAAAAATTTTTCATGTACATAAACTTCTTTTATTCGCACATAAATAGCTAGTGTACAAAGTATTTTTGTAAAAATGATTTCAAAAACCTTTTGTGTAAAATTTGTGTAAATATTTTCTTATCAAAATTATGTATATAGTATATAATTTTTCCAAAATGTTTTGAAAATCAAAAGTTTGCAAAAATCTTGTGTAAATATCTGTAAATATTTTTTTTTGCAAAACCTGCACTTCATGCATCATCCATTCATGATTTCAAATCATTTTTCAAAAATTTTGCATGATTGTAAAATTTGTTTAAATAGCATCTTTTTGTACATATGTATATAGTTTTTCTGGATGATAGTTGACACTTAAACTAGCCTGGAATCAAATTGAGAAATGGAGCTTGATTAAGATCTTAATCCACCTAACTTCTCAGAGGAACCTTATAGGGCTTAGGTTTAAGGCTGTTCAGGTCAATGGTGACTTAATTCTTTGAGTCCACTAGGCTATGATCACATGTCATCTCAATGAGCCTAAGTAGAGCACTTAACAACAACACATGACTCATATAGATTATGGCTTTACTTGGACACCAGCACTATGCACCGAGCTCTCTACGGATGAGGTGGTGAGGAGGCAGTCTTCCTTGACTTGGGGTAGCATATGAGGGTAGTACTTCTAGGCGTGACCTCTCTTCTTCTTTTAGTGAAGGAAGTGCGTCTCAACTTGGTCTGGTTGCCATGAGGTCTAACGACGGGAGTTGTGGGTTGCAATAAAGCTTCAAAAGAGGGATAGTCTACTGGCTCAAGAGGAAAAACTCCTTGTATATATGCTGCACTTGTACATGTTGTATAGATGCACTTGAAAAAAATGCAAAAAGAAAAATAACTCCAAAAAAGTGGTGGGTCTGAGAGAAAATGATAATCCCACCGGAGTATGTATATAAAGTGCAATAAGCAAAGCTTGGTTTCATGATCCACCTGATGTAGCTTGCAGCAGGGAGACTTGGCTACACTGGTCAAGCTCCCAAGGGTACTTGGCTACACTGGCCTTGACCCATTCTCTTCTTCCTCCTCTTCTTGAGCCGGTTGAACTTGAACTTAGAAGGGAATACCCCGCTCCTCGAGGAAAGAGTGGCCAGATTGAGGTCATAGAGTTACCTTGTTGGGGAGGGTTGTCAAGTTGCCATTTCTGAGGTGGAGAGCTTAGACCTCACATTCACAGGACAAGAAAAGATTCATGGTCTTCAGGGTTTGTAATTGATGACTTGTTCTGATCTGGAGCATTGAGGAGTCTTGGTTATAGATTAGTTGAACTTAGAGGCTGTTGAGTTTTAGATTTAAGTCCAAATAAGGTTCCGACACATGAATAATCCAAAGATCTGATCGATCTCCATACCTTAATTTAATGAAGGCAAGTTTAATAATCAGCCTTGATCCATGTACATTCTCTTTTTCTTTTTCTTTATTTCTTTTTCACTTCTTTTTCAAATAGTGTTTGCTAAGGGGAAGTCAAATAGGGGGGGCGATGAATATTCATTCATCACTCTTTATTCTTATATTTTAGCTACAAAAACCTTTGCAAATACATGTAGATATGTGTAAATATCAATAATTACCAAAAGCATGCATTGTGTAAAAATATATAATTAGTATGTTTTTGTGCAAAAATAAAAGAATAAAGATTAAAAAGAAAAATAGGGAAATATTTAGAATAAATATTGAGCAACCTAACCCAAGGGAGGGCTCAGCATGGGCCTGACCGCATAAAAGCCAAAGTAGAGGGAAATAGGGGCTCATGTGTGTACATATTTATGTAAATAAAAGTATTTTCCTCACAAAAATAGACTCAAATTGGTTTGTAAATACTTGTACATATTTATAAGTATAAAAACAAATAAAAATACAAAAATAAAAAAGAAGATAAAAACATCACTCATCATGCACATAGACCACCCACCTTTATATTTATTTAGCCTTATAAATAAATAAAATTAATTTCTAAAATTTTTTGTAAATATTCTATATTATATAGTGTAAATAAATAAAATAAAAAAATTAAAACAAAAACAAAATAAAAATAACAAAATTAAAAACACAAAAATACATTGTAAATATACTATGTATATAAATGTATATATGTATTTATTTTACCTATGTATATAAATTATAAAAATAAAATAAAAATAACTTTTTATTCCTTATTTTATAATATAAATAAATAAAATATAAAATAGGAATACAGTTGTATAAAAATAACAATTAAAAATCAAAAACTAAAAACTATATATTGTATATATACCTATATATGAACCTACTATGTACATATCCTATTTTTACTTCTAAAAATTAATTAAAAATCACAAAAAAATAGAAAAAAAAAAATAAAATAAAAATATTTCATATTTTGACTTCCCCTTAATTCGGCCATTTTCTATGCTTAATTTCATTTTCAAAAACCAGCCACGTGGCCGCTTCCTACTGGTCCTGGGATTGTTGATCGCCCGGTCAACTACACCCCCCCCAGGACCACTTCCCACGGATTTAGGCGCCCGACCCGACTTCTACCCATTTTAGCGCCTAAACCTGATACCCTATAACCTAAACCCCAGGTTCGACTCCTTCACGACACACCCTAGACCCTCGCCGGAGCCTCTACCTCGGGATCCGTGCGCTCGATCGCCCTACCCGCGCCTGTCTTCCCGGACCCTCCACCATATATATTCTCAGCTCAGCCACCTCGAAGCTCATCTTTGGCCATTCGATTCCACCCCCAGTGAGCTCCAGCGTGTGCGTGAGAGTGACAGCTCGCGTCCTGTGCTGTTGAAGCGAGGAGAGGGAGCGAGACCACTGATCCGGCGAAGCTTCGCCGCCTTGCTCCGCCACCAGCAGGAGCTCGAGCCTCGGAGGAAGACGCTCCTCGAGGTGACGACCCAGAGCTGCGCAAGCTCATCCCCAGTCTCACCGTCCACCCAGGTAGTCCCTGAGCCTTCTCTTTTTCTTTGATTTTCCATTTCGCCCAAATCGTTGCTCCGCCGTCTTCCGTCGATTCCATTCGATTCCGACCACCATCCGACCATCGGGCTTCGCCATAGCCATCGCCTCCCTTCCGCGCACCTTCTCCATATCTCCATCCAACCCAGCTCGCACAGGAGCTGGGATTCGAGCTCCACCGTCCCCCCCTTCGCCGGAGCTCGCTCACTTCGACCCTCCGTTCACCGTCATCCCGCCTAACCGGGTCGAGGCAGTTTGCCCTCGACCCGCGAGCCTTCTGGACTGTTTTGCAGGTTCAATGAGGGCCATCTGAGGTCCTTCGACATCAAGCCAGGAGGCGTCCTCCGCCGACCTCGCCAGAGCTCCTCAGAGCTCGGCCGGGTCATCGGAGACCCCCATCAGACGCGGAGGCCCACGCCAGACCTTTTCTGATCACCAGCGCCCCGCGAGGAGGTCAGGAGCGCACGCACGAGGCCGGCGAACTTCGCCGGCGAACTGTTCTTCCTCGACCTTCAGCCGACGTCCGATCAGCCCTCCCGCTCCAGTTTTCATCTGGACCGTCCGTTCCAGACGCCGCCTTCACCGTCAGATCTGAGGAGGATTGATCTCCACCGTCCGATGCACGAGGGTTAGCCACAGAGAGCCACCACCGCACGATGCACCACGTGGCTTAGCCCAAGCCGTCGGATCACTGCGAGGACCCCAGCGTTGGAGCGCCCGCCGATTCCCACCGTTGATCACTCCACGTGGCATCCATCCTGCGGCCCGTATTAATAAAGGGTAATTTACCCTTAGGCCCCCTCTGTTATTTTGTTTCGTATTTAGTCCTGTAAATTCGTAGTATAGTTGTTTAGTTTCTGGGATATTTGCATAGAGACCCTTGTGCATGAGTTTATTTGCTGATATGCCCCTGTACGTTGTGTGACACGTGCTTCGTCACGTGGCTTTTTGGCTTATTTGCATCTCACGCACCTGTAGTTCTGACTGTTAATGAATGAATGAAAATTTTTATTTATTTGCATTTATACCCCTGTGCGTATTTTAATTGAGCATGTGTGAATATTTGTGGGTATTTTGCAGATAAGCCCCTGGGCTTTTGGTACCTGTTACCAAATAGCCCTCGGAACTTATTTTCATTACATTGGGTCCCTGAGTGCCCCAGGCACGCGCGACGCACGTGTTTTGCTGGGTTAATTGCACCAGACCCCCCAGACTTCCGGGTATTTGCACATAGGTTCTTGTGCACAATGCCCCCTCTTTATTTTGAATAAAATAGCAAATTACCTCCTAATCCAACGAAAATTGGATACATGGCTCCTACCATAGTGTAAAATTTTCGAGGATTTTTGGAGACATTTCTGAG
Source organism: Ottelia alismoides (assembly GCA_037367405.1). Lineage (NCBI taxonomy): Eukaryota > Viridiplantae > Streptophyta > Magnoliopsida > Alismatales > Hydrocharitaceae > Ottelia > Ottelia alismoides. The sequence goes on along the minus strand of JAZKJV010008980.1, from coordinate 386,084 downwards.
TTGATTTTATATTTTTAAAAATTCAAAAACCTCTAATTTTGCTACTGTCTAACTTTAAAAATCACAAAAATATTAAATAGTATCTAAAAATTCCAAAAAAATTGTCTACTGTTTGTTTTGTCTAGCTTGATTTTCTAACCAATTTTGGCTATTTTTCATTATTGAAAACCACTAAAAATTGAAAAACACTTAAAAACTTATAAAAATTCTAATAATTAAACCAAAAACCAAAAAATAATAATATAGGTGCCTAAATTTTCCTTGTTTTATTCTCTTTACAGGAAAATTACCTCCCAGCTAATTTGGGGCTTCTAGATATTTTATCTAGGTCCTTTTAGCTCGGCTGGACAGTACCTACATTTTCAGTCACTGTTTGATTTTTAGAAAATTAAATAAACATCAGAAAATTCTCAAATATTCACCAAAAACACTAAAAATTATAAAACACATAAAAATATTTTTGTTAGAATTTTTGATTGATTTTTAGTGCTTGAAATAAATTGTTGAAGTGAGTTGTTTATTTGTTTTCATCATTTCCTTAATACATTAAAAATCCAAAAAAATATAAAATAGTAAAAAAACCACCAAAAATACATTCTTCTTTTATTTTATTTCTTTTTGACTACTTCATAGGCTGAGAGGCCAACCCGTGCTCCTTGTGTTCGACCCTGGTCGCTATACCATGTTAAATTAATAGCAAGACCGCTTTGTGTGTTCGATTGTTTCTCATTTTATTGGTGGTCTATTTTTCTTGATCGACACGATCGAGTGACTGAGGTCGCGATGACCATCGTAGAGATACCTGATTACCTTAGTCGCTCGGTTCTTCGTGTCATCAGAATGGCACCGTTGTCGGGGAACACGACTTAGTAGTTTTTGTTTTTGCTTTATTTTCATTTTCGCGGCTTTTCGCGGCTCTTCCAGAGCTCGCGGCTTTTCGCGGCTTGTTGTCTATATTTTATTATCACTTTATTTTGTTTTATTTTGTTTTATTTTATTTTTGCTTTTGTTTGATTTTGAGTGTTTATTTTATTTTGTATTTTTGCATATATACCCTCATTTTATTTTCATTTATTTTTCTTATTATTATTTGATTATTTTATTGGTCTGATCACTTGTCTCTTGTCTTGCGAGGGCCCGAGGACCGAGGCAGCCGATCTCGAGAAGCCGACGCAACCGCGGAACTTGGAGGCGGCTCCCTTCTGTACGGAGCCGCAGGAGAGCGTGAGAGGAGAGTTGAGTGGGAGAGGTGTAGTTTAGGTTTTATTTTCTTTTATTTGATTATTATTGTAATAATACATGTACTCAGAGACTTGGACATTGCTTGATTGGCTTAGCGTGTCTGTTTCGCCGAGCACCGGTGTGCTCGGGGGACCCTTAGGTGTTTTCGCGGCTTTTTCGCGGTTTTGTTTTCTTTTTCTTTTTAGCTGCCTTTTCCGGTGTTTACGCGGTTTTTCATCGAGCCCCTAGACTTAGGATTTTCTGCTTGCTTGTGCCGTAATTAGTAGGGTCCCCACACCTAATTATCTGCCTGTTCCTATAGTGCGCTTAATTGGACTACTAATAATCAATTAATAAAAATAACTGACTCATCTCCTTCGTAGCCTACGTGCCGCAGCCTGCCCCGTAAAGTGCTTTCTCCTACCCCCGATTTGTCGGGCAGAGGAGGGGTAGGCCAAGACCGGACCCTTTGGCTTGGAGGTCGGTGACCGGTTAGACGATTCTGCGAGTAGACTTGCTCATCTAGGACTCGGTTTTCACCGCTGCATCATATAGGATAGTTTATTTTTCTGTCTTTACATTTATGCGCGGATCATATTGCATGTAGAGTGCTGGAGACAGGTACGCCTTTCTGACTTTGCCTGCATCATTGATTTATCGTGCATCGGCTTTTTCGTCTTCTCCCCCTGTTTTGGATTAAATAACCAGGAGAATCGAAAAATTCGTCAGGCCTTTGTTTTTATTGAAAAAAATTAAAAAAGAAAAACCATAAAATTGGGACTGCTAAGACTATTGACCCTAAAAGACACTCACCTTAAAAACTTGTCTTGGGGAGAGCAACCCCCTCATTGTTTGATTTGCTTGCGCGAGAGAGTCACCCGCACCCTAGGTAGAGCCCTCCGGTGCTATTTCCAGCTGACTACCGACTCTTCCGTGTGTGTCAGTCGGTTGGAGTAGTATCGGGTATCCCAACAGGTCACGTAAGCGCTCTGGTAGATTGATTGTTCACCTAATAAAATTGGACCAGATAATTTGACCGATCCTTTACGGTCTTCAGCTCGTGTTGTGTTGGTGAACAGAGGGTTTGGTTGCTCATCATAGTTTTTCCAGATCTCATCCGCCTTACTCGCCAGATCACGATGATGGGTAGACGCTCTCTTAGGCCGCCTCTGGCTGCACCTCTTTCGGGCACGTCTACCCGATCATCTAGGTTGGCTCGCGAGAGCCAAGACCCGCTCTTCGAGCCCGAGTATGATTCCGCCCTGTTCCCCCTCGACCCCTTTTCTTTCGGTCCTAAGAGACATGAGCCAGAGGAGAGACTAGCAGATTTGACAGCACCTGAGTTTGGCTCATTTGATTTTGCAGACGCCATGGCCGGTAGTTCTGAGGATCGCTCCCGTCAGCCTGAGCACTTCGTATTAGATCAAGGAGCGATCAACTCCACCCTGATCGCCTCTTTAGAGACCGTCCAGCAGCAGTTGAGAGATCAGGGAGCATTCATGCTCGATATGAGGAGAGAGATGGAGCAGATGCGAGCAGAGCGTGAGCAGAGGAGAGAGGGACCGAGGATCCCAGAGGATGCAGATGCAGCAGCCGCAGCAGCCGCCGCAACCGCGGCAGGAGGACCACCGAGACCGATGCGGGAGTTGCACAATCACGTATCGACGCTGACGCACCATTGGGTAGTACTTCCAGCCATCGTGGGGGACTTCAAATTCCCCCCGAATACCTTGCAGCTACTCCCTCGCTTCCACGGGCTCGCTACTGAGGAGCCCCATCTCCACCTACAGGAGTTTCTGATGATTTGCAGCACTGTCCACGATCGTCAGGTGGACCAGGACACGATCAAGATGATCGCCTTCCCCTTTTCCCTAGCAGACAGAGCAGCCACCTGGATGAAGCATTTGGGGAGGTTTGTTTACACCTGGGAGCAGCTCCGCACCGAGTACTTGAACAAGTACTATCCACTCGGGCGGACCAATGCAGCGAGGGCCCTGATCAGCAACTTCTCCATTCTCCCCAACGAGCAATTCCATGAGGCATGGGAGAGGTTTCGTGAGCTTACTGACCGATGCCCGCACCATGATATCTCGAAGCCGAACCTTGTGCAGAGCTTCTTCAGCGGGCTGACACCAGAGCTCCAGGGCCTGGTGAACGCTTCTTGTGGTGGGTCCTATTTCTCTAAGGATCACGACCAGGTCTGGGCCATCTACGAGGAGATGGCCGAGAACTATATGGTGATGTCCCAGACCCGGTTATACACTCAGGGCAGACCCCAGCAACAGCCAGGACCCGTGCAGTACCAGAGGATAGCACGGGTCGATGCCGGTCCATCCAGTTCATCCGCAGTAGCAGCAGCACAGGCAGAGTTGTCCGCTGCAGATATGGGCATTATCAGCGAGAAGTTGGACCGCATGGAGCTGATCGAGAAGAAGCAGTGCCAGGGCATCACGCAGATGGAGCAGATGGCGCAGACTCTGAGCGACATGAAGACCCAGCTCATGTGTCTCTAGGAGGCACAGACGGCTTCCCAGCCCCGTCTTCAGTCGCGAGGCGATACCGGCAGCAGCAGCAGCTCGTCCCAGCGCTCTAGCTCCTTTCAGCAGCCTAGATAGGTTCACATTGTACAGGCGGAGCCGTACCAGCAGCCGCAACCCACCTACCAGTCACCACCATCTCCAGACTTGCAGATGGTGGTATACCAGCCGGATCAGCCTATGGCAGTACTCCCGCCAACCCAGTACGACGCAGAGCCGTTGATGGATGTCAACGGGATTTGGTATGACCGTCCTCAGCCTGGGATCCGACGAGACCATCCCGGATTCAGGTGGGGGAATGGAGGTACCCATCCCCAGCAGCAGCCATCTGGCCAGGGAGGCCAGTACAACCAGCAGAGGGATCACCAGCAGCAGCAGCCCCCAGTCTACCAGTCACAGCCGCAGTCATCCTTCGTTCCTCGTCCCTATCAGCAGCAGGGACAGTCATGGAGACGTGAGCAGTAGGCTCACCAGCCACACCAGCAGCACCCTCCTTCTTACCCCTCTCAGCACCAGCAGCACCTGTTCCAGCAGCCTCATCACCAGAGAGGCTACCCGTCGGGCTCCCACGAGAGCCCTGTTTTGGATGACATCGCCCGCCTCCTCACGGACCAGCAGGCTACCTTCAGACAGGAGATGGACGAGTTCCTCCAGGAGATGCGGGACATTGTGAGAGGGAAGGCCGCCATACCTGCCCAGATAGAGCCAAATCCCAACAGCCTGAAGCGGAAATCTGAGCAGGTAGCTTACACTGAGCACGCCACTCCTAGTGATCCATTTGTTGATACATCTTCGGATCTTTTTGATGCTGATTTTGTTACGCTTAGGAGCGGTAGGACACCAGCAGGCGGCGGCGCCTCGTCTGAGCTACACCACGAGGATACATCCGGGGTGCCAGATGAGGAGGAGGAGAGCGGTACTGAGGCCGCTCATGATGATGATGACGGTGGTACTGATGCCACCAAGGATGCTGATTCCACCGGCAGTACTGAGGCCGCCGCTTCACCAGTTCGAGGAGGTGGTACTGACGTCACCAGAGTAGCCGAGCCAGCACGCAGTACTGAGGCCGCGAGACGTCTAGCAGAGCCAACCCATGGTGGTACTTAGGCCACCTGTGTCTTTGTAGAGAGAGCAGTTGTTTCTCCTTATTCTCATGTATCTCAGAACATTGCTGCTAATAAAGGAAAATGTTTAGTTTCTTCTGGTCCCGCTATGGTGATTGATGTATGTGCGGATCCGGCCGTCGAGCCGTCTAGGCCTTTTCCTAGTCCTTCATATGAGAAGGACCCTGTGATCCCCTTCCCTAGAGCCCTTCAGATGGGGAAGGGGAAGAAAAAAGAAAAAGACCCAAAAAAGAGAGAGCAGGAGGAGTTCAACCAGAGCATGATCGACAGATTTCACATACAGCTGACCCTTCAGGAGGCTTTTCAGCACATCCCCCTTCTTCAACGATCTTTGAGAGACAGGACCACAGTCAGGAGGAGGAGGAGGAACCACACTTCAGAGATTCATGTGCTGACGAAAGCCACGTGCTTCGCGATCCAGAACCGTCTGCCGGCCAAGAGGCCAGATTCAGGGGCCTCGTATGTCAGATGTCAGATTAGTGAGCAGAGGTTCGACCGGACTCTATTGGATAGTGGATCGTCTATCAACCTCCTTCCAGCATCCCTTCTCGATCGCTTCGAGTTGGGCACTCTTCGACAGAGCAGGACAATCCTTCAGTTTGCTGATCGATCTGTCAAGAGGCCGAAGGGGTTGTTGCGAGACGTTATCGTCACTATTCAGGGCCTGAAATTCCCCGTGGACTTCGTAGTGTTGGACATGGAGATCCCTGATGCAGTGGCCGATACCCCCATCATCCTCGGTCGTCCGTTCTTGGCCACAACCAAGGCGGTGACTGATCATGATAGCGGGAAGGTATACTTTCGCGTCGAGGGCGAGAGTGTACAAATAGAGACGGTCGAGGACTATAGAGCCAGAGAGAGAGCATGCTCAGAGACCAGCACAGATACAGAGCAGCTGACAGACGCCGGGCTAGACATCCACCATGACTGTGATTTTGTGATCACAGATGATGAGGCAGCATGGGCAGGCCCTTCAGCACATGCCATCCTCTCATTTCCAGATACCACTGATGCAGAGATGATAGCAGAGGAGAGCTTGGAGAGCACATCCCTGGTCCAGGATACTACAGAGGCAGTAGAGCCGGTTCTTGATCGTGGCACGGTTTCCAGTGATGGTGGTACTGAGGCCACCTTGTGTTACGGTGGTACTGATGCCACCTTGTTTGATGCAGATCCCTCGGATTCAGAGTCTGATTGGGCAGATTGCGATGATCAGATGCCAGACCTGAGTCCACCTGAGCCTACAGATGAGGAGGAGGTTGATGCAGAGCAGATCAGAGACAGCACAGTCGAGCAGCCTTCTCCAGACCCAGTTTGCGAGAGTTCGCTTTCTTTCTCCCATGCAGATTTGGCAGACTTAGCAGCATATACACATTTTCTTCCGCAGCCAGATTTGCCAGCACCCAGATGTCCAGAGCTGAAGCCGCTCCCTGATGAATACTCATTCATCACTCTTTATTCTTATATTTTAGCCCATTCTGATGTCCGCCCTGACCACTCAGGTATAAGGTGCTATTCGGTCGTTGCGACCCGAGTGATCAAGATGAGAGAGAGGCGTCGTCGAGATTGCATCACTCGAAGAGCAAAGGGTGCCTCTTCTTATATAGGATTTTGGGAGTCTATGGATCCCAATCCGTGGACAACACACAATCAATGGATGAGATTGATTTGTGTTTCTTTCAACAACTAAGATGTTGTTGTAAAAACACAACATCAAATGATTTAATTTAAATTAATTTATATTGACAAATCAACAAATTAATTTGTATTCAAATCACTTTTGACTAGAGAAGAGATAATGAGGAGACTAAACCAATCCCCTAAGAAGGGGGATGGCTACTCTTCTCCACATGGAGAGTTGTAGCCGTCCACTCATTTTGAGTGGATTTGATCTATATCCTCTAATTATCATGAGATCTCATTATCTCATGATATCTCCTCAATTTACAACAACACTTGTTGTAAATATTTTTCACAAAATTAATTCACAATTATCTTGTGAAAAATTTCAATCAAAAGCCACTGAAATAATGTGAATCTCATTCACAACCCAAAACTAAATGTAATTATATTTTCAATTAATCATTCAATGTGAATCCAGTTCACATTAACAATTAATCAATAAATATAAAACACATAAGTCTCTCTCTCTAATATATTATAAATCGTATTTATAATATACATGAATAATTGGATAGTGCTATTCACATTATCCATATCCACAATAACTAAATCTCATTTGATTACATTGGATAATCATTCTCATGCATTCAGATAATGTGAATCAAATTCACATTATTCATGATAATTGAATCACATTTAGTTATCCATTTCTCAATACCTAGATATAATTCAACTTTGGAATTATTCTTCAACTCTTTCAAGAATAATGCGCATTCTCAGAAGATACTTGGAGATAAGGACATGGCGATTGTATTGTTCTGCGTATAGTGACTTGGATATTGACATCACATCTCAAATTCAGATCTCATGGACCTCTCATAGATGCTTGATTTAATCAAGACCGCAAATCTAATTTTCTCATTGTATCTGAATCTCATTCAGATCAATGTCCAACACTGGACCAAGATCAGATTACTTCTCTACTGAGAGGAGTCACTAAAATCCCGACCTGTTTCATCACTCCCTCAGAATGAAAGCGTCATGCCTATACAGTCGTTTATGATCATATCACCCTCAAGTATTCCTAATACCCGTACATCCTGCATACTGGAAGACTTATGATGAACCTGAAGATCTAGATCAATTTTACACTGACATCTTTAGGTTTTCATCATCAAGTTTCTTAATCTTGGTCATTGGGATTTGGTATCGATCATATGCTTTCTAAAAGCATATATCATACCTTCAAATTCTTGTCACGCTTCTAAAGCACGACGGCCATGCATGGAATTTGATCGGTCCCAATACCTCATGAGTGAGCTCACGTCTTCTGGTTCAAAAGTGCACCTGTATGATCCCTTTGAGAGTTCGTGTTACTCATATGCCCTTACATGCACACCATCTCGTGGGTGTATATACCTTGGTTAGGTCATCAACCTATGGTCTGCCAAATGTACATACACAAACATATAGTAATACATCTGTTTCCGGTCAGAGGATGTGTGCCTATATCGCGACAGTATACGATATAGGACTTTGGTTATATCGATCCCATTTAAGTCAACTCTTCGACCTAACTAATCTGACACCTCTGAATCTCTATTCCCATGCAGAGGACCTGCATCAAGAGGTCGGTCAAATATCAACCTATATTAGAAAGGATTGCCATCTCCTACTCTGTCTGGAGATCATCTATTAACACTCATTTGACAGTGCTTAATGAGTCCTCAATCTAACTCCTTCGATATTCATCCAAACACCAACCTTTATGATTCTATTACTAAATCAACAATTGTATGATTATTAAGATGGCCATGGTACATAACCCTAATTGTATAGAGGGACTTTATAGTGCATTCATTCACTTAATCTCAGAAAGGGGGTGAAAAAGAATCAATAACTTTTATTGATAAATCAAACATTATAATAACAATTATTGTTGGAATGGTTCACCTCGGGCTCACATGGCTAACAATCTCCCACTAGCCCTCAGAACCATTCAGGCACAATCCTTAAACCCATACTCATTACATGCATGTCGAAAACCTTCTGTGTCAGAGGTTTGGTAAGGGGATCAACAACGTTGTCGGTAGAGGCCACCTTGGTGATGATGATGTCATCATGCTTTTGAATCTCCTGAATGATGTGGTATTTCCTTTCCACATGCTTGCTCTTTTGATGCCATCTGGGTTCCTTTTCCTGGGCAATGGCTCCTGAGTTATCGTAGAGTAACGGAATGAGAGTATCAGAAGAAACTACGCCAAGTTCTAGGATGAACTTGCGTAACCACACCGCCTCCTTTGCAGCATCCGATGCGGCAATGTATTCAACTTCTATTGTTGAATATGTTGTAGTGTCCTGCTTCTTACTTCTCCAGCTTACATCACCATCGTTCAACAGGAACACAAACCCTGATGTCGACTTTCGATCATCTATATCCGACTGGAAGTCTTAATCTGTATATCCCAAGGCTTGGAGATCACCATCTCCATAGACCAAGATGTAATCTTGCGTCCGTCTTAGATACTTGAAAATATTCTTCACTGCATTCCAGTGTTGTTTTCCATTGCAGGACCGGTAATGACTTACTACTCCCACTGCATGGCAAATATCTGGTCTAGAACACATCTTGGCGTACATTAAGCTTCCTACAGCCGATGCATAGGGGCATCCAGCCATAGCTTTCTTTTCCTCAACAATTTGAGGAGCCATCCCTTTAGACATGTGTATACCATGACTTAAGGGGAGTAACATTTCTTAGAACTATCCATACGAAAACGTTCAAGAATCTTCTTAATGTACCCATGTTATGATAATCCCAACATCCTCTTTTCTCGATTTCTGAATAGCTTCATACCTAAGATTTAAGAGGCTTCTCCAAGATCTTTCATCTCCAAGGTATGAGATAGACAAATCTTAACACTGGTCATCATCCCTATATCATTCCCAATGATAAGGATGTCATCCACGTAAAGTACGATGAATACAATGGCGCTCTCACTAAGCTTCTTGTACACACAAGGTTCATCAAGATTCTGCACAAAATCATAACTCTTTATGGTTTCGTTAAATCTGATGTTCCAGCTACGAGAAGCTTATTTGAGTCCATAGATTGATTTCTCCAGCTTGCATATTTTACCTTCCTTGGTTATGAAGCCTTGGGGATGCTCCATATAGATGTCCTCCTCAAGGTATCCATTGAGGAAAGCTGTCTTGACGTCCATCTGCCAGATGTCGTAGTCAAGAGATGCAGCTATAGCTAGCAGTGTCCTGATGGACTTAAGCATAGCCACAGGAGAGTATGTCTCATCGTAGTCGATGCCTTCTCTCTGTGTGTAGCCTTTGGCCACGAGGTGTGCCTTGAAAGTCTCTACTTTCCCATCTGGTCCCCTTTTCCTCTTGAAGATCCATTTACACCCAGTGGATTTTACCCCTTTAGGTGGATCCTCTAGGGTCCTGATGAATCCACGTTTCATCATCTTTATTCTATCATTTTGGCCTTAAAAACCCTAGTAAATGCGTGTAAATAGGCTTAATATAGGCATTTTAGCATTCATGCATATGTGTGTAAATATTGTATAAAATGCGGTTTTTAGTGCCAAAATTATAGAATAAAGAAAAGAAAAGAAAAAGAATAAAATATTGTAAATATTTTATGACCTGAAACCCCGAGACCTAGGCATCTTGATGAATAGGTCGACAAGGAATAAAGTAGGGGGAGATAAGGTCAGAAATACAGAGAAAATACCTATACATTCTATTCATTCTTTATTCATTTTGGGACCTATTTTTGGTTCCACTTTTTATAATCAAATAAAGAAACTTTGTACATGAAAGTTGTAGATAATTCAATAAAGGAAAATACAAAATTGATTTCACTGAAAAATAATGTACAGATAGAAAGTTATGATCTGAATAAAAATCCAAAATCCCAACTTCCCAGACCCATATCTCACAACTGACAACTCTAAATGTAGCAAACTCACCTTTAACTGTATATAGCATAAAATAAGCTATTTAATGGCGGTGGTGTCGCATTTGGCGGAGCTACGGTTTGAAAGTTGAGTTTTGGACCCACATTGTACATTGTACAGATTAAAATATTCAATTTATTATTTATTTATTATTTTTATAATTTTATATTTTTATAATGTTGTAAATACTACTTATAATAATTATGTACATTAAAATAAGAATAAAAACCTAAATAAAAACAAAATAAAATACTTAAAAATAAAATACATAGATACATTACCTATATATATACCTATACAAAACATACTTGTATTTTATTAAATACACAAAACACATCAATAAATTAAAATAAAAATACAATTAAGTGTATAAAAGTATGTTATAATTATATAAAATAATAAACAAAATAAATAAAATTAAATGTGCAAAATAAAAATAAAATATTAATATATAGATATATATACTATAAAGGGCATAAATGCAAACTTGTAAAAATATACTTCATAAAAATAAATAAAAATCACTATAAAATACTTTATAAAATAATAAACATTTTTTATTTTATAATTAAAAATCAATAAAATCGTTTGATATTTTAATTTGATTTTAGAAATCTTTTTCTCTATGTTTTTCCTGGTTGGTCCACATGGACCAACCAGGGGGCTAGGAGAGTTGACCTCGGTCAACTCTCTGCCCAACACCTGGGCTGTGTCAGAACAAGATTTTTTCCTCGACTTCGCGGATTTTTGGAGACCGCTCCTTTCACCGAATGAGGTCGAGGTCTTCACAAGAAATGTAGCCCTACTATAGGACATTCACGCCCAGCCATTGGTTCGGCGTTTGAATCGAAGTTTCGCCCGTGATCGCTCCTTGAACATCGCGCCAGAGCCAAGTTTCAAAACCGACCCCCTTTCCTCCATTTTCCCTTTGAACCCTCTTTGACCACTGTTCTCCCTCTCTTTGGCGAGCTCTGGACGGGGTCTTGTGACAGGAGACCCTCCAGCTCCCTCTTGGCGTGATTAGTCGGCCTTAGAGTGGTCTCCACCCGCATCTCCGGCCAACGACCGTGAGGTTCTTCCTTGGGCTTCCCAGCCCTCGAGGTTGCGTTTTTCTCATTTATCTCTTCGCAGGAAGCTAGCTGTTAGCAGTAGTGGTAGTTTTGTGCATTTAGTTTATGATTTCGCTGGTTGATTCCCTCCGTTAGCACGCCCAAACACTCGCCGGAGCTCAAGAGCTCCGGCGACCACCTGCACCATCAATCGCCGTCGTCTCCCGCCAATAAGGCCTGGGATTGCATACTTGTACTGCTGCGCTCTTGTTTCTCCATTGCAGGTCCCAGGAGAGGCCCTCGTGCCTCATCTTTTTGCCGTGAACGTCCCAGGTCTGCCGAAGCGACCTCGCACGTCCGCAGTCCACACCGTGGTCTTTGGCCCCCATCCGCGCCACCTGGACGTAGGGGAGGAGTAGCTGGAGGAGATTACGACCGTCGGCCGTGATTTTGGCGGTTGGAGCAAGCCCCCGTGCGTGACCGAAACTCGGCAAGGCCGAGTTCTTCCTCGGATCTTCCAATCGCATCCACTGCCGTAGGATCAAGAACACCCAGGAGGGTGTACAGCTACCGTTGGATCTCGCGAGCCCAGGACCGTTCGATGCACGTCTGATCTTCTAATCCTGGCCGCAAGCTGCGAAGGGGTATCGGGCTCTACTGGTGCGCCACGTGTCTTAAGTAAACGGCACCCAGCCGTTGGATCACTCAGCAGCTGGGTATTTTGCAAGATTTTCCCGCGCGTTTTAGCATTTCTAGTTGAGCATATAAACTTTCCATTGCTGTGTCAGATTTTTGTAATATTTATAGAACATCCCCTTAACCTTATCATAATTACAGAACAATCCTCCCCAGGCGCACGTGCTCACGCACGTGCCCCCTGGGGATTTTGCGTGGATAACCTCGTGGGTCTTGTTTTTAATATTCAGTCCAGCAATTACTTGGCTCAGTTTTATATTTTATGATCATTTTGCGCATAGGCCCTCCCCCTTTCATGATATTACTAATATACCCCTGGCCGTGTGTATTGTTCTTCTTGCTTCTTGTATTTTTTGCATGCTTCTATAAAAACATGAAAAATCCACAAAATTCAGTTTAGATCTCTGTTGCATCATAGATTAACGTCATATTTTTATTTTTCATAATTATTGCATTTTTATATTTATTAAAAATAAAAAATACGCATTTTCAGCACTGTTTGCATTATAAAATCCATAAAAAATATAAATACACTCCAGAAAAATCCCAAAAAAATATATTTTGTTACCTTTAGTGTGTTTTAGCTCCAGACCAAAAATCATTAAAAAAAACAAAAGAAAACTCCAAAAAATCACAAAACTCTAAAAACCCCTATAAAAATATTAAAAATTCCTCAAAAATCCTAAAAATATAATCTTGGTGTCTAAAGTTTCCTTAGTTTATTGTCTTTCATTGAAAATTAATTTGGAGAAGTTTTGTTACTGTTTGTCATTTTCTTTCTCCATTTTAGTTTCAGCCTTGCATTTTTGCCACTGTTTTCTTTATTTTTCTAATTAAAAATACTAAAAACATTCTAAAAATTACCCAAAAATAACAAAAACAGTAAAAAAGTGTAAAAAGACCAAAAAGACTTTATTTGCTTATATTTTTGAATATTTTTATCTATTTTTATAAATATCTCTTTCTCCTTTTCATTACATTGTCTTTATTTTCCAACATTGAAAAAGAAATAAAAAATATAAAATATAAAATTATAGAAATCAGAAAATTAAAAATCAAAAATACAAAAATTAAAAACTAAAAATTAAATAAAAAAATTAAAAATTAAAACCCACAAAAAATAGCATGGTAGACACTTGATCACTTTCACACACATTTTGAGCAATTTTTGCCCCGTTCTACCTGTTTGCTCCCTGTGTTCGACCTCTACAATACTTGCACCTATACACATCTTGTTGTAGAGTTATAATAAATTTTAACTCCGCACATTTACTTTCATTGCTTGATATATTTGTCGTGGGTTAATTGTTGATTAATTCGGGTTTCGTGAGCGGTCGCTCAACGACACTGTAGTCCCGCCTTGTGTGGACTATTTTGACCCTCGCAAAATCCGAGTTATCAAATGGCGCCGTTGCCGGGGAGCAATAGCGCGTAGTTCGGGTCTTGTTTGTGATTGTGATTTATTGTCTATTTTTGCGGCTTTTATTTTTGCTATTTTATTTTCTTTATTTTTGATATATCTCTTAAGCTGTCTAACCTTCTCTTTTGTTGACTTTGTGCAAGGAACCGCGGATCGAGGGAGGTGCTCCACTCTAGGCGCCTACGCACCCACGTGAAGCCGGCATCTGCCAGCCGAGCACCGAGGAGACGAAGAGGAATTTTGAAGACCGTGCTCCACTTTAGTTGCATTTTCTTTTTGTAGTATTTATTTTTGTAAATTAAGCGAGTGAGAGACTTAATTTGTAATAATACAGGTACCCCCGAACTTGGACATTCGAGCCTAATTTCCAGGTGTTTGTACACCTGGGGGCTCGCCGCGGTTTCATCGGTTTTCATCGCATTTTTTTAATTTGTTTTCCGGTTTTCGATTTTCTTTATTTTGTGTGATTGAGCCCCTAGTTCTAGGGTTGCTTGCGATAGACTAAGGCCAAACACCTAATATTTTGCATGCACCTATAGTCTCGTTTGGACTTAGTCAAATTTTAAACAGTTGATCATCACCTTCAATCCGTCGCGCCGCGAGCTCTCCCCGCAAAGCGCTTTCTCCTAAACTCAAGTGTGTTGAGCAGAGGAGGGGTGAGCCTAGACCGGACTCTAGGGTTGAGGATTGGTGGTCAGCTTGTGGTTCTTCACGATAATAGCGATTTCTGAAACTTAGGGCGATTTCATCGGCTTTTGCATTTGCATATAGATAGGTTTCAATTCTGTCGAGCATCCTTGCATGTAGAGTGCTGGAGGCAAGGTGAGCATTTCTCTTTAGCATCCATCATTGATTTGACGCTTGCATTGCTTTTCCGACTCTCCCTCTGATTTTGCTCACGTAGGTGCTCAAAGGAATTGAATCCCCGATAGGATCGTGCATTCTTATTAAAAAATCCAAAAAAAAAGTGATAATCAATAAAATTGGGACTGCTAATATTACTTGACCCTAAAACCGATCAAAATTAAAATCTTGTATTGGGGCGAGTAATCCCCTCATTGTCTTCGTTTTACATTGCTCGCGCACACGCTAAGGATTAGTGCCCAAATCCCATTTCAGCCCCCTAAGTGTTTGCGCAACATTTTGGACTTCTCACCTAACTCTAAAAAAAAGACAAGATTAAAAGACCGAATTTTCGGTCTCTACCGAGTTGAGTAGGTGAATTGAGGGTTTGACTTGTTTTTATTTTTGTTTGTGATTGTTTTGTGTGTGTCCTAGATCGCCGCTGTGCACTTGCGCCTTTCTTCTCACTTCTCTTGACTTGACCATCATGCTCTCCCGATCATTTTCTTTTGTTTCGAGATGGCCGACTGGAGCGTATTTTGTCCGGACTTCGCGGACCTCTCGTTCACTCCAGCCGGTCCACCTCACTTTTTCCAGGAGGACTTTGCTCCTGATTTTTGTACATATCCGACCAACCCACTATTTCAGGATTCGGACTTTGACCTTCACCAATCATTTCCACCACCTTCGCCTACACATTTCGACAACCCGCTCTTCCTTGAGTATCCTGATCCGGAATGTGATTTTTGTCCACACCCACCGCCCACATTCGACACACCCAATCCTGAGATTTTGGAGTCACCTTTCACGATATCAACACTTGAGACCTTGAATCAGATGATGGAGCATATGAATTCGAGGATTGCCGACCTTACTAGTTTAAATAAGAACCAAAATGCCGCTCCAGTCTTTGAGGATATGGAATCATTTGAGGATTATCATGAAAGCTTGCAATCACCCAAAATACAAAAAAATGAGAAAAATTTAAAAACACAAAAAGATTTCGGGAGACACACGATCGAGTCAGACTGTGAGGAGAGAGACCACTTGCCAGATTCTTGGTCCACACATACATTCACATCCAGTCCCACCTTTGACCCCGAGGATGCCGCTGTACAGACTGCTCTTGGCATTCCTCGTGTATATGATGATTCCGACTTCCTCCCTTGTATGGAGGAGGTCCAAAATTTCAAAAAAATGCTGACTGAACCCGAAGTGGTGGCCACCATTCATGAGATCATACGTGCCCCACTTCAGCAGGCCATGACCGATTTATCTGCTCCTCTTCCCAAGAAGAGAAAGCGGAGGAGCAGATCTGAGCGTCATATCTTGACCATGGCCACTGCCCATGCCATCACACACCGTCCCATTCCTCGGAAGAGGAACACTGCCACACCTTTCATTAGCTACACCATCTCTGACCACACATGTGATCACACTCTCCTAGACGGCGGTGCTTCGATCAGCATCATACCCTTCTCGTTGGTACAGTCTCTTCACTTAGGGCCTCTCAAGAAGACCAGGATGATCGTACAGTTTGCTGATGGATCAATAAAGAGGCCGAAGGGTATCCTTGAAAACGTCGTCATCTCGATTCAGGGCATGAGCTACACCGTTGATTTTGTCGTCTTGCCCATGGAGACCTCCACAGGGGAGCATTCTCCAATCATCCTGGGACGACCATTCCTCGCCTCCGCGAGGGTCGTTATTGATTACGGAGCAGGAGAGATTCGCTTTCGCCCTGCTGATGAGAGCGAAGTTTCGATCACCGCACCCACTGCCGACCAGAGACCTGCACCTGATGCGACTTCACCTATCTTGGCTGACCTCGAGGACCATGACCTCAACGATACTATCAGAGAATTTTGCTGTCTATTGGATTCAACTGAGACCCGAGAATTCCTCCCGGTTGAGGAAACCTCGGAAAGCATAGACCTCGACGTTCCTTCTTCTGGGAATTGACGTTGTGTTGATGACATCCGCGGGATTTACACGATCGATACCATTGAGCGGAGGGCAAATGTAGAGACTAGACAGGACGGACATGTTTCGACTTCTTTCACCGATGGGTTCGTCCCTGTTCACTTAGATACTGATGAGCCTAAGGTCGAATTTGATTTAGTTGCTTTTCTTCGGAAATTCGGGCCTTTTGATAAGAAAGATGATCCAGTTGAAATTATAGAGGATGACCAGAGTTCGACTACTTCCACCGATGAGTTCGTGCCTTTTGGTTTTGACCTGGATGACTTCTCGCAGGACGACTCTGAGTACACTACTTCTGATGATGATGAGTTCGTCCCATTCCACTTTGATATCAGCGAGACTCCCAAGGCCGGACCTAGCCGTACTTCTTCCACTACTCAGTCTGTGCCTTCATACCTTAGGGCCCCTGAGGACGTACACTCTGTTGACCCTGATCAGCTTCCGTCCGCTGTGGACCCCGATGTCGACATACACCACACCAGATCTATCCCTCAGAGGTCTCGCAAGAAGGTTAGCTTTCCACCTTTTTGATCATATGTACATACACCTCTGTTGTACATCCTCCTTTGTTCATCTCTTTCTATATCCCGTTTTTACTCGTCCACCCATTCTCGTGTCTGCCTTGCTTAGGACGTACTTTATCCTAAGTATAGGGGGGTGGACGGGTCGAGTGTTCATTCTTCGTTTCGTGTGATCACTCCTGTTGTTGCCTATACTTAGGGCTTCTTTTACCCTAAGTATAGGGGGAGTGATGTGTATATCCTCTGATCTATCCTTCCATCTTCAGATCTCTTTTCTTCTTTTCTTCTTTTCTTCTTTTCATTTTCTATCTTCTTCATCTATCAAAAAGGTGCCGCCCTTGTAGACAGTTTTCCATACTTAGGACACACTTTGTCCTAAGTATAGGGTGGCGTGCACCCCGAGTTTCTTTCATTTTCATTTCGATCCTCTCCATTGTCTCCTCCTCTTGCCTATACTTAGGGATATCTTACCCTAAGTATAGGGGGTGACAATCTGAGTATGATCTGTTCATTCCCACCCTTGACCCTCCCTACTTTGTGTACAGTCTGCTATACTTAGGATTATTTGATCCTAAGTATAGGGGAGACGGTCAACTTCTCATTGATTAGTACATTTCTTTGTTCATTCATTCTTTAGACTTGCCTATACTTAGTACGAGTTATGTCTTCTTTTTCCTCTCTGATCTATGAGGACATAGCTCAAGCTAAGTATAGGGGGGTCGTATATACTGTGTATATACTTTAGCCATAATTCGTACTTTCGTATTTTCTTAATAATATGGCTAGAAAAATTCTTTAAAATCCATTAAAAAATCTTTAATAAAAAGATGTTTTATTCCTCAAATTCTTTTTGTATTTAATGATTAATAAATCAGGTGAAAATGTTTTTTGCAAAATGTTTGAAAAATAGTTTGAAAATACTTGTGAACATTTATTGAAAACTATTTTGAAAATATTTTGTTACATGTTTCCAACCTTTGTAAAAATGTGTGAGTTGTAAAAATTTATTTTCTTTGTGTGAAATAAAATGTTTGAAAAATGATTTGCAAATGGTTTGAAAAATGGTTGCAAAAATATTTTGAAAAATCTATCTATACTGTTTTGAAAACCTTTGCAAAATGATTTTCAAATGTGTGTACATGTTTGCAAAAATGTTTGTAAAAATTATTTTGGACTATAGTTTTCAAAAATTGTGTGAAAAACTTTTGTCAAATAAGTTTGAGGAATACTTACATCTCACCAAAATCCATTATATATATATATATATATTTATAAAATTGACCACTTACCCTGGTAAATTCTTAAAATCCACTTCTTGTATAGATAAGAAGCACTCCCGTGTACATATTTTAACCTATTTTTCAGCCAAAATCTTTTTGTTTTCAAAAAGCCCAAAAACATTTGCAAAATTAAAATCAAAAAACATTTGAAAAATCTTTTTGAAAAAGACAAAAAAATGCATATGCATCATCATCATCTTTTCAAAAATCCATAAAAAGTTCAAAATCCTTGAAAATTGCATCACAAAAATATTTTCTGCATGGCATTTGCATGGCATTCACATTTTTCGGATTGAGTTTGATAGTTGAACAAGTCTAAGTAAAATCCGGAGATTGGAGCTTGATTGGACCTTAAAATCTACCTAATAACAGGAACCTTATAGGAACTGGGTTTGAGGTACTTCAGGTCTAGTTGACTTAATTCTTTGAGGATCACGGGACTTGGTTCAATGGATTCTTGACTGCATAAGTAGAGTATTTCGGAGCACACGCACGACTCTTGTTGATAATGACCTAACTTGGATACCTGCACCTTTCACATGGCTCAACTCAGTTGGAGTGGTGAGGGGATTGGATTTGCCGGTATGAGACGCACACAAGTGGAAACATTTGTCCTCCTCTAGGGAGGGAAGTGCACCCCA
Source organism: Ottelia alismoides (assembly GCA_037367405.1). NCBI lineage: Eukaryota > Viridiplantae > Streptophyta > Magnoliopsida > Alismatales > Hydrocharitaceae > Ottelia > Ottelia alismoides. The sequence goes on along the minus strand of JAZKJV010008980.1, from coordinate 367,172 downwards.
ACCCGTCCAGTGATTAGGAAGTCTAAAGACAGGAGGCTGTGGGTTGCGATAAAGCTTCAAAAGAGGGATAGTCTACTAGCTCAAGAGGAAAAACTCCTTATGTAAATGCTGCTGTGAATAGTATTTAAAAAAAACAAAGAAAAAGTTCAGGCATGTACAAAAATAAAAAGCCTGCAAAGTATGTACATATGTTGTAAAGTCAATAAGCAAGCTTGAGTTCCAAAGTCATATCATGTGAGCCTGCAGCTGGATGACTTGACTACACTGGTCTTGCATCCCAGGATAGGTAGCCACACTGGCTATCGTCCATTCTTCTCTTCACCCCCTCCTCTTGAGCTGGTTGCCACTTGAACTTAGAAGGGAATACCCCGCTCCTCGAGGATGGAGTCATTGGATTGGGGAATCATTGGGTTGTCGTACTGGAGAAGTCAGTTTCTTTGCCATTCTAGTGAGGAGAGCCACCATCACTTACACTGTACAAGTCAGATTCATAGTCGTAAGGGTTTGCGTATGAGTTGAAATATTTCTGACCTGGCTATTGAGGAGACTTGGGCAGAGTTTTGGGATTCTCTAAGACTGTTGGATTTCAAATTCGGTTCTCAATAAGGTTCCGTCCGCACTAAAATTCCAAAGGTCCGACTTAAGCTCCAAACTTTGATTTTGTGAAGACAAGTTTGACAATTAAATTTAGTCCATCTTTCTTCTTTTTCTTTTCTTTATTTTTCTTTTTCTTTTTCTGCACTTATTGCATAAGTGTTTGCTAGGGACTAGCAAAGGCAAGTATAGGGGGATGATGAATCCACGTTTCATCATCTTTATTCTATCATTTTGGCCTTAAAAACCCTAGTAAATGCGTGTAAATAGGCTTAATATAGGCATTTTAGCATTCATGCATATGTGTGTAAATATTGTATAAAATGCGGTTTTTAGTGCCAACATTATAGAATAAAGAAAAGAAAAGAAAAAGAATAAAATATTGTAAATATTTTATGACCCGAAACCCCGAGACCTAGGCATCTTGATGAATAGGTCGACAAGGAATAAAGTAGGGGGAGATAAGGTCAGAAATACAGAGAAAATACCTATACATTCTTTATTCATTTTGGGACCTATTTTTGGTTCCACTTTTTATACATCAAATAAAGAAACTTTGTACATGAAAGTTGTAGATAATTTAATAAAGGAAAATACAAAATTGATTTCACTGAAAAATAATGTACAGATAGAAAGTTATGGTCTGAATAAAAATCCAGAATCCCAACTTCCCAGACCCGTATCTCACAACTGACAACTCCAAATGTAGCAAACTCACCTTTAATTGTATATAGCATAACATAAGCTATTTAATGGCGGTGGTGTCGCATTTGGCGGAGCTACGGTTTGAAAGTTGAGTTTTGGACCCACATTGTACATTGTACAGATTAAAATATTCAATTTATTATTTATTTATTATTTTTATAATTTTATATTTTTATAATGTTGTAAATACTACTTATAATAATTATGTACATTAAAATAAGAATAAAAACCTAAATAAAAACAAAAATAAAATACTTAAAAATAAAATACATAGATACATTACCTATATATATACCTATACAAAACATACTTGTATTTTATTAAATACACAAAACACATCAATAAATTAAAATAAAAATACAATTAAGTGTATAAAAGTATGTTATAATTATATAAAATAATAAACAAAATAAATAAAATTAAATGTGCAAAATAAAAATAAAATATTAATATATAAATATATATACTATAAAGGGCATAAATGCAAACTTGTAAAAATATACTTCATAAAAATAAATAAAAATCACTATAAAATACTTTATAAAATAATAAACATTTTTTATTTTATAATTAAAAATCAATAAAATCGTTTGCTATTTTAATTTGATTTTAGAAATCTTTTTCTTGAGGTTTTTCCTGGTTGGTCCACATGGACCAACCAGGGGGCTAGGAGAGTTGACCTCGGTCAACTCTCTGCCCAACACCTGGGCTGTGTCAGAACAAGATTTTTTCCTCGACTTCGCGGATTTTTGGAGACCGCTCCTTTCACCGAATGAGGTCGAGGTCTTCACAAGAAATGTAGCCCTACTATAGGACATTCACGCCCAGCCATTGGTTCGGCTTTTGAATCGAAGTTTCACCCGTGATCGCTTCTTGAACATCGCGCCAGAGCCAAGTTTCAAAACCGACCCCCTTTCCTCCATTTTCCCTTTGAACCCTCTTTGACCACTGTTCTCCCTCTCTTTGGCGAGCTCTGGACGGGGTCTTGTGACAGGAGACCCTCCAGCTCCCTCTTGGCGTGATTAGTCGGCCTTAGAGTGGTCTCCACCCTCATCTCCGGCCAACGGCCGTGAGGTTCTTCCTTGGGCTTCCCAGCCCTTGAGGTTGCGTTTTTCTCATTTATCTCTTCGTAGGAAGCTAGCTGTTAGCAGTAGTGGTAGTTTTGTGCATTTAGTTTATGATTTCGCTGGTTGATTCCCTCCGTTAGCACGCCCAAACACTCGCCGGAGCTCAAGAGCTCCGGCAACCACCTGCACCATCAATCGCCGTCGTCTCCCGCCAATAAGGCCTGGGATTGCATACTTGTACTGCTGCGCTCTTGTTTCTCCATTGCAGGTCCCAGGAGAGGCCCTCGTGCCTCATCTTTTTGCCGTGAACGTCCCAGGTCTGCCGAAGCGACCTCGCACGGCCGCAGTCCACACCGTGGTCTTTGGCCCCCATCTGCGCCACCTGGACGTAGGGGAGGAGTAGCTGGAGGAGATTACGACCGTCGGCCGTGATTTTGGCGGTTGGAGCAAGCCCCCGCACGTGACCGAAACTCGGCAAGGCCAAGTTCTTCCTCGGATCTTCCAGTCGCATCCACTGCCGTAGGATCAAGAACACCCAGGAGGGTGTACAGCTACCGTTGGATCTCGCGTGCCCAGGACCGTTCGATGCACGTCTGATCTTCTAATCCTGGCGCAAGCTGCGAAGGGGTATCGGGCTCTACTGGTGCGCCACGTGTCTTAAGTATACGGCACCCAGCCGTTGGATCACTCAGCAGCTGGGTATTTTGCAAGCTTTTCCCGCGCGTTTTAGCATTTCTAGTTGAGCATATAAACTTTCCATTGCTGTGTCAGATTTTTGTAATATTTATAGAACATCCCCTTAACCTTATCATAATTGCAGAACAATCCTCCCCAGGCGCACGTGTTCACGCACATGCCCCCTGGGGATTTTGCGTGGATAACCTCGTGGGTCTTGTTTTTAATATTCAGTCCAGCAATTACTTGGCTCAGTTTTATATTTTATGATCATTTTGCGCATAGGCCCTCCCCCTTTCATGATATTACTAATATACCCCTGGCCGTGTGTATTGTTCTTCTTGCTTCTTGTATTTTTTGCATGCTTCTATAAAAACATGAAAAATCCCCAAAATTCAGTTTAGTTCTCTGTTGCATCATAGAGTAACGCCATATTTTTATTTTTCATAATTATTGCATTTTTATATTTATTAAAAATAAAAAATACGCATTTTCAGCACTGTTTGCATTATAAAATCCATAAAAAATATAAATACACCCCAGAAAAATCCCAAAAAAATATATTTTGTTACCTTTAGTGTGTTTTAGCTCCAGACCAAAAATCATTAAAAAAAACAAAAGAAAACTCCAAAAAATCACAAAACTCTAAAAACCCCTATAAAAATATTAAAAATTCCTCAAAAATCCTAAAAATATAATCTTGGTGTCTAAATTTTCCTTAGTTTATTGTCTTTCATTAAAAATTAATTTGGAGAAGTTTTGTTACTGTTTGCCATTTTCTTTCTCCATTTTAGTTTCAGCCTTGCATTTTTGCCACTGTTTTCTTTATTTTGCTAATTAAAAATACTAAAAACATTCTAAAAATTACCCAAAAATCACAAAAACAGTAAAAAAGTGTAAAAAGACTTTATTTGCTTATATTTTTGAATATTTTTATCTATTTTTATAAATATCTCTTTCTCCTTTTCATTACATTGTCTTTATTTTCCAACATTGAAAAAGAAATATAAAATATAAAATATAAAATTATAGAAATCAGAAAATTAAAAATAAAAAATACAAAAATTAAAAATTAAAAATTAAATAAAAAATTAAAAATTAAAACCCACAAAAATAGCATGGTAGACACTTGATCACTTTCACACACATTTTGAGCAATTTTTGCCCCGTTCTACCTGTTTGCTCCCTGTGTTCGACCTCTACAATACTTGCACCTATACACATCTTGTTGTAGAGTTATAATAAATTTTAACTCCGCACATTTACTTTCATTGCTTGATATATTTGTCGTGGGTTAATTGTTGATTAATTCGGGTTTCGTGAGCGGTCGCTCAGCGATACTGTAGTCCCGCCTTGTGTGGACTATTTTGACCCTCGCAAAATCCGAGCTATCAGGTCCATACACCATTCTTATGCATGGAGTCAATTTCTGAATTCATTGCTAGCATCCATCTATCCATGTCATGATCCACGAGTACTTCATCAAATGAAGCAGGATCATTGTCAGTTTCACCTGACATGGAATCCATACCTTTCAGGTGGTGCGATCATCCTCGAACTCCTTTGAAGAGGTATGGGTATTTCATCTTCATTTATCTCTTTAGTTTCTAGTTCAGGATGCTCAGAATCATCCGCGAATTCAATGGGTTCCTCTACTTCATTTTTGTCTTGACCTTTAAGGAAGTCATCCTCCAGAAATCTAACATCTCTAGACACGAAAACCTTTTGGGTCTCAAGGTCATAAAGCTGATATCCAATGCCATCTTTAACATACCCAATGAAGTAGCACTCTCGAGTGCGAGATTCTAGCTTACTTGCATCCATGTTCTTCACATGGACCAAGCAACCCCAAACCCTCAAGTATTTAACACTTGGTTTGGTTCTATACCAAAGCTCATGAGGAGTCTTAGGTACAGATTTGCTAGGAATCTTGTTTAGGATATATATTGTAGTCTCTACTGCATATCCTCAGAAGCTAAGTGGTAAATGTGCTTTGCTTATCATTGAACAGACCATATTCATGATGGTCCTGTTGCGCCTTTCAGCAACACCATTAAGTTGGGGGGTTCCAAGAGGAGTGAGATTGGTGACAATTCCATTCTCTTTAAGGTATTCCTTGAATTCATCTGAGAGGTACTCGCCACCTCGGTCAGATCGAATCCGTTTAATCTTCCTATCAGTTTGGTTCTCAACCCAAGCCTTGAACTCTTTGAACTTTCAAAGGTTTCGGATTTATGACGTAATAGGAAGATAAACCTGTATTGCGAATGGTCATCACTAAACGTCAAGTAATATCTATATCCATTTCAAATCACGGAATCGAAAGGACCACATACATCAGTATGTATAAGGTCAAGAATACCTTCGCATCTTGTAACCTTGTTACTAAAATGCATCCTAGTCATTTTTCCTCGAATACAATGTTCGCAGGTAGGCAAATGTTGAACCTTTAGAAAATCTAAGGGTCCATCCTTTATCAATTTATTGATCCTATCAACAGATAAATGACCAAGCCTTTGATGCCAAATCATGTTTGAAATATTTCCATTCTCCCTGGACCTTTTAGGGTTTTTCTTATTGGTAGTAACACTAATGACACGTTCATCAATGCATAATTCATAGAGTCCACAAGAAGTCAAAACACCATCCGGAATATATTTATCTTAATGACTTATGACTACTTTATTTATAGAAAAGGAATGAATATCCACTTCTAACAAGCTTAGATACATATATTAAATTCCTTCTGACTTCAGGTACATGAAGACACTCTTTAAGTACTAGGACTCTTCCATTAGATAATTATAGTCGGCAGGTCCCGACAGCGACTGCTGCAACACTTGCATCAGATCTCATCTGGATGATTATCTACCCTTCATCAAGACTCTTAGTTTCCTGAAACAAATGCAACAAATTGTATACATGAACATAAGCACCCGAATCTATAATCCAACTTCCTTCTCGTCCAACGAGAAAACTAGTTTCAATGATGAAAGTAGAGTTCATACCAGATGGGGCTTTACATTTGTCGACTGACTTCAGGTAATCTGGACAATTGCGCTTCTAGTGCCCCAACTCCTTGTAGTGATGACAGCCATCATTTTTCTTCGACGCTATCATAGTGGATGCATTGGTAGATGAGACAACTCCTTGACTCTTCTTCTTTCTCTTCTGGGACGGGCCCTTCTGAGAACCATGCTTCCAATCGTGCTTTCCTTTGGCTTGTGCAACCATTGCACTGCTAGAGGGCCATCCTTCCTCATTACGTCTTCAGCAGTCTTCAATGCAACCAATAGCCCAGTGTTAGTATAATCAACTTTGCTCATGTGGTACGTGACAACAAAGTTGTTGAAGGAGTTAGGGAGCGACAGTAAAATGAAGTCAGCTTGCATGTCTGCATCCATGCCAGCTCCTAGGGTTTCCAATTCAGAAAGGTACCCAAACATTTTGAGTACATGTTCTCTGACAGAGATCCCCTCCTGCATCTTGCGGCGAATAAGTTCTCTCATTATATTATAACGTTATGTGTAGTTCATATCACCGAACATTTCCCTCAGATTCTTCATTATCATGGCAAGTGGCCATTTCCACATGTTGCTTCTGCAGCATGTTGGACAATGAACCCTTAATGTAGCATCTAACCAGATTATGATCTTCCTCATATTTTTCATTATAACTGATTTCCCCCGGAGTCTTTAGGTATGTGTATAATTTCTTTGATAGCACATAAGATATGCACTCAGCCGAAAGAACAAGATCCAAATTTCAGATCCAATCCGAATAATTTGGTCTGATCAACTGACTGACCTTCAGAAGCCTGCTAAGTGGGTTCATGGACTTCATTTTCTGAAATTATGAATGCACTATATTAGAATATGTGAATAATAATATATTAAATTACATTTCTTTGATTAAGGAATTTTTAGTCAAATTAGTCTTGCTTTTTCAACTTTGAAAGTTAATTCCCTCAATTACTTTCAAAGTAAGAGAAAACTTAACGCTATATCTCTAGCAAGATCTGGGATCTCCTCTTTATCTTTGTCACATCCCAATAATATGAGAACTTGCAACTCGGATAAAAGGAAGTAGGAACACATTCTGCCTTGCAAGTCCAACTTGTATTTCTCAATTCGATCTTTAACACACGGGCCCATTACCCTTAAGGTGATGTTGACCCATTGTTAATTGAACCAACTGTCAACAGGAATACAACTCGCTATGCGCAATCCAATATGGCCCCAATAATATGAGGACTCCATATTGGGGTCACTACGCATACGTCCTTACTCTTTCAAGAAGTAAAGGGCCCGATCCAAATGGCTTGTATGCAGGATCTGTCACTTCGGACACGCGTCTCCTACATACAATCTCCGGCGATGGAACCCTTTGCCTTGACGGGAGACCATGAATGTCAGTTATGTGATCCACCACCTCATATTCAAATTATAATTAATTATCATGAATCACATTCACATAATTAATTCTTCCAAGGGAAATATACATCTATTCATAATATAATGTGTTTAATTGGATATAATTAATTTAATCATATTAAATCAATTATCAATCCAATTCAATCAACGAACTTAATTGTTACTATAAAACATGATATTATCTCAAAGCACATATTAATTTGAATTTTAATAATTTGAAATATATCATGATTTTTCCAGCATTATCGAGTCCCTACCCGTTGTCATGGTCAGTACCGATGGGAGTGGGACAGACCGCACACGGTGCAACCTGGCACCCCATCGCTCCCCGACTAGACAACATATCCACCTCGGGAAAGGATAATGCCAAATCGATCATTGTGTACTTGAGATGTTCATCAGTTTTTCAACCAAAATTATACCATATAGTAATAATTAAATCCATTTTGATTATAAGCAAATTTGCTAGAAAAATTCTCAAACCTATTCAAGCAACATGTTTGTTGAAAGTGTATCAAGTAACCAATTGGTGATCTAGATCAAATCTAATCATTTATTGGTTGAGGCAATGTCATTTAAGGGAACAATTATCATTTATATTTTCTAAATATTATCCATAATTATTCCAAGAAATTAACCATTAATTTCACAAGTTTCTTAAATGACAATCATAAGGTTTTTGATAAAACATGTAAATTCCAGCAGTGACCCTCACTAACTAAAATAGGCATATCTCTTTCATTTTAAATCTAAATCATGCAAAATAAAATTCCACAGTTTGATAATTTGATTCAAAACAAAACCTATGATTAGCACACATTTTTAGGCATTTTCATCCTCGAAACAATGGATATATGGTCATTAAAAATGTCATAACTTGAGTTATCAGATTCCAAATCACAAAAACTCATATCTCACAATTTTCTTAATTAATGGGGAACATTATCCAAGTGATAGTTTCGTGTTTAAACATTTTAAACATGGCCAAAATTAATCACAAAATAGGGCTGTGAAAATTGAAATGCGATAAAATTTTCACGAATCTTAACAAGTCCAAATCTTCCTAGATTAATGGATTGTATCTAAAACCCCCAACCTGGCTCTGATACCACTTGAAGGATATGTGATGATCCTCAAGCGCATCACAGAAATGTTAAGATCATATTGTATACGATCAAGAGCGACTAGTCGCACTAGTTGCTCGGTGCAGCAGAATTTTTAAAAAATTTAAATGATGAAACCACATGATCCAAGAACATTTCATAGATCATTTCATATAAACACATAGAATATATAGGAATAACTCTTGCAGCGTGGTTGTGATCAAGCCTCTAAGAGAAGAGATCTCCTGTCTCAAGTCCGATCCGTCGGAGGAGATGCTTACGAGCACGAGGATGAGTCGCGTGCTTATCGCAATCCAAGTTTATGATCCAAGCAGTGGATCTCCTGATCTCGTCTCACAAGATCGAATGCCTTATTCACGAGTGCCACACACCAAAAAATACAGAGATCCAAGAGTCTTCAAAGCGGGCACGACGACGAAGGCGACCTTCTCTTTATGGGAGTGGACGACCACTCAGAGAGAAGGGTGGGAGTATGTGTGAGAATGAGAGGTAGAGAGAGAGAGAGGCATCGTAGAGATTGTGTCACTCGAAGAGAAAAGGGTACCTCTTCTTATATAGGGTTTTGGGAGTCCATGGATCCCAATCCATGGACAACACACAATCAATGGATGAGATTGATTTGTATTTTTTTCAATGGCTAAGATGTTGTTGTAAAAACACAACATCAAATGATTTAATGTAAATTAATTTATATTGATAAATCAACAAAATTAATTTGAATTCAAATCACTTTTGACTAGAGAAGAGATAATGAGGAGACTAAACCAATCCCCTAGGAAGGGGGGACGACTACTCTTCTCCACATGGAGAGTTGTATCCGTCCACTCCTTTTGAGGGGGAATTTATTCTATATCCTCTAATTATCATGAGATCTCATTATCTCATGATATCTCCTTAATTTACAACAACAATTGTTGTAAATATTTTTTCACAAAATTAATTCATAATTATCTTGTGAAAAATTTCAATCAAGCCATTGAAATAATGAGAATCTTATTCACAATCCAAAATTAAATGTAATTATATTTTCAATTAATCATTCAATGTGAATCCAATTCACATTAACAATTAATCAACAGATATAAAACACATAAGTCTCTCTCTCTCTAATATATTATAAATCGTATTTATAATATACATGAATAATTGGATAGTGCTATCCACATTATCCATATCCACAATAGTTAAACCTCATTTAATTACATTGAATAATCATTCTCATGCACTCAGATAATGTGAATCAAATTCACATTATTCATGATAATTGAATCACATTCAGTTATCCATTTCTCAATGCCTAGATATAATTCAACTTTGGAATTATTCTTGGACTCTTTCAAGAATAATGCACATTCTCCGCAGATACCTGGAGATAAGGACAGGGCGATTGTATTGTTTCGCATATAGTGACTTGGATATTGAGATCACATCTCAAATCTAGATCTCACGGACCTCTCATAGATGCTTGATTTAATTAAGATCGCAAATCTAATCTTCTCATTGCATCTGAATCTCATTCAGATCAATGTCGAACACCTGGACCAAGATCAGATTACTTCTCTACTGAGAGGAGTCACTAAAATCCCGACCTGTTTCATCACTCCCTCAGAATGAAAGCGTCATGCCTATACAGTCGTTTATGATCATATCACCCTCAAGTATTCCTAATACCCGTACATCCTGCATACTGGAAGACTTATGATGAACCCGAAGATCTAGATCAATTTTACACTATCATCTTCATGTTTTCATCATCAAGTTTCTCAATCTTGGTCATTGGGATTTGGTATCGATCATATGCTTTCCAAAAGCATATATCATACCTTCAAATTCTTGTCATGCTTCTAAAGCTCGATGATCATGCATGGAATTTGATCGGTCCCAATACCTCATGAGTAAGCTCATGTCTTCTGGTTCAGAAGTTAACCTGTATGATCCCTTTGAGAGATCGTGTTACTCATATGCCCTTACATGCACACCAACTCGCCAGTGTATACACCTTGGTTAGGTCATCAACCTATTGGTCTGCCAAATGTACATACTCAGACATATAGTAATACATCTGTCTCTGGTCAGAGGATGTGTGCCTGTATTAAGATAGTATACGATATAGGACTTTGGTTATCTCGATCTCATTATGTCAACTCTTTGACATAACTAATCTGACATCTCAGAATCTCTATTCCCATGTAGAGGACCTGCATCCAGAGGTTGGTCAGTTATCAACCTATATGATAAAGGATTGCCATCTCCAACTCAGGATGGAGATCATCTCTTAACAATCATTTGACGGTGCTTGATGAGTCCTCAATCTAACTCCGTAGATATCCATCCAAGCACTAGCCTCTATGATTCTATTACTGAATCAACAGCTGTATGATTATTATGATGGCCATGGTACATAACCCTAATTGTATAGAGGGACCTTATACTGCATTCATTGACTTAATATCATAAAGGGAGTGAATAAAAATCAATAACTTTTATTGATAAATCAAACATTATAATAACAATTATTGTTGGAATGGTTCGCCTTGGGCTCACATGGCTAACAGCACATGCCTTGCACGTGAGACATTGCTGGCAAGGATATGGGCATAATCACGAGAAATCTCAGGGGATGACGTGCAAAAAGTCCCCACCTTTACGTGCCTCGCATGTGAGATGAATATAATGATGGGAGTTGGCGGTCGTGGGTGGGGGAGATGCGGGCAGTGGCACGATAGAGGCTGCCACTGGTGGGGGCAGCACGCGGTTGTTAGATGGAAACTGGGTGGTGCACAAGTGTGCGGCGAACGGCTACTGCGTGGAGGAACATCGGGCATGTGCGACGTGGCTGCTTGACGAAGATGCAGGTGGGGGTGGCGACTCTTGAAGGGGGTAGAACTCCTCAACGTGAGTAGGACAAAGGAGGCAGAGGAGCGTCGAGCTCCAAGGTGATTGTTATGGTCATGTGCGCGATGGAGGATGGTGTTGAATGGAGGTCAGGCTGCTCGGCGATCGTCGTTGGTGTGCAACTATGTCGCAGACGGAGCAAAACTACAGTGTAGGCGCGATGGCAGATGAAGCGAGGTGACTGGAGTCTGCGGTGGTGCGTAGTCGGGGCTGAGATGTAGAGGAAGCTGCTAGTGGCGCGAGGCGTACTGCAATGGTGGGATGCGGAGGAGCAGGTTGATGACCGTGCCAGGCGGAGTTACGTGGATGTGAGGGGGGCGATTAGGAGAATAGGGGATATAGAGGGAAACATAGTAAAGAGAAAGAGGGGAGAATGTTGTAGTATTCTCCTGGAATGGAGGACAGTGACACTTCTCATGTGTTCTTGCCTTATCCACGGGCGGAGCGTGGTGAAGCTCGAATGATCTCGCTGGAGGAAGTCTATGCCACCGATGGAGGCTGATGTCACCACCCTCCTGGTGCTCTCTCTCTCACTCCTTGGAAGATGGCGGATGTTCGGAAAAAGGAGGAGGATGAGGGGTTTAAATAGTATGAGGGAGGTGGTTGTGGGGTTGGTTGGCGATGGAGAGGTGGCGACGTGAGGATAGGGGATGCTCGCACAAGAATAGAAACGGGATCCCGGCGGTCGCGGGCTCTGTTTAGCCGTTGGATTGACTGGGAGGAAGGGGAAGTCCTTACGTGCAAGGCATGTGAGGTTTTTATTATTTATTATATTATTATTATTTTAATTATTATTTACTTTTTTATAAAACAAAAGGCTCAAAAAACGAGTGACACGTGGCAGCTCCAGGAGATGCCACGTGTCAACTCAAAAAATTAAAAAATAAATGAAGAAGATAAATAGGAAAGAAATAGTAGACCACCTCGGATCAAAAAGTTTTCTTCATGAAATTTTCTCGTCTCGATGAGATCGACAACTTTTATGAAGGAACCAAGAGCAAAAGAGGTAGTCTGTGCAAAATGATATTTTTGGGGTACTCTATGTACATAGAATACCTTGATTTTTGGATTTTATAATTTTTTTTATGATTTTTAATTAGGAGAAAAATAAAAAAATAATGATAGAATCAAATATAAATATTTACACATTAATCTATTTTTTTATTTTTATTAAATAATAAAATAGGTAAATAAAATAGAGTTGAAAAAGTGAGATATTTGTACAGACTAACAAGAGGCACTCAGACTTGGTCAGTTTCTTTGATTTCAGACTCATTTTGAATTTATATTTTTGTGAATTTTAATAAAACTTTCATCAAAGAATATAAATGAAAAAGAAATAAAATAAAAAAGGGTAAAATATGTACAGAAAATATCATGTCAAAAACTGCTAAAACACAAAATGTGCAAAAGAGACACAAAACCCCTTCCACATATGAGCTCCAATTTTTATTAAATTGGTCTTGTTTTGAAGATCTTTGAATATGTATTATTTAAAAGTGAGTAGACCTAAATCGGACTCTGTATGAGGTAGATATGAGCATTTTAGTCTGCTTATTATGAAATTGGAGTTTTGTCTAATGGGCTAATATTTGAGTTAGTAATTTTTTGTATTTTTCCTTCTATCTTGTTAGCAACATGTACACAATGGAGGTGGTTTGAGGTCAATTGGAGTTAGCATGAACTAGTTAAAAATACATGAAGTTGGATAAAAATGTGAACATGATTGCGAATGCAATTATGAGTGCTAAAATGCAAATATTAATTTTAAATGCATGAATGGTAAAGATGTCAAATAAATAATGGAATACATCTAATTACTCTGGAATGAGGCTCTATTTTCATCTTTTAGTATGATGAATCACAGATTCATCAGTGGGTTGAGGTATCCTCCTGTAAATAGTAGCTGTTTGATGGTTATGAGGGTTGGGAGAGGGTTGCAATAAGGAATGTGATGCGATGTCCCTTTGATTTGTGATGCTCCAAGGTAACCCGGTAACCAAACGGACCTTAAGGGCCTGTTTGGTTGCCAGGGTACCCCGGGGTACCCTGGCATACCCCTATCTCCAACCCTGAATTACTGCGTTGGGATTACTTGTGTTGATCCTACAATTTATTTGGTATAATAATTTTTAACCTTGTTCAAATACACTTATTAACATAAAAAAACATATTATAATCATTAAAAAAGTTAATATAAGACATAATCAATGTCACACCATATCGTAATTATCATTCCAACCATCTCAACCCTCCTAACAACTAACATTTACAAGAGGATACCCCAACCCAGCCCAACTCAGTAACCAAACATGCCCTAAAAGTGCATCACATGTTTACCTTTTCTCCATCTAATAGTGCACCTACCAAGTGATCCCCACCATTTACGCTAACTAGAGAGGCACGTGACTGTGGTCACGTGTGGTAAGATTTACAACCCCAACTCTCAAACTTATGGGGTTTTACATCCATGTCCCTTTGCCTAAGTATTCATCTTAAGATGAGATGTGACACCCTTTGGATTTTTTGCACCCACACCGTAATAACTATCGGAAATTACGAAGAACTGTTTTGAGACTCATTTTGAACTTGAACTTATTCTTAAATTATGCAATTATAACCCTGACTTTGGAGCTTTATAATTCCTTCATCCGTGCTTCTATATTAGTAACTTAATTTTATTTGATTCGGCGCTATAAATTCCATCATGCGTTAATGTTTCATAATTTTATGAAATATGGATAATTAATTATGATGTTTTGAATGAAAAGTACCAATGTGGCTTATTGTATTTATAAATAAATGTAGGAATTATTTTTTGGCTCATTTTTGGATGCAGTGTATATCTGACATAGGCATACTCAAACCAAATCTCATTGAAAAAAATATTCTTTGTGTCATATAGAAGTTTTACAATTATTTTCTTTATTGAATTAGTGTGGTCACATTTGCAATATGTTACTATTATAAAAATATATGGCGGTAGCCCTTCACTTCGGCTACATGATTTTTGTAGTTTTTTATCTTATTATTTAATAAGCTCAAAAAATAAAAAAACATTTGTTTTTCCTTATGTAGTATTTTTCTTTTAGTTAATTCATTTTATCTCAAATTAATACTAAAAACATGGTAGATGCATCTCACTTAGGATCTCATCATATTTAAAAATCTCTTAGGGATATTACATCTTAAAATCACAATAACATCAAAAACTTTCTAATGTTCACTAAAAATTTATGTTCACATGGAAAAAATGCAATGACATGGATTCCTTTTTAGGCATATTTTCAAGGAAAATACTCTCTAGATACCATTCCAAATTTTTAACAAAAAATATATTTTCCAAAGTGAGTATATTTTCCTTGTATTTCCTTTTCTATATTTTTTATTTGATTCTATAATCTATTTTTATTTTCTTGAAAAATACCCAAAAATATTTACAAAATATAAAAATAAAAATACTTTATTTTATTTTTCATCTTACTAAAACATATTTTCTCCAAATTTCTAAATATAAATAAATATTAAATCATATAATTTTCTTTTTATTTATTTTAGTTTTTGGAATAAAAAATACAAATTTTAAATATTTAAAAAATTAAATACTTAAAATAATATAAAAACTAAAAACACATTAAAAAGAGACAAAAAACACATAAATAAATCATTAGGCATTTGGATGTAAGATTGAGTGTGTGTTTCTCAGCCTAGGTTGTGAGCTATCTTTTTATGTTCGACCTGTGGCACACTTACCAGGATAATATTTATTGTTATATAAGTTTTTTTACTAACTCAGGTTGGCGGGGTGCTATAGTTGACCATAATAAGAGAACACACAAACCGAGTGATTAAGGCATATGTGGTGGTCCAATGACATGCGGATGTCTCCATCACATCCTTTTGATTGTTATAGGGCTCCATTTGCCTTGATTTAGGGCAAACTCCCAACTACAATCCCAATAGTTTGGTTATCCCTATTCCTTGATTTTAGCCTCTTTCATAATCCTTTCTAAAAGATCCTTTTTCTTCTTTTACTTTTTTTGAACATGTTTTGTTCTCGAAGTCTTGCCAGCCCACCTCAATAAGGACTTGTGAGTAATCGCTAGTTGGGTCAATCTGTATAAGATAATCATCGGAGTGAAGAGCATAGATATATGTGTGTAGCTTCATACCTCCTAATCTGATCATTTATTTATCAACTTCATCTAAACGTATAAAAATATTCTTATTAGGTATTCCCAAAAATTACTTTAATAGAAATATAATTTAAATGAGAAAATGTAAAGGGTCTTAAAATATAATGAATAATATAGTCTTGCCTTGGAGCTATCTCCATTTTCAAACAAAGTCACTTGCTTGTATATGACAGGGGAGCTAACTTTCTTATCTATAACCCAATATCACCAACTAAAAAAGCTTGATGTCGCATTCTATAAATTAGAATGAAAATTCAGCACACTTCTCCTGTCTGATTCTCGTTTGGGCTTTATGTATACCACTGTGAACTCTTATCATAGTCAAGTGAAGAAGTCAGGACTGCTCGCAGGCTTATGCGACTTGAAAATAGGTTGAATGGATGCACGCTATAGATTTTGATTTATCACTTGGGGGCACAAAATAAGCATCAGATCGTGTCCCTAAGAGTTGTAAAATTTGACAAATGATGATAAAAACATGCCTCCAATAGAAATACATGAGATTACTTGTAAACAAAGATCCTAGACCTCGAAGTCTACTAAGAAAAATTGGATGGAAATGAATTATGGATCAAGCTCTTTAATGAGGTGCCAGTGAAAGAGGAGGACGTTGTTGACCTCATGAGGGGGTCAAAGAGTGAAATCGGTAGCCGGAGATGATATGCATTGTCAAAGAAGGTTGGGTCAAAATGGATATCTCCCACAACACTTGAATTACATGAAGCATAGTGGATAAATTAAGATGAAATCATGTGAAAATAAGAAAAATTTTAAATTCTACCAAAATTAAAGAAGATAAAAAAGGGATTCCACCCATGATCGAGCTTTTTGGAGGCTTCAATAACGACTCAAATTGAGATCAAGGAATGTAGAACTCGATGTGCCAATCTAGCATGATGCGTGCCTCATGGGAGTATATAGACCTCTCTTTGAGCATCGATTGCTAATCACACACCTTCGATCTTCATCTCGATGGCATTGTCACAACTGGAAGCCATGCTTGATTAAATTAGGGTTTGGGTAGCAACAAAGAGAATATGTGTCTAGTGACTGAATATAAATTTTAGGGGTGGGTTAAATGGCCAGGGTTCGGTGAGATGAAGTCAAGTCATGACATAAGGATCTGCATATTCTCGAATGGGTATTGGAGCAAGGTCTAAGGTGGAGGAAAACAACCATGACTCTAGGTCAAGTGTTAGCAGTCTACCATATGTAGAGCGTAGTGATACAAGAACTAATGTGGCAATGATAAAGGGGAGGCCAACACGTGGGCCCCACAGAAAGTTCAAAAAATGTCACATCTTGACAAGATAAAAAAAGTATGACCTCAATTCCAATTTATAAACATAAAACACAGTTAAAATTTTTGAGATCTAAAACTTTGTAGAAAGGCATTTATGCAATTCAACTTATTTTGATTGACAGAAATTAACTCCATTTTTATAGGTATATTATTCCTAAATTTTAAGATTTTGATTTAGTGCTTCACACTATCTGCCTTCAACATTTAGTTAAGTTTGTATAATATATTAAGCATATCGGGCTATTTTTGTTGATTTTTGTTTTCTCATATATAGAGTACATAAAATAGGAAACATTATCTACATGTCTATTCGTACTATATAACAAACTATATATTTTTTGTTTATTTTAATTTCGTAGATTTTTTACTTTCAACTTTCATTATGTATTTGAAAAACTAAATCCTAGTGAAAAGGTGTAGGATGTGCCATGTATAATTTGTTAAAGTAAGAAACACCATAGCATTTATTTACAATATGAGTCCAAAATATAATTTTACAAATGAACCCAAGTCAATATCAAATTATTTTTTATAATTTTAGTTATTATTAGATATAATCTTTAAAAGTAACTAGAGTTGAATTAGATTTTGTATGGATGAGATATGGGGGTTGAGAACGTAAGCATGCTAAAATAAGGATTTGATTTTTATTGGTATATGTACATTTTTATTTATTTTTATAACTATACAAATTTTTATGGGAAAGATACAAAAAATTTAGTTAATTAGAGTTTAAAAAATAGAAATGTTTGAAGATTAACTAGGTGCGTCAGAGAATAACATAAGGGACTAAAAAGCTAAAACTCAATCCTTTGACATGGTTGAGTTATTTTTTAAATTAAGTAATTATTATTAGGTTGAAATTCAAATGTAAGATTTTCAATTTGGAATTGAATAAAAATATGTGCGTGCCCAGAAAATAGATAAATTAAGGCTTTTATTTCCTTCCTAGTTATCGAGGGTACTATTTTTAATAATATTTTCCCTTTTTCTATTTATTTTACATAAAACTGGAAAAAGTATATGTATGTTATGCGCACGTATATTAAGCTTTGTTTTTTATATTTTTTGTTGTTATTGAGGTTTTCCTTATTTTCTCATTTTTTATTGTGCTTGATCTTAAGGTTGTGGTGTCTGAATCATGGTCATTAATAGTGTTGACGGCCCTATTTATTCTGTTTTCTTTGGTCATCCATATCTATATACATAAATATAATCTTCCTTATATTTTCTTCCTGAATTTTCTCTTTGCTCATGTTTTATGTTTTTTATGTGTTAGTAAGTTGTTCTTATTTCAGAGATCATATTTACAAGAATGTGACATTCATGATTGTAACATCCGGATCCGCATAAACTCGAACCCGACCCGATTAGGGTCCGATTAACCAAATAAAATAGTTGGTCAATGCTAAACAACCTAAATTGATCAATGATCGTGAATCAAAAGTTGTTTGGGCGAAATCGACCAAAAATCGGTGGCATCGTAATGCGTGCTGCAGAAAAGCTGCGACGCGAAATCGAAAACCGCAGAACAAACCGAGACCACCTAAAAATCCGATTCGACGAAAGAAGACCAACAGAATCGACCATTCGTCAATCGGAAGTCATTTGATATTTTTAAATCGTAAAATTTAAAACCCAAAACAAAACCGTATCTCGAAAATTTCGGGAATTAAAAACCCGATCGGAAGTATATCAATATTATACTCATTTTGATTATTGTTCTGAAATGATGAAATCAAGATATTGTGCGCCAAAATCTAATGCCCAATGCGTGAATACGATTAACCTTAAGAAATACCATATAAAAAGAGTTTTATAATAATAATAATATATCAATAAATTTTTTATTTCTGCAGAATGTAGCAGATGTTCGGCTGCATATTCTAAAAAATGTTTAAAAAATTAAAATTTTTCCCAGACTGTGCACAGTCCAACTGTTGGAATTTTTTTTACACTTGTCTTGACTCCTTATTCCACTTGGCATCAACCAACACTCCTCCCTTCTTATTTATATCTCCTTTGCTCTCATGTTTTCCCCCCAAATCCTCACATTTCTCCACCGAGAGAGAGACTCCAGCCCTCTTCTTTTGGTTTCAACAAGCAGCTGAAGTTGTTGCTCCCTCTTCCTTGAAGATTCAACCATTCCCAGCAGCTGGAAACATCTTGGAAGCCCCTACTTTTCTCCAATCTTGAGATCAAAAGAGGTACATTCTCTAGCCATTCAACTTGCTGCCATGCATGAAGAGTTACAAATTATATCCCATGAGTGTACAATCCTTTCTATTTTGCTGTTCTGCAAGTACCTTTGTGGCTTAGATCTAGTGCTTCTCTGAAAAAACATAGTTCAAAAGAGGGTGGGATGCTTCTCTTCACCATAACTGACTAAGCCTGTTAAGACCCCATTAAAATCTAATGTCCATTTAATTGGGTATATTGCACGAGGAAAAGATCGACGATTGGGACATATAATAGAACTGGATTTTTTCAAGGCCTAATAATTGCACTTGACTCGATACGATTTTTCAGCTATTATAACTTCATGGTTATCTATGCCAAGAATTTGCATGTCAAAGCTAGAAGATGTGTCACACAAGATTCCATATGAATTTGAAAAAAGCTAGAAGACGTGTCACACAGGATTCCATATGAATTTGAAAAAGATATTTCTCTGAAGAAAACTATAGGAAAATTTCAAGTCATGCATGTTACATAAGAATAATATGGAAAGAAATGATTGTTTAATCGATGTCGTCAATCATTAAACATCTCTTTTACAATCAAAGAGGTTCTAATCTGCACATTATGTGTCGAATACCTATCTTTCAAAGGGACTGTCAAGAAATCTCTCACTCACGAGTTTTTAATACTTATGATGCAAAGGGTTTCTTTCATACCAAGTGTGCCATGAATGTGTAGAAGACAACTTATTTTTGGCATTTGCACTTTGAAAAATGACAGACTGGTTGCATGTACTAGTACACTACATGGAATTTATTTCTAGCATTGATCCATAATAGCATGATTGGACTATTAATAATCAAAAGGATTCTTGGTGATCATTTTATGCCTCATTTTGATTTCAAATGGTACCATGTCCATGAATAGGAGGAATACATTTAGCCTCATTTTTTATGACACTTTCTAATTAGTCAAAATGAAAAGCATCTAATCACCAATAAACTACAAAGATCTATAAGCTTATGATTTCTTTTTAATGGCTTGATTTGGTGCAACTATCTGAGCTATTAACTTTGAGCCCAAATGTTAGGCAATGTTTTATTAGTTTAGATTGATAAAGATATAGAGTTAGACCTGCTTATAAACTAAGTGGTTAGGTTAAAAAATGGTTATAAACATGATAGTGACTGTGTTAGAATTTGTATCATGAGATATACACTAATATTAGTGGGTTTGTTGGATGTAACTTATCAAAATTCCGCTCTTAGAAATTTGATGAGTACTGATCTAGACTGTTTGGTGGTTATGAAAGGGAAAATTTTTTAGACTGATCAATGGATTAAGATTTATGTATGATTGATAAATAGTGGAAGGTGAAAAATCTCCAAGATGTTTTAAAGCAGACTATGGATTGGGGTAATTGAACCATTCCTGTGATATTAACCCGTAATCAATCAAATTTTAAAATATATTGATTTTCGAAGACATTGTATTCACATAAATATATTATGGATTCCATTTTTATTGAACTCACATTTATACATGATCAAGTCCTATTTCTAAATTTAGATACCTGAACTCTGTACCATTTGGTCAACCACTAACTTAAAGATATGGTCTTCTATGTAATATTTATCTAACTAATGGATGTTGACTCAAATATTTGGTTTGATAATAATAAGTGATGGCAGATATTATTGTTGGTCATGTTGCCCTTTAAACCTGACCGTGCGAGGGTACGGTGACTCTCAATTGGGCGAGAGATATGAAGTCCAGTTAGGGCAGCGACCGCCAAGTGCGCGGGTCTAGGATCCCATTCCCTTTCACGATTTTTACACGAGCTCGCAGTGTTTTTACGCCTCATTGGGATCCCGACTTTTGACCAATCTGTCGACCCCTCTGTTTTAGGATACCCATGCAGGGGATCCTCGGTTTTCAGTTTTTCGTACGATCTCATTTTCCCATACTGGTTGGGTCGGTTTCTAGAGCGACTTTTCCGAAGAGTCTCTCTCACCCGTCTCTGGGGCATAGTTTTGGAGTAGACCTTTCCCTCTATTGGACCACACTTTCAATCAGAGGGTGAGACAAAAGAGCCTCTAAGGAGGCTACCTAACTGCTTGAGTTTTAATTACTTTTTCGCCAATAAGTTTGGTGATATTACATCTGAAATTATATGGGATTACATTTGGGGGAGTTTCAGTTGAACTTAGAGAGAAGTATTATAGATCTTGTCTAAGAGAGGAAGTTGAGTGTAAGTTGTTTTTACTAGAGTTGACTATAATTAAGTTAAGTGGACATGTTGGGAACTTTGTTTGGATGCATTGTACAACATCGCATGCCTACGGAAGCACCCCGACCGTAAGGTACTTTTTAATGCCTTAGAGTCATAGTGTGAGGTCACAAACCGATCAAGACCACAGACTATCTATTTAACTTAAGAATATAAATAAAACCAAGATTCATTCAAAACCTAAATCTTCCTCATTATAAAAATCCATATATAAGAATTCTAAATAATAAGGCATTAATAGTTATATATATGAGTCATCAACTATTACATGAATATATAATGTTATAAGGCAATTGGGGAAATTATTACATATGTCATTAACTACTATATAATAATGTGACATATGAGCGGTAATGGGAAAACTTGAATCATCCATCACTGTATAGTGAAAACTTCTTTTTCAAAACAAGTAGTTGTAACTTTTGGTTGTTTTGTCTTTCTACTGTTTCTTTTGTATCCATATTAAATGCTGCTTATTTTATAATATGAAATATGGGTGTACTAGCGCTCGTTGATACCTCTTCTTCCTACCATGTTTTGGCAGGCAAGGAGCCTGCGACACAGTAGTAGGTTGATGACTTTTGGAGATCTTGTTTATACTAGACGATATGATTCTCTTGTCACTTTTGGCTCAGTTTATTTTGTTGTAACTTTTGTTCTATTATAACATAAAATGCATTTTCTTTTGCTTATGAATATGTTGAGATATATGAATGTACCGTCAACCCTTCTTGTACATCTTGTATATATTATGAAAGCTAATGAAATGAAATTTTGATGGCATTTATCTTTATTGAATCCATGGTGATAAATGTGGTTTGAATGTCATATGCAACAATAAAGTGGAAAGTTTCCCCTGATTTTCAATACTTTGTGCGATAACATGTAAATATAAAAGTACGAATTACGGCGTAAACGTGTGCCTGGATCTGAGGGTGCCACAGTTTGATATTAGAGCCGTGGTGCCCTGCTACACGCATTCGCCGTACTACAATTCCATTCGCATTAAGTTCTCGGAAAGGGGTAGCCTTCCGACTTGTCGTGAGTCAGAGAGGGGAAATACGACATTCAAATTCCATAACCACATATGTCACCAATTTCATTAATTTTCATATTATATCCCAAGAAGAGAAAAATCATATATGATAAGTATCTACGAATGGCACTTTTTATGACTAAAAATGGTTCTCATGCAGAGCCATGGTATCCTGACCAGGACAGGAGATGTCTGACCAGTTGACACGCATACTGACTGCTCTCACCGACCTTCAGCAGCAGGCTGCTATAAGAGGCCAGTAGGACCAGATTCTAGCATAGCAGACTGAGATTGCAAACTAACATACTGATATAAAAATGAGATTTGAGGAGTTGTAGATTCCACCTACCGTCCATCTCACGATGGCACAGGCCAGGACCAACGACAATCAATAGAGGTACAATAGCCTCATTTCGATGATCCACTTGAGGAGATACCAGAGCATAGAGCTAAGGAGGATGGAGACTTTGACAGGGAGCAGGACCTTGTTGACTTTGAGATGAGGATGCATGCGAGTACTCAACTATCTACAGGCACCAGTCGATCTTCACTTCCTACCAGCAGGCCAATGTGCCCATGCTCGCGGGCACCGGTATGTCAGATGTTGCTGAGCAGTGGCTCAAGAGGGTGATGAAGGTGATGAGGATGATACGCGTGCCACGAGCACATGTCTATCTTTCATGGAGTACACTGACAGATTTCGCTGAGAGATGGTGGGATGCCGTAGTTTCTGAGTTAGGCTGAGAGCCTACATGGGATGATTTTGAGACGAGGTTTAGATCCCACTTCTTTTCTGCGAAGTGGAAGGAGTCCCAACACCGAATTTTTGTAGAGCTTCATCATGGATGGATAACAACTAGGGATTACTTCGTCAGATAAACCGAGTTGTGTCGACATACACCGACAGCTACCACATTTCCAGAAGAGAATCTGGAAAAGTTCATTAGAGGCATGTGAGAGGAGGTACAAAAGAAGCTGGCCGGATCGCACATCACTTCCATCTCTGAGGCTACTGATGCAGTGGAGAAGTTTGAGGATATCAGAGAGATATATTTTGGGAGCTCATCTGGAGCAGCGCCTAGACGCAACGATCTTTTGGGCCAATTTGTTGATCATTTCAGCAACAGAGGCCAGCTAGGCATTTTCGACCTACAGGTTTGACCTTCTCAGGCAGTGCTCGCTCATCTCCATCGACTACCTTAGGAGGATCACTTGTCGGAAGTGGCACAGATTCCGCTCGACTATCTGGGTTGCAGCGAGCAGACAGACCCCCAGCAGGACCGGCTCAGAGCACAGACACGACCACTCCATCTACCCGGCCAATCCAATGTTACTTGCGTCATGAGTGGGGACATTATCGGCATTAGTGTCCCTAGAGATTTGGTGTGCCTCAGCCACAACCTTCATAGTCGCAGCCTCGGGTACAACGTTCAGGGAGTTTCTGTAGCAGGAACTCCAACTTCAGGAGGCAACAACAGAGATAGACACAAAGTGTGGAAGGTTCTAGTATCGCACCAGCCAGGTAGGGTCAGCTACATGCAGTGACCGAGGAGCAAGCACGTTCAACAGCTACAGTGGTAAAAGGTATGGTCTCAATCTTGGGCCAACCTTTTCATGTTTTATTTGATTCTAGAGCGACACGTTCTTTCCTTGCTTCGAGATTGCTAGCTCCATTTGGAAGAGTCACAGATACTCTATCTTCTCCATATCACATCCGTGGGCTAGGTGGCCAGTTTTCGTCATTTCACTAATAGTCAGGCACTTGCCAGTATTGATTGGTGGTCACAAGATGATCGCAGAATGCCTACTTCTTCAGCTTGATGAGTTTGACTTGATTCTAGGGATGGGTTGGTTATCCACTCATTATGCTCCTGTTGAATGTTTTAGAAAGACAATTGTCTTCAAGATTTTAGATTTATCTGAGTTCACTTTTGAGGGGACTTTACATGACTCCACAATGGAGTACATTTCAGTGTTGCGAGCTCAGCGACTTGTTGATCAGGGTTGCGATTCCTATCTAGCATTTGTTCGAGATGATCTGATCATGAGGTGATGACACAAGACATCAAAATAGTATATGAATATCCAGATGTTTTTCCTGATGAGTTACCAGGATTGCCTCTCGAGAGAGAGATCAAGTTCGAGATCACATTGCTATCAGATACACATCTGATCTTGATGGCACCATATCGCATGGCACAAGCTGAGTTGAGAACTGAAGGTGCAGTTGCAGGAGTTACTTGACTTGGGATTTGTGAGGCCGAGCACCTTTTCCTTGGGGTGCTCCGATTCTATTTGTCAGGAAGAAGGATGGATGCATTGATTATCGATAATTGAACAAGAGAACGGTGAAGAACCGTCATCTATCGCCATGTATCGATGATTTATTTGATCAACTTCAGGTATCTTCGGTGTTTTCGAAGATCGACCTTCGTTCGAGCTATCATCAGCTGAGGATCAGAGAATCCGATATACCGAAGATCTCTTTCAGGACTCGTTATGGACACTATGAGTTTGTGGTGACGCCATTTGGGCTCACCAATGCACCTGCGACTTTCATGGATATGATGAATAGGATTTTTTGCCCGTACTTGGACAAGTTTATGATGGTATTTATTGATGATGTTCTCACATATTTTCGGAATGAATGGTATCATGAAAATGATCCACGGATTGTCCTAGATACATTGCGAGAGCACAAGCTATATGCCAAGTTGAGCAAGTGTGAGTTCTAATTATCCCATGTCTCATTTCTAGGGCATGTCATTTCTGGTGCAGGTATCGTGGTTGATCCTATAAAGATAGAGGCAGTCATGTCCTGGGAGCAACCCAAGATAGTTACTCAAATTCAGAGCTTCCTCGGATTAGCGGGCTATTATAAACGTTTTCTGTCACGATTGATCATAAGGGAGTTCCATTCATTTGTGACGATTCATGCGAGCAGGCCTTCAGAACACTGAAGGAAAGATTGACTACAGTGCCTATTCTTGCTCTTCCTTCTGGCACTCAGGACTATGCAGTCTACACAGATGCATTTGGAGAAGGTTTAGGAGCGGTGTTGATGCAGAGAGGTCATGTGATTTCTTACGCATCACGACAGTTGAGGCCGTATGAGCAGGACTACCCCACACATGACTTGGAGTTGGCTGCAGTTGTCTTCGCCTTAAAGATCTGGCGCCACTATCTATATGGGGTGAATTTCGAGATCTTCACAGACCACAAGAGCTTGAAGTATATCTTTCATCAGAAGGAGCTGAACATGAGACAACGCAAGTGGCTCGAGCTACTGAAGGATTATGATTGCACGATCTCTTACCATTTATGTAAGGGAAACGTGGTGGCCGACACACTTAACAGGAAAGCTCATGCATATGGTACAACAAACTGGCTATACACGTAGGATATGCTTACAGCTTTGACTGATTAACATCCTCATGAGAGCGCATCCATTTCTACCTCCGTGCCTCCACGATTCAACAGTTTGTGGGATCGCATCGTCGAGGTCCAGAAGACAGATCCATGGATTCGAGATAGATACATGCGCAACGTCAAGGATGAGGTTGATGATTTTGTTGTGGCGGAGTCTATTTTATGGAAGGCCGGATGCGTCATTGTTCCCAACGAGGAGCAATTGCATAGAGACATTCTTGATGAGGTACACAGTTCACGATTATCCATTCATCCCGGCATCACTAAGATATATCATGATCTGCGTCGACATTTCTGGTGGGATGGAATGAAGCGCTATGTGGCGCAGCATGTCAGCAGATGCATGACCTATCAGATAGTCAAGGCAGAGCACAAGAGACCACCAGGATTACTGTAGTCTCTCCCTGTTCTCGAGTGGAAATGGGAGATAATTTCTATGGATTTCGTCATGGGATTGCTGAAGATACTAAGTGGCCATGATTCCATTTGGGTCGTTGTTTATATGTTGACCAAGTCAACCCATTACATACTTGTCAACACGACTTACACTCCATCCAGATTGACCAAGCTCTTAAAAAACCACCCAATCTACTACTCTAAAAGAAGAATAGTGTCGCTGAATCGATCGGGTGAATTTTTGAAGAAAAAAGATTAATTTTGAGTTAATCTTCCTTTCTTTTATTTATACTCCTAAACTTAAGTGTATAGTGGTTAAGCACAGGAGTATCGAACTCAGGGAGGCAAACTGTTAAAAAATGGGGTTAAACTATAGAAAATAAAGTAAACAGTCTCCCTAATTTTTATTTTATTTTTAAATAATTTTCTGAATTTTTATTTTATTTTTAAGAAATTTTATATCTTTTTCTTGAATTTTAAGATATTTTATGATTTTTTATTGTTTTAGAAAAATGTTTTGTTATATTTATTTATTTGATTTTTATTTTATTATTTTTATGGGTTAATTTGTTTTTCTGTTTTTATGGTTTTTAGAAGGTTTTTAATATTTTTATTGATTCTTAATCATTTTTTAAGTTGAAATTTGAGTTTTTAATGATATTTTCGAATTTAAAGAGTAAAAATCATGAGAAAGTATTTTTGTTTTATTTTTATAAAAAATAAATGAAATTATCTTCAAAATGATATAGTGTGCGTCATTAGGTGATTTTTCTTTACTTAGTTATGATTTTTACAAGTGTTAATGAATTTTGTTTTTTATTGATTTTAATATTTGATTTTTATTTTGTTTTGATTTAATGTGTAAAATATAGAAAAATATACTAATGGTAATTTTTATAGGATTTTTAGAACCGTTTTTATAGTTTTTATGTGTTTTTAAAATTTGTTATGTTTTATAGTTTTTTAATGGATTTATTTAATGCTATAAAAATATTTTATTATTTTTTAAAATTTATTTAATACAATCTATAGTGCAAAATGCGATAGTTATATGCATTTTAATATATTTATTATTTTGTATTTTATTTATGTTGTATAGGGTTTGTATAATATGTATTCACGTTGATAGGGATATAGGCATAATTTGTGGAAAGTGCAGGGGTGCAGGTGTGAAATTGTAGAATCTCAAGGGCTAGTACGCTAAAATATGGAGTTCACGTACGCAGACACGTGCTAAACTCGACTCCTGGATCTGTTTGCAATAAGCATAAGTTTACGGATTAAAATGCAATTAGCCTAGATATTTTCGCTGACGCACATGCGATGCACGTGCACTGCTCAACTATTGAACGGTGGCCTGTTGCGGGTTTTGATCCGTCCATTCAGATCCGATCAGACGGCTCTAATGAAATCTGGAATTATTCCGCGTTCTTCCCTAAATTGTAATCCGCATGCAGCTATAGGTGTTCTTTCAATCGCAGATGATGTTCTCGAATTACTGCAACGGTGATGACTTGAATCTGTGGTGATTTATCACTGTTCACAGGGGTCTAGCTCAACCCGATCTCCAGACGAGAGTTATGAAATGGAGAAGGTCCCTTGTTTTTCCCCTAACCACTTAAAGCTCCAAATATAGAGTAGATTGAGTGTTGCTTTGTCATGATCTCCAATTCTTAGTGGATCTCATTTACGGTGCCTTCCCGATCTGCATGTGCTTCTTCTCGGATTCCAAGTGCTGTCAATCAGATGCTTCTGAATGAAGCTACAGGACTCGAATGCTGCTCGCCGTGTGGATTTTCAGTATTGAAACTCGATTGAAATTTAGATGGATGTCTTTCGATTCACGATCATCACCGGTGCTATTCGTTTAAATCTGGTTGCAGATGTTTCGATTATGCATGCGGTACTGCTCTGCTCCAGCTGATTGGAATTACAGGTGCTCGCGTTCCAGATGGATCAAAATACATCGATGTCCTGCAAATGTTAATGACTCGAGGAGAGCCTCGGTCAAAAAACATAAGGAGTGGTTATCGGATATGAGAGGGATGGAATATAAATGCATATGTGGATATATTAAAGGTGTAGTGCGGCTCGGAATGTGATCGAGAAACTAATTCGAGATGAGGTCGGAATAACAGACAAAACTTGGGGGAATAGAGAAGATGAGAAGAGAATCAGAAATGGAAGAGGAAGGTGTGAGGAATGCTAACCTGGACAGAATGTAAAAGTTGACGCCTGGAGTTGAGCTTGGCTGAAGCTTCTGGATAATTGCCTCTACGCAACGATGACTTGCTGAGGCTTTTCGCGGTGGAGTCGTGCTGTGACGTCGGCGATGATCGTGCCGGTCTCCGCTCTCGTTCGCTCGACGGCTGGGAAGCTGTCACCTTCCTCTCACCGGAACTCGAAGGTGGAGACTAAAAAATGGCGGATGGAGATCGATGAAGGGGCTGCAGACCTTTTTTATAGAGGAGGAGGAGAG
Source organism: Ottelia alismoides (assembly GCA_037367405.1). Taxonomy (NCBI): domain Eukaryota; kingdom Viridiplantae; phylum Streptophyta; class Magnoliopsida; order Alismatales; family Hydrocharitaceae; genus Ottelia; species Ottelia alismoides. The sequence continues at coordinate 338,369 of JAZKJV010008980.1, read as the reverse complement.
TAGGTGGTTGGTCTACCGGCCTAACGATGAATGTCCGGGCCGTTGGCCGCAGGAGGAGAAGAGGAAGAAGGGCGGTGGCGTGGGTGAAGAGGGAAAAGAACGGGGAAGAAGGAGAAATTAGGAAAGTAAGAGATAGAGAGGGAAGAAAAAGAAGAGAGAGAAAAAGAGAGATAAAAATAAAATTAATAAATTAATTAAATTATTAATAATAGGTTAGATTAATAATTAAATAATTTTAAAATATAAGTAAATAGTTAATTAAGTAATTAAATGGATAATTAAGTAATTAAATAAATAATTAAGTATATAATTAATTCAATTAATAAATAATTAATAATACAAATAAACAAATAAATTAATTAAACAAATAAATGAATAAATTAAATAAATAATTTATTATAATAATAATATAAATTACGGTTCTTTATAAAATATACTAATACGGACCCGAAAACTGTGTTTTTTCATTAACTCTGATTTTAGCGAAACTAGTGTTATTTTGTATATAATTGAATAATATGAATTTAGAACTGAGTTTGCCCAATTCGGAGGTCATACGACCGAGTTATGAGGTCCATAAAATTTAGGTAGCTTCTTCGAGGCTTCGGGTTTTATTGGTATTTTAGCTTGGTTATATTTTTATATTTTATATACATTTTTAGAAGATTTTAGGAAAAGAAAACAAGTTAATCGGATTTACGATTATTTAATTAAAAATCCGGGAACATTCTACATATAGGCAACGGTTCCAAACGCCAAAACTCACCGGTTTTATTCGAATATTTTTTTAATATTTTTAATAAATAGTATTAAGTATAAAACTGATTTTAAAGGTGAGTTTAGTCCGTTTGGAGTTTTTTTATAAATATTTATGAACTTTAGAAGTCGGCTTTTGCGGTTTTTACGGTTCATTGCGGTGAATTATTTTTGTGATGACATATTTTTCTGATATTTTTATAAAATAATATATATTTTTATGAAGAACTTCTACAAAAGAAATTATTTAATTTAGGGTTGTCTTCATGACAAATAAAATCGGTGAACTATTTACAATGTGATAAATGAGTAAATTATATTTTTGTCTTGATTTTCTTGATATTTTTATATGTTAAGATCCTTATCTCCCCACACTTATTTATTTTGTCAACCCGCTCGATATTGTCCTAGTCCCGGGGTTAGGATCAGTATGTATATATTTCATATTTACGGCCTTCTTTTCTTTTATTTTTCTTTTTCTCTTTATTCTTTTATTTTGGATATAAAATAAGTGTTAATTATATAATATTAATATTTATGATTAGACTGTTAATTAATTAGAATTAGTGGTTATTTACATGTATTTTACCGAGGATTTTTGCCAAAATAAAAGAATAAAGGTGATCAATCACGGATTCATCATTCCCCTATACTTTACCTTTGCTAGTCCCTTAGCAAACACTTATTCTATAAATAAGTGCAAGCAAAAAGAAAAAGAAAAAATAAAGAAAAATAAAGAAAAAATAAAAGAACTTAGAACATGATTGTTTCTTTAAACTGAATCTCGCTTCACCCAAAATCTAGAGCTTGGATTTAGACCTTTGGATTAATAGTGAGTCGGGAATCTATTAGAATTAGTATTTAAGACTTGACAGCCTTCAAGTTCCACAAATCCTTATGCAGGTTCTCCTTAACAGCCAGTTCAGATCCACCTATTCATCACGCAAACTTTTCGGCTTTGAAATCAATTAGTATTGTGTGTGAAAGGTTTTAGCTCTTCCCAAGAGAAGCGAAGAAACCGCCCATCTAGTTATACACTCCCATTGGGCCCTCATCTAGCAGCTCAATCCCTGAGGAAGAAGGTATTTCCTTTTAAGGTCAGCTCGTACTGTGTCCACAATCGAGTATAAAAAGAAGATAGAAGAATTGAGAAAAGAATTGGAGTGTGATCGGTGTAATCACATCTCTTGTGAAGCTTGGCACGTTTAGCCAAGTCTCCACTAAGACATGAAGGCTTTTCTGAGGCTCGGACCATTGTGGTCATTTGGTCTTCAGTGTATTCTGCTTCTTTTTGGTAGTGATAATTGTTGCACTGCATAGGTCTTTTGTGCCCCGACGGAATAGTATCTTTTCATTCCGTCCATTTTTGGGGTCTTAGAGAAAATTGTGCCGGCAGATCCTTCTCTCATTCGAAGCTTTATTTCAACCCCAATCTCTCCTGTCTTAAGACATCACCATCGCCATACAAGGATGGAAACACACCATCAAAATGGATTGCCCTTCGCAGCCCCATGCAAATCGAGCTAAGTGCAGAGTGCATGAGTTCAAAATTGGTTCAAATGGAGAAGAGTTAAACAAATGACACCAGGTGTCCTACTTATGCACTTTCAAGCTGAATTCCGAACATAGTCTCATGGAACCCAAAGAATTAAGTCTACAAGACCTGAAGAGTCTCAATTCCAGTTCCTAATCAATACCCTTTAGAATTAAGTGGATTAAGGCCTAAAGCAAGCTCCATCTCTCGGACTTAGATCCATTCGGTTCAAGAATCAGACTTGTTCTGAAAAATACGTATGGATGCAACAATTTTTTTATGAGGTAAATTTTCCAAATTAAGCTTTTATGTGAATTTCAAAGAAATTTGTAAATTTTTATTGAATTTTAAAACTTTCAATTTTTAGGGTCTTTTTGAAAAAGTTAGTAGATTAATTCAATTTATACAAATTTTACATGGATTTTGTACATTTTAAAAAGGATTTTATACCGATTTTATATACAAGGTTATACAGCTTTTATATAATATTTTACAAGGATTTTATTTATTACTTTTTAAAAGTATTTTATCAAAGAATTTTACAATATTTTTTTATGTACAAATTCTAAGCTATTTTTTAATAATTCATATTTACGCTTTTCTGCGGTTTTTAGAAACCCAAAATAAACCCATACTTTTAGAGAGCCATATTATTAAAAATACAATAAAGTACAAGTTATGGCTTCTAAAGTATATATAGCATATATATACGACACCCCCTATACTTAGCGTGAACTATGCCCTCATAGTGACCAAAGAAGCGGTAAAGGAAGACATAACTCAGGCTAAGTATAGATCGGTGAAAAGAATCCTATACTATAATGACTCCAAGACTAACGAATGAATGAATAGAAGACAGTCATCTCCTCTATACTTAGGATAAAGTGATCTTAAGGATAGCAGACTCAAAATCGAAGATGATCGAGGTCAAGAGAATGTACACACTCAATGGCTCGGCTTGTCCCCCTATACTTAAGGTAAAATATCCCTAAGTATAGAGAAGAAAATCAAAAGATGAGGGATAAGTGAGGGAACAGATGATATACAAATCAATGACGATCAAAAGAGGAAATGAGCAATATTACCCCCCCCCCCTTCACTTAGGGTAAAGTACACCCTAAGTATAGAAAACAATAGTGGTAGTAGAACAGAATGAATGAGAAACAACAATGTCTATACTCCCTATACTTAGGATAAATCACATCCTAAGTGTAGCAAAATTCTAGATGAACCTAAGTGTGTAAGACAAATGATAGAATGGATTAATAAAATTGGAAACACATATGTACATAATAGATCGTGAAAATCAGGTATGAGATGCATAATGTAAGAGTGAAGAGCACATCTCATACAAAATGTATCGGGACAACTTCAATGGTCAGCAGATCTTGATCGAGAAAGGGTTTCAATCGCTGACCATTGATACGAAAGGTGGACTCAGAAGACAACTCAGACATGTTGATGCTACCATTGTCGTACACCTTTCTGACAATATAAGGACCTTTCCATTTACTCTGAAGTTTCCTTGGGAATAATTTCAATCTCGCATCGAATAGCCATACTTTCTGATCAGGCTCAAACTGTTTGTGGTTGATGTGAGCATTATGCCACTCTTTCATCCATTCCTTATAATGCAGGCTACTCATGAAGGCTTCGTCTCGTAATTCTTCCAAGGCTGCCAATTGAGTCGGTCTTTGATCTCCTGCATCATCTAGTCCAAAAATCACTTCTTTCACTGCCTATAAGGATCGGTGCTTGATCTCAACTGGTAAGTGGCATGGCTTGCCATAAATGAGACGAAAGGGAGATGTGCTCAATGGAGTTTTGAAGGATATTCTATGCGCCCAAAGAATCGAGTCCAAAAGCTGCGACCAATCCTTTTAGTTTGGGCGAACAACCTTCTGCAAGATCGTCTTAACCTCCCTATTCGAAACTTCGGCTAGACCATTCGTCTGAGGATGATACGGAGTAGCAACCCGACGATCTATGCCGAACTCGTTAGCAAGAGCCCTTACCTTGTCATTGATGAAATGGCTACCCCTGTCTAAGATCAGAACTTAGGGACCCCAAACCGCGTAGTGTTGTGTTTCCTTAGAAACTTGCAAACCATGTTTGCATCCACGTTTCGGGCAGGAATAGCCTCTACCAAATGACTCACATAATCCACAGCCAGAAGGATATACTCGAATCCCCGACTCTTAGAAAATGAGCCCATAAAGTCAATTCCCTATGCGTTGAAAACCTCACAAAAGTGAATCGGCTGCATAAGCATCATATCTTTATGTTCGCAAGTGCCCATTTTCTGACAGTCAGTACATCTCCTTACGAATGCATGGGAATCCGCAACGAGAGTAGTCCATCAAAGATCAGACTGAAGCACCTTCTGTGTTGTCCTCTTCCTTGAATAGTGTCCTCCAGCTTCGAATTTATGGCAATAAGTGAGGACACTCTGGTATTCCTCCTGAGGAATATACAGACGCCAGACTGAATCCGCTCCTTCATGGTAAAGGATCGGATCCTCCCAATGGTAAGACTTGGCTTTCATGAAGAAAGTCTCAAGTCTCTGCCTGGACGAACCTTGTGGAACTCTTAGCAACAATAAAGTTCACAATGTCGGCATACCATGGGAGAGAGGCGACAGCAATGATCGCCTTGTCTGGAAAAGTCTCAGTGATGGGTGCATCAAACTCAGAAGTCTCGAGGAGTTCTAGTCAGGAGAGGTAATCCACCACCACATTCTTGACTCCATGCTTAGCTTTGATTTCGATGTCGAACTCCTGGAGTAGAAGGATCCCTCTGATCAGATGCGGCTTCCAATCTTTCTTATCTATTAGATATCAGATGGCCGTATGATCAATGAAAATCGTGACTTTCGAACCTAAGATGTGGGATCTAAATTTATCTAAGGCAAATACTACGACTAGCATTTCTTTCTCTATAACAGTGTAATTCTGCCGAGCGAAATCCAAAGTCTTGATAACGTAGTGTATGGCATAAGGCAGGCCATCCCTCCTCTATCCCAACACAACCCCAATGGCTAAATCGGAGGCATCCGTTATGGTCTAGAATGGGAGAGACCAATCGGGTGGCTGAAGGACAGAAGCCTCTACAACCATATTCTTTAGAGTATCAAACGCTGAAAAACCTCCAATCTACTACTCTAAAAGAATAATAGTGTCACTGAATCGATTGGTTGAATTTTTGTAGAAAAAGATTAATTTTGAGTAATATTCTTTTTTATCTATACTCCTAAACTTATGTGTATAGCGGTTAAGCATATAAGTGTCGAACTCAGGGAGGCAAATTTTTTAATAAACTAGGGTTAAACTATAGAAACTAAGATAAACACTTTCCCTAATTTTTATTTCATTTTTAAAGAATTTTCTGAATTTTAATTTGATTTTTAAAAAATTTTATATTGTTTTTATGAATTTTAAGGCATTTTATGATTTTTTATTATTTTAGAAAAATATTTTGTAGTTTTAATTTGTTTTATTTTTATTTTATTATTTTTATGAGTTAATTTGTTTTTCTGTTTTATGGGTTTTTAGAAGGTTTTAAATATTTTTACTGATTCTGAATCAATTTTTAAGTTGAAAATTGAGTTTTTAATGAAAATAGATTTTCTTTTCGAATTTTAAGAGTAAAAATAATGAGAAAATATTTTTGTTTTATTTTTAATAGAAAGTAGATGAAATTATCTTTAAAATGATATATTGTGCGTCTTTAGGTGATTTTTCTTTATTTAGTTATGATTTTTAAAAGTTTTAATGAATTTTGTTTTTTTATTGATTTTAATATTTGATTTTTATTTTGTTTTGGTTTAATGTGTAAAATATAACAAAATATACTATTGGTAATTTTTATAGGATTTTTAGAGGTGTTTTTATAATTTTTTATATGTTTTTAAAATTTGTGTTGTTTTTATGGGTTTTTAATGGATTTATTTAATGCTATAAAAATATTTTATATTTTTTTAAATTTATTTAATACTGTCTATAGTGTAAAATACGGCAGTTATATGTATTTTATTATATTTTTTGTATTTTGGATTTTGTTTATGATGTATAGGGTTTGTATAATATGTATTCACAGTGATAGGGACAGAGGCGTAATTTCTGGAAAGTGTAGGGGTGCAGGTGTGAAATTGTAGAATCTCAAGGGCTAGCACGCTAAAATCTGGAGTTCACGTGCGCAACCACTTGCTAAACTCGGCTCCTGGATCTGTTTGCAATAGGCAGAAAGTTTGGGGTTATAATGCAATTAGCCTAGAGATTTTGGCTAACGCACATGCAGTGCACGTGAGCAGCTCAACTATTGAACAATGGCTTGTTGCGGGTTTTGATCTGTCCGATCATATCCGATCGGACGACTCTAATGAGATCTGGAATTATTCCGCGTTCTTCCCTAAATTGTAATCCGCATGCAGCTATAGGTGTTTTTTCTATCGTAGATGATGTTCTCGAATTGCAGCGGAGGTGACGACTTGAATCTATGGTGATTTATCTCTCTTCACGGGGGTCTCTCTCAATCCGATCTCCAGACGGGAGTTATGAAATGGAGAAGGTCCCTTGTTCTTCCCCTAACCATTTAAAGCTCCCACGATAGAATTTGGTTGGTTGTAGATTGAGTGTTGCTTCATCATGATCTCCAATTCTTGGTGGATCTCATTTATGGTGCCTTCCCGATCTGCATGTGCTTCTTCTCAGATTCCAAGTGTTGCCAATCAGATGCTTCCGAATGAAGCTACATGGCTCGAATGCTGCTCGCCGTGTGGATTTGTAGTATTGAAACTCGATATAAATTTAGATGGATGTCTCTCGATTCACGATCATCACCGGTACTATTCGTTTAGATCTGGTTGCAGATGCTTTGATTATGCATGCGGTACTGCTCTGCTTCAGCTGATTGGAATTACATGTGCTCGCGTTCCAAATGGATCAAAATACACCGATGTCCTACAAATGTTAATGACTCGAGGAGAGCCTCGGTCAAAAACATGGGAGTGGTTACCGAATATGAGAGTGATGGAATATAAATGCATATGTGGAGATATTAAAGGTGTAGTACGGCTCAGAATGTGTTCGGGAAACTAATTCGAGATGAGGTCAGAATAACAGAGAAAACTTGGGCGAAATAGAGAGGGTGAGAAGAGAATCAGAAAATGAAGAGTAAGGTATGAGGAATGCTAACCTGGACGGAATGTGAAAGTTGACGTCTGGACTGGAGCTCGGCTGAAGCTCCTGGATGATTGCCTCTACACAACGGCGGCTCGCGGAGGCTTTTCGCGACGGAGTCATGCTGCGACGTCAGCGATGATCACGCCGGTCTCAGCTCTCGTTCGCTAGATGATGAACACGAAATTCGCCTCTTTAATAATTAAGGATTGTTGTAGTATAGGAAGCGAAAATCGGTTGATCAAAAACCACAATCGTTTAAATATTGTGGATTACTTTTACTTAGAAAGTCTACCAAGGTCGAACACATGGACACGAGCTACTCTATTATTTATCGAATTTCGATCAATTCAGAGCAAGTGTGAATTATTTCTCAATTACAGGTCTCCATGCAGAAATACAGGATGCATTATGGTCTTCAAGCAGATTACAATGCAATAGAGTGATGCATACAATTTTTAGTTGATTTTAGATGTAATTTTTAAGTGATGCATGAAAATAATGCAAGGTTAAATATATGCAAGTGATTATTATGAATATACCCTAAAAAGATCAATAAATTGAGCAACAGAAAGTAGATTGAAATCAGGGTCATTTTGAGCATAACATCATGAGAAAATATCTATTTTATGACTAGGCATTGGAGCAAGAGTCATCATCTATCATTAAAAATTCATTTCATTTAAAATGGTGATAGAAGAGAAAATTAAACATGTCATATTATAGATGAAGAAACAAGGATCAAAACGACACTAAAATCATGCAATTTGCATCTACGTTGCTCAAGTTATGCTAAAAATAATGTAGGGACATAAATGTAATAAAAATGCAAGAAATAACAGGATAAATATTACAAATAGGTCCATGGAGGGATCTATTTGCAATTAACAAAAACTGCCTAGGATTCATTGTAATTTTTCCATATGTACGAGGGCATTTCTGCAATTTCCAAAAGTTGCGAGGACATCCCTGAAAAATAACCAGGCATGCACGTGAGGCACGCGTTTGGGGACCAAAGTGCGAATACCAAAAGTATCAGGGTCTTCGCTGTAATTTACCCAAGCTCTCACGTGAGCTACACGTGAGGGGCCTTGGCTCGGGAGGTGTCGCTAGTTTAGGCCCACATGGCAGCACTTGGTGGCTCAGCTCGAGGTTCAGAGGAACTGAGCCTATAGGTTTGGCAGGAGGCTCGGGTCGCCATGTGTCCTCTTCTGATCCGTCCGATCGACACGATCGGATGGTATCTGTATCTTCTTCCTCCGCTGCAGGCCACCAGAGGAGGCAAGACTCCGGTGGACTCGATGGAGCTCCACCGCGCTCCAGATTGCCCCCTAATCACTCGAGGAAGAACACAGGGGGGCTCACGAAGATCCTGGAGCTAAGGCGAAGGTGCATTGATGGCTAAGGTGGCTGGGCGATGCAGGTCTGCCGGAGGTGAGCTTCGAGATCGGAGACGGGGCATGGATTCTGTCCATTGAAGACCTGCAAGGGTGAGATGGGTAGCCGAGGCGTGCAAGTGATGTGTGTGAGTGATGTGAGGTGAATGGGGGCCGTGTGAGTGACGGGAGTGGTGGCCCTAGAGCTCCCTCTCCGGTGAAGTGGCAAAGAATATGGGGCGGAGTGGAGATGGCTCTGGAGAAAGGAAGGGTGCTTGGCGAGGATGACTGATGTAAGGTGGAGGTGAGAGGATGGTTATATGGAGGCGAAAGCGAGTGGTTTCGTTGGATTATTTAGGTTAAATCGATGAAGCCGTGAGGAGGAGGAAACCTGGAGATCGGAGAAGAACGGGCGGAGGAGATGGTCTATGCTGAGGGTCGAATCGACCCTCCGGTCGTCGCACAACGAGGCCGACCATGCCTCAGTACTCAATGGCGCCTAGGGCAGCCATAGCACGGCGGAGCCACCATGGGTCAACACCTACGCCTGGGCACCGTGGTCGCACGTTGACTTTGTCCTCCTCTGTCACAGGAAGAGGAGGAGGACATCTAAGGCTTAGCGTATTGAGTGGTGACAATCATTAACAGTGGCGGAGGGGTCGATTTATAGGTGAGGGTCTTTGGCTGTTATGGTGGTGGCGGAGGGGGGTTTGAAGGAGGAGTGAAGGCGAGAGAGTAATGGAGGCAAAGTAAAGGGTGGCCCGTGAGGATATGCGTGGAAACGACTACAAGGAGGAGGCATTAGGAAGCGGGGAGAAGATCAGAGGTGGTGGCCAAAAATGGAAGGGGGAAGAGGGACAACGAGGTGGAGGCCGTTACGTAAGGTTGAAGACGACGCGATGGTCGTTGGATCATGGGATCCAACGGTCCAGATTGTGGAGCTGGCGGATGCCTTAGATCAGATCACATGATCTGATCTAACGGTGTGGGAAAATGTGGAAGCGAGCGGATGAGATGGAGTTTAGACCCCCATCCAAAGGTAGAGGGAGATTGGGTGATGGGGCATGATGAGAGACGTAGGATGAGACGAGATCGAGCGACTGTGGGAAAGGGGCGACGTGGCACGCAGAGAGCCGTAGGATAGGAGGTGAATCGGGAGACTGTGGTTTAGGCGGATGTGGGTGGTTAAGATTTGATATGGGATCAGATCAGACGACTGGGGGCGCAACGGGGCTCAACGGTGAGATGGAGGCGATTTAGAGGCGATCCAGTAGCCAGGAGGGGGCCGGGTGGCGGAATGAGGAGCAACCGCGTGGTGGCTCCAAGGAGTGCCACGTGGCTGCTCCAGAAAATTCAAATTACAAAATCAAAGAAAAATAAAAAAGAATTAGTTAGAGGCAAAAATAGAAAAAAGTCAAAACATGAAAGTTGTTCGTCTCGATGTCTACAAGTTCATGTTGGACGAAAATCCAAAAGAGACCATTTATAAAAAAAAGTATTTTTGATGATATTTGTAAGGGGTTAAAAACACCTACTTTTTGGATTTTTAATTGTTTTTGTATTTTTTAGTCTTTTTAAGGGTTAGGGAATTGTTCGATTTGATTTATATGGGTTTTTGATAATAAAATAATCACAAATTAAATAATAATGATTATATATAGTAATTATAGGTTAACTATGCACAATATATAATATAATAATGAGGAATTATTGGTGAATTTTAATGGTTTATTTAAGCTAGGGGTTTAATTATTGATTTTTAGCATGATGGATACGAGATTCATCACTCGACGACTGGAAAGATGTCACCTTCCTCTCACCGAAACTTGAAGGTGGAGACTAAAAAAAGTGCTAACCTATTTATAGAGGAGGAGGAGAATAGGTGGTTGGTCTACCAGCCTGACGGCCAACGACCGGGCCGTTGGCCGGAGGAGGAGAAGAGGAAGAAGGGCGGTGGCGTGGGTGAAGGGGAAAAGAACGGGGGAGGAAGAAGGAGAAATTAGGAAAGTAAGAGAGAGAGGGAAGAAAAAGAGGAGAGAGAGAGAAAAAGAGAGATAAAAATAAAATTAATTAATTAAATTAAATTATTAATAATTGATTAGATTAATAATTAAATAATTTTAAAATATAAGTAAATAGTTAATTAAATAATTAAATAGATAAATAAATAAATAAATAAATAATTGAGGATATAATTAATTATATAATTAATTCAATTAATAAATAATTAATAATGCAAATAAATAAAAAATTAAACAAATAAATTAATAAATTAAATAAATAATAATAATATAAATTACGATTCTTTGTATAATATACCAATACGGACCCGAAAACTGCGTTTTTCGCATTAACTCCGATTTTGGTGAAACTAAAGTCCTTTTATAGATAATTGAATAATATGAATTTTAGAACTGAGTTTGCCCAATTTGGAATTCATACGACCGAGTTATTAGGTCCGAAAAATTTAGGTAGCGTCTTCGAGGCTTCGAGTTTTATTGGTATTTTGACTTGGTTATATTTATATATTTTTCTATACATTTTTAGAAGATTTAAGGAAAAGAAATTAAGTTAATCGGATTTATGATTATTTAATTAAAAATCCGGGAAGATTCTACATATAGTACATATGGACAATGGGTCCCAAAATGTAAAAACTCACCGCTTTTATTCGAATATTTTTTTAAATATTTGTAATAAACAATATTAAGTACAAAACATATTTTAAAAGTGAGTTTGGTCTGTTTGGAGTTTTGTATAAATAGTTATGAACCTTAGAAGTCGGCTTTTGCGGCTTTTACGGTTCGTTGCGTTGAATTACTTTGTGATGAAATATTCTTCTGAAATTTTATAAAATAATATATATTTTTATGAACAACTTTTACAAAATAAATGATTTGATTTGGGGTTGTCTTGATGATAAATAAAATAGGTGAACTATTTACAATGTGATAAATGAGCAAATTATATTTTTGGTTTTGATTTTCTTGATATTTTTATAGGTTAAGATCCTTATTTCCCCCTACTTATTTATTTTGTCGACCCGGTCAATATAGACCTGGTCTCGGGATTAGGATCAGTTTGTATATATATCATATTTACAACCTTCTTTTCTTTTCTTTTTCTTTTTCTCTTTATTCTTTTATTTTAGATATAAAATAAGTGTTAATTATATAATATTAATATTTGTGATTAGAATGATAATTAATTGGAATTAGTGGTTATTTACATTTATTTTACCAAGGATTTTAGCCAAAATGAAAGAATAAAGGCGATGAATCACGGATTCATCTACTATATATGCATAATATAATTAGGCTACATGGTATACCACGAGAAGTGGTATCTGATAGGGATTCGAGGTTTACTTCGCGTTATTGGCATCGGTTCATGTCAGCACTACCGACCGAGCTGAAGGTGAGTTCTGCTTATCATCCAAAGACTGACGGGCAGAGTGAGCGCACCATACAGATACTCGAGGATTTACTTCACGCATGCTCCTTGGTGTGGAAAGGGTCCTGGAAGGACCATCTGCCATTGGTTGAATTCATGTATAACTACAGCTATCATTCCGGTATTGGCATGGCACCATTCGAAGCCCTATACGGGTGGAGATGCCTCACCTCTCTCAGTTGGCGTGATGAAGGTGATCATGCTCCATATTCCGTGGATCTCTTGGAGGAGGCTGTGAGAGTTGTTGATCTTGTGAGACGAAAGCTTCTGACGGCACAAAGCTGCCAGAAGAGCTATGCAGACCGTCGGAGAAGAGATTTGGAGTTTCAGGTATCCAATCTTCTTCTCTTTATTTTATTACAAATTTAACATAATCTCATATTAATGACATTCCTATAAATTATAGATGGAAATTGGGTATTTTTGCGAGTGTCTCCAATGAAGGAAATACAGAGATTCGGTATTCATGGCAAGCTGGGGTCACGATATGTTGGACCTTTTGAGATCCTTGCTAGAGTGGGGTAGGTGGCATACTGAGTATCCCTTTCACCATATGTTTCTGCTATTCACGATGTATTTCATGTATCCAACTTGAGAAAGTATGTGCACGACCCTCGATACATCATCAGCTACGAGAATCTTGACGTGGAGCCAGATTTGACTTATGAGGAGAGGTTAGTGCATATCACTGACAATGTTGTGAAAAAGCTTCACAGTAAGGAGATTCCATTGTTTAAGGTGCTGTGGCACTGACACGGTGTCGAAGAGGCAATGCAGGAGACCGAAACCGACATGCGGGCAAGATACCCGCAACTTTTCTGAGGTAATAATCAAAAAAGCATTTGTAATTAGATACATGTTTAAAAAAAATATGGTTTGCTTTCCCTTTGAGGTTTTTATGGGTTCAAAACCCATTAAGGTTTTTATAGCCACATGGGATCCAAACGAGATACCTAATAACCTTGAGTTGAGTCTCAAGAATGAGACTCCCTTTAAGATTTTTATATTTGTAACATCCGGATCCTCATAAACCCAAACCCGACCCGATTAAGGTCCGATTAACCTAATAAATTTGTTGGTCAACGCTAAACAACCTTAATCGATCAATTGATCGTGAATCAAAAGTTGTTTGGGAGAAATCGACCAAAAATCTGTCGCATCGTAATGCGTGCTGCGGAAAAGCCACGACGTGAAATCAGAAAACGCAAAACATACTGAGACCACCTAAAAATCTGATTGGATGAAAGAAGACCAATAGAATCGATCGTTCTTCAATCGGAAGTCATTTGATATTTTTAAATCGTAAAATTTAAACCCAAATCAAAACCGTATCTCGAAATTTCAGGCATTCAAAACCCAATCAGAAGTATCTCAATATTATACTCATTTTGATCGTTGTTTTGAGATGATCAAATATAGATATTGGCATCAAAATCCGATGCTCGATGCACAACAATTGTTGGAATTTTTTTCCGAGACCGTGCTAAAACAGTGCACAGTCCAACCGTTCGAAATTTCTTTACACTTGTCTTGACTCCTTATTCCACTTATCATCACCAACACCCCTCCCTTCTTATTTACATCTCATTTGCCCTCATCCCCCCCTTAAATCCTCACATTTCTCCACCGAGAGAGAGAGACAGAGACTCCAGCCCTCTTCTTTTGGTTTCAACAAGCAGCTGAAGCTGATGCTCCCTCTTCTTTGAAGATTCAGCCATTCCCAGCAGTTGGAAACCTCTTGGAATCCCCTGCTTTTCTCCAATCTTGAGATTAAATAAGGTACATTCTCTAGCCGTTCATCTTGCTGCCATGCATGAAGAGTTACAAATTATATCCCATGAGTGTACAATCCTTTCTATTTTGCTGTCCTGTAAGTACCTTTGTGGCTTAGATCTAGTGCTTATCTTTGAAAAAAAACATAGTTCAAAAGAGAGATGTGATGCTTTTCTTCACCATAACATATCTGTTAAAACCCCATTAAAATATAATGTCCATTCAATTGGGTATATTGCACGAGGAAAAGATTGAGGATTGGGACATATAATAGAAGTGGAATTTTTTAAAGGCCTAATAATTGCACTTGACTCAATACGATTTTTCCAGCTATTATAATTTCAAGATTTTTTTGCCAAGAATTTGCATGTCAAAGCTAGAAGATGTTTCACAAAGGATTCCATATGAATTTGAAAAAGATATTTCTCTGAAGAAAACTATAGGAAAATTTCAAGTCATGCATATTACATAAGAAAAATATGGAAAGAAAGGGACTCGGGTTTTTGGTGCGATTGCTCGAGAAATTGGGAGAAAAAGAGAACTCTGTATTCTTAACCCATTCTTATGGTCCAATGTTCAATCATTTGATAACCAGAGTCATTCTTTGATAAATGATCACTATGAGTCAGACTCAATAGAATTTGATCCATTCTTTTTTCTGTCATTAGGGTGGAGAACTGAACCACTTGGCCATGTCGCCAAAACAATACAAAAAGGATATAAATATCCTACCCACTTTACCTATTTCTAATTTTGTAGGGGAGACTGCCGAACCTTTTTTTATTTGATTTATATCTTGAATCTTGCTGTACTTATTCTATTCAAAAGAGAATTATGCTTTCTTTTTTTATGGGATCCGGTTGATATCATTTTCTTCAATTGAATGTATCTCAATATATATATACCAATTAAAAAATTTTCTTTTCTAAAGAAAAGAAAATTATGACAAATTCTTAACCATTTACTTAATTATTTACTTGAAATTAATCGAATGAGCGGTTTTTAAATTTATATCTCCCATTTTCTTTAATGATATAAGAAAATAAAAACGATTTACAACCGATCGGTATCAATTATTTTCAATAATCAATCTTTTTGCAATTATAACAAAAATTATATATATATGTAAACCCTAGAACGGAAATTGTTACACGGATACAAGTCAGGTATTTTATCTACATATTTTTCTATAGGGAATTGTTCACGTTTAAGTTCTTTACGTGTACGTACAATTACAGCTCTAATTACTTCTGATCTTTCTAGAGGCATATTAGGCACTGCTTCCTTGATTACATCAACAATTTACGAAGATCCCATTGTATTCCAGAAGCTCGTAACATGGGTCCTGACAAACCCCAATTTATTGCTTCTTCCCCATGATTGTTTAATCGATGTCGTCAATCATCAAACATCTCTTTTACAATCAAAGAGGTTCTAATCTGCACATTATGTGCCGAATACCTATCTTTCAAAGGGACTGTCAAGAAATCTCTCATACCAAGTGTGCCATGAATATGTGTAGAAGACAACTTACTTTTGGCATTTGCACTTTGAAAAGTGACAGACTGGTTGCCTGTACTAGTACACTACATGGAATTTATTTCTAGCATTGATCCATAATAGCATGATTGGACTATTAATGATCAAAAGGATTCTTGGTGATCATTTTATGCCTCATTTTGATTTCAAATGGTACCATGTCCATGAATAGGAGGAATACATTTACAGTTACTGCCTCATTTTTTTATGATACTTTATTATTAGTCAAAATGAAAATCCTCTAATCACCAATAAACTACAAAGATCTATAAGCTTAGGATTTCGTTTTAATGGCTTGATTTGGTGCAACTATCGGAGCTATGATTAACTTTGAGCCCAAATGTTAGGCAATGTTTTATTAATTTAGATTGATAAAGATATAGAGTTGGAGCCTACTTATAAACTAAGTGATTAGGTTAAAAATGGTTATAAACGTGATAGTGACTGTGTTAGAATTTGTATCATGAGATATACACTAATATTAGTGGGTTTGTTGGATGTAACTTATCAAAATTCCGCTCTTAGAAGTTTGATGGGTATTAATTTAGATTGTTTGGTGGTTATGAAAGGGAAATTCTTTCAAACTGATCAATGGATTAAAATTTATGTATGATTGATAAATAATGGAAGGTGAAAAATATCCAGATATCTTAAAACAGATTATGGATTGGGGAAATTGAACCATTCCTGTGATATTAACCCGTAATCAATCAAAATTTAAAATATATTGATTTCTGAAGACATTGTATTCGCACAAATATGTTATGGATTCCATTTTCATTGCACTCACATACATGATGAAGTCCTATTTCTAAAATTAGTTGAAGTCCTATTTCTAAAATTAGATGCCTGAACTCTGAACCATTTGGTCAACCACTAACTTAAAGAAGGGTCTTCTATGTAATCTTTATCTAACTAATGGATGTTGACTCAAATATTTGGTTTGATAATAATCAGTGATGGCAGATATTATTGTCGGTCATGGTACCCTTTAAACCTGACCGTGTAATGAATCTCTATTTCATCATCTTTATTCTATTATTTTGGCCTTAAAACCCCTAGTAAATACGTGTAAATAGTGTTGATTTAGGCATTTTATCATTCATGCATATTTGTGTAAATACTTTATAAAATACGATTTTTAAAGCCAAAATTATAGATTAAAGAAATGAAAAGAAAAGAAAAAGAATAAAATATTGTAAATATTTTATGACCCAAAACTCCAAGACCTAGGCATCTCGATGACTAGGTCGACAAGGAATAAAGTAGGGGGAGATAAGGGCTAAAAACCAATAAAATTCCCTTTTATTTTGATTCATTTTCCTTCATTTTTGGGACCTATTTTTAGTTCCACTTTTTATACCTCAAATAAAGAAACTTTGTACATTAAAGTTGTAGATAATTTAATATAGAAAAATACAAAATTGATTTCATATAAAAATAATACACAAAGAAAAAGATATGATCTGAATAAGTTTCCAAAATCTCAACTTCCCAGACCTGTATCTCTCAAATAAAAACTCAAAATGTATAAAAATCACCTTTATTTGTATATAATTAATAAGTTATTTAATGAAGGTGGTTTCATATTTTTTGAGTTACGGTTTGAAAGTTGAGTTTTGGACCCCTATTGTATACTTGTACCGAATAAAATATTCATTTTATTTATTATTCATTATTTTATAATTTTATATTTTTTATAATTTTGTAAATATTATTTATAATATATGTACATAATAAACTAGAATGAAAACTTCATTAAAACATAAAAAAATAATTGTATAAAAGATATAGGTAAAATACCTATACTTATACCTATATAGATAATGCAACTATTTATTCAAATATATATAATACATCAAAAAAATAAAATAAAAATATATTTTGTGTATAAAATTAAGTTATAAATTTTAAAAATAATAAATAAAATTAATAAAATTAAAAATACAAAATAAAAATAAAATATTAAAATATATAGATGATTATACCTGTATATAACCCATAAAAGGTAACTTATAATTTTAAACCTCGAAAAAATAAATAAAAATCAGAATAAAACAATTCAGAAAATAAGGAATACTTTGCATTTAATAACCAAAATTTAATAAATCTGTTTGTTATTTTTAAATGATTTTACAATATTTTTCCAGGAGGTTTTTCCTGGTTGGTCCACGTGGACCAACCAGGTGGCTCAGACAGTTGACCTCCGGTCAACTGTCCGACCCCCCCCCCCCCCCATCTGCTCTATGTCAGAATGCCGTTTTGTCCCATTTTTGCGATTTTTTTGAGGTTACATCTTGCACGTTCTCGTGATGATGTCTTCTTGGCTTTTCTTCCTCTATAATCGAGCTTACACGCCCAAGGATTTTTTCGTAGATTGCATTGCTGCATCTCGCTATTCGCTTCATTCTTTGCAAGCCCTTCATCCACTTATACAAAAAACACCTTCCTCCTCTTTCGAGCTTTGAACCCTTATTTGACCTAGCTAGGCCTTCCTTCTAGTGCTCTGGACCGGAGGCCGTGATAGGGCATCCTCCAGCCGTCTTGGGAGCGTCTCGCGTGGCCGAAGGAGTGGCTCCACCTTCTCCGGCCATCCTTGGCCATGAGGTTCTTTCCTCCTAGTTTAGACCAATCGAGGTACATTTTCTTTATTTTTTTTGCATTTTGTAGCTCGCCGTAGTCTCAGGATTAGACCCCAATCTTTGCTTTCAATTTGTATCCCATCTATCACCTTTGCAACCACCTCGCCGGAGCTTGCTTTGCGAGCTCTTTTTTCGCCTTCCCAACCCCTTCCGCCTCGCTATGGGGTCGCGGTAGTTTGCCTGCGACCCTTTCACCCTTTTCTTGTAGGTCTTAGGTACAGAACGAGCACCTGGAGCGTTTTTGATTGCTCGCCGGAGATACCTGGAGGTGTTTTGCTCCTCCAGCCTCGCGGGTGGGTGTTGGTCTTCTTCCAGCCATTTTGTGCCTTCCAAGCGACTGAGGAGACCCGCAGGAAGACGACGGGCCATTTTGGAGCTTCACTGAGCAGCGGAGGAGGGAGATCGGAGCTGGGGAAGCTCACACCACCGCGAGTTCTTCCCAGTTCGTTGAAGGGACCTCTCAGCCGTTCGATCAAGGCCGGCCTCCCAGGCGCACAGCAACCATCAGATCTTGTGTATTCCAGCCATTCGATCACCCGTAAGTGATCTAATCTCGACCGTGGGCACGAATCGTCATCGACTGCCCGGATCAAGACACGTGTCAAGTCAATTGCATCAGCCGTTCGATCCATTTAGGCGTGGGTATTTTGCACTCCTGTCCTCGCCATTTTTGTATTCATCAATCAGTACCAAAACTTTCATCTGTCATTTTATATATTTTGTAAAATTTGCAGAACCTCCCCAAACTTTGCTATATTACGTTGAGGTCCTAGCCACGTTACCTCACGTGACTGGTACACGTGAGGCGTGGTATTTTGCTAGGGGACCCCTGGGATTATTATTATTTCTGTTTACCCCTGAAACTTTTAATTAAGTTATTAGCTTTTTGGTAGAAAGCAATTAAGCCCTTAGGATTTTTGAGAATTGTAGTTGTGTCCCTACCAGTCACGTGTTTGTCACGTGCGATTTTGGAAATTTTGTAGGGAAACCCCTCGGAGTTTAATTATTTTTTATTGTTCCAAGGATTTAAATATTTAGTTTAATATTTATGGGAAATTTGCAACTTGGCCCCCATACTTTTATATATTTACGCAAATACCCCTACCAAAGTGTATTTTCTCTTTGCTTCTAGTATTTATTTCATGCATCTATAAAATTCGAAAAATACCAAAAATAGGCATACGTTCCTGTTGCATCGCTCTATCATGCCATATTTTTATTTTTCATTTTTGCAGTAATTTAATATTTATTAAAAATTAAAAACATGCATTTTCGTCCCTGTATGCATTAGAAAATACATAACAATTATAAAAAAAATTCGAAAATTCCCAAAAAATATATTTTTTGTGTTTTTATTTATTTTATCTTCATACCAAAAATCACAAAAAATGTAAATGAAAAATATAAAAATAGAAAAACACTAAAAATCTCTATAAAAATATATAAAATCCATAAAAAATCAGAAAAATATAGTTTCTATCCCTAAATTTTCTTTATTTTATTTTCTTTATTTTAAAAATAATTTGGAGAATTTTTGTTACTGCTTGATATTTTCCATCTCTATTTTAATTTCAACTATTTATTTTATTCAATGTTTTGAGTATTTTTGACTTTAAAAATACCCAAAAAATTAGCAAAAATATAGAAAAAATCACAAAAATAGTTAAAAAATTATATAAAATCCCAAAATATTTATTTCCTAAATTTTTGATTATTTTTACCTATTTTTTATATATATTATCTCTCTCTTACCTATATAGTATATATACTTTATTTTATTATTCAAAAGAAAAAGTAATTTAAAAAATATAAATATGAGAAGAAAATATAAAATCAGAAATATAAAAATCAAAATATATAATTATAAAATCGAAAAATAAAATTAAAAAAATATATAAAATTAAAAACCCACAAAAAATAGCACTTTTATAGACAAAATACATCACAATCATTTTTGAGCATTTATTGCCTCGATCTACCTGCTTGCTTCCTGTGTTCGACCTCTACATTAGTTGTACTATACACGTCTTTTGTAGAGTTATAATAAATTTTAACTCCATATCTTGCTTTTCATTGCTTGATTCTGAATTGTAGGTTAATTGTTGTTTGAATCTGGGGTTTCGTGTGAGGTCAACTTGACGATTGGATTTCTTTCCTTGTGAGACTTCTAGACCTCCGCAAAATCCCGTTCAACAAATGGCACCATTGTCGGGGAGAAACAACGCTTAGATTGGGATTATTTGTGCTTGTGATTTATTTGTACATTCTTGTGCTTTATTTATTTATTTGAAATATCTTGTTGAGCTGTCTAACCTCCTCTCTTGTTGATTTCGTACGAGGTACCACGGATCGAGGGAGGCGCTCTACCCTAGGCACCTGTGCACTCACGTGAAGTCGGCTTCTGCTTGCCTAGTATCGAAGGAGACATAGAGGGATTTTTGAAGACCGAGCTCCATTTTTATTTTCTGTATTTATTTGTGTAATTTAATGGGAGAGAGACAATTGATTTGTAACTTAAACAAGACTCTCAGGACTCTGTCACACTCTACCACTTCACAAGGTCCAGTGCCCAAGGGATTGTTCCCTTGGGGGCCACGTTGGTTTTGTCGCGATTTCCTTCGATTATTTCTCAGTTTTATTTTATTTCTTTTGTGTGATTGAGCTCTTAGTTTTAGGAATTGCTTGACGATAGTCTTAAGGCCAAATACCTAGTACTTTGTACGCTCCTATATTTTATGTTTCGACTTAGACAAATCTAATTGTTATTTATTTGGATTTGAGATCGAGCACCGAGAGAAGTGCCATACAGCACGTGTAGGATCCATCGTGGCGGACACCGATGCACTTCCTAGACCGAACTTTTGGATCTCACCTCTAGATACTTAGCATCTCATTCTTTGCACTAATAACTGTTTCTCATCCTAGGGCGATTTCATCAGTTGCATTTGCATATAGTGTAGGTTTCAATTCTGCTGAACATCCTTGCATTTAGAGTGCTGGAGGCAAGGTGAGCAATTACGCTTTAGCATTCATCATTGATTTGCCGCTTGCATTGCTTTTTCGACTCTCCCTCTGATTTTGATCACCTAGGTGCTTAAAGGAATTGATTCCTCGATAAGCACATGCATTTCTCACCAAAAAAATCCAAAAAAGTGATAATCAGTAAAATTGGGACTGCTAATATTACTTGACCCTAAAAAAGACCAAAAAGAAACATCTTGTCTTGGGGCGAGTAATCCCCTCATTGTCTTCGCTTTTACTTGCTCGCGCACACACTAAGGATTAGTGCAAATTCAGCCCCTAAGTGTTTGCATATTTTTGGACTTCTTACCTAACTCTAAAATAGACAAGATAAAAAGATCACATTTGCGATCTTCACCGAGTTGAGTAGGTGAATTGAGGGTTCGTATTGTGTGAGTTTGATTGTGAGTGTTTGTGTGCATTCCAGATCGTTTCTACGCATTTGTGCCTTATTTTTCACTTCTCTTGATTTGACCTTCGTGCTCTCCCGATCATTTTCCTTTTGTTTCGAGATGGCCGATAAAGCATTTTATATCCGAACTTTGCGGATCCCTCTTTTACCCTAGCCGGTCCACCTCCCTTTTATCAGGAGGATCCTTCTCCTACTTTTTCTGATTTTTGTACATATCCACCTCAGCCACAGTTTCAAGACTCGGACTTTTATCCACATCCACCTCCACCTCCATATTTTCCGCCTTCATATCCACCCGAGACTGAGCTGGAGCTTGCAATCGTCAAAAATATAAAAAATGAGAAAAATTTTAAAAATCCAAAAAGAGTTCGGGAGATCTTTGGTTGATTCAGACTGTGAGGAGAGTACCCATCTGCCAGACCATGTAACCACACCTGCACTCACAACTTGTCCCACCTTTGACCCTGAGGATGCCATTGTACAGATTGCTCTTGGCATTCCTCGTGTATATGCTGATTCTGACCTTCTCCCTTGTATGGAGGAGGTCCATAATTTAAAAAAACTATTGACTGAACCCGAAGTGGTGGCCACCATTCATGAGATCATCCGTACCCCACTTCAGCAGGCCATGACCGATTTATCTGCTCCTCTTCCCAAGAAGAGAAAGCAGAGAAGCAGATCTGAGCGTCATATCTTGAACACGGTCACTTCCCATGACATCAAACACCGTCCCATTCCTTGGAAGAAGAACATTGCTACACCTTTCATTAGTTGCACCATCTCTGACCATACATGTGATCACACTCTCCTAGGTGGCAGTGCTTCTATTAGCATATTACCCTTCTCATTGGTACAGTCTCTTCACTTAGGGCCTCTCAAGAAACCCAGGATGATCGTTCAGTTTGCTGATGGATCTATTAAGAGGCCAAAGGGTATCCTTGAAAACACCGTCATTTCGATTCAGGGTACGAGCTATTATGTTGATTTTGTCGTATTACCCATAGAGATATCCACAAGGAAGCATTCTCCAATCATCCTCGGACGACCATTCCTTGCCTCTGCGAGGGTCTTTATTGATTACGGATCAGGAGATATTTGCTTCTGTCCTGTTGATGAAAGTGAAGTGTTGATCACCGCACCCACAATTGACCAGAGACCTGCACCTGATGCACCTTCACCTATCTTGGCTGACACCGAGGACTATGACCTTGATGATACTATCAGAGACTTTTGTTACATGATGGACTCTACTGAGACCCAAGAATTCCTCTCCAAGGAAGAAGACTCGGAAAGCATGGACCTCGAAGTTCCTTCTTTTGGTGTTTGGCGATGTGTTGATGACATCCGCGGGATTTACACGATTGATATTATTGAGCAGAGGGCAGATTTAGAGACCAGACATGATGGACATGATCTGACTTCTTTCACTGATGAGTCCATCCCTGTTCATTCAGATATTGATGAGACCAAGGCCGAATTTGATTTAGTTGCCTTTATTCGAGAATTCGGGCCTTTTGATGAAAAAGACGATCCGGTTGAGATTGTAGAGGATGAACATAGTTCGACTACTTCTACTGATGAGTTTGTTCCTTTTGGTTTTAACCTGGACGAGACCTCGCAGGACGACACTGACCTTACTTCTTCTAATGATGATGAGTTCGTCCCATTCCACTTCGATATCAACGAGACACCCAAGGCCGGACCTAGTCGTACTTATTCCACTCACCCATCTGTACCTCTTCTCCCTAGGACCACTGAGGACCTTCACCGTGTCGACCCTGATTGGTTTATGTAACCTAAGGACCCCATGTCAACCTGCACCATATCAGATCCATTCCTCGGCGATCCCGTAAGAAGGTTCACTTTCTACCTTCTCGGTCCTGTGTACATCCATCTCTGTTGTATATTTTCACTTGTTTAGCTCCATCCATCTTCCGTATTGCTCATCCACCCATTCTCGTGTTTGTCTTGCTTAGGACATACTTTATCCTAAGTATAGGGGGTGTATGAGCCGAGTGTTCATTCTTCGTTCCGTTTCATTACTCCTGTTGTCGCCTATACTTAGGGCTTATTTTACCCTAAGTATAGGGGGAGTGGTGTGTACATTCTCTCTGATCTCTTTTTCCATCTTCTATTCTCTTTTCTTCTTTTATTTTTCTATTTTCTTTTTCTATCGAAAAGGTACCGCCCCTTGTTGTCAGTCTTCTATACTTAGGACATACTTTGTCCTAAGATGGGGGGGGTGTGCACCCCGAGTTTCTTCTATTCTTTGATCCTATCCATTGTCTCCTCTTCTTGTCTATACTTAGGGATATCTTACCCTAAGTATAGGGGGAGACAATCCGATTACGATCTGTTCATTCCCACCCTTGACCCTCCCTACTTTGTGTACAGTCTGCTATACTTAGGATTATTTGATCCTAAGTATAGGGGGACGGTCAACTTCGTATTCGTTCATTTTTTCGTTCCTTATTCGTTAGACTTTTCCTATACTCAGTACGAGTTATGTCTTCTCTTTCTCTCTCTGGTCTATGAGGACATAGCTCAAGCTAAGTATAGGGGGGTCGTATATACTGCCTATATACTTTAGGCATAACTCGTACTTCGGTATCTTTATTAATAAATATGGCTAAAACACTAATTAATTTCATTAAAAACCTTAATAAAAAGATGTTGATTATTCCTCAATTTTTTTTGTATTTACTGATTAATAAATCAGGTGAAAATATTTTTTTGCAAAATGTTTGATAAATAGTTTGAAAACATTTGAAAAATCTTTTGAAAACTATTTTGAAAATGTTTTGTTACATGTTTTCAACCTTTGTAAAAATATTTTGTTGGAAAAAAATTACTTTCTCTATGTGAAATAAAAATGTTTCAAAAACAATGTGCGAATGGTTTGAAAAATGGTTGGAAAAATATCTGAAAAATCTATATATTGTTTGGAAAACCTTTGCAAAATGATTTTCAAATATGTGTACATGTTTGTAAAAATGTTTGTAAAAATTATTTTGGACTATAGTTTTGAAAATTGTTTGAAAAACCTTTTTAAATAAGTTTGAGGAATATATACATCATATTAAAATTCTTTATTCATTATATATAGTGATAAAATCAACCACTTACCCTTTGTAAATTCTTAAAACATAATTCTTGTAAATATAAGATGCATCCCTATGTAAATATTTGTACCTAGTTTTTATTCAAAATCTTTTGTTTTTAAAAATAAAAAAAAACATTTGCAAAAGTAAAAATACCAAAAATATTGAAAAACCCTTTTGAAAAATAAAAAAATCATATGCATCATCCTTTTCAAATCCATAAAAAGTTCAAACTCTTTGAAAATTGCATCACAAAAATATTTTCTGCATTCGACATAGCATTTGCATAACATTAGTATTTTTCAGATTGAGTTTGATAGTTGAACAAGTCTAAGTAAAATCCAGAGATTGGAGCTTGGTTGGACCTTAAATCTACCTAATAACAGGAACCATATAGAATCTGGAATTTAGGTATTTCATGTCTAGTTGACTTAATTCTTTGAGGATCACGAGACTTGGTTCAATAGATTCTTGACTGCCTAAGTAGAGTATTTCGGAGCAAAGGCACGACTCTTGTTGATAATGACCTAACCTGGACACCTGCACCTTTCACTTGGCTCAACTCAGTTGGAGTGGTGAGGGGGTTGGATTTGCCGGTATGAGACGCACACAAGTGGAAACATTTGTCCACCTCTAGGTAGGGAAGTACACCTCAACCCATCTAGTGATGAGGAATTCTAAAGACAGGAGAGTGTGGTTTGCAATAAAGCTTCAAAATAGGGATAGTCTACTAGCTCAAGAGGAAAAACTCCTTATGTAAATGCTGTTGTAAATAATATTTCAAAAAAAAAACCTCCAAAAAAGTGGACATGCCTGTATAAAAATAAAATGCCTACCGGAGTATGTATATATGTTGTATAGAAAATAAGCAAGCTTGAGCTTCAAAGTCAAATCATGTGAGCCTGCAGCGGGATGACTTGGCTACACTGGTCTTACATCCTAGGATAGGTAGCTACACTGGCTACCGTCTATTCTTCTCTTCACCCCTCCTCTTGAGCTGGTTGCCACTTGAACTTAGAAGGGAATACCCTGCTCCTCGAGGAAGGAGTTATTGGATTGGGAAATCATTGGGTTGTCATGCTGGAGAAGTCAGTCTCTTTGTCATTTCAGTTGGAGAGAGCCACCATCACTTACACTGTACGAATCAGATTCATATTTGTAAGGGTTTGCGTATGAGTTGAAGTATTCTGACCTGGCTATTGAGGAGACTTGAGCAGAGTTTCGGGATTCTCAAAGGCTGTTGGATTTCAAATCCAATTCCCATTAAGGTTCCGACTGCACTAAATTTTCAAAGGTCTGACTTGAGCTCCAAACTTTGATTTTGTGAAGACAAGTTTGATAGTTGAATTTAATCCATCTTTCTTCTTTTTCTTTTCTTTCTCTCCACTTACGCATAAGTGTTTGCTAAGGACTAGCAAAGGCAAGTATAGGAGGATGATGAATCTCCGTTTCATCATCTTTATTCTATCATTTTGGACTTAAAAACCGTAGTAAATGCGTGTAAATAACGTAAATTTAGGCATTTTATCATTCACGCATATTTGTGTAAATACTATATAAAATACGATTTTTAAAGACAAAATTATAGAATAAAGAAAAAAAGAAAAAAAATAAAATATTGTAAATATTTTATGACCCAAAACCCCGAGACCTAGGCATCTCGATGACTCGGTCGACAAGGAATAAAACAGGGGGAGATAAGGACCAAAAACCAATAAAATTCCCTTTTATTTAGATTCATTTTCCTTGATTTTTGGGACCTATTTTTAGTTCCACTTTTTATACCTCAAAAAAGAAACTTTATACACAAAAGTTGTAGATAATTAAATATAGAAAAATACAAAATTGATTTCATACAAAAATAATACACAGAGAAAAAGATATGATCAAAATAAGTTTTCAAAATCCCAACTTCCCAGACCTGTATCTCTCAAATAAAAACTCAAAATGTATCAACATTACCTTTAATTATATATAATTAATAAGCTATTTAATGAAGGTGGTTTCATATTTTTTTGAGTTACGGTTTGAAAGTTGAGTTTTGGACCCCTATTGTATACTTGTGCCGAATAATTGTGCCGAATAAAATATTCATTTTATTTATTATTCATTATTTTTATAATTTTATACTTTTATACTTTTGTAAATATTATTTATAATATATATACGTAATAAACTAAAATGAAAACTTCATTAAAACACAAAAATAAAATAATTGTATAAAAGACATAGGTAAAATACATATACTTATACCTATATAGGTAATACAACTATTTATTTAAATGTATATACATCAAAAAAATAAAATAAAAATATATTTAAGTGTATAAATTAAGTTATATAATTATAAAATAATAAACAAAATTAATAAAACTAAAAATACAACATAAAAATATTAAAATATATAGATGAATATACCTATATATAACCCATAAAAGGTAACTTATAATTTTAAACCTCAAAAAAATAAATAAAAATCAGAATAAAATAATTCAGAAAATAATAAATATTTAATAACAAAAAATTAATAAAATTGTTGTTATTTTTAAATGATTTTACAATAATTTTCCAGGAGGTTTTTCCTGGTTGGTCCACGTGGACCAACCAGGTGGCTCGGACAGTTGAACTCTGGTCAACTGTCTGACCCCATTCTGCTGTATGTCAGAACGTCATTTTGTCCCATTTTTGTGATTTTTTCGAGGTCGCATCTTGCACGTTCTCGTGATGATGTCTTCTTAGCTTTTCTTCCTCTATAATGGAGCTTACACGCCTAAGGATTTTTTCGTAGATTGTGTTGTTGCATCTGGCGATTCGCCTCGTTCTTTGTACGCCCTTCGTCCGCCTATACAAAAACCACCTTCCTCCTCTTTCGAGCTAAGAACCCTCTTTTGACCTAGCTAGGCCTTCCTTCTTGTGCTCTGGATCGGAGGCCGTGACAGGGCATCCTCCAACCGTCTTGGGAGCGTCTTGCGTGGCCGAAGGAGTGGCTCCACCATCTCTGACCATCCTTGGCCATGAGGTTCTTTCCTCCTGGTTTAGGCCAGTCGAGGTACGTTTTCTTTATTTTTTTTGCATTTTGTAGCTCACCGTAGTCTCAGGATTAGACCCCCACCTTCGCTTTCAATTTGTATCCCATCTATCACCTTCGCAACCACCTCGCCGGAGCTTGCTCCAGCGAGCTCTTTTTTCACCTTCCCAGTCCCTTACACCTTTCGGGGCCGCGACAGTTTGCTCGTGACCCTTTCACCCTTTTCTTGCAGGTCTTAGGTACAGAACGAGCACCTAGAGCGTTTTTGATTGCTCGCTGGAGATACCTGGAGGTGTTTTGCTCCTCCAACCTCACGGGTGGGCACCAGTCTCCTTCCGGCCATTTTGTACCTTCCAGGTGACTGAGGAGACTTGCAGGAAGACTATGAGCCATTTTGGAGCTTCACCGAGCAACGGAGGAGGGAGATCGGAGCTGGGAAGCTTGCACCACCGTGAGTTCTTCCCAGTTCCTCGAAGGGACCTCTCACCCATTCGATCAAGGCCGGCTGCCCAGGTGCACAACAACCGTCGGATCTTGCATATTCCAGCCGTTCGATCGCCCGTAAGTGATCTAATCTCGACCGTCGGCGCGAAGCGTCATCGACCGCCCGGATCGCGACACGTGTCAAGTCAATCGCATCAGCCATTCGATCCTTTTAGGCGTGGGTATTTTGCACTCCCGCCCTTGCCATTTTTGTTTTTATTAATCAGTACCGAAACTTTCATATGCCGTTTTATATATTTTGTAAAATTTGCAGAACCGCCCCCAAACTTTGCTATATTGCATTGAGGTCCTAGGCACGTCACCTCACGTGACTGGTACACGTGAGGCGTGGCATTTTGCTAGGAGACCCCTGGGATTATTATTATTTCTGTTTACCCTAAAAACTTTTTAATTAAGTTATTAACTTTTTGGTAGAATTGCAATTAAGCCCCTAGGATTTTTGAGAATTGTAGTTGTGTCCCTACAGTCACGCGTCTGTCACATTTAGAAATTTTACAGGGAAACCCCTGGGAGTTTGGTTATTTCTGATTGGCCCAGGGATTTAAATAATTAGTTTAATATTTCTGAGAAATTTGCAACTTGGCCCCCGGACTTTTATATACTTACGCAAATACCCATGCTAGAGTTTATTTTCTCTTTGCTTCTAGTATTTATTTCATGCATCTTTAAAATTCAAAAAAATCCCTAAAAATATGCATAATTTCCTGTTGCATTGCTTTATCATGCCATATTTTTATTTTTCATTTTTGTAGCATTTTAATATTTAAAAAAAATTAAAAACATGCATTTTCATCCCTATTTTCATTAGAAAATACATAAAAATTATGAAATTTTCGAAAAATTCCCCAAAAAATATATTTGTGTGTTTTTATATGTTTTATCTTTAGACCAAAAATCACAAAAAAATATAAAAGAAAAATCAATAAAATTGAAAAACACTAAAAATCTCTATAAAAAGATATAAAATCCATAAAAAATCACAAATATATAGTTTATGTCCCTAAATTTTCTTTATTTTATTATCTTTATTTTAAAATTAATTTGGAGAATTTTTATTACTATTTGATTTTTTTCATCTCCATTTTAATTTCAACTATTTATTTTATTCATTATTTTGAATATTTTTTACTTTAAAAATACCAAAACAATTAGCAAAAATATAGAAAAATCACAAAAATAGTAAAAAAATATAAAACCCAAAAATATTTATTTCCTGAATTTTTGATTATTTCTACCTATTTCTATATATATATTCTCTCTCTCTTACCTATATTGTATATATACTTTATTTTATATTTCAAAAGAAAAAGAAATTAAAAAAATATAAAATATAAAATCAAAAAAAAATTAAATTAAAATATAAACTTTTAAAATCTAAAAATAAAATAAAAAATATATAAAATTAAAAACCCACAAAAAATAGCACTTTTTTAGACAAATACATTACAATCATTTTTTAGCATTTATTACCCCGATCTATCTGCTTGCTTCCTGTGTTTGACCTCTACATTACTTGCAGTATACACATCTTTTGTAGAGTTATAATAAATTTAACTCCACATCTTGCTTTTCATTCCTTGATACTGAATTATGGGTTAATTGTTGTTTGAATCTGGGGTTTCGTGTAAGGTCAACTCGACGACTGGATTTCTCGCCTTGTGAGACTTTTAGACCTCCGTAAAGTCCCATTCAATACCGTACGAGGGCGAGGTGACCCTCAACTGGTGAGAGATAGTCCAGTTAGGGCAGCGACCGCCAAGTGCGCGGGTCTAGGATCCCAGTCCCTTTCACGATTTTTACACGAGCTCGCAGTGTTTTTACGCCTCGTTGGGGTCCCGACTTTTGACCAATTCGCTGACCCCTCTGTTTTAGGATACCATGCAGGGGATCCTCGGTTTTCAGTTTTTCGTACAAGCTCGTTTGCCCGTACTAGTTGGGTTAGTTTCTAGAGCAACTTTTCCTGAGAGTCTCTCTGTTCCGTCTCTGGGGCATAGTTTTAGAGTGGACCTTTCCCTCTATTGGACCACACTTCCAATTAGAGGGCGAGACAGAAGAGCCTCTTAGGAGGCTATCTCACCGCTTGAGTTTTAATTACTTTTTCATCAATAGGTTTGGCGATGTTACATCTGAAATCATCTGGGGTTACATTTGGGGGAGTTTTAGTTGAACTCAGGGAGAAGTATTATAGATCTTGTCTAAGAGAGGAAGTTGAGTTTAAGTTGTTTTGACTAGAGTTGACTATAATTAAGCTAAGTGGACATGTTAGGAACTTAGTTAGGATGCATTGTACAATACCGCATGCCTACGGAGGCATCCCGACCGTAAGACACTTTTTCATACCTTAGAGTCATAGTGTGAGGTCACACACTGATCAAGACCACAGACTATCTACTTAACTTAAGAATTCAAATAAAATCAACATTCATTCAAAATCTAAATCCTCATTATAAAAATCCATATATAATAATTCTAAATAATAAGACATTAATAGTTATATGTATATATATACATATGAGTCATCAACTATTACACGAATATATAATATTATTAGGCAATTGGGGAAGTTATTACATATGTCATTAACTAATATATAATAATGTGACATATAGGAGGTAATGAGAAAACTTGAAGCATCCATCACAATAGCATGAAAACTTCTTTTTTAAAACAAGTAGTTGTAACTTTGGTTGTTATGCCTTTCTGCTTGTTTCTTTTGTATCCGTATTAAATGTCTGCTTATTTTATAATATGAAATATGTGTGTACCAACGCTCGCTGATACCTATTCTTGCTAGCATGTTTTGGCAGACATCGAGCCTGCAACACAGTAGCAGGTTCATGACTTTTGGAGATCATGTTTATCTTAGACGGTAAATTCTCTTGTCACTTTTGGCTCAGCTTCTTTTGTTGTAACTTTTGTTCTATTATAATGTAAAATGCCTTTTCTTTTGCTTCTGAATATGTTGGGATATATGAATGTACCGTCAACCCTTCTTGTATATCTTGTATATATTATGAAAGATATTGAAATGAAATTTTGATGACATTTATCTTTGTTGAATCTGTGGTGATAAATGAGGTTTGAATGTCATATGCAATAGCAGCGTGAAAAATTTCCCCTGATTTTCATTTCTTTGTGCGATCACATGTGAATGTAAAAGTATGAATTGCAGCGTAAATGGGTGCCCGGATCCGAGGGCGTCACAATGAGTATTTACGTGTATTTTGTTAAGTATTTTATCTTATTAGGTAGGAATAAGGTGCATGAAACCTTGGTTCATCAACAACCCTATTTAGAGAACCAACTATACCTCATATTTGTATACATTAACTTTCCCTAATAAGATGATACTATTTTTTTTATTTAATAATAAAAATTAGGTAGAAATCCTCGATCTAAGTGCTTTCCAGATCATCAAGCCGCTTGACACCAGAAAGATCCCTCCTATCCGTGCTTGTAGGTCGAACGTATTCCCTACTAATTCTCATAGGGATAAACTTTATAATCTTCTATTGCAAAACACTCCTTTTCTCCATCTGTATATCATATAGAGCCACTTTTAGATGAGGTTCATTCTTCCATGTAGAATACCAATCAACACTAACTTTCCTATGAAAATTAAATATCTCAAAACCCTCCTCCATCAACATATCCATCCTTTTCTCTTCCACCAAATGGCATGGCCTTCCTATCACATTTAGAGGTCATCATCATCCTTGGGAGAAGTTCTCTTATCTACGCTCGTATTTGAACTTCATACGTGGTATAAGAGGGTAATTTTAAGGATATGCATGAGGGGTATTTTGAAATGTCATCAACGAGAATAAAAACGACTCTCTTGAGATCTCGTTCCCACTATATTAATCACCAGCTAAGTATGGAAAAGAGTTGTATAATTTCCATATCATCCTACTTATGGATTAAATCTTTATCAAAATCTTACATTGAGTGTAAAGCCATATCTTTTGGCTTAGGCAGTACAGAAAGTTGTCGGGGATAATGAAGTGCAATCAACCAGGATATATCTCCTGAAACTGTCCTGCAGCAAAGATGGCACAACAAATATATGTTCCCCACACGGGAACTCAAATGACAACAACCACAATCAAACACACAACCACACGAGAGAAAGAATTTTACGTGAAAACCCTTACTCAATGTGAGCAAGGGAAAAACCACGGGGCAAGACCGGCAACAAATCACTACGGTCAAATGAGTCAATGTTCTTCCCGGTTTTGTTGCCCACAAAACCGAGGTACAAGCCACACACAATGGATAGTTGTTTAACAAGTATCTAACTATCCCTAGGTATCCAAAATACCAAATGTGCTCAAAACAAGGTAGATGGAGTGACTCCCCTTGTGGGCTCCCGGATGGAGACCCAAAGTCGATTCTCAGCTTCTTGAGGTCGTCCGCAACGACCTCCACGATGCTCCTCTCGAGCTCGCCCAAGCTACCACTGTCCAAGACCAAACCAAGGCTGAACTGCTGCGGTTCTGAGCTCCGAGTTGCTGCTCCCTCGCTCCCGCTCGATGGGGTTCACGAAGAACCCCCTAGCTGTTGCTCTCCACCCGTTCTCACGGAAATGGGAAATAGGGCTTCTGTCGTCCCTATTCTGGAAATGGAGTGGGCGAGTCCTGGAATGGCCGAATGAGGAGTGTCCCACTTCCGTTTCTGGATTGGGAATTGGGGATAGCCAATTGAGTGGCCCCCCACTTGCTGGAAATATTTCAGAAAGCCCCTATAAGTTGGGGCTGGATATGCAAGTAAACCCAACAACCTCCCCCTCCAGCCCCAACGGGGAGGTGTCGATCAGTGATGGAGATCAAGAAGAGGTGACACCGCTCAGCTCTCTACAGAGCTGAAGATTGTAACGAGTGACTGCCTTGGTCAACATGTCTGAGGGGTTCTCATC
Source organism: Ottelia alismoides (assembly GCA_037367405.1). NCBI lineage: Eukaryota > Viridiplantae > Streptophyta > Magnoliopsida > Alismatales > Hydrocharitaceae > Ottelia > Ottelia alismoides. The sequence goes on along the minus strand of JAZKJV010008980.1, from coordinate 305,138 downwards.
GGTGTGAATCTTCTTCAACATGAGCTGCTTCTGTTCAATTGCATCCCTCAGCCAATGGTATCTCACATCAATGTGTTTTGTCCGAGCATGGTGCATGGTACTCTTGCTCAAGTCAATAGCGCTCTGGCTATCACAAAACACAACCGGCTCACTGTCATCCAATCCAAACTCACCAAGAAAGCATTGTAATCACAACACTTCTTTCCTAGCCTCTGCTGCTGCAATGTATTCTGTCTCGGTAGTCGAGAGAGCAACACATTTCTGTAGCTTGGATTGCCATGATATGACTCCCCCTGCAAAAGTGAAAATGTAGCCTGAGGTGGACTTTCTCTGGTCCATGTCACCTGCCATATCTGCATCAGTGAAGCCACAAAGTTTGGGATCTGACCTTCCAAAAGCAAGACACATACTTGAGGTCCCTCTCAAGTATCTCAAGATACACTTCGTTGCCTCCCAATGGTCCTTACCTGGGTTAGACATGAATCTGCTCACCACGCCCACTGCATGGGCTACGTCTGGTCTAGAGCAAACCATGGCATACATGAGGCTCCCAACTGCTGACTGGTATGGGATCTCGACCATATCTGATTTCTCCTCAGAAGTAGAAGGGCACGACTCTTTGGTTAGCTTGAAATGAGAGGCTAAAGGTGTACTGACAGGCTTGGCATTCTTCATGTTGAACCGCTCCAATGCGCGTTCAACATTGCTATCCTGTGACAACCACAGCATGCGCTTCTTCCTGTCCCTTGTAATCTGCATCCCAAGGATGTGACTAGCCTTGCCCAAATCTTTCATCTCAAACTCTTTGGAGAGTTCTTTCTTGAGCTTTGCAATCAAGTTGGAATCATGACCTACAATCAACATGTCATCCACGTAGATCAAAAGAATGACGAACCTGTCATTGGGAAGATGACGAACATATACACATGGATCGGCTATTGTCCTCTTGAAGCCCTTCTTTCCCATGAAAGCATCAAACTTCAAGTACCACTGTCTCGGGGCTTGCTTCAAGCCATAGAGACTCTTTCTCAACTTGCAAACCATGTGTTCTTTCCCTTTCTCTTGAAATCCCTGTGGCTGCTCCATGTAGATCTCTTCCTTTAGATCACCGTGAAGAAACACCGTCTTCACATCCATCTGCTCCAGCTCAAGGTCCATGCTAGCAACAAGTCCTAGCACCATTCTCACTGAGTTCATCTTCACCACTGGGGAGAAGATCTCATCATAGTCCACTCCTTCCTTCTGACTGAAAACTTTCACGACCAATCTAGCCTTGTACTTCACCTGTCTGCCGCTGTCATTTGACTTCAGCTTGTAAACCCACTTGTTCTTCAAGGCTCTCTTCCCTTTAAGAAGCTCAACAAGGTCATAAGTGTGATTCTTTCTGAGAGATGACATCTCTTCATTCATTGCATTCTGCCAATGACCCTTGTCCTTGTGCATCTGTATCTCCTCAAATGTGTATGGCTCACCTGCATCTATGAGCATCACGTACCTGGAAGTGGGGTAACGGGATGATGGCTGGCGTGACCTCTCAGATCTCCTGACCTGAGGCTCTGCTGCGCCTGCAAGTGGATGAGGCTGCTCCCCCTGCCCTAGATCCCCTGGACCTGCATCAATGGGGTCTGCATCTGTCTTGCGCTGCTCTAGCTGCCCATCCTCTCCACATGTACCCTGTACTGGAGAGGGCTCTGTGTCCTCATCACTGTCATCATCAATGGAGATCTCATCTCCATCACCACTCTCAGTGGTGTCCTCAGCTAACGTCTGATTCTCATATAAAATCACATCCTTGTGTCTAGTGACTGTCTTCTTCCTTGAATCCCAAAGACGGTATCCAAACTCCTGATCTCCATAGCCAAGAAAAATACAAGGCACTGCCTTGTCATCCAATTTCTTCCGTTGCTCCTTGGGTACCAATGCATATGCCTTGCATCCAAACACCCTCAAATGAGCATATGAGGGGTCTTTCCCTGTCCAAACACGCTCTGCAATCTAAAAGTCCAAAGGAACTGATGGAGATTGGTTCACCAAGTAACATGCGGTGCGAACCGCCTCAGCCCAAAAGGTCTTGGGCAACTTCGCTGTCTTCAGCATGCAACGGACTCTCTCAACAATGGTCCTGTTCATCCTCTCAGCTAGACCATTGTGCTGGGGTGTGCCTGGCTCTGTCCTCTCATGCCTGATGCCGTGCTCTGCACAATAGCCCTGAAAGCTATGGGAGGTGTACTCTCCCCCATTGTCTGTGCGTAGACACTTCAACAATTTTCCTGTCTCACGCTCAACCATGGCATGGAATCTCTTGAAGCAATCAAACACCTGATCCTTCGATCTCAGCACATACACCCACACCTTCCTAGATGTGTCATCAATGAAGGTGACAAAATACCTGTTGCCTCCCAAAGAGGCTGTGTCCATGGGACCACAAACATCCAAGTGAACCAACTATAGAAAGTATCCCTTCACCTCGGATCTCGCTCTGTAAGGTGCACTCCTGCTCTTCCCAACCTCACATGCATCACAAGGAGACAAACTGATGTCATTGTGGAAGGGGATCAACTCTCTCTTGCTAAGAAGCTGCAAGCCCTTCTGGCTCATGTGGCCAAGCCGACGGTGCCCCAAATCTGAATTATCTGCCTCACTAGCATGCAAATTGCCATCCGTGACCTTCACTCTAGTTATGTAGAGTGTGTGACACAAGCTGCCTCTCGCCATGATGAGAGAACCCTTGCTTATCTTGCATTTGTTGTCGCCGAACTTCAGATGATAGCCTTCACTATCTAGTTGTGAAGATATAAGGCTGAGCCGCACATCAGGAACATGCCTCACATTCTGGAGTGTCATTGAGCACCCAACATCCGTTTGTATCGAGATGGTGCCCATGCCAATGATCTTAGAGTAACTCTCGTTACCCATCAAGACTCTCCTATAATCACCCCTAGTGTAGGTGGTGAAGAACTCCCTGTGTGGAGTCACATGATAGGAGGCGGTCGTGTCAACGACCCACTCCAAATCGCTCCCTGCATGCAAGCACTGGTCCTGGATGGTGAGAATCACCTCATCTGCACTTTCATCTGCCACAACTGCAACTACATTCCCATCTTCCTTTTTCTGATCTTTCTTGGCTTCAGCTTGTTCTCTCTTCCAAACCCTGCAATCTCTCTTCCAGTGACCGGGCTTCTGGCAATGGTGACACTTTCCTCTGCCCTTGGACTTGTCTCTGGATTTCTTCCTCTCTTGTGATGCTCCTCTGCAATTGGATCTTCCTCTCCTCTCAACTGCATACACATGTGAAGAGGAGGATGCCTCTCTCGAAGAGCGACGTCTAATCTCCTCATTGAGGAGACTGCCATTGACCATAGCCATGGTCAACTTGCTATCCTTCGCAGAGTTGCTCACGGTGACTACTAGAGTCTCCCAACTATCTGGCAAAGAACCCAAAAGGAGAAGTGCCTGCAACTCATCGTCCAGTACCAATCCCATGGAGGTCAACTGGTTGATAATGCTTTGGAAGTCATTCAGATGCTCCGCTACCTTGGTCCCATCCTTGTATTTCAATTTCACAAGATTTCTAATCAAGAAAGCCTTGTTGGTTGCGGTCTTTTGATCATAGAGCTCGGACAACTTGTCCCATAGCTCCTTCGCATTGATCTCTTCGGCAACATGATGGAACACAGACATGTCAAGCCACTTCCGAATGGTACCAATGGCGTTTCGGTTCAATTTTGTCCACTCACTTGCGGACATGTTCTCCGGCTTGGCGCTCTCTCCCTCCACCGGATCGTAGAGGTCCTTGCAATACAAGATATCTTCCATCTTCGCCTTCCAAATCTGCCAGTTGCTACTTGTGAGCTTGATCATTGTGCCTTCATCATCTTTGCCTATTTTGCTCAACCTGTGCTCTGATACCACTTGTTGGGGATAATGAAGTGCAATCAACCGGGATATATCCCCTGAAACTGTCCTGCAGCAAAGATGGCACAACAAATATATGTTCCCCATACGGGAACTCAAATGACAACAACCACAATCAAGCACACAACCACACGAGACAAAGAATTTTACGTGGAAACCCTTACTCAATGTGAGCAAGGGAAAAACCACGGGGCAAGACCGACAACAAATCACTACGGTCAAATGAGTCAATGTTCTTCCCGTTTTGTTGCCCACAAAACCGAGGTACAAGCCACACACAATGGATAGTTGTTTAACAAGTATCTAACTATCCCTAGGTATCCAAAATACCAAATGTGCTCAAAACAAGGTAGATGGAGTGACTCCCCTTGTGGGCTCCCGGATGGAGACCCAAAGTCTATTCTCGGCTTCTTGAGGTCGTCCGCAACGACCTCCACGATGCTCCTCTCGAGCTCGCCCAAGCTACCGCTGTCCAAGACCAAACCAAGGCTGAACTGCTGTGGTTCGGAGCTCCGAGTTGCTGCTCCCTTGCTCCCGCTCGATGGGGTTCACGAAGAACCCCCTAGCTGCTGCTCTCTACCCGTTCTCACGGAAATGGGAAATAGGGCTTCTGTCGTCCCTGTTCTAGAAATGGAGTGGGCGAGTCCTGGAATGGCCGAATGAGGAGTGTCCCACTTCCGTTCCCTGGGTTAGGAATTGGGGATAGCCAATTGAGTGGCCCCCCACTTGCTGGAAATATTTCAGAAAGCCCCCCCCCCCAAGTTGGGGCTGGATATGCAAGTAAACCCAATAAAAGTAACGATTCATCCCATAATCATAGGTGGCATTCTATTATCGCAGATCTTGAGGCATAAGTGATTATTTAGATGAGGAAAGAGGAGAAGAGACTATCAGTCCATGATTCCACCTTCCACCTATCCTTAATCGAAAGTTAGAAGTCCTTCGTGATGGTCACTTCATCACTTTCCTTATACCAATTAACAGTGAAGAACTACAGGTGGTATTCAACTTTAACATATGTTGAGAATACGATCCGTCGATATCGTCTCCTTTCGGATACCGGTTGTTGGATACGAACCCCTCGAATACAGAAGCGAATGCATAATCGGCCACCACCGCGGAAGTGCACGTGATAAAAAAGAACGGGATATAACACTGATCGGTCACCTCTCACAACCACCGACCGGAGAAGAAAGATCACTATAAATTAGAACAAGTACAACTCTCTCCGTTCCCTCACTTTCTCATCTCTTTCTTCTCTCTCTCTCTCTCACTCTCCCCCTTTCTCTAGGGTTACATTGTTCTTGTGTTGGTGTTGAGGCAATGCCTCCACCCTCCTCTTTATAGAGACAAAATACAACCCCATACTCCTATTCCCAATAGGACTATAAATAGAATACAACTCAACTACTATTAGGATTAGGAGTCCAATCCCATTAGGTTTACCAATCCTAATATGACTCTAATCCTAACAACATACCACCCAAAACCCCTATATTGGTTTTCAAATCCATCGAAATATTCAAAATCGAGATTGAGGGGTATTACAATCTATTCTTCGAGCCCTTTAACTTTACATACGTGTTCTGATCGGCCTATCTACATACTTTGGATTCACCCATAAGAGAACCATCCGAGTATGACCTTCTTCTTACCACAACAATTCTGCTCTAAATGTTACCTCTTTTATTGTGATTGTTGCAAATGTGATTAGGGTTTTTGTATATCTTATTAGGCTCCCTAATCCTCTTTATATAACCAGAGGATTAGGGTTAGTGTTTATAGAGGGAGAGGACACCACAAGGAACAAAAGTCTAAAATACCCCCTTTACACAGCTTTAGTCCTAACACTCCCCTTCAAGCTGGAGCATATAAATCATACATGCTTAGCTTGTCACAACATTTCTCAAACTGGATCCGTGCTAGCGGCTTGATAAATATATCTGCAGCTTGCTCCGTAGATAGGACTCCTTGTGTGCGTAACATCCCTTTTTGTATGAGATCTCTTGTGTAATGACAATCAATTTCTACATGTTTTGTTCGCTCATGAAACATGGAGTTACTTGCAATGTACATTGCTGCTTGATTGTCACATCTTAGTTCCATACTATCCTTAGTCCTGATATGGAGATCAGTTAGTACAGACTTGACCCACATGAGTTCGGCAGCTGCGTGTGCCATGGCTCTATATTCACTTTCAGCACTCGACCGTGAAACCACAGCTTGCTTTTTACTTTTCCATGTGATGAGGTTTCCTCCCAGATATGTGCAAAAACCCGTGGTAGATTTTCTATCTTGCAGGCATCCTCCATAATCCGCATCAGAATAGGCCATAAGGTTGAGGTTGCCGTCCTTGCGAAATATTAGTCCTTTCCCAGGGGACTGCTTGATGTATCGAAGAATCATCATGCATGCTTCAAAATGATTTACAGTAGGAGAGTCCATAAACTGACTTAGTCTTCCTACTGCTAGAGAAATATCTGGACGAGTAATAGTGAGATAAAGCAGTTTTCCAACTAGGTGTCTGTATCTACCAGCATCCTCTGTTGCTCCTTCCTCGAATATTCATGCTTTAGGGTCCATAGGGATATGTGTCGGTTTACACCCAAGCATCCCTGTTTCTGTTAGTAGATCAATGGCATATTTTCGTTGAGACATAACCAACCCCTGCCTTGATCTAGCTATCTCAATCCCTAAGAAATATCGCAATGGTCCCAGATCCTTGATCACAAATTGCTCTGCCAGGTGTTTCTTTACTCTGGAAATTTCTTCATAATCATCTCCTGTAAGAATGATATCGTCAACATATACCAGCATTGCTACTGTGCCCTTCAAGCCCTTTTTTACGAATAATGAGTGATCGGATGACGACCTTATGAATCCAATAACATGTAAAGCTTCAGATAGTTTGTGAAACCAAGCTCAAGGGCTCTGTTTCAACCCATAAATTGCCTTGCGTAACAAGCATACCTTCTGACACTCCCCTTGTCGCTCGAATCCAGGTGGTTGTTGCATATAGATGACCTCATGAAGATCACCATATAGGAAGGCATTTTTGACATCCAATTGGTGTAAGGGCCAATCCAACTGAACTGCGACAGCAAGGAGAATTCTTACGGTTGACAATCGAGCGACTGGTGAAAATGTATCGAAGAAGTCAATGCCATAGGTTTGTGTAAACCCTTTTGCCACTAGGCGAGCCTTGTAGCGAGCAATAGAACCGTCTGGGTTGTACTTGACAGTGAAGACCCATTTGGAGCCGACAATTCGGCTATTTGCAGGAGAATCCACCAGTATCCAAGTATTTCTTGATTCCAGAGCTGACATCTCCTCTTGCATTGCTTGAGCCCAATGGGGGTCCGTTAGGGTATCAGTGTGGTTCTTCGGGATAGTAGTGTTGGAGACCGCCTGTGCAAAATTCTGGTACGTTGGGGTAAGCTTGGATAGGGACACTACGGCAGATATCGGGTGCCTTGTTCGATAGATAGATGGACACTGTCTAGCTAGACGCCGTTGAGCAATCGGGAGATCTGCTGTGGTATCTGTAATGACATTAGTTTCCATGTTCTGAGTAGGGGAGCATACCTGAGGAGGTGGCACTGGCTCAGAAGGGGACGTGAGGACTTGTTGAGGGGTTGGAACTGATAGGGTAGAGGTGGGGACCCTTTCTGAGATATTTGGTGGAAGTATATTAGTGGTCGATTTTGAGAAATACGGAATCGCCTCGAAGAATGTGACATCAGCACTCACAAAGTGTTTACTTGACTGAGTGTCTAAGCACCGATATCCTTTTTGATGCGTAGCATATCCTAAAAAGACACATTTGACTGCTCGAGCAACTAGCTTATCTCTGCCATGGGCAGGAAGATGAACAAATGCAGTACATCCAAAAACCCTCGGTTGCATTGGATAGATAGGCTTTCCAGGAAAAAGGATTTTAATGGGGATTTGTTCTTGTAGAGTGGTAGATGGCATTCGATTAATAAGAAAGGTAGCAGTGATGACAGCATCACCCCAATAGAGTGAAGGGACATTGTAAGCTAGAAGTAACGTCTGTGCAGTATCAAGAATATGACGATGTTTACGTTCAGCGACACCATTTTGTTGAGATGTGTGAGGACAGATGGTTTGGTGTACTATACCTTTGTTGGTGAGGAGGCTTTGCAAGTCATTGGATAAGAACTCTTGTCCATTATCAGACCGAAGAGTTTTGATTGTCCGGCCAAATTGAGTGTTTATTTTAGCAATGTATCGAGTAATGGTAATAGCGGCATCCGATTTGTTTTTCAAAAGAAATATCCAGGAGACTCTTGAAAAATCATCAATGAGGATCAGATAATAACGATGACCTAGGCGATCAGGAGACCTACTAGGTCCCCAAATATCCATGTGGACTAAATCAAAGACATTTGTAGATTGTTGATTACCCAAGGAAGGAAAAGTAGCGCGATGATGTTTCCCAAGCTGACAAGCTTCACAGTGGATAGTACTCATGGAGGAAAGATGTGGTATAAGACGACGAAGCTTGGAAGCTGAAGGATGACCTAAACGCTGATGCCAAAGAGTGGTGGATGATCGGCCAACAGAAGTCTTGGAATATGCGACCACATCAGAGGGATGTTCAAGATGGTAGACACCCCCTTCTTCACGGCCCGTACCAATCGTCCTCCCAGTCGGTATGTCCAGAAAAACACAGGTAGCAGCGTCAAAAATTGCTCGGCAATGAAGCTCCTTGCATATTTGACTGACGGAAAGCAGACTAAGTGGAAAATCAGGGACTAAAAGAACATTATTCAGTTTTATTGTTGATGTGAGCTGCACATCTCTAACTCCTTTAACTGGTGACGATCTTCCAACAGCGACTTGTACGGTCTTTCCTGGCTGGGTTGTACGAAGTTTTTGAAGAAAGTGTGGATTGCCACACAGATGAGTGGAGGCCCCCGTATCAATGAGCCATCCTGAGCGATTATGGTGGCTAGATGAAGCAAGAACCGTACCTGTCCGGGCGATTGCAGCAATATCTCCGGAAGTTGTGGCCTCATCGGGGTTCAGCTGTGATAGTCGTTGCATGAGATCCTCAAAGTCTTTTTGAGTAATTTCGATCAAGCCACCTTCGTTGTTCGTAATAGCAATTTGAGCCGATGGTCTTGGACGTCCATGCTTGCTGTATCAGACGGCTTCAGTGTGTCCTAATTTGTGACAGAATGAGCACTGTACTGGTGATCGCCCTCGTCCGACCAAGTGACGTCCTCGACCCCTGCCCCTTTGAAGACCTCTGAGGCCTCTTCCTGAAGCCGCAAAGGCTGTTGTTTGGCTTATAGTGTCAGTAGAAGGAGTCTGAGGGGTCGGTAGTCGGCACAACGTGCTGTAAGCTTCCTCCATAGTCGGAAGAGCAGGAGATGTAATCATCTGATCTCGAGGGGCTGCAAATGGTTGATCCAATCCGCCAAGGAAGATCATGGTCGCCATATTCTGTCGATGCTGTCGTTGCGTGGGACATGTGCATAAAGGAGCACATGCATTGTAGTTTGCAACAAGGGATTTGACGGCGGAGAAATAATCAGATAATGGACGCCCGTTCTGACGCATATGCATCAAATCATGAAATGATTGATACATTTTGGTAGAGTTTTTGTCCTGTCCGTAGGTGGTCAACAGGGATGTCCACATGTCGTATGCACTGTCATAGTAGACTAACTCATGTGCAATCCTATCAATAACGCTAACCATTATCCAAGAGCTTACCATGCCATTGTCTTTGACCCAGGTAGCATATTTTCCAACCTTGGTGGCTGGTTCTTCTTCGAGGATGATGTGTTCCTTATCATAACCTCGAACAATCATAAGGAACAATCGGGACCACATGGAGTAGTTTGTGGCATCGAGCTTGGGAATTGACCCAAATGAAGGCATTTTGGAATGACCTCCACCATCAATCTCCGATGTAGCACCCTCGGATGCCATAGATATGCTTGTCGGCAACCTGTAGTAGGAACCTAGCACACTCGTATGGCGATATCGCCACCCCCTGTTTCTTCCTCTTCTTTTTTTTTTGCTTTTTTTGTTTCTCTTATAGCTTTAGGCTAATACAACACACGCATGATGCAAATATATGTGAAAACAAGGACTTGGTGCTGGATCTGACTCATCGTCGTGCGCAAGATCGCCAGCAGTGATGGGTCGCCTAGGACAGAGATCGCCTAGGACAGGGGTCGCCTAGGGTGCGGCCTGGAGTTTGAGGAGGCACCTTGGCTGGTTGCGCTGCAGGAGGAGGAGGGCGAGCCGATCGCCCGATGTCATCGCAGCAGGAGGAGGACGGCGCCGTGGCTGGTATTGCCGCAGCAGAAGGAGGAGGGTTGGAGATGCCGGGGCTTGGCGATCAGGACCGGCGAGGGCGAGGGCGAGGTTGGGCGAAGGCCGGGGCTGGCACTGGGCGATGCTGAGCGAAGGCTGGGGCTGGAAGGAGGTAGGTCGGGGCTGGGCGAGGTCGGGGCTGACGAGGTCGGAGCTGACGAGGTCGGGGCTGGGCAAGCGAGGTCGGGGCTGGGCTAGCGAGGTTGGGGCTGGGCGAGATCGAGGTTGGGGTTGGGCGAGATCAGGGCTGGACGCGATCGGGGCTGGGCGAGGTCGGCGTTGGAAGGGGCTGGCGAGGTCTGTGCTGGGCGATCGGGGCCGGGCGAGGTCGGCGCTGAGGCTGTGAGGTCGAGAGGGGGGAAGGGGTGGCGCTAAGGCCGTGAGGCCGAGAGAGGGAGGGGGGGTTGGGAAGGCGGTGCAGATCCCTAGGTACGAACCTAGGGCTCTGATACCATGTTGCAAATGTGATTAGGGTTTTTGTATATCTTATTAGGCTCCCTAATCCTCTTTATATAACCAGAGGATTAGGGTTAGGGTTTACAGAGGGAGAGGACACCACAAGGAACAAAAGTCTAAAATACCCCCTTTACACAGCTTTATTCCTAACAGTGATAGCTATGAAAGAGGAGACGAACCACTCCATCCAATCTCCCTCCTTTTACCCCAATCCGTTCTTAATTACCCAGTGATGAATCCACGTTTCATCATCTTTATTCTATCATTTTGGCCTTAAAAACCCTAGTAAATGCGTATAAATAGGCATAATCCATGCATTTTAGCATTCATGCATATGTGTGTAAATATTGTATAAAATACGGTTTTTAATGCCAAAATTATAGAATAAAGAAAATAAAAGAAAAAGAATAAAATATTGTAAATATTTTATGACCCGAAACCCCGAGACCTAGGCATCTTGATGAATAGGTCGACAAGGAATAAAGTAGGGGGAGATAAGGTCAGAAATACAGATAAAATACCTATACTCTTTATTCATTCTTTTATTCATTTTGGGACCTATTTTTGGTTCCACTTTTTATACATCAAATAAAGAAACTTTGATTATGAAAGTTGTAGATAATTTTATAAAGAAAAATACAAAATTGATTTCACAGAAAAATAATGTACATATAAAAAGTTATGGTCTGAATAAAATTCCAGAATCTCAACTTCCCAGACCCGTATCTCACAAATAAAAACTCCAAATGTAGCGTACTCACCTTTAATTGTATATAGAAGAAAATAAGCTATTTAATGACGGTGGTCTCGCATTTGGCGGAGCTACGGTTTGAAAGTTGACTTTTGGACCCACATTGTATACTTGTACATATTAAAATATTAAATTTATTATTTATTTATTATTTTTTTTATATATTTTATATTTTTATAATGTTGTAGATATCACTTATAATAATTATGTACATTAAAATCAGAATAAAAGCATAAATAAAACCCAAATAAAAATACCTGTATCTATTATAATACATAGGTATAATACATGTACCTATACCTATACAAATAACACTTTCATTTTATTAAGTATATAAAATATATCAAAAAATTAAAATAAAAATATATTTGTATAGATAAAAGTATTTTATAATTTTATAAAATCATAAATAAAAATAATAATATTAAAAATACCAAAATAAAAATAGAATACTTAAATATATAGATATAGATACCTATAGGGGTATGAATGCAAACTTGTAAAAATACATCTTATAAAAATAATTAAAAATCATAATAAAATAATTTGTAAATTTTGAAACACTTTTTATTTTATAACCTAAATAAAATAACATGATTTACTATTTTTAAAACATTTTCTTTGAGGTTTTTCCTGGTTGGTCCACGTGGACCAACCAGGAGGTCTGGACAGTTGACCACGGGTCAACTGTCTGACCCTCCTCTGCCAGAGTGTCAGAGTGGGTTTTGACCCACTTTCTCGATTTTTTCCAGGCTGCCACTTACACTATTTCGCGATGAAGTCTTCAGGACTTTTGAAGCCCATATATCCATGAATCTCGCCCGGGGTTATTCTTGAGCGTTGCATCACTGTGGCGCCTGCTGCCGCCTCGTCTTTCACGCCACTCGACCATGGTTTAAAACAGACCCCTTGACTTCCCTTGACTTTTTGACCACTCTTCCACCTCCAAATCCCTCAACTGGACCCCTAGCGTGGCTCTTGGTGACAGCAGGAGCACGGAGGGCGCTTCAACGGGACGATTCGGTGTCGAATCGAGGCAGGTCCCCTCGCCGGAGTTCTCGCCGGAGAACACCCTGTGCTCGCACGGGTGAGGTCTTCTCCTCCTCTTTTTCTCCTCTCTTCCCTGATGCTTTCGTGCAAACACCCCTCAGTAGGCATTTCCTCATCACAATCGTTCGTTTCTTGATCTTTACGATCCTTAGAATCAACCTCGGCCGGCATCGAGTTGCGCCGGCCGACGTTTTTTCCCGCGAGGTCGTAGACCCCTTGTGAAGCACCCCACGAAGTCGGGGCATCTTGCCCCCGACTTCATCACCCTTTTTGTTGCAGTCTGAAGCAAGCCACGCGCCCGGAGGAATTTTGCATCTCGCCGGAGCGACCTGGGAGCCTCCTCACGCCACCCTCGTCGCGGGGGAGCCCTGGTTCTTGCCGGGGAATTTTGAAGCCACTGGACGATAATAGATCGCTGCAGGAGTCCATCGAGGTGGACGGGAAGCATCCAGGTGCCCGGGGTGACCGCTCCTTGTCGATTCAAACTCGACAGGAGCGTGTTCTTCGAAGATTCTTGGAGGTCCTCGCCGCACTGTCGATCTTGCCCGTGTTCTTCCCACGCTTCAGGGGCCGTCAGATCCAAACAGCCAGAGCCGCCCGATCGTCTTTCACGTCTTAATCGCGGCCGCTGGATCGCGAAGGGGAATCGCGGTCCCCTGTGATGCCACGTGTTTAAGTGGGAGAGCCACCACCGTCGGATCCAGTTCAGTCGTGGGTAATTTGCACTCCTAGCCCGCGGTATTTTTGTATTTTAAGATTAGACATTAAAGTTTCTATTTGCCCTTAAAAACTATTGTAGAATTTGCGCTTACCCCCCCCCAGAATTTTGCCATATTACCAAGGGGCCCTGCCCAGGTCACGTGCACAGCGTGCGTGACCTTGGCGTTTTTGCAGGGATCCCCTCGCGTCCTTAGCATTTAATATTCAGTCCGGGAATTATTGTGAATCGTTATATAATTTGTTGACATTTTGCATCTGTACCCTGAATGTTTGACTATTCGCAGTTAGACCCCTGCCAGGTGCGTGCTTAGGCGCGTGACTTAGGGGATTTTGCTATTAAACCCTTACTGCTTGTGGGATTGCAGTTTGGCCCAAAACATATTTTATTCAATATGAATTTCGTGTGAAAAATTGCCTGCAAGCCCCTGAGGTTTTGTATAATTGCGAAAAAGTCCTTGTTAGGCTGGGAACTTTTGCTTGTTTGTGGTAATTATTTGGACCCCTGTTTTAACTCGAAAAATTCTCAAATTTTGGACTTAAGCTCCTGTGCACTTATGCATTGACGCTATAATTTTAATTTTTGACTTTATTTTGTTTTAATATTTATTAAAAATCAAAAACAGGCTTTTTGTGCACTGTCTAGCTTATAAAATCTCTAAAAAATATAAAAACACTCCAGAAAAATCCAAAAAAAAATATATTTTGTGTCTTTTAGTTTGTTTTAACTTCAGACCAAAAATCATTAAAAATCTCAAAAGAAAAACCTTAAAAATTTAAAAAGACTCTAAAACTTCAAAAAAATTTATAAAATCAAAGAAAACTTTAAAAAATACAAACTCAGTTCCTGTTTGCCCTTTATTTTGCTCTCTTTATTTGAAAAATAGTGTGAAAAGTTTTGATTGCTGTTTGCTATTTCTAAAATTCATTTTGTTTCCAGCCAGCCCATTTTCCACTGTTTTCTATTATTTTAGTGTCTAAAAATACCAAAAACACTTAGAAAAATCCCCAAAAATCACAAAAACAGTAAAAAATCATAAAAATACTAAAAACATTTAATTTCTGAATTTTTAGTTATTTTTGTGCATTTTTAGAAATAGTTGGCCTTGTCTTTTACTCTTTTGTCTTTATTTTCCAATATTGAAAAAGAAATAAAAAATATAAAATATAAAATATAAAAACCAGAAAATTAAAAACCAAAATACAAAAATATAAAATTAAAAATTAAATAAAAAAATTAAAATAAAAAACCCACAAAAATTCTAGATTGGTTAAGTGGCTTGTTAGACCTAGGTTTGGATTTTTATCTATGCTCTACACCTTTGCTTCTTGAGTTCGACCCCTACTTGCTTGCCATTGTACATCTTTAGTAGGGTATAATAAATTTTAATCCTTGTTGTTCATTCTCTGATTGATTGTGTGGGTTAATTGTTGAAGACCGAGGAAGTTTGAGCAGTCGCATCAGCGACAGTGAGTCTGACTTGTCAGACCGCTATTTAGCGGCTCTCGTTTTCTCGCTTTTCAAATGGCGCCGTTGCCGGGGAGCATCGGCTTGTAGAGTACCTTTGGGTCTTTTCAGTACTTAGCCATTTTTGCTTACTTGTCTCTTGTGTATTATTTATTTTGAACTGCCTGACATTTCTTTTGTTTTCTTGCGAGGGACCGCCGACCGAGGAGGATCGCCTAGGGGATCCTGAGCTGCCTTGGGAGGAGGAGCCGACTATTCTACCCTAGCCGGTAGGAGAGAGCAGGAAAACTAGAGAGAGAAAGAGAGTTGCTTTCATTTTTGTGAGAGAGAGTATTTGATTAATTTGTAATAATACAGGACTGGGACACGTGAACACTTCGGGCCTAATTTCCGGGTGTTTGTTCACCCGGGGGTTCACCGCGGCTTTTTCGTGTTTTCTTGACCGTCATTTTCCGGTTTTGTTTTCTTTTTCATTTCTTTTGTGGATTGAGCTCTTAGAATTAGGTCCTGCTTGATTCGAGTAACCTAGGTCCAAACACCCTAATAACTCTTGCATGCTCCTATAGTTCGTATTCGGACTTAGATTAATTAAGTAGTTAATCATTGACTCTTGATCCGCGCGCCGCGAGCTCACTCCACACAAGCGCTTTCTCCTAACTCAAATGTGTTGAGCAGAGGAGGAGTGAGCTTAGACCGGACACTAGGATTGGGAGTTAGCGGTTAACTCGTGGTTCTTCACGCTAGCAGTTGCCTGTTCTAGGACGATTTCCGCATTGCATAACCGGCATGTAGATTAGGTTTATAAATTTCCGCCTTGCATCCCGCATGGAGAGAGCTGGGATTCACTGTAAGTCTTCTCACTTTGCATTCATCATATAGGCACAAAGGTGAGATTTCCATCTTGGTGCCGACTTGCATTGGCTTTTCCCGACTCTTTTCTCCCTCTGATTTTGGACACATTAGGATAAAGAAAATACAAAATCGTTAGGCACTTGTTTGAATCTACTCAAAAGAAGCGATAACACAAAAAAAT
Organism: Ottelia alismoides; assembly: GCA_037367405.1. Classification (NCBI taxonomy): domain Eukaryota; kingdom Viridiplantae; phylum Streptophyta; class Magnoliopsida; order Alismatales; family Hydrocharitaceae; genus Ottelia; species Ottelia alismoides. Next base: position 289,394 of record JAZKJV010008980.1, on the reverse strand, counting down.
TAAAAAAGGGACTGTTAAAAAAACTTTGACCTAAATAAAAATTGGTAATTGGACTCATTGATTGGGGAGAGTAACACCCTCACTTGTTTTCAGGTTGCATGGGAAGGTCTCCTTCCAAGTGAGGTGAGCGTTCGTAAGGATTAAAGCCCAAAACCCAACTTGTGGCTGCCTTGTGTATCGCCTGGATTTCCGAAGTATTGGCGCTACTATCGTACGTAGTCGAGTAGGGCTTGGTCGCCAGTGGTGACTCACTATTGTGTGAGCGCCGACCTTGTCCGAAGTACCGAGCATAGGCCACGCCTTCACGGGGGTGTCTGTCTCACCGGCTGCGTCCGAGTAGGATCTTGCACGCTCACGGGTGATTCCGTTGCGAGCGAGATCCGAAGTATCGGTTTCGCCTATCGGCTTCCTCCCTCTATTTCTTTGGCTGAGTAGGGATCCAGGAAGGGTTACGAGGACCTTAAAAAGCGCAAGTTACAGGTTACACAGGAGGAGGACAAGTACGGGAATACTTTTCCGGCAGTACTCTCGCTCCTATAGGCGTAGCGCTCTAAGGACTCGTTGAAAGATAAATTCCTGAAATCAAGATAAAAATTACAAAGATAAAAGCCGAACCTTCACGGCTTCACGCGTTGAGTTGGTGAACTCCCTTATCTTGTGTTTGATTGCCAATCACATTTAGGTCAAGATCAAAAATATCGCGCCGTTGCGCAATTTTGTTTTCTCTCCAGTGACCCTCGCTCATTGTGAGCCTTCTACTGTTTTACATTCCTTTTGTTCCTTGTTGACCCCCGTATCTTCATCCAGCATCCCTTCCTCTTGATCTTTGCAAGATGTCGTTACACGGATGGTTTAGTCGGGACCTTGTTGACACCCACATCGATTCCGTGCCATCGACGTCTCCAATAAAGAGGGGTGATCTCCGAAGAGTTAATTCGGATCTTGCGGATGTCTCTTTGGACTCCCCTATTCTCGCTTCTTTCAATACTTGCCTTTCTCCCATTAACCCGCTATTCGGGATGGACCCGCAACCCGAACTAGCTCTTCCCCTTCCAATACACCGGGACTACTCTTATCCCCGAAATAACCCCTTGTGGATGGAGGTCGATTTCAGTCAATATCATATGCTCCATTCACAACATTCTGGGATTGACCTTAATCCCAGATTCATCTCAACAGTTGGTGCTGAGGAAGATACTGATCAGGGTTTACTCCGTCATGCAGATCTTCAACCCGATCAAGAGTCAGAGATTCAAGTACAGTCTGAGATGGCAGGAGGAAGAGGGAAAGGACCACAGCCCCAGCAAGAGCCTGAAGCCAATACAGGGGAAGGACAATATACCACGCAGGGTGAGGTTAACAGTCAACTGCTGGCGTCCATTCAAGCCATTCAGCAGCAGTTGACTAACCAGGCCCTGGCCCAGACAGCCTTCCAGGACATGCTGAATGATCTGAGGAGAAGGGCCGATGCGAGAGACGGCCGACGGGAGGATGATCCGAATTACGATCCCAATGACCATGAAATCAATGATGAGTTTTCAGTGGGACCCGAATATGAAGCAGCAGAAGAAGATCCACCGCAGCCCAAGCCCACACTCAAGCAGACATACAACCCAGGAGCAGGGCGCATCACTGAGTGGATCCAAATTCCGCGTATGCACGCCCACTTCGAGCTGAAGCCGCAGTTTTTGTCGCTGCTTCCCACCTTTCATGGGAACACCACTGAAGAGCCATATATTTTTCTCAAGAAGTTTAACCGCATCTGCTCCACTGCTCACTACCCCGGAGTCCCCCTGGATGTGATCAAGATGACCGCGTTCTCTTTCAGCCTCCAAGACAAGGCCCTTTACTGGGTCGACCATCTCGGGAAGGTCGTCACCACCTGGGAGGAGTTGAAATCTGCCTTTCTCCATAAATTTTATCCCCTGGGGAGATTAAATCAGATGCGTGCCCGGATCTCCAGTTTCTGCCAGCAGCCCCACGAGACTATCCATGAAGCGTGGGAACGATTCAAAGATCTCCAAGAAAAGTGCCCCCACCATGAAATACCAAAAACCAGTCTCGTACAACATTTCTTTGGGGGGCTATCATTTGAGAGCCAAAAGCTCGTGGATGCAGCTTGCGGCGGTTCACATTTTAACAAGGACGAGGATGTAGTATGGAACGTCTTTGAAGAAATGGCTGAGGGAGAAGCAGCCCAATCCTCATCCCGGATCTACATGAAGCCACCGACCGCCATCAGCAAGCCAGTTAACATGGCTTCTCACACTGAGGACAAAGATGAAAGCTCCAACCTGAGTATCATCGGGAGCCACTTGTCCAAAGTGGACATCATCGAGAAGAGGTCGCAGGACCTCGAAAAACTGGCAGTTATAGAGAAGGGGACCCAAGGTCTGGAGAAGCTCGACCAGATCTCCCAGCAGCTGGAGCAGCTCGTCCGAGCATTGAATGCAAACATGTGCAACGCTGTGTCTACCTCTGCCGAGCCGAACGCTGAGAAGAAGGAGCCTACAGTGCAGCAAAACCCTCAGCCGACTCCACCGCAGCCCCAGCCTGTCCAGCACGTGTACTACGTGCAGGTTCCGGAGCAGCCACCGCAGCCTCAGACGCAGATGGTTGTATACCAACCAGAGCACCAGCCCACATACTCCGAGCAGTTCTCTCCATCCCCGCCGCTGATCCAGGAGATCAATGGCGTCTGGAACAACGAAGCGCAGCTGACCCGTCCTCAGGGACACTCTCAGGGTCAGAACATGGGCAACAGGCCCTTCCAGCAGCAACACCAGGGTGGGAGACCCTTCCAGCAGCCCTACCAGTACCAGCCTCCCTCACATGGAAACACGTGGAGGCAGAATTACCAACATGGGCCTCAGCAGTCCGGATATCGTGGACAAGGGTATCACCAGCAACCGACTGCACAATACAACCAACACCAGTCGCAGTACTCCTCCAACCCCCCTCCTCAACAATTTGCACCAGGATACCAGTCACAATCTCAACCGCCATATCAGCAGTCTAGACCCCAGCAAGGGGAATCTTCTGAGATTGTGCCGGTCAATCCGGCCCTGGCCTGTTTGGAGCAGTTGATGAAGAACATGGCTGAGATGAACCAGAAGATCGACGACCTGACGGCAGCCAAAACCGTCATACCAGCCCAGGTCGAAGCCAATCCTAACAATTTCCGACGCAAGGAGCAGGTAGCCGGCAGTGTCCAACCCAAATCAGGTGAACTTAATTGTTTTTTATCTAACGCTGTTACTCTCAGGAGCGGTAGGACACTCCAGCCATCGACGACGGTGAAGGGAAAGCACATTGCATCTGACGGGGAATCGTCAGCCCAGCCAACACCAGGGCCAGCCGGTATTTTGGGAGCAGCACCAACATCCAGAAAACCACAAAAAAATGAAGAAAACAGAAAAACACAAAAAGATAGCAGCAACCTCGGTGGGGACCAGCCAGCATTGGAGACGCCTGCATCCGCATCACCGCCAGTTCCTGACAGGAGGAGCACAACACCTGCAGCAAGTCCAACGCCAACACCTGAAGCCGAGCCTGTCATTTTTGGTCCACAAATTGTAGATGAATCCATTCCTTTTTGTCATCTACCTGTAAACAACAACACGGACACTATTTTGAATGATATTGGAGGAGAGTTTGTAAATATTCCTTTTCCCGAAGCAATGAAAAAACACAAAAAAATGAAAAATTTAAAAAGTGCTTTGTCTGATCCTGCTATTATAGAAATCATTCAGAATTTAGTGTTGAACATGCCCTTGATGAAGGCTCTTGAGTACATGCCAGCGGTCAAGAAAGGATTGAAGGAGGCATGTACAACTAAGCGCAGGCCGACACCCCACAATTCCCGAAGCAAAGGTGGTAAATCCGAAAAACATATCCTCACTATGGCCACCGTCAACGCCATCAGCAACCTCCCGGACAAGAAGCCAGATATGGGAGCACCCCTTGTTCGTTGCCAGATGTTTGATCAAGAGTTCGAGCGAACACTTCTTGACAGCGGGTCATCTGTCAATCTGATGCCAGCCTCACTACTCACGGAGTTCAAGCTGGGACCGCTCAAACCTACAAAGATGATTCTGCAGTATGCAGACAAGTCAGTCAAGCGGCCTAGGGGCCTGTTGGAGGACGTGATCGTCACGGTTCAGGGAAAGTCATTCCCAGTCGATTTTGTGGTCTTAGATATGGACGTCCCCGCTCCGTTGCTCCTTACCCCGATCATACTCGGAAGGCCATTTCTGCGGACGTCAAACGCAGTAGTGAATTATGGGACAGGAGAAATCACTTTTGGAGCTGGCAATGAAATTATCCGAGTAGAGACCCTGTCTGAGGGAACGCCCGTTGAACCAACATCTGTATCGTGTGCAAGGGTGATTGAGAATGATGAAGACTGCGATTTTCTAGTCGAAATTCAAGACACCAACCTCTTCCTGGATGATAATGAGATCCACAGACTCCTCCGTCCCGAGGAGGAAGTGGAGACCGCAGTCGAATTTCCGTGTATCGATCAAGATGAGGACCTTGCTGATGCACTACAAGATACTACCGCGGGGTCGTTATGCCTTCAAAACCAGGAGCCGAGTTCAGAAGCATTTTCGGATGAAGATGTAATCATTGAAGAATTCTGTCAGGATCTGAGAGAAGAGACAGAGCAGACTATGGTGGACATTGCACAGATGAAAGACTCACCACCTGTACTAATAGCTGAGGTCACCACTGAAGCAGCTCAGACCCCGCCAGAGCTGAAACCTTTGCCCTCCAATATGAAGTATGCCTTCCTTGCAGGAGAACCGAATATGTACCCGGTCATCATCAATGCGCATCTGACCGAAGATCAAGAATCTTGTCTGATGGAGGTTCTTGAACGTAACCGCAAGGCGATAGGTTGGCGAACCTCCGATCTCCACGGGATCAATCCGTCACTCTGTTCGCATCGCATCTTTCTGGAAGAAGACTGCAGACCCTCTCGTGAACTGCAAAGAAGATTAAACCCGAACCTGCGAGAGGTGGTTATGAAAGAAATCCAGAAATGGTGTGATGCGGGATTCATTTATCCCATCTCCGACAGCAAATGGGTGAGCCCTCTGCATGTTGTGCCCAAGAAATCAGGGATCACCATTGTGAAAAATGACAAAGGAGAGGAGATCGCAACCAGAGTACCGACTTCTTGGCGAGTGTGCGTAGACTACAGAAGACTCAATCTCGCCACCAAGAAGGATCATTTTCCGCTACCCTTCATCGACCAGATCTTGGAGAGATTGGCCGCGAAGGAATATTTCTGTTTCTTGGACGGTTACTCTGGATATAGTCAAGTTGGTATTTCTCCTGAAGATCAAGAGAAGACCACGTTCACCTGTCCTTTTGGCACATATGCCTTCAGATGAATGCCGTTCGGGCTTTGCAACGCCCCAGCCACATTTCAGAGGTGTATGCTTGCAGTTTTTGCCGATATGGTGGGTAGCTTTCTCGAGGTCTTTATGGACGATTTTTCGGTCTATGGGGATTCATTTGATCAATGTCTGGATTATCTAGACCGAGTCTTACGGCGGTGCTGCAAAGTGAATCTTATGCTCTCCTGGGAGAAGAGCAATTTCATGGTGACCGAAGGAATCGTGCTGGGTCACGTTGTTTCTAAACGTGGCATGGAGGTTGACCCAGCCAAGGTGGATGTAATTTCTAAGCTGGAGCCTGGAGCCACCTACAAATATCAAGAAAGTCCGGTCATTCTTGGGCCATGTCGGTTTTTACCGACGATTTATCAAAGATTTTAGCAAATTGGCCAGACCGCTGACTGAGTTGCTCGGCAAGGACAATGAGTTCATTGTAGACGACCGTGTGCTCCTTGCCTTTAATCAGTTGAAAGAGCTCATCACACAGGCCCCTGTCCTACAACCGCCGATTTGGACTCAGCCCTTCGAGATCATGACCGATGCGTTAGATTATGCCATCGGAGGTGTACTGGGGCAGAGAAAAGACAATGTACCATTTGCGATTCACTACGCTAGCCGAACGCTCGACGAAGCCCAGAGAAATTACACTGTCATTGAAAAAGAGCTGCTAGCGGTAGTCTTTGCTTTGGAAAAGTTTAGATCTTACCTTCTTGGGTCCAAAGTTATCATCTACACTGATCATTCGACCATTAGGTATTTACAGCGGAAGAAGGATGCCAAACCACGTCTTATCCGGTGGATCCTTCTCCTCCAGGAGTTTGACATGGAGATCAGAGATAAACCTGGGGTAAAGAATGTAGTGGCCGATCATCTGTCAAGACTTCCTGAACCGGAGTCTCCTGAGTTGAACTTGCAGCCTATCACAGAGACCTTTCCAGATGAATCGATTCTGTATGTCGCCTCACTTCCTTGGTATGCGGACATTGTGAATTATCTAGTTGCCAAGAAAATCCCACAGGACTGGCCTAAGTTGAAAATAGACAGATTTTTGTCTAAAATCCATTTCTACCAGTGGGAAGACCCGTATCTGTTTCGTGAGGGAGCAGATTGCATCTGGAGAAGGTGTATTCCTCAGGAGGAAGTTCCAAGTGTCCTCGCTTTATGTCATGATCAAGATTCTGGAGGACATCATTCCGGAAAACGGACGGCAGCAAAAGTTCTTCAAAGTGGCCTCTGGTGGCCTTCATTGTTCAAAGATGCAGATGAATACGTCAAAGGTTGCACTGACTGTCAGAAGATGGGTGGAACCATAGGAATGAGAGATACGATGCCTCTGAAGTACATTCAGATCTCAGATGTCTTTAACGCATGGGGCATCGACTTTATGGGCCCGTTTCCTAACAGTCAGGGTTATGAGTATATTTTGCTTGCTGTCGATTATGTCAGTCGATGGGTGGAGGCTATCCCCGCCCGAGCCGCCGACAGTCGGACTGTCTGTCGATTCTTACGAGATCACATCATAGCACGGTTCGGGATTCCCAAGATCCTCATATCTGACGGGGGCAGTCATTTCATAAACAGAGAGGTGAAGAAGCTGACCCAAGAATTCTGCATCGAGCATCGTGTTGCTTCACCCTATCACCCGCAGTCCAATGGCTTAGCTGAATGTTCAAACAGGGAGATCAAGACAATTCTACAGAAACTTGTGCGTCCGGATCGCAAGAACTGGTCTCAGCTGCTTGATTCCGTTCTTTGGGCTTACAGAACAGCGTACAAGTCACCCTTGGGAATGTCTCCCTACCGCCTGGTGTATGGCAAGCCATGCCACTTGCCCGTGGAACTTATTCACAAATCTTTATGGGCCATTAACATCTGTAATTTGGACTCCAAGCAAGCAGGACAGAACAGGAAACTGGATCTGAACAGATTACTGGAATTCAGAGATTATGCATATGACAACAGCCTGATGTACAAGGAAATGGTCAAAACATGGCATGACAAGCACATCCGCCACAAGTCCTTTGATCCAGGTCAGAAGGTATGGTTGTTCGATGCGAAATTAAAGATCTTTCCAGGCAAATTGAAGAGCAAATGGACTGGGCCGTTTTTGGTTAGGCAGGTGCGTGATAACGGAAGCGTCTTGATATCTAATCTGTCATCTGACGCACAGCCTTTTGTAGTCAATGGACAGCTTCTGAAGCCATACCTTGAACATGACACATTCATGGCTGTCATTGACTCCATTCAAGTAATATATGAGAATGAGCTGAACAGCCCGGGACAGGCAGAGGAAGGCAAAGCACATCAAAACATTTTTGAATGATTTTCCTTTTCGTCTTTTCTTCTTTTCTTCTTTTCAATTTCTTTTATCTTATTCTACCGAATTGATGCCATCCCTTTCATCACTGCTACACTTAGGACGTACTCTATCCTAAGTGTAGGGGGGACGTGCATCCCGAGTTGTTCTATTCTTTGATCCTCTCCATTGTCTCCTCTTCTTGTCTATACTTAGGGATATTTTACCCTAAGTATAGGGGGAGACAATCTGAGTACGATCTGTTCATTCCCACCCTTGACCCTCCCTGTGTTGTGTACAGTCTGCTATACTTCGGATTATTTGATCCTAAGTATAGGGGGGACGGTCAACTTCTCATTCATTGATTCATTCATTTATTCTTTTTTATTTAGACTTGTCTATACGTAGTACGAGTTATGTCTTCTCTTTTCTCTCCGATCTATGAGGACATAGCTCAAGCTAAGTATAGGGGGGTCGTATATACTACGTATATACTTTAGCCATAACTCGTACTTTCGTATTTTCCTAATAAATATGGCTAAAAATTCTTTAAAATTCATTAAAAATCCTTAATAAGAAGATGTGGTTATTCCTCAAATTATTTTTGTATTTACTGATTAATAAATCGGGTGAAAATGTTTTTTGCAAAATGTTTGAAAAATAGTTTGAAAATCTTTGTGAACATTTATTGAAAACTATTTTGAAAATATTTTGTTACATGTTTTCAACCTTTGTAAAAATGTGTGGTTTGTAAAATTTATTTTCTTTGTGTGAAATAAAATATTTGAAAAATGATTTGCAAATGGTTTGAAAAATGGTTGCAAAAATGATTTGAAAAACCTATATATACTGTTTTGAAGCCTTTGCAAAAATGTTTTCAAATGTGTGTAAAATGTTTGTAAAAATTATTTTGGACTATAGTTTTCAAAAATTGTGTGAAAAGCTTGTGTCAAATAAGTTTGAGGAATATACACATCATACCAAAATCCACTATATATACTTGTATAAAATTGACCACTTACCCTTGTAAATTCTAAAATCCACTTCTTGTATATATAAAGAAGCACTCCCGTGTACATATTTTTAACCTAGTTTTCAGCCAAAACTTTTTCTTTTCAAAAATCCCAAAAATATTTGCAAAATTAAAATCCAAAAACATTTGAAAAATCTTTTTGAAAAAGACAAAAAAATGCATATGCATCATCATCATCTTTTCAAAAATCCATAAAAAGTTCAAAACCTTTGAAAATTGCATCACAAAAATTTTCTGCATTGCAGTGCATAGCATTCGCATTTTTCGGATTGAGTTTGATAGTTGAAAAAGTCTAAGTAAAATCCGGAGATTGAAGCTTGATTGGACTTTCAAATCTACCTAATAACAGGAACCTTATAGGAACTGGGTTTGAGGTACTTCAGGTCTAGTTGACTTAATTCTTTGAGGATCATGGGACTTGGTTCAATGGATTCTTGACTGCCTAAGTAGAGTATTTCGGAGCACACGCACGACTCTTGTTGATAATGACCTAACATGGACACCTGCACCTTTCACATGGCTCAACTCAGTTGGAGTGGTGAGGAGATTGGATTTGCCGGTATGAGACGCACACAAGTGGAAACACTTGTCCTCCTCTAGGGAGGGAAGTGCACCCCAACCCGTCCAGTGATTAGGAAGTCTAAAGACAGGAGGCTGTGGGTTGCGATAAAGCTTCAAAAGAGGGATAGTCTACTTGCTCAAGAGGAAAAACTCCTTATGTAAATGCTGCTGTGAATAGTATTTCAAAAAAAAAAAGAGTTCAGGCATGTACAAAAATAAAAAGCCTGCAAAGTATGTACATTTGTTGTAAAGTCAATAAGCAAGCTTGAGTTCCAGAGTCATATCATGTGAGCCTGCAGCTGGATGACTTGACTACACTGGTCTTGCATCCTCGGATAGGTAGCTACACTGGCTACCGTCCATTCTTCTCTTCACCCCCTCCTCTTGAGCTGGTTGCCACTTGAACTTAGAAGGGAATACCCTGCTCCTCGAGGATGGAGTCATTGGATTGGGGAATCATTGGGTTGTCGTACTAGAGAAGTCAGTCTCTTTGTCATTCTAGTTGGGGAGAGCCACTATCACTTACACTGTACAAGTCAGATTCATAGTCGTAAGAGTTTGCGTATGAGTGGAAGTATTTCTTACCTGGCTATTGAGGAAACTTGGACAGAGTTTTGGGATTCTCAAGGGCTGATTGAATTTCAAACACGGTTCTCACTAAGGTTCCGCCCGCACTAAATCTCCAAAGGTCCGACTTAAGCTCCAAACTTTGATTTTGTGAAGACAAGTTTGATGATCAAATTAAATCCATCTTTCTTCTTTTTCTTTTCTTTATTTTTCTTTTCTGCACTTATTGCATAAGTGTTTGCTAGGGACTAGCAAAGGCAAGTATAGGGGGATGATGAATCCACGTTTCATCATCTTTATTCTATCATTTTGGCCTTAAAAACCCTAGTAAATGCGTATAAATAGGCATAATCCATGCATTTTAGCATTCATGCATATGTGTGTAAATATTGTATAAAATACGGTTTTTAATGCCAAAATTATAGAATAAAGAAAAGAAAAGAAAAAGAATAAAATATTGTAAATATTTTATGACCCGAAACCCCGAGACCTAGGCATCTTGATGAATAGGTCGACAAGGAATAAAGTAGGGGGAGATAAGGTCAGAAATACAGATAAAATACCTATACTCTTTATTCATTCTTTTATTCATTTTGGGACCTATTTTTGGTTCCACTTTTTATACATCAAATAAAGAAACTTTGTTCATGAAAGTTGTAGATAATTTTATAAAGAAAAATACAAAATTGATTTCACAGAAAAATAATGTACATATAAAAAGTTATGGTTTGAATAAAATTCCAGAATCTCAACTTCCCAGACCCGTATCTCACAAATAAAAACTCTAAATGTAGCGTACTCACCTTTAATTGTATATAGAAGAAAATAAGCTATTTAATGGCGGTGGTCTCGCATTTGGCAGAGCTACGGTTTGAAAGTTGACTTTTGGACCCACATTGTATACTTGTACATATTAAAATATTCAATTTATTATTTATTTATTATTTTTTTAATATATTTTTATATTTTTATAATGTTGTAGATATCACTTATAATAATTATGTACATTAAAATCAGAATAAAAGCATAAATAAAACCCAAATAAAAATACTTGTATCTATTATAATACATAGGTATAATACATGTACCTATACCTATACAAATAACACTTTCATTTTATTAAGTGTATAAAATATATCAGAAAATTAAAATAAAAATATATTTGTATAGATAAAAGTATTTTATAATTTTATAAAATCATAAATAAAAATAATAATATTAAAAATACCAAAATAAAAATAGAATACTTAAATATATAGATATAGATACCTATAGGGGTATGAATGCAAACTTGTAAAAATACATCTTATAAAAATAATTAAAAATCATAATAAAATAATTTGTAAATTTTGAAACACTTTTTATTTTATAACCTAAATAAAATAACATGATTTACTATTTTTAAAACATTTTCTTTGAGGTTTTTCCTGGTTGGTCCACGTGGACCAACCAGGAGGTCTGGACAGTTGACCACAGGTCAACTGTCTGACCCTCCTCTGCCAGAGTGTCAGAGTGGGTTTTGACCCACTTTCTCGATTTTTTCCAGGCTGCCACTTACACTATTTCGCGATGAAGTCTTCAGGACTTTTGAAGCCCATATATCCATGAATCTCGCCCGGGGTTATTCTTGGGCGTTGCATCACTGTGGCGCCTGCTGCTGCCTCGTCTTTCACGCCACTCGACCATGGTTTAAAACAGACCCCTTGACTTCCCTTGACTTTTTGACCACTCTTCCACCTCCAAATCCCTCAACTGGACCCCTAGCGTGGCTCTTGGTGACAGCAGGAGCACGGAGGGCGCTTCAACGGGACGATTCGGTGTCGAATCGAGGCAGGTCCCCTCGCTGGAGTTCTCGCCGGAGAACACCCTGTGCTCGCACGGGTGAGGTCTTCTCCTCCTCTTTTTCTCCTCTCTTCCCTGATGCTTTCGTGCAAACACCCCTCAGTAGGCATTTCCTCATCACAATCGTTCGTTTCTTGATCTTTACGATCCTTAGAATCAACCTCGGCCGGCATCGAGTTGCGCCGGCCGACGTTTTTTCCCGCGAGGTCGTAGACCCCTTGTGAAGCACCCCACGAAGTCAGGGCATCTTGCCCCCGACTTCATCACCCTTTTTGTTGCAGTCTGAAGCAAGCCACGCGCCCGGAGGAATTTTGCATCTCGCCGGAGCGACCTGGGAGCCTCCTCACGCCACCCTCGTCGCGGGGGAGCCCTGGTTCTTGCCGGGGAATTTTGAAGCCACTGGACGATAATAGATTGCTGCAGGAGTCCATCGAGGTGGACGGGAAGCATCCAGGTGCCCGGGGTGACCGCTCCTTGTCGATTCAAACTCGACAGGAGCGTGTTCTTCGAAAGTTCTTGGAGGTCCTCGCCGCACCGTCGATCTTGCCCGTGTTCTTCCCGCGCTTCAGGGGCCGTCAGATCCAAACAGCCAGAGCCGCCCGATCGTCTTTCACGTCTTAATCGCGGCCGCTGGATCGCGAAGGGGCATCGCGGTCCCCGGTGATGCCACGTGTTTAAGTGGGAGAGCCGCCACCGTCGGATCCAGTTCAGTCGTGGGTAATTTGCACTCCTAGCCCGCGCTATTTTTGTATTTTAAGATTAGACATTAAAGTTTCTATTTGCCCTTAAAAACTATTGTAGAATTTGCGCTTACCCCCCCCCCCCCCCCCCCCAGAATTTTGCCATATTACCAAGGGGCCCCGCCCAGGTCACGTGCACAGCGCGCGTGACCTTGGCGTTTTTGCAGGGATCCCCTCGCGTCCTTAGCATTTAATATTCAGTCCGGGAATTATTGTGAATCGTTATATAATTTGTTGACATTTTGCATCTGTACCCTGAATGTTTGACTATTCGCAGTTAGACCCCTGCCAGGTGCGTGCTTAGGCGCGTGACTTAGGGGATTTTGCTATTAAACCCTTGCTGCTTGTGGGATTGCAGTTTGGCCCAAAACATATTTTATTCAATATGAATTTCGTGTGAAAAATTGCCTGCAAGCCCCTGAGGTTTTGTATAATTGCGAAAAAGTCCTTGTTAGGCTGGGAACTTTTGCTTGTTTGTGGTAATTATTTGGACCCCTGTTTTAACTCGAAAAATTCTCAAATTTTGGACTTAAGCTCCTGTGCACTTATGCTTTGACGCTATAATTTTCATTTTTGATTTTATTTTGTTTTAATATTTATTAAAAATCAAAAACAGGCTTTTTGTGCACTGTCTAGCTTATAAAATCCCTAAAAAATATAAAAACACTCCAGAAAAATCCCAAAAAAATATATTTTGTGTCTTTTAGTTTGTTTTAACTTCAGACCAAAAATCATTAAAAATCTCAAAAGAAAAACCTTAAAAATTTAAAAAGACTCTAAAACTTCAAAAAAATTTATAAAATCAAAGAAAACTTTAAAAAATACAAACTCAGTTCTTGTTTGCCCTTTAATTTGCTCTCTTTATTTGAAAAATAGTGTGAAAAGTTTTGATTGATGTTTGCTATTTATAAAATTCATTTTGTTTCCAGCCAGCCCATTTTCCACTGTTTTCTATTATTTTAGTGTCTAAAAATACCAAAAACACTTAGAAAAATCCCCAAAAATCACAAAAACAGTAAAAAATCATAAAAATACTAAAAACATTTAATTTCTGAATTTTTAGTTATTTTTGTGCATTTTTAGAAATAGTTGGCCTTGTCTTTTACTCTTTTGTCTTTATTTTCCAATATTGAAAAAGAAATAAAAAAATATAAAATATAAAATATAAAAACCAGAAAATTAAAAACCAAAATACAAAATATAAAATTAAAAATTAAATAAAAAAATTAAAATTAAAAACCCACAAAAATTCTAGATTGGTTAAGTGGCTTGTTAGACCTAGGTTTGGATTTTTATCTATGCTCTACACCTTTGCTTCTTGAGTTCGACCCCTACTTGCTTGCCATTGTACATCTTTAGTAGGGTATAATAAATTTTAATCCTTGCTGTTCATTCTCTGATTGATTGTGTGGGTTAATTGTTGAAGACCGAGGAAGTTTGAGCAGTCGCATCAGCGACAGTGAGTCTGACTTGTCAGACCGCTATTTAGCGGCTCTCGTTTTCTCGCTTTTCACCCAGTCAAGTTGTTTTCCTTCCGGTGAAGTTGCAAGTTGTCAGTACTAGTATTCCTCGATAATGATACATGAACTTAAACACTGAGTGTGCAACCACCATTATTACTTGGAATGTCATGAACAATAATGCAATGTGGACTTTGCGACTATAAGCACTACAAGAAAATTGATCTAAGACAAAAAAGTTAATATGCATTGTCATATCTTCCATAGTTAAATATATAGCAATGAATATTATCCATCACTTACTTTTTTAAATTCGCAGCAAATAGTATTATTCGTTGTTATGTTTCTCGCAACGAATTATATAACAACAATTATTCGTTGATTTTTTCTTCTAATCGTTGCTAAATTCAACAATGATAAGTGTGAATTTTAACGAATAAGTCAACGGAAAACCATCATTATATGGACCTTTAATAACTAATATGACATTCATTACTAATTATAGGTACAAAAGATTATTTTGCAACGATGAAATATCCGTTGTTACATCTTTAACATCGGAAGATATGACAACAAATACTAAGATTATTCGCTTGGTTCCAGTTTCTTGTAGTGAAGTAGATGGAGGTTACAACACTACAAAACATAGTCTTATATTTAAAACTCACAGAGTATGAAAGTGTGCTATAGAGGTGTGTATACTACTCGACTACTCGAGTTTAAACATTTTGTGTAGTTATCAACGAGTTGATTTTGATCTGAGTCCAATAGGTCATCAGGCTTAGTTTTCTTCCACAACGGTCCGAGGGTGCAAGTCCAAGATGTTACATATACATCCTAACCTTTGCTTTTGATAAAATCAAATCGATCTTTTGCAAGTTCAAGGCTAAAAACTGATTGGACTTTAATTCACTTAATTTTCCTGAGAAAGTCAGCTGACGTAAGAAATCAAGACTCTTCGGTATAGTAGAATCGATTTCATCCAGTTCCTTACTACCTTATTATTTTCTTTTGGGTACGCAATTATTATATGATTTCTATCTCTTAAATGTTTTGTGTTGAATATGACAACAAATACCATGCTCAACGGAAACCTTCAACAATATTCCAGAGATCCAATCTTAACAAAAGGAAAAGAAACGAGCAAAGAATAACACTCTTTATCCCTCAGAACAGTGAAGATTATCCTCCACAAAGACCCTAATCTCCACATTAAGTGCCCCCACCATTTCCTATTTGATTGGGAATAAAGTGATGTCGGACATACGTCTATCTTTTTTTAAGCAATAATGCGAGCAATATTTCACTCTAGTTATCCATGAAAACAGTGAATAATGTTCTGAAAGATGGGCCTTTATTTCCACATCGTCTTTGGGAACGAGAATAAAGTGATGGTGAACACATGCATTTCCAGTTGCCGACACCTAAATTTCTGATCAAAGATATCATATCGTGCTACTTTAGACATATCATATCATGCTACTAAAGTCAGATTGGAGATCTCTATCATGTGCATTATTACAGGATAATGTCAAACGTGACTGTGTTGATGTCAAACAAGGACATGTGCTTGGAGGTTCTGCATGACTTTAGTTTGGTTGTATCTAAACATGGCCACGATTCTAGTTCCGTACAAAGAAAAAAGTGTTGCACCTACCTAATTAATTCACTTTCTCTTCGGTGTTTATATATATGTACGTATGTATATGTTTATATATATGTTAAAAATAGACATACAGTATGTAGCTTATCTATTGCAAGTAGTAGACTCCATTTCCTCACACACACACACATGGTTAAATGAAGCTGCAATCTCACTTTTTCATTTTTTTTATTTTTATATTGAAAAATACTTCCTTAATTGTTCATGTCACTATATTATGTTATTCAAGTTTTGTGCGAAACATAGACTCCTACAGCCTCCATCCAGATATAGTCGATTTCAATAATTCTGCATGCGACCGTTAAAAAATGATTATCTGGATTGAGGCCGCAGGAGTATCTGTTTCGCTAGAAACTTGAATGATATAATATTGATATAATGATGAAAACTCACGGATTTATTTAAAAAAATAAAAAAATAGGTAAAAATGGGACGGGAGGAGCCACCTTAGCTCCCTCCATGGTGGCAACCTCATTTTACCTTAGACACACACACACACACACACACACACACGCGCACGCACGCACGCACGCACGCACGCACGCACGCACGCACGCACACACACACACACACAAACACACACACGATTTTTATCCAATGGGCCATGTGCCCATTAGAGATGAGATGAGTCCGCTTCATCTCTAGCAACTTCAGTAATAAAAATACAAGCTTCAATAAGTAATATATATTCAAGCTTTAGTAATATATATCGAAGCTTCAGTAAGTAATATCATGTCTCTAGTAACTTATATAAAGTTACAAGTAAGTATGAACCAAAGTTACTAATTAAATTATTTAATTTACTTAAAATTGATTCAAAATTACTGATGACAATACGAAAGTTACTGATGCGCTTAGTATTACTAATATAAAGTATTATTGATGGCAATACGAAAGTTACTAATGCGTTCAATATTATTGATATAAAGTGTTACTGATGGCAATACGGAAGTTATTGATGAGTTCAGTTACTGATGACAATACGAAAGTTACTGAAGTTATTGATCGTCGGATTTAGATCTAACAACGGAGATTAAGGGCTCATCTCATCTCTAATGAGCACTTTACCCATTGAATAAGTCCTCTCTCTGTGTATAGATACTCATAAAAAAAATAAACAAATTCGGTAGGACATGGTACTTGTGGAGATTGTTTCGAACAATAGGAGAAAAACAAACCCAATTAACAACGGAGTGGATCTTCCATAATGTCGTTATATAATTTATTAAATAATAAGTTTCGAGCAACTGACATTACTTTCCGCAAAGTTATCCTTTATTCCCACTTTAAATTCAAATATTTTATATTTCCTGTCATGATATAGCAACTATAATTCATGGTTTCTTCTTATT
The DNA here is from genome assembly GCA_037367405.1 of Ottelia alismoides. Classification (NCBI taxonomy): domain Eukaryota; kingdom Viridiplantae; phylum Streptophyta; class Magnoliopsida; order Alismatales; family Hydrocharitaceae; genus Ottelia; species Ottelia alismoides. The sequence continues at coordinate 272,475 of JAZKJV010008980.1, read as the reverse complement.
AGAATTTATAACAATAGTTCTATCTTAGCAATAACTAGCATAAAATATTTTGAAGAGTGAAAAATAATGGTTGCTATATTATTTGTTGGTAATGTATAGCGAGAGCTGTATTATTATTAGCAAATTTCATAATATAAAGGTAATTTTCAATAAAAAAAACACTACAACAATATTTGTGTATGGCTGACGAGTAACTTGGATATTCACTGCCCAATCATCCTATGTTGAATTTCATAACAAGAAATATTATTCATTGAAAAAAAACTGTTTTATTCTTGTAATTTGTAACAGATGTCATTTCCATTGCTATTATCTAACTACAATTTTACTTTGAGTTTTGTTAAATATCAATTATACTTTGAGTTTTGTTAAATATTTGCATTAGTCATTGAGTTAGAAACAACTAAAAGATAAAGCCAACCAACACTACAAGAAAAACATGTTGTGGCTACAGAACTATGCCCATAGATTTGGGGCTTGTGGTCACAGAATCGAGCTCTGGCTACAACACTTCGTGACCTATTGACGACACGCCTCACGATTCGGGTTAAGGTATCAGATAAAGCACAAGAGATCGTTGCGACCCAAACCACGAAGCACAATCAATCCAGAAAAATTCAAGACCACTTAAGTAAAACAAGCAAGGCACAAAATCAAACAGATAAGTCGATAAAAACGGTGTCAGCAATCTCCGCTATTTATTTAACCAGGTATAGCGACCATGGTCGAACACAAGGAGCACAGAAATGTACAAAGTAGTCAGAAATCAGATCAGAAAATACATATTTTTGTTGTTTTTAATTTGCAAAATTTTTTATATTTTTCTAAATAAAGATAAAAGCAAGCTCTAAAGATTAAAATGCTCAAAACATAACAATAAAATGTTTTTGTGTTTTTAAAATATTCAGATGTTTTGGTGATTTTGTGGTATTTTCTGATTTTTATATGATTTTATAAAAATGAAAGAAATGAAAGCATCGCAAACAGTGCACAGCCAGGACTAAATTGCAAGTTAAAAATACTTAAGTGTCCTGATGTCCTGGATAGCAATTTTATGCAAAAGCAAATAAAATTATCTATCTAGAGAAACTGAAATCCCATTTTTTTTTGAATTTTCTAGAATTTTTAATAATTTTTAGAAGTTTTTGGATCTTTTGTAATTTTTAGGGTTTTTATAAAAGATAATGCCACAAAAATTATACAGGAATGAAAACACACAAACAAAAACATATAGAAATTTTTATATAATTTTTACACCATTTTTTTCGATTTTTTATGTATTTTAGAAAATAGACATGACACTTTTTAGGGGTTTTTTATTTTGAGAAAATATCAAATAAAATTAAATCAAGTCACAAAAACTACCATAAATATTACACATTAGCATGAGCAAACTTTAATTTTTGTGGTATTTTTGGAGTTAATTTAATAATTGTTTGGTTAAAAACAAAATATACAACACACAGAGACCTACTTGCAATTAATGGAAAGTTACATGCCAAATAATAATCTCCAATAAAAATCGAGGGCTAATATTGCAAAAATCCCAGATAAACACACATAGTACACGCGACACATGCTCAAAGGGGCATAAGTGTAATTATCAAAAAGTTCTTACTCAAAGCCTAACACTGAAAAACTCTAGGATATAACATGCAAATAGCCCACAACTCACGTGTACATGCATGTATCTAAGGTTCAGAGGGACTGGAATGTAAATACTGAAAACCTGGGGTCCAAATTGCAAAATAGTTCAATGGCTACTTATTTTATAGTACTAAAATACAAAACATAAATTAACAGGGATGAAAAGGAAATATACCCCTTGGGGCACCTACTGGGCATGTGAGGGCTCGGGCAGCTCTGATGCCTCCCTGCAAGAGATCTGACGGATCTGACACGGTCGGGGACGTGCGCCTGAGATGAGCTGATACAGTACGGATCTGACGGTCCTCAAAAGGTAGTGGATGTGCGGTGCAGATATGCCCCAGGTGCTGATCAGACCGTTACGAACCAAGCGTGGAGGAACGACACGGATCAGACCTGGAGGAGGAACGTCGAATCAACGACGGAAGAGGATCCTGGAAGAACTCGCCGGTGCCTAACTTCAACAGAGCGAGGAGAGAGATCCAGGGCTCTGATGAAGGTACGGATGGCCTCGTCACAGTCGCGGGTGTGCTCCACGTCTGGGGTAACCTTCGATGAAGAAGCCAATGGTCGGATATCCGGATGGGGGATCTCTCATCTGTAGCTGCTCCGCCTAAGCAGGAGGGTATCCAGATGGTGCTCCTCTCGTACACGGATGCCTGCAAAGGGTAGAAGGACTCAGGGCGAAGCTCTAGTCCACAATACTGGGACTTGGAAATGAAAGAAGCGGCGGGGATAAAGATCGTTCTCCGACGAAGGCGATAGATGGAGATCCTTGCCCTAATCTCGACCCGAAGGTCGAGGCTAAGGATGAACAGGTTGCAGGAGAAGGTGAAGGGCGATGTGGTACGTCGATCTGAACGGATGAGATGCGATATCGGGGCTTCGACTGGTTAATCGGAGCACATGAACTGGCGGTGGAGATGAATGGGAAGAATGAATCAAACGGGCGAAATGCCGTGAGATGGTAGATACCTGAGTTTCTAGATGAACTTTGGAGCTTCGGGCGAAGGTGGGAGGGGAGGTTATGGCCTCGACCAAGCTGTGGAAGGCTGGGAGGCTAATCGCGGCGGCGCTCGCCGGCCACGAGGTTGAGCAACGTAAATACTCCACCAAACTCCAATCCGAAGGGTCCCTCTAGAAGTTGTCACTCAACCTGAGGTGGCTAGGGATGGAAGAAGGGGCAAGGCATGAGCTGCCGCGCAAGGAGGCGGAAACAAAGCTTTTATAGCCAACTCGAGGGTCCAAAAAGATCGATGTGGTGCGCGAACCCCTATAGATATTCAGATTGATAGAAGGACCCACGAAAATGTTGGATATACATGGAATCTCTAGTTCAGATCTCGAGGCAAGAGGGGTTTGGAATCGGTCGGAAGAAATTAGAGAAGATGCTCCAGCGATGCAAACTCGACCCGACCCGAGCTGGAAGGGGGCGTTGACCAGGGTCAACAAATCCCTCAGGACCAATTAGAAATTTCGAATTTACAAAGTATTTACAAATTCAATAGAAAATAGTAAATGGCTTTAAAATAAAAAGTGTATAAAATAAAAATATTTATTATTTTTCAAACTATTTTTCTTTGATTTTTAATTATTATTATGAAAAAGTAAATTAATTTCTGTACAGTATAATGTATTGTATACAGATATAACATACATATGTATTTTGTATAATTAATTTTATTTTGTTATTTTTACACAAATACCCCCATTTTGTATTTTATTTATTTACAACATATTTTTAGGAGTATAAAGTATTTTTTAATTTTATTTTTATTATTTATTTACAGTTATATAATAAATAAGGAGTGAGACATATAGACATGTGCCTTATACAAGTGAAAGATGATTTTATTTTGTATTTTATTTTACTGATTTTTGTTTTATTTTTATTGCCTTTTTTAGGAATGAATACAACGAGGTAAAAAGAGTATTTTACTTATTTTGTTTGGTGATCAGGTCAAGGCTTGACCTTCTCTTGGGGTTCGGGTCACTCTGTATTTATTCTAAATACCTCCTTCCTTTTTCTTTTCCTTTATTCTTTTACTTTTGCACAAATACATGCTAAATATACAAAGTTAATATATGCATGCTGAATGCTAATTTATTGTATTTACACCTATTTACATGATGTTTTGCCAAGATAAATAGCTAAAATAAAAGAATAAAGAGTGAGAATCAGGGATTCATCACCTATAGCCGTAGCTACAAGTCTCGTCACGAGAGTTCTCTAACCACGAATACGTCGTGGCGACTACAAGTAACCACAAAAGTTGTCATGGCCACAGTTCCTGCATCAATGTCCTCCTTGCATCTTTGAATATTTTGGCCACAAAATTGTAGCTACCAGAAACTAGTGGCTACACAATTATCGTGACTACAAGTTTCCGTAGTCACATTCTGTGACCATAACTCATTTTTCTTGTAGTGTAATAATCATTTTTATATGAAACATTGTTATTAATATAAAAATACATTAATATCAATGTGATTATAAATATTCAAAACTAGTTTTGTAACTAATAATATTTATTGCTATATATTCAACATCAGAAGATATGATAATAAATAGTAAGTTATCAGTCGTCTTAAGCTCAATTTTATCGTAGTGAACATTCATTGCTAACAATTTATGTATTTGTGATACTAAAAAATACCAATCTTTAAAGATATATTTGATTCTTGTTTTTCAAATAAAAAATGAGCATCGAGTGGCATTTCATTTTAAGTTGGATTTTACAAAAAAAGGGTCTAATTTGAAGAATTGTCTATGATAAGAGATCACGTACATGCTTTTATTTGTGAATAAATGATGAGGTACATGCCTTTCAAACTTTCAAACTATGTGAATATGCATTATTTCTTCTTAACTTTGCATTCTAAAAGATTACTACTACAAATCAAATAAGATGAGGAGGAGGAAGAAGAGGACATACCATATCGTCAATAATGATGGGATGATTAATCTATAAGAGAAAGAAAGAAGTGAAATTGTAAGTGATGCATTTAATTCATATCTATATTAATGTGTATTTAATAAAAAATCTTTGAAACATTAAATATACAGATATACATGTATTCGTACCTCTATTCCATCTATTATAATGGTTACATCGACGGATATTGCAAATAAAGAACTTCCTTGTAAGGGTTAGTTTACGATCAATCGCTATTTGGCTAGAATATGATCAATCTCTATTTGGATATGTTAAGATGATCAAGTTGTAGTCTGGTAAAATCTCAATTTATCAAAAAAAAGTCAATATATCTCTATGAAGAGGACTCGATTTAAATTATCATAGATAAGTTTAAGGTCGAACTCAGGGACACGACCGTATTAACTTGATTAAATCTAGGTTCAAATATTCTAGTTCAAGTTATCTATAGCAAACCTAGTGATGAATACCCACTTCATCACCTTTATTCTATCATTTTGGTCTTAAAACCCCTAGCTAATGCATGTAAATAGCATCATAGTGTACAAATTAGCATTCATTATTTGTTCTTTTTATTATGTATCAAGTACTATTTTTAATGCCAAAATTATAGATTAAAGAAAAGAAAATAAAAAGAATAAAATGCTCAAGGTATTTTATGACCTTAAATCCCGAGACCTATGCATCTTGATGACTAGGTCGACAAGAAATAAAGTAGGGGGGATAAGGGCCAAGAATACGCCAATAAATCCAATTAGAGTCACATTTGTTTATTCATCATTAATTCACTTTTGAGACCTATTTTATTTTATATTATTTATACCTCAAATAAGAAACTGTGTACATGAAAAGAGATAATAATATATATATATATATATAAATACAAAATTGATTTCATACAAAAATAATATATAATGTACTTTTTATACTCTAAATAAAAAGCCAAAATCCTAACTTCCCATACCCATATATCCTAATAAAAACACAAAATGGTTTCAAAATCATCTTTAATTGAATATAAATTTTAATAAGGCATTTAATGAATGTGGTTTCATATTTTCTGGAGTTAAGATGTGAAAGTTAGGTTTTGGACCCCTATTGTATAATATACTTGTATAAAATATTCAGTTTATTTATTCTTTATTGTTTTTATAATATTTTTATAATTTTGTAGATATTATTTGTAGCATTTGTACATATTTAAAATAGAATAAAACAAAAAGAAATCACAAAAATAAAATAATGTATACAGACACTTGGAATACCTACACTTATACCTAGATAATGTATACACCCTTATTTATTTAAGTGTATAAATCATATCAGAAAAATATAAAAATATATTATGTATATAAAAGTAAGTTATAGATATATAAAATAATAGAAGAAAAATAAAATTAAACATACAAAAATAAAAATAAAATATACAAAACATAGATGAATGTACCTATAAATATACATCTAAAAATTAACTTGAAATAAACAAGGCTATATAGATAAATAAAAATCACGTTAAAACACTATTAAATAATAAATATTTCTTATGTTTACATCAAAATTATATAGATTCATTTGCTATTTTATTTTAAATTAATAACAGATTTTAAATAAATTTTATCTTCTTACAACTGACGTGGACCAACCACGGCTCAGCCCTGGTTGACCTTAGTCAACTGCCCGGTCCACGTCCTTACCTAACGTAATCAGAACGAGACCCAATCTTCATCGATTTTTCTCCATCATTCCTTACGATCTTTTAGATTGATTTCTTCTGCAAACATTCGCCTCGATCAACGCTCTTACATGCCGAAATCAAATCTTGGTCAAGGCGCCTCTGAGTCAAGTGCTTCGTCCCGATGAAGAGTCCCTTGTACTTATACCCTTCCATCACCTTCCTCTATTTTATCCTTCTTCCACCCGAAAACCCTATCTTCAAGTCTTGATCCTTGCTTCTGGTGACAACAAGAGTTGGATCAACTCCTTGAACGGACGTTTGGGCGTTGAATCGAAGAGATCCAAGTCTGCCACCATCGATGTAGGAGTTCTGATCCTGGAGGTCATGTGCTGGTAAGCTTCTATTTTCTTTCATTTTTCTAATCCTTAGATTAGCAGTAGAGTAGATTAACGTTTAGTTTTGTTGGTTTTGATTATTTTTGCGTATATTCCCAATCCATCGATCGACGGAGCTTCAGTTTTGCCATCTCTTTCCGACCACCTTTGTCTAGCTCTGCCTTACCTACCACTGTCATCTTGCTCATCGCTACCTTCTCAACATCTGATGCACCCTCAACCACCTCGTTCTTGCTCAGAACAAGCGGTCCTGCCCCTCTTCTCCGTCGCTCGCCGGAGGGACCCCATCTTACACACCCCATGCTCATTCTGCCTTATGGAGTTTGCCGGAACTTCGCACCTTTTTTTGCGAACTAACCCCTGTAGGAAAGACCAAGGAAGGGAGCCTCTTTGAGGCTCATCAAGTTGCGGGAGTACTCCCATGTCCACCTCCACCGTCCGACGCCTCTGGATCCCTTCAGGGTATTTTGACACCTCCGACCACCGCGGAAGGACCTTGGGATTCTTTTGAAGCCATCAGGAGCCATGAAGGAACCATCTACCTCAAGATTTTGCTGAACAAATCTCATCCAACATGTGTTCTTCGCGTGTTCTTCATGAAGCCCTAGCTACCATCAGATCGAGAGGCGTTTCCAGGTAGTACAACAACCATTGAATGAAGGAGATCAACAACGTCAGGTTCCATTCGAGGATCTAATCCTCGCCCTTTGTCTGCGAATCGTAATCGTGCATCCAGAACGCACCATGTGGATAAGTGGCTAGATTGCCACCATCCATCGCCCACATGTGGATGGGTAAATTGTACACTTATCCCCCATTTTGTCACATTTAGTATTCAGTCTTGTAAATTCTATTTGTAGGGATATTTGCATAAAACCCCTTTTTGTTATTTTATTTGCAAATTAGTCCAATCCACGTCACCTCATGTGCCATCCCACGTAAGGTGGCATTTTTGCACTTGAGCCCCTACGTGTAATTTTATTTCATTTTGACCCAAAAACTTTAAATTCCAGTTATATATTTTTGGTGAAATTATATGTAGTCTCTAGACTTTATTTTTATTTATATATATGTCCCTACCAGTACATGCATTTTTGAATGTTTATCCTATTTATTAAAAATATCATCTGTGGTCCAAAATACAAAGGCTAATCTCCTGCTAAAATATACTTGTACGTCATATTTTTAGAGTACCATTTTAGGACTTTTTCATATTTTATAAAAGTTAAAAAGATAAAAAAGTCCCTGTTTGGATTAAAAATTAAAAAAATATAAAAACATTTTGAAAAATTCCCCAAAAACTATATTTTGTTTATTTAAGTATTTTAAGCTTTCAAACCAAGAATCACAAAAAATAGAAAAAGAAAGCTCTTAAAAGGTGCAAAACTCCAAAATCATTTAATAAAATCTAAAAATTCCCCAAAAACTCCTAAAATACTATTTTCTATTTTATAATTTCCTTTATACTATTATCTATATATTAAAATTGATTTGAAGAATTTTGGACCTTATTTTCTATTTTTAATCTTCAAATTAATTCTACCTATTTATAAATCCCTGATTTGGTATATTTTTGACTTTAAAAATCCATAAAAATTAGCAAAAATCTTTAAAAATAAAAATTACTAATTTTTTTTAAATCCAAAAACATTTAAATCTATATTACCTTATACTGTATATATATAGCTTTAAATATATTATATATCTTTTATAAGAAGAAAAAGAATCTAAAAATCAGAAAATATAAACAGAAAACAAAAAAAATTAAAACAATTTAAAAATATAAAAATGATAGTTAGAAAAATATAAAATAAAAACTCACAAAAATCATAATTTGGCTAATTGTTGAGAGGCATATCTATGTGTTGATTCTATATCTTACATTTCTCTACACCCTTGTGTCATGTGTTTGACCCTTACGTGCTTGTCACTATACATTTTTAATAGGGTATACTAAATTTTAACTCCTACTCTTAATTGCATATTTTCTGCATGGGTTAATTGTTGATTGACTGGGGATTTTATGCGAGGTCTCCTCAGCGACTCGATGTCTTCGCTTTCGTGAGGATACCATTTTAGACCCTTGCAAAATATGTGTCATCACCTAGGTCACAGATGCAAACATACTATGCATGTTTTTTTATGGATTTTCAATGCAAATTTATGAAGATGATAGAATGATGAAAACACACACTAAAATGATAATGCACCATACAATACAATCACACACTAATATGCTCTTGATTAGTCATTTAAATATCTAATTAATTATAAATTCAAAATAAGATTAAAGATCATGATCCTAATTTAGAAACAATTAAGCGACCAAAATCTAATGTTCAATTTTAGCATTAAGTGAATGATACACTTCAATTCAATGCTCAATAGAATAGTGATTATTCTAAACAAATGATTATATAATCAGGGAATTAAGCACACTATCAATTCATTACAATACCAAGCAAATCAGAGCATTAAATGATCAAAGATATGTTTTAGAAAAATATAAAGGTGCTCAAATCAATATTTGGAACATCATGAAGTTCTTTGAATGTTTAGATTAAGTTAGTTGAGTGAATCAAAGAACTAAGCACATTATACTAAAGAGCATCTCAAGACTTTCAAAATGATGCCAAGATCATTAAAAACATACATCATATGATCAAGATATTAATATTTGAAATTAGGGGGCACATTTACAAAGAAAGTATAATTAAAACTAGCAGAAATTCTTACAAAATGGTCTCTGAGGGGCCTAAATGCAAATATTAAAAACTTGACTTAGCTTTTAAGTGACACCCCCTACGCGGGGGTCTTTGTGCAATTTCAAGAAGCTTCAAGGGCCGGTGCGCAGAATTCCCAAGACCATGTGAGTCGAATCACGTGCACCTAGGTCTAGAAGCAGACTTGGAATGCCTAGCTGGTGCAGGCCAGATGGCACTTCGGTGGAGGCTTGTTTGCGGTGGCTTGGTGGCAAACAAGGACTGCAGGATTAAAGAGATCCTACGACAACTATACCTCCTATAGAAAGCTCCTCCATATGCAGCGGAGTGCGGGAAGTGCTCCGATGTTAAAGCTTGACCTCCTCCTTGTTGTTATGGTGCTGGTAAAGGTGGGAACACCTTCCTCGAAGTCTGGCGAAGATGAAGGGAGGTCGACGAGCTCGTGTAGTGGTCTGGATCGAAGGCTTGGTGGTGACTCATCGGAGAAGTATCGGGAGATCAGATCTATGCGGGAACCTCTGATCATTCAAGTTTTTTTATACCTGCAGATATTAATAACATAGCCAAACATTATGAGTATACATGGGGGTTGAATGAGCGAGATGGAGGGCTCGACGATGGTGATGGTTAAGATCCCTAAATGGGTCCTTATTGTAGAAGAAGAATTGTGAATCGAGATGGATGCATCGATGGAGAAGCAGAAAAAGATCAGGGACATGAATGAGAAGATCAATAAGCTATAATAGAGATGAGTGAGTGATTAGAGTGTAATCGTGATGAAAACAACTGAAATAAAATCTAGAAATTAAAAAGGGAATTAAACATAAACTAACCTGGAAATATGGAGAAGGTGAACAAAGGTTGAATCTTGGGCCTGGGTTGAGGTTTAGTGACCTCAGTCCTCTATTAAGGAATGTGGATAATGTTCGAAGCTCAAGCAACCATTAATTGGTGCTGCAGCAAGGTTGTGATAGCCTTGGATCTCGTCTGAAGGGGTCTCCTTCTTCGCTAACTCTCAACCCTCATCTCTATCACAGATGGGAGTGCAATGACTGGGAGATTTTGTGCAAAGGGGAAGATCCCCCAACAGTTGGTCGGAGAGCTTCGTTTTGAACAAAAGGAGGTGGTAGTTCTGTGGTTTTCGTGGTGGTTTCAACTATCGAGAAGGTGCGATGGAGGATAATAAGTTAGGGTTTACGATTAGGGCATGGGGACGAAGGTTAGGTGAAGGTTTAGGTATTGTAAGTTGGTAAGGAAGTTGGTTGGAATGGATGGGAAAAAATGGAGAAGTTAAGAAGTTAGAAGCTTGTGTTGCTTCAAGGAAGTGGGGGACAGGAGGTTGAGGATGCTCAATTGTCGTTTATGTGATCCAACAACTGAGGAGGGGGACACAGATTGGTGGTCTAGATCAGATCTAACTAAAGGATTAGAGGGTCAATAAAGGGGTGCTAATGGTGTGTTAGTGGTTGTATGATCAAGATGCTCAGACGTCGGAAAAAATAGGCGGGATAGAGTATTAAGTTGGGTCACATGGCCCAACCAGAGAGAGCCACGTGGCCCAATAAAAAATAGAAATTAGACAAATCAGCAATAAATGCAAATAATATATATACAACTGTTAAATCGAAAAATGATCAACATGAAATTTGTATATCTTTTCAAGATCTACAGCTTTCATGTACAACTTGAAAACAAAATAGGAAATATATACACTATAATATTTTTAAAGCATTATAATGAATAAAAACACTTATCTTTTTTATTTTATTTTTTATTTTTTATTTATGTTTAATGTTAAGATAATATACATAATATTTAACTACTTTTTATTTGTTTTTAATAATAATATAACACATAAAATAATAGATACAATAACAGAATTAACTATGTACAATAATTAGGTTTAATTAGTTCCAAAGCATTACTGGTTAATTCGAATTAATTAATTATTAGTTGAATTGAATTGTTTAAGCTAGATGGATAATAAATGAAAATAATGATGATAAATCAGAGATTTATCACCCCTATACTTAAACTTTGTTCGCCCTCGAGAAAATAAATAATGAATAAATAGTTGAATCCATTACTGCATATGTGAGATACAAGACCTAACATTTATGGTAGGAGTTTTAAATGTGACGCTTAAACTCTAAGTCTGGACAAAGTCTTGTTCAAAGGAACTCAACTTCCCTAATTTCTAGGCTTTCTGTATGTACACATATATAAAAGGTATGACATTAAGTAGACTACATATACATGTGTAGAGTTAAAGCTTTGCCTGAGGTACTCGTTTGAAAAATCTTCCTTAGGACCAAATCCTCAACACTAGGGAATAAATCTAGTCTTGCTTCAATTCACCGTCTCTTTAGTTGTCAGACTAAAAAATATGTAGATGGATAGACCAGTTATGGAGGATATAAGTTTAGGTAATTTCGTTTCTCCTCACATAGGAACAAGGAATCTCTCGAGTCCCTTATTAACACACAAATGTATATTTGATGTTGTTTAGTGTGTCTATCAAGAGAATGCTGGGTCGTCTGCACTTATTTTTCTAGAATACACTGGGGTGTGTCTCTTTGAGTATCTATTATACCTTTTACACCCAAACTTGTATTACAATGAAGAGCCCTTTTATGGTGCTATCCTGACTTGTAAAATCCTAAGATTTTTGTCCAAGTGGACACTTAAAAAGTTGGGTAAAGTTGGCTGATCAATAATTAATATGGTTTTACACATGTTGACACCTAAGTTTAGTAGAAATATAATATAAGAACCATATTCTCATACTGGCTAAGGTACCGACACTCAGGTTTCATGAAGCCTTCATTAATTTTATCACATCCTCAAGCATAATAAAAATCAGGTTCAAACTCAAACCTCTCGTCCTAGTTCCTCAGCCAAAACATCAACTCATCACATTGTTCATGTAGTCGTGCATGTGAAGTGCTTGTCATATATTTAAGGTAAAGATCAAACACATAATATAACATGTACATCTTTCAAACTAGGGATCTAAGTAGTTAAGTCATAGACCTAATGACCAAGAAGGGCTAAATTCCGAGTCAAATGTCACTCTAAACCAAGTATCATAAACTACACAAGTCCTATGTAAAAGTAAAAGTGTCAGGAATGAAATCGTTTATTAGTATTAGCTAGTTTTTTTCGAAAGAAGTATGTAAGTATAAAAAATAACATGTCAAAATAATTTGTACCCTTTTTTCATATTTGTAAAATATTTGTACAAACCATGTCAAATAGATATAATAATTTTTCAAACATTTTACAAATCATTTTTTTTACAAATCAATCTCAAATCCTCATACCCATAGCTCATAATAATATATAAAATATATGAAAGTACGCTCCATAATAATATGACAAACAAGTGAAAGTACGAGCTATGAATAAAGTATATATGCAATATACACACACACACCCCTATATTTAGCTTATGTTATGTCCTCATGGTACAAAGTGAAATGAAAGACATAGCTCGTACTAAGCATAAAGAGGAAGAACAGTACAAGGAGGTGAAAACTGGTCCAACCCCCCTATACTTAGGTTTTAAATAGACTAGAAGTGCGAAGGGACTGGGTACAAAAGAATAGAAGTAGAACAACTAAGAGAATAGGGGCTTGGCCCCCCATACTTAGGCTGAAAATAACCTAAGTATGAAGAAGAAATAGAAAAAGAGAAGGGTCCAAGAAGATAACTAAAGAATCCTAAAGGGATGTACAGAAGTAGGTTTTGGGCTCCCCCTATACTTAGGTTTTAAATAGACTAAGGAGTAAGAATCTAAAGACGGGAGAATATAAACCCTAAAATAATGGAATAAATCAAGTGTTAATGAGTGTAAGAAAGGACAAGTGAATTTGCTAGCTGCTGAATCTGTTGTGATCTGAATCTCCAAACTACAACTTCATGTAGAGTATTATGAATTGTCTGCAAGATAATCACTTGATATGAAGTCAATCATCTTAACTTGGACCAACCGTTCTTTAGATTCGATGAAATGCTTCAACAGTTCTGCATTGACCAAGAAAGAACGTATAGCATCTGTGAGATCAACTATCTCTACACTTCCATTGTTGTGCACTTCCTCCACTCTATAGGGACCCGCCCATTTTGACTTAAGTTTCCCATGGAAGATCTTCAACTTCGTATTAAACAACCATACCTTTTGTCATGTGATAAAGTTCTTGCACCTAATGTGCTGGTCATGCCACTTCTTAACTTTATCCTTATATATTAAATTGTTGTCATATGCCCTATTTCAGATGTCCACTAGCTCGTTGAGGTTTAGGTCACGGTATAGCTTCACTAAGTGACAACTTTAGTTAACTTGCTTTATTGCCCACTCAGACTTGTGAAGTAATACAATGGGAAAATGTCATGGCTTTCTATAAATCATCCTAAAAGGTGAACTACCAAGTGGAATCTTGTAGGCTGTCATGTAAGCCCACAAAACTTGATCCAATAGCTGAGATCAATTCTTCCTATCATGACGAACTAGCTTCTGAAGAATACTCTTCACCTCTATATTTGAAACCTCTACCAAGTCGTTCCACTATAAGTGGTAAGGACTAGTCACTCTGTGCTCAAACTTGTAGTCCTTAGCTAAAGATTTCATCTCACGGTTCACAAAGTGGCTACCTCCATCTGAAATAAAAATTTTAGGAACCCCGAAACTAGCAATGATATGTTCCTTCATAAATTTCCAGATAGTCATGCTATCTGCAGCTCGAGTTGGGATAGTCTCCACCCACCTTGAAAGATAGTCTATCACCAATAAGATGTACTCAAATCTATGACTGCTGGGAAAAGGGACCCACAAAATCTATCTCCCATGCATCAAAAGCATCACAGAAAATCATCAGTTGCATGGGCTTCTCATATCTATAGCCGACAGTTCCTCCCTATCCTTTGACATATAGGGCACAACCGTATAAAATCTGTAGCATTTCTAAATAAGGTCGGTCAATACAATCCACATTGGAGTACCTTGTGTGCAGTTCGTTTTCTTGAATGGTGTCCTCCAGCTTCAAAAGAATGATAGTATGTGATACCGTGGTATTCCTCCGAGGAATGCACCTTCTCGAGACACAATCCGGTCCTTCAAAAATAGGAACGGATCCTCCCACTGGTATCTCCTCGAATCCAACTTTAGTTGGTCAATGTTGTTCCTAGTCCAACCATGGGGAACCTGTTTTGAGACAAGATAGTTGACCATGTTGACATACCATGGGAGTAAGTTAATAACACAAATTGACTCGTCAGGAAAGATCTCTCTGATCGTCTTGGTAAGAGGAATCCTTCAACTCCAAAAGGGATAAGTGATCAACCACAACATTCTTAACTCCAAGTTTATCCTTAATTTCCAAATCAAACTCCTAGAGTAATAAATCCATTTAAGAAGATGCGCATTCGCATCCTTCTTTTCCTTAAATACTCTATGGTTGTATGATCCAGGAAATATTATCACCTTGGAGACCAAATATAAAATTTGAACTTCTCGAGGGCCAAAAACTACTACGAGCACCTCTTTTTCAGTAACTGCATAATTTTCTATGCTTGATCTAAAACTTTACTCGTGTAGTGAATAGTAAATAGAATCCCATCTCACCTATGGCATAACACAACTCCAATAGAAAAATCGGATGCGTCGATCATGATCTCAAAGGGAAGTGACCAATCAGGAGCTTGTAGAACGGTCGAGTCTATAATATTTCTCTCAACAACTCAAATGATGAAATACACCTATGATCTACAATGAACTCTGTCTCATTTTCTAAGAGCTCAATCAGTGGTTGGTTAATTTTTTAAAAAATCCTGAATGAATCTCATATAGAATCCAACATTCCCTAAAGTGACCTAACTGGCTTTATGTTGGTTGGTGGATCAAGTTTATTGATCACATCCACCTTGGCAGGGTCAAACTCAATTCTCTTTTCAGAGATGGCATGCCCCAACACGATACCCTCCTTTACCATGAAGTGACTTTTCTCCCATGAGAGTATCGGATTAACCTCCCTACACCTTCCAAGAACTCTATCCAAGTGCGCTACACATGAATCAAATGAATCACCATGGATTGAGAAGTCGTCCATGAAGACCTCCAAGAAATCCCCACCATCTCCGTAAATACATCGATCATGCATCACAGAAATGTGCTTGGGGCATTTCAAAGCCGGAATGGCATGCGTCTGAACACATAAGTGTTGAATGGACATGTAAAAATATTGTTTTCATGTTCTTCAAGGGCAATACCTATTTTATTGTAGCTCGAGTACCCGTCAAGAAAACATAATAACTCCTTCCCTACTAATCTCTCCAAAACCTGATCAATAAAAGGGTAAGGGAAAGTGATCTTTCTTGGTCACAATATTCAAGCGTCTGTGGTTGACACGGACATGCTACAGTGTGGGTACTCGTGTTGCTATCTCTATCTCCTCCTCATTGGTAACCATCTGAATTCCTGGCTTATTTGGGACAACATGAAGTGGGACACCCACTTGGAGTTTGAGATGGGGTAAATAAAGATTGTTCTACACCTCTTCTCAACCTATTTCTTAACTACTTCCATAGATTAGGATTTAATCTTCTTTGAAATTCATGAGAAGGGCTATCATTATCCTAAACATAAATGTAGTATGAGAGTAGGGTTAATCATGAGATCTGACATAATCCAGCATATGGACTTACAATTGTTTTCTAGAACTTTTAATAACTTAGACTCCTATTCTACAGTAAGATTAGAACTAATGATGACAGGGAATCTATCTTTGGGTCCTGCAAGAAAGGCGTACTTAAGTGTAGGAGGAAGAGGCTTCAGCTTTGGCAATTTTGTATCATCTATCAAATCAAGCTGAACCATCTCTGAATATGGTTGTGTGATGCATGAAGGTGGGTATGTATCTATAGTGCTTGCCACCAACTCTACTGTGCTTGGAGCCAGATCACCAAAGAAACATGGTAGTTCAGCCAAAGCCGCATCCGACTCATCATCTATATCCCTTGATTATTCTGAAAAAGATGGAAATAATAGATCCACATGGATCTTTGAGTCATCAAGGGAATAGGGAGATGTATCTCTCAAGAAACTCATTAATACCTCGCAAACTTCATCATGAACACAATCCTCTCTAGATGAGAGGGTCTCTCTATGTCCTGTTGGGGTCTGTTTCCATATCTTAACCATGCTAATCACTTTACGATTCATTCCAGTCTGATAATCAAAGGAAGTACTGACGGTCTTTAGGAAAGGCCACCCAAGAATGATATGTGAGTCTCTCCAATGACTGGGGATTTCCATGTCAAGGACGATGAAATCCACCTTGTAATGTTGTCCCTCAATCGATATTTTAATGTTTTCACCTCACCATTAGCCTTCTTCATTGACTTCTCAGCAAATTGGAGTAATTCTCTGGATTTGCGAAGTGGTCCTAACTTCAATTTCTCATATAAAGCTAAGGGTATAAGGTTGATAGAAGAGCCATTATCTAGGAGAGTGCGTGTAAACACGATGTCATCTATATGACTCACAACGTAATGCGCACCCATATCTCTCTTCTTACTTGGAAGTTGTTGATTCTTAAGACAATAGGTAGTGGATACTAATAAGATGCAAGTCTTCACATAGCCATCCAATTTCTTCTTCCTAACCCCTGTAGTTGTGCATCATACCTTAAGGCATTTCTAAAACATAGTATGACTATCCACATACTCATAAAATGACACCTTAACTATAATGTTATCTTTCCAAAACAGTTCCATGTTTGGATTATCTTTTTGAATCTTATTAATGATGTGTTTTTCAACCATTAAAGCATGGGGGAAAGAGATTGAAGCAAGAGAAACATAAGATGGAAAATCTGAATCACTAAACTGAAATATCATTCTTTGCATACATATAAATAGAGTTCTTCATACACGAATATTCTAAATGCAACTTGGAATCTAATACATTATTATCTACTACAGGTTGAGGGATATCTGCTATTGGTATATCCTCCTCAATTGGAGGTACAAGGTCCTCCGTAGCATCTGAAGTGTATCCATGATGTTGTTGTGCTCATGTCCTCCTCATCCTCTCTGTCCCTGAGTAGATGTATCCATCCTCTACTGAAGGGGTTGTTGAGTGTGATGCATCTCCCCCTTGTACTCTGAAGTCTGCTCAGGTATGATAAACGTTGAATTTGCCTCTTTAAGAATGATTAATAATCGTAGTATAGGAGGCAAATTCGGTTCAACAAAAACCACAATCCTTTGAATGCTGTGGAATATTTATACTTGGCAAGTCTACCAAGGTCGAACGCAAGAACACATCTACTTAATTTATTTATCAAATTTCGATTCATGGAGCATAAGTGTGAATTATTTGTCATTTTCAGGTCCACATGATGCACTATATGAATTACAATGCAATACTAAGATGTATGCAATTTTTAGATGGTTTTTATGCAATTTAAAAATGATGCATGAGTACTTGTGCAAGGTTACATGTATGCTCAGCCAAAGAGTACAATTAAACCCTAAAAATATGAGAAACAAAATAGAATTGGAAATTAATGTCATTTTAATCACGACAAGATGAGTACTCATCAGATCAGAGGAAGAACAAGGATAGCCGGGTTTCATTTTTCACATAAATAATCACTTCATTTAAAATAGTGGCAAATGAGAAAATTAATTATGCTAAGATGTAGAGGACAAAACAAGGATGAAAACGACACTAAAATCATGCAATTTGGACCTACGATGCTCAAGTTATGAAGAAAACAATGTAGACATAATTGTAATAAAATGCAAGAAATAAAGAGGATAAATATTGCATTTAGGTCCCTGGAGGGACCTAATTGCAATTAAGGAAAATCGCCTGGGCCCTTGTGTAAATTGTTTATGCACCAGGGCCTTTTTGTAATTTCTGAAAAGTTGGAGGGCTTCCCTGTAAAATACCCAAGCACGCACGTGAGACACGTACCTGGGGACCATTCTACAATTCTTGAAAATATCAGGGTCTTTCGTGCAATTTTTCCCAGGCCCTCACGTGCGTCGCACGTGAGGCACCTAGGCTCAGGAGGGCCCTCTGGCTCGGGACACGTGGCGCTGTCAGGAGGCTCGGATCGAGGGTTGGTGGGACCGAGGCTAGTGGGTCGGTTTGAGGTTCGGCGTGCCCACGTGTCATCATCCTAGCCGCCCGATCCCGTAGATCGGACGACACCTGTAGCGTCGTCTCCGCCGCGAGCCATCGGAGGAGACGGGGCTCCGGTGTATCCGATGGAGCTCCGCTTCGCCTCGCGAAGCCTTCTGATGGTCGTAGAAACTTGTTGGAGGTCCGACGGAGGTCCTGAAGACATGCTGAAGCTTTGTGGTTAATTGGAGGTGCTCGGCGGAGCTTGTCGTTGGAGGGGGAGCTCGAGATCAGTGGGGGCGCACGAGCTCCGATCATTGTGAAGAATCGACCTGCAGGTGTTAGATTAGCCGAAGCGATGTGTGTGCGAGTGCTTGTGAGGTGAGTTGAAGGTCATGGAAGGACGGGAAGCGGTGGCCGGAGGTCTCTTCGCTGGCGGAGCAGGGGAAGATGGGAGTCGGAGCGGAGATGGTTCTGGAGAACAGGGGATGGGTTGGCGAAGATGCTGGTGAGGTGGCGAGTGTCGTGAGGAGATCCGATGAGGGTGGAAGTGATGGTAGATGATGGGAAAATTTTGAGAAATACCAAGAAAAGTCACCTTGCCTGAGCGACGAGTTGGTAGAGGAAGTGACCTGGGATTGAGCTCCTTGGAGGCTCGGGGTCGTCGCCCAACGTGCGCAGCCGGTGCACGGAGCTCGGGCTACCGCCATTGGTGGTGGATCTAACATGGCAAGGTGCCATGGATCACACCTGGATGCTACGGCCGTCGACGCCTCGACACAGGCCGCTCCGCTGTCACTGGAGGTCCAAGGGCTGGGCCGAAGCCCCGTGATTGGTGGATAAAGGTCGTCGGTGATGGAGGGAGGCTTATATAGGTGGAGGATTCCTGGGCGTTATGAGGTTGGCGAGGCGTTTTGCACGGGTGGTTAAATGGTGAGGGAGTAATGGCGGCGAGTGATGATGGTCGCGCGAGGATGGCGGAGGGAAGGGCGACGTGGGACGGCCGTTAGGAGAGGGAGAAGTGGTCGGAGTCGTCTTCCAAAATAGGAAGGGGGTGGCATAAAGACGACGTGTAACTGCAAGCCAGAGGAGGACGATGGCCAGTGGCCGTTGGATCTAGCGATCCAACAGCTGAGATGAAAGCGCGATCGGAGGGCGACGATCAGATCAGAGGATCTGATCGAACGGATGAGATTAATGCGTGAATGGATGGATGTGATGCGATCTGGAGGAGATCCAATGGTGGGAGATGGGGGGTGGTATGTGGCATGATGAGAAGCGTAGGATGAAGAATGACCGAGTGGCTATAGTTAAGGCAGAAAGGAACGATAGGGATTTGATCTGGAGATTGATCTGATGGCTGGGAAGTGGAGCGGTGATGAACGACTGAGATGGAGTGGATCAGACGACCCAGATGGGTGCCGGGTGGCGGAAAGGGAAGCGACCACATGGGCGGCCCAGAGGGCGCCACGTGGCCCAATCAGAATAATTCAAAGTATAATTACAAAGACAATTATAAAAGAAATAGTTAGAGGCAAACTTAGGAAAAAGTCAAAACATAAAAGTTGTTCGTCTCGACGAGATCTACAACTTTCATGTTGGTCAAAAAGCCAAAAGAGGTCATTTGTACAAAAGATATTTTTGGGGGTATTTTTAGGGGGATAAAAACACCAATTTTTGTCTTTGATTTGTTTTTGTATTTTTTAGTCTTTTTTAATGGTAAGTGATTTATGGACAATTTATCTACCTAATTTTTAGGGGTTTTTGATGAAAAATAATCACAAGAAAAATAAAGGAAATTAAATACAATAGTTTAAGGGTAAATTATACATAATATGATACAGGATAATAATAAAGAATTGATGATGATTTTATTGGATTTGTTTAAGCCAGGGTTTTAAGATGAGACTTTAGCATGATGAATACGAGATTCATCATACCCCTATACTTAAACCATGCTCGCCCTCGAGCATCTAAAGAATGAAGGAATCGGATTAATTCCTGACAGTGCAAGTGAAGATTGCAAGGCTCAATCTTTCGAAGACCCTCAATTTAAGAGATCCTAAAATTTTGGATTTATCCAAGCCTTAGTCATAAGGAATCCAACTTCTCTAATTATTAGACTCTCTTTTTGTACATATAATATAAGGATATGAAATTTAGTGTACTGCATTTCATGAGAGTCGAGTCGAGGCATCACTCAAAGTTCCAGTCCCAAAGACTCTCCTCTAGACCTAATCCTCAATACTAGGGAATAAGTCTATTCTTTCTCCAGTCATCCGTCTCATTAATTTGTCAAACTTGAAATGTTGATGGACGGCCAGATGATGGAGGTAATGGGATTGTGTTTATTTTTCTCACCCTCACTTTGGAACAAGGGGCCTCTCGAGTGCCTTTTTACTCAACACATGTATATTTTTATATTGTTGATCAATGTGTCCATCAAGAGAGTTGGAGTCGTCTGCACTTGTTTTTATGGGAATACACCGGGGTGTGTCTTTTCTGAGTATCTAAGATACCTTCGACACCCAGACTTGTATCACTTACGATGTAGAGCCCTTTTTGTGGTGTGAACCCGACTCCTTGGTCCTAATTAGCGCTTGGTCCAAGTGGACACTTTGAAAATGTTTGGGAGCGCTCACCATTGGTGGAAGCTCATTTGTAATTTGACTTTGGTATTTAGAGCTTTTTCTTTGACATTTCTTTTCTTTTGTTGGCTAGCTCCACTGCTTTTACCAAAAGTTGGCGCACATTGATCAACAATTTCCATTAAGTTTCATCACACCCTGGCACATAGGTAAATATCAAAGAGATAGCATATGAATCTTGTTCACATATTGGCTACGGTTTTGCTGACACTCAGATCTTCTGAATCTTGTTCCCCGGCAACGGTGCCATTTGATGAACGACAAATTTTCCTCTGCAATTATGTGGAATTGTCGTAGTATAGGAGGCAAATTCGGTTCAGCAAAAACCACAATCCTTTGAATGTTGTGGAATATTTATACTTGGCAAGTCTACCAAGGTCGAACGCAAGGACACAACTACTTAATTTATTTATCAAATTTTTATTCAGGAGGTACAAGTGTGAATCAATTTCAATTTCAGGTCCACATGATGCACTATGTGAATTACAATACAATGCACTGATGTATGCAATTTTTTAGTTGATTTTTTATGCAATTAAAAGTGATGGATGAACAACTATGCTAAGTTACATGTATGCTAAATAAAAGGTTACAATTATACCCTAAAAATATGAGCAACAAAATATAAATAGAAATCATAGTCATATTCATCCTATCATTAAAACGGTCATCAGATCAAAGCACAGACAAGAGAGCAGGGTCTCATTTATCACATAAAAAATCACTTCATTTAAATCGGTGGCAAATGAGAAAATTAGATATGCTAAGATGTATAGGACAAACCAAGGATCAAAACGACACTAAAATCATGCAATTTGGACCTACGATGCTCAAGTTATGCTAAAAACAATGTAGGGGCATAATTGTAATAAAAATGCAAGAAAAATAAATGATAAATATTACATTTAGGTCCTTGGAGGGACCTAAATGTACATATAGAAAATCGCCTGGGCTCAAGTAAAATTTCTCCAATACGTGGGGCCTTTTTGTAATTTCTGAAAAGCTGGGGGGCTTCCCTGTAAAATACCCAGGCACGCACGTGAGGCACGTGCCTGGGGACCATTCTGCAATTCTTGAAAATATCAAGGTCTTTTGTGCAATTTTTCCCAAGCCCTCACGTGCGTCGCACGTGAGGCACCTAGGCTCGGGAGGGCCCTCTAGCTCGCGACACGTGGCACCGTCAGGAGGCTCGGGTTGAGGTTTGGTGGAACCGAGGCTAGTTGGTCTGTTTGAGGTTCGGCGTGCCCACGTGTCATCATCATAGCCGCCTGATCTCGTAGATCGGACGACACCTGTAGTGTCGTCTTCGCCGCGAGCCACCGGAGGAGACGAGGCTCCGGTGTACCCGATGGATCTCCGCCTCGCCTCGCAAGGCCTTCTGATGGTCGTAGAAACTTGTTGGAGGTCCGGCGGAGGTCCTGAAGACGTGCTGAAGCTTTGTGGTTGACTGGAGGTGCTCGGTGGAGCTTGGTCGTTGGAGGGGGAGCTCGAGATCGGCGGGGGCACACGAGCTCCGATCATTGAGAAGAATCGACCTGCAGGTGTTAGATTAGCCGAAGCGCTATGTGTGCGAGTGCTTGTGAGGTGAGTTGAAGACCATGGAAGCGACGGGAAGCGGTGGCTGGAGGTCTCTTCGTCGGCAAAGCAGGGGAAGAGGGGAGTCGGAGCGGAGGTGGTTTTGGAGAAGAGGGGATGGGTTGGCGAAGATGCTGGTGAGGTGGCGAGTGTCGTGAGGAGATCCGATGAGGGTGGCAGTGATGGTAGATGATGGGAAAAATTCAAGAAATACCAAGAAAAGTCACCTCGCTGGAGCGAGGAGTTGCTGGAGGAAGTGACCTAGTATTGAGCTCCGTCGCCCAGCGTGCGCGGCC
This sequence comes from Ottelia alismoides, assembly GCA_037367405.1. Lineage (NCBI taxonomy): Eukaryota > Viridiplantae > Streptophyta > Magnoliopsida > Alismatales > Hydrocharitaceae > Ottelia > Ottelia alismoides. The sequence goes on along the minus strand of JAZKJV010008980.1, from coordinate 249,450 downwards.
GGTGCATGGAGCTCGGGCTACCGCCATTGGTGGTGGATCTAACATGGCAAGGTGCCATGGATCACACCTGGAGGCTACGACCTTCGACGCCTTGACACAGGACGCTCCGCTGTCACCGGAGGGCCAAGGGCTGGGCCGAAGCCCCGTGATTGGTGGATAAAGGTCGTCGGTGGCAGAGGGAGGCTTATATAGGTGGTGGATGGCTGGGCGTTATGAGGTTGGTGAGGCGTTTTGCACGGGTGGTTAAATGGCGAGGGAGTAATGGCGGCGAGTGATAATGGTCGCGCGTGGATGGCGGAAGGAAGTACGACGTGGGGCGGTCGTTAGGAGAGGGAGAAATGGTCGGAGGCGCGGGCTATAATTGAAAGGGGACGGCTGACGTGCGAGGTGAAACGGCTGGGGGAAGGGGGGTTACTGAGGAAGAAGATGAACGACAGCCGTTGGATCGATCCAATGGCTGGGATGGGGGCGCTAGTAGAGGGTAGCGATCAGATCCAAGATCTGATCGAGCGGCTTGTGTTAAGTGCTAATCGAGTGGCTAAGATGAAGAGATGGGGGAGATCCAACGGCTGAGAATAAAAGAGCGAAGTGGAGTGTGGAAGGTCGTGGGATAGGAAGCGGATCGAAGGGCTGAGGGGAAAGGGTGATGTGGACGCACAGGAGGCGTAGGATAGGCGCTTGATCGGGTGGCTGTGGATGAGGTGCGAGGTAGCGACGGGGATCAGATCTGGGAGATGGATCCAAGGGTTGGAAGCGGAGCGCGGTGGACGGTGGAGATGGGAGTAGAGGCGAGTGATCCGACGGTCAGGGTGAGCGCTGGGTGGCGAGAGGGGGAGCGGCCACGTGGACAGCCCAGAGGGCGCCACGTGGCCCAATCAGAAAATTCAGAATACAAAGAAAAATACAAAAGAAATAGTTAGAGGTAAAATTAGGAAAAAAATCAAAACATAAAAGTTGCTCGTCTCGACGAGATCTACAACTTTCATGTTGGTCAAAAAGACAAAAGGGGTCATTTGTACAAAAGGTATTTTTGGGGGTAATTTAAGGGGGATAAGAACACCGATTTTTATCTTTGAATTGTTTTTGTATTTTTTTAATCTTTTTAAAGGTCAGTGATTTATGGACAATTTATCTTTGTAATTTTTAGGGGTTTTTGATGATAAAATAAATACAAGAAAAATAAGGAATAAATAAGGGTAATTATACACAACATAATACATGATAATAATAAAGAATTGATGATGAATTTTATTGGGTTTATTAAGCCGGGGGTTTAATTTGCGGATTTCAACATGATGAATACGAGATTCATCATACCCCTATACTTAAACCATGCTCGTCCTCGAGCATCTAAAGAATGAAGGAGTCGGATTAATTCCTGACAGTGTGCGTGAAAAATTCGAGGCTCAATCTTTCGAAGACCCTCAATTTAAGATATCCTAAAATTCTGGGTTTATCCAAGCCTTAGTAAGAAGGAATCCAACTTCTCTAATTATCAGACTCTCTTTTTGTACATATAGTATAAGGATATGAAATTTAGTGTACTGTATTTCATGAGAGCCGAGTCGAGGCATCACTCAGAGTTCCAGTCCCAAAGACTCTCCTCTAGACCTAATCCTCAATACTAAGGAATAAGTCTATTCTTGCTTCAGTCAACCGTCTCATTAGTTTGTTAGACTTGAAATATTGATGGACGGCCAGATGATGGAGGTAATGGGATTGTGTCTATTTTTCTCACTCTCACATTGGAACAAGGGGCCTCTCAAGTGCCTTTTTACTCAACACATGTAAATTTTAATATTGTTGATCAATGTGTCCGTCATGAGAGTTGGAGTCGTCTGCACTTGTTTTTCTAGAAATACACCGGGGTGTGTCTTTTCTGAGTATCTAAGATACCTTCGACACCCAGACTTGTATCGTTTACGATGCAGGGCCCTTTTTGTGGTGTCAGCCCGACTCCTTGGTCCTAATTAGCGCTTGGTACAAGTGGATACTTTGAAAATGTTTGGGAGCGCTCGCCATTGGTGGAAGCTCATTTGTAATTTGACTTTGGTAATTAGAGCTTTTTTTTGACATTTCTTTTCTTTTGTTGCTAGCTCCACTGCTTTTACCAAAAGTTGGTGCACACTGATCAACACTTTCCATTAAGTTTCATCACACCCTGGCACATAGGTAAATATCAAAGAGATAGCATATGAATCTTGTTCACATACTGGCTGGGGTTTTGCTGACACTTAGGTCTTCTGAAGCCTTCATTAACTTTATCCCATCCCCGAATATCATTAGATCGGATCTAAACTCAAATCTATGGTCCTAGTTCCTCAAGTGATATCTCAACTCATCTCATCAATCATGCAGTTGTGGAAGTGACTGTGCTGATCATATTCTTTTGAAAGTAGAGATAAAGAGTGCAATATAGCGCTCAAATCTTTCAAACTAGGGAAGTGTGGAAATTTAAGTTTAAAACCCTAATGACTAAGGCATGTTAACTCAGACTCTCAAGATCACATAAATCAATTGTCCTCGAAATCCTCAAGCCTTGAGTGAGTGTGAATGTGTCAGGAATACACCAACTCCTTGGTTAGTGATTTTTGTGTGATTTTTGGCTTTTGTAGACTTTTATGGGTTTTAATTTTGTTCTGTTTTTTTTTAATTCTTCGGAGAGACAATGACTGGCCCAGGCTCAAATGAATAAAGTATCCATTCTCAGCCAGTATGGGTGTAAGTACGGGCCGATAAACGGACCCGTGATCCTTAAGGACGGTGCCATATGCGGTGTCCTCTAAACCACCCACTCTACTAAGGGAGACTGACGTTACCTCACTGAAAATGTCTACTAAGCTTAGTAGTCAGAGTCTAATTCCAAGAAGAGTTTTTTTTGAAAAGGAATATTTACAAAAATTAATCTCTCAATTTCAATAAACAATTTTTACAAGGTTTTTACACACTAAGTTCACAAGTTTACCAAAACCCAACCCAAAAATAATTTAAAAAGTTTTTAAAAACACGAGCTAAGGCTAAAGTAAATATACAGTAATATATGGTATACCCCCCTATACTTAAATTTTGCTTCGTCCTCATAGCACAAGTGCCATGAAGCCAAGGCTCGATTCAAATATACTGTGATATAGCGGAACTGAGGAGGAGGATCCTCCTATACTCAGGTCAATATTGACCTAAGTACAAGAAGACAGTACGAGGGAAGGATGAGCAGGTAGGTCCCCCCTATACTTAGGCTACAAATAGCCTAAGTAAGGTCTGAATTAGGGGGGAGTTGTTCTATGATACAAGGGTGAGGGGGAGGGGGTTCGTGAAATATACACATAGAGAGAGAGAGAGAGACAGACAGACAGAGAGAGAGAGTGAGTGAAATATACAGGGGGAGATGGTGGGGGTGAGTGTGTATGTGGGGGTGCAAGTGTGTGTGGGTGGGTGGTGGGGTAGATCATCAAGTGATCTACCCTTTTTTTCTTTTTTTAAGAACTGAAAATAAATATGCAAATGCAAGTTCTTTTTTTGTACAGTATGCAATGCAATTTGTATGATTAAACTCACAGAATCTCTTCACAGATTCTTTTGCGACCTCTTCAACAGAAGCACCCGACTTCATGCCTCCATGATGATCAAGCATCCTCGATGATCATGGGCCCTGCCACAAAAGAGAAAAGTTAGAAAAATTCCAAGAAATTTAAACAGCAGATATGATGCAAAAATTATGCATGAAATGAGGACCTGAAAATATTGAACGATAAAGAAAATCAAAAAATAAATTAAATTAAGTCGTGTCCCCGGCAACGGTGCCAGTTGATAAACGTCGAATTTGCCTCTTTAAGAATGAATAATAATTGTAGTATAGGAGGCAAATTCGGTTCAGCAAAAACCACAATCCTTTGAATGCTATGGAATATTTATACTTGGCAAGTCTACCAAGGTCGAACGCAAGGACACAGCTACTTAATTTTTTTTTATCAAATTTCGATTCATGGAGCATAAGTGTGAATTATTTCTCATTTTCAGGTCCACATGATGTACTATATGAATTACAATGTAATACTAAGATGCAATTTTTAGATGGTTTTTATGCAATTTAAAAATGATGCATGAGTACTTGTCCAAGGTTACATGTATGCTCGGCCAAAGAGTACAATTAAACCCTAAAAATATGAGCAACATAATAGAATTGGAAATTAGTGTCATTTTAATCACGACAAGAAGAGCAGTCATCAGATCAGAGCAAGAAAAAGGATAGCCAGGTCTCATTTTTCACATAAAAAAATCACTTCATTTAAAACAGTGGCAAATGAGAAAATTAATTATTATAAGATGTAGAGGACAAAACAATACTAAAATCATGCAATTTGGACCTACGATGCTCAAGTTACGACGAAAACAATGCAGGGGCATAATTGTAATAAAAAATGCAAGAAATAAAAAGGATAAATATTTCATTTAGGTCCCTGGAGGGACCTTATTGCAAATAAGGAAAACCGCCTGGCCCTTGTGTAAATTGTCCATGCACGAGGGCCTTTTTGGAATTTTTGAAAAGTTGGAGGGCTTCCCTATAAAATACCCAAGCACGCACGTGAGGCATGTACCTGGGGACCATTATGAAATTCTTGAAAATATCAGGGTCTTTCGTGCAATTTTTCCCAGGCCCTCACGTGCGTCGCACGTGAGACACCAAGGCACGGGATGGACCTCTGGCTCGGGACACGTGGCACTGTCAGGAGGCTCGGATCGAGGGTTGGTGGGACCGAGGCTAGTGGGTCGGTTTGAGGTTCGGCGTGCCCACGTGTCATCATCCTTTCCGCCCGATCCCGTAGATCGGACGGCACCTGTAGCGTCGTCTCCGCCGCGAGCCACCGGAGGAGACGGGGCTCTGGTGTATTCGATGGAGCTCTGCCTTACCTCGCAAAGCCTTCTGATGGTCGTAGAAACTTGTTGGAGGTCCGGCGGAGGTGTTGAAGACGTGCTGAAGCTTTATGGCTGACTGGAGGTGCTCGGCGGAGCTTGGTCATTGGAGGGGGAGCTCGAGACCGGCGGGGGCGCACAAGCTCCTATCATTGAGAAGAATCGACCTGTAGGTGTTAGATTAGTCGAAGCACTGTGTGTGCGAGTGCTTGTGAGGTGAGTTGAAGGCCATGGAAGCAACGGGAAGCGGTGGCCGGAGGTCTCTTCGCCGGAGCAGGGGAAGAGGAGAGTCGGAGCGAAGGTGGTTCTGGAGAAGAGGGGATGGGTTGGCGAAGATGCTGGTGAGGTGGCGAGTGTCGTGAGGAAATCCGATGAGGGTGGCAGTGATGGTAGATGATGTGAAAAATTCGAGAAATACCAAGAAAAGTCACCTCGCCGGAGCGAGGAGTTGGTGGAGGAAGTGACCTGGGATTGAGCTCCTTGGAGGCTCGGGGTCGTCGCCCAGCGTGTGCGGCCGATGCACAGAGCTCGGGCTACCGCTATTAGTGGCGGAGCAAACATGGCAAGGCACCATGGATCACACCTGGATGCTACGGTCGTCGACGCCTTGACACGGGCCGCTCCGCTGTCACCAGAGGGCCAAGGGCTGGGCCGAAGCCCCGTGATTGGTGGATAATGGTCGTCAGTGGCGGAGGGAGGCTTATATAAATGGAGGATGGCTGGGCGTTATGAAGGTTGGCGAGGCATTTTGCATGGGTGGTTAAATGGTGAGGGAGTAATGGCAGCAAGTGATAATGGTCGCGTGAGGATGACGGAGGGAAGGGCGATGTGGGGCGGCCGTTAAGAGAGGGAGAAGTGGTCGGAGGCGCGAGCTATAATTGAAAGGGGACGGCTGACGCGCGAGGTGAAACGAATGGGGGAAGGGGGTTACTGAGGAAGAAAATGAACGACATCCGTTGGATCTTGCGATCCAACGGCTGGGATGGGGGCGCTAGTAGAGGGTAGCGATCAGATCCAAGATCTGATCGAGCAGCTTGTGTTAAGTGCTAATCGAGTGGCTAAGATGAAGAGATGGGGGAGATCCAGCGACTGAGAAAGAAAGAGCGACGTGGAGTGTGGAAGGTTGTGGGATAGGAAGCGGATCGGAGGGCTGAGAGGAAAGGGTGACGTGGATGCACAGGAGGTGCAAGATAGGCGCTTGATCGAGTGGTTGTGGATGAGGTGCGAGGTAGCGGCGGGGATCAAATCTGGGAGATGGATCCAAGGGCTGGAAGCAGAGTGCGGTGGACGGTGGAGACGGGAGCAGAGACGAGTGGATCCGACGGTCAGGGTGAGCACCGGGTGGCGAGAGGGGGAGCGGCCACGTGGACGGCCCAGAGGGCACCACGTGGCCCAATCAGAAAATTCAGAATACAAAGAAAAATACAAAAGAAATAGTTAGAGGCAAAATTAGGAAAAAGTCAAAACATGAAAGTTGCTCGTCTCGACGAGATCTACAACTTTAATGTTGGTCAAAAAGACAAAAGGGGTCATTTGTACAAAAGGTATTTTTGGGGGTATTTTTAAGGGGGATAAAAACACCGATTTTTATCTTTGATTTGTTTTTGTATTTTTAAAATCTTTTTAAAGGTCAGTGATTTATAGACAATTTATCTTCCTAATTTTTAGGGGTTTTTTATGATAAAATAAAGACAAGAAAAATAAGGAATAAATAAGGGCAATTATACACAACATAATACGGGATAATAATAAAGAATTGATGATGAATTTTATTGGGTTGATTAAGCCAGGGGTTTAATTTGTAATTTTTAGCATGATGAATACGAGATTCATCATAAGACTCAAAAGCAACCCTCTCCATGTCCCTTTCTCGATCAGGTACAACCACGGTCCTTCCGCTCTCGAGTGAGATATGATTGATATCATCACACGAAAGAATATAATGCTTATATTTAAGGGAGTCTGAGTAATATACTTGACCAAACTACTATTTTTACGACTTGTTCAAACTACTGAGGTTATCCTAAACTTGGGAGGGAATGGAGGTCGAAGGTGCATTTTTCTCATTTTGCTAATGGGAAAGGTAACTGATGTCCACCTGAATATCTTGTATTTCATTCCGATAAGAATGGACCTTCTTTATAATATGATGCTGGAAGTGTGTGGGTCTTGATAAAGAGGACTACTGATGAGATGAAGAATAACGTGAAGACTGACCCTGATGGTCCTGATATATTGTTTCTATTGTGGGTGATGCTGGTAGTGTGGGCCATGTTGGCTCGAGTAGTGCATTGGCTGCCATACGCATTGTTGTTGTTGCCTCTACTGTTGCTGGGGGTGGTATGAACCAGGGCTCGGCTATGTAGGAAGAGGTGCTCGGGGCGAAAGCAATGTTATAGAAGGTCGGGGGACGTTGGTAAGATGGACGGTCCCCTGTACTTCTAAAACCACAATTTTTCGTACGATAAAAAGTGATCTTTAATGTCATTGTGCGTACATGTGAAAATCATAGAATTTCAAATAAAATTTCTATTACTACAAGCCAACAGTTATTAAAATATATGTAAGGCAAGTAGATGATCGATCCATGGGGACTCGTGCATTTTTACCTGAATTTTTATTCTATTTATAAAGATATTTTTGATGTTATTGACTCAAATCGAATCCTAGTTTTATTTTTTTTCAAGATCTTAAAACATGTAGAAATCTTTATCACTAGGTTCTGGACATCATAAGGATCACAAATAAATTTTGTGAGAATTTTATAGTTTTTTTGCAATTTTTGGTGAGCTTTTGAATTACTAACAGAATAAATGTAATCCCTAAGAAACTTTAGGGGCCTGAATGTAAATAAAATTAATACATAAGGGTGTAGTTACAATAATGTAAATACGAGTAGATAGAAGTGGAATTTACCAAATATAAAAATGTTTAATGGGTAAATTACAGAGAAAATAAGAAACTTTAAAAATTTTAGAAAGGTCCTTTAGAGGATGAAATGTAAATAACATAACTTGAATATAAAAGAGTGAAAATGTTACAGAATAAAAAAATTAAATTGAAAAAAATGCAAAGAATAAATTAAAGTTTTATAAAATTATATTAAGGTTCAAAATAAAATAAAAAACTACGAAAAATGGAAATTACGAAGGGGTGCCCCAGGCCCCTTCTTCTTCTTTGAGCGATAGGAGGGGGTCAGTGAGGAGCACCGGAGGGCGACAGCGGCGACAACGATGGGAGGAGGCTGAGGGCAGAGGCGGCGACGATGGGAGGATGCCAAGGGTAGATACGGTGATGACAGTGCTGTACGAAGGAGGGGGAGGTTGAAGCCAGAGTTGTGTTCTAGGGCACAAGGCCCTCAATGGCTCCTCCTCGTTGTCCGCACTCATCCTCAATTTATAACCAAAGTCCAGGGAAGGGAGAGGGCAATGGTTGGCGGTGGGAAAGTGGATGCGAGGGGGCGCCACCGTTGGTGTCGAGGAAGAGGAAGGGGAAGCGTCCCCTTCGTGCATGCAGGACATGAGGAAGGAGAGGGGATGACGTCAACACCCTTACTTTTTTTATTTTATTTTAAATAAAAAAGGAATAGGTTTTTGACCCATCGTGTCTTTAAAAATAAAATAAAAATTAGAAATATTGTATGGGATTAAAATTTAAAAAACGTGATTGGTAACTAAATACATTAATTTATAAAGACAATAAGAGTAAGTAAACATCTTTGAAAAGTGTCCTTTTATTTTTATTATTTTATTATTTTTAACTTTAATTATTTTCTATTTTTGACAATTTTTAAATGCAAATTATGTGAAAGTAAAAAGTGAAATTAGCACAAAATGAGGTGAAAATGTGATGGGGGTTAACTCAAGATTTTTCTTAATTTTAACATTTTAATATGATATATTGGTGATTCATCACACCCCATGCTTAAATCTTGCAAGTTCCGAGCAAAACAATGATATGTAAAGATATAAAAAATTAGATAATGCACAATGAGGGTTTGCAGTAGACACACCCACAGAGTCCTGAGATTTTAAGCCAAGTTTGAACAAATAACAAACATAAACTGAGTTGACCTCTATATTAATAATATGTTCGGACTCCTCTTACATTCGAGTATTCAATTCGACAACCCTCGAGTTCTATCAATTTTAGTCGGTTCCATCCTTAGGTCAAGTCGGGTCATCCTGATCAACAAATATTCTTTTTAACCTTGAGTTGATTTTGAATTGTATGTGAATGTTACAGCTCTTCCTAATTTATGAGGCAATCAACCTTAAGTAAGGTACCAAGAGATTCACAAAATCTAAAGCTTATATGCTCTCTAAGTCTGGGATTATTCTCATTTCACTTGAATCTGTCAGTAAAAGAATATGGGTGCAATTTGTAGAGAACTTGAATTTCTAGAGTTTTTAGTAGATTGTTTTGGTCTGTTTCTTCCATTTTTTCTTTTTACAGGGCATAATCTTGGGCCTCTTTGGTCTCTTTTAAACTAGTAGCAATATTGGTCTGCTACTTGGCTTATTTAGTAGAACTAGGTTATTTGAGTTGATTTTGCTTTGGTAGATCTTTGCTTTGCATTTGTATTTTTGGAATAGGCATCCCGTATTGTACCTTCTTTTTGAAAGTATTTGGCGGCATTGGGTATCAAGAGTGTACATGTATAAAATGTGACTTTCAGACACTTGTACAAGGCAAGTTTGCTGACATACCCTGACTTATAGAGAATAAATAGTTCCTAAGTTTAGATCACCCAACTTTTGCTTAACTCGAGATTCAGAGTCACTCACTTCACTTGTTAGAGATTGAAACAATCCCTTGTACATGCAAACTAAGTTGAACTAAGGTGTAAGGTGCAGTTTGTTCAAAAATCAATCAAGAGTAAAAGAGTGTTATAACTGTCAAGAAGATCTATTTAGATAATTTTTCATCACCCCGTAACATTAGGGAAGCTCAAGGAATTAAATCTGAAATACACCTAAAGAAACAGAATACTTAAACCTAGTGAAGTCCTATGAAATTAAGTGGATTAAGGTCTTCTTAGTCTAAGTTCAAATTTTGTAAAAACCAGACTTCTAATCTTTAAAAGTTAGGAGAAAATTAGGAAATTATTTTTGGATTTCTGAAATAAATTAGATGTTTTTTTAAATTATATGATTTTTGGTATATGCAATGTTTTTAATTTTTTTTAAAATGTGACTTTTTTTAAAGTAATGCACTAAAAGTATTTTTGTTTTTTTAAAATAAAAGAAATGTAAAATACATGCATGAAATGTGATACACCATTCTTAGTATGAGCCATGCCCTCATGGTGATAAAACCGTGGAAATGTAGAATGCATGATAATACGTGTGGAGAGAATGCAAGATGCAAGTAATCAAATATGCTTCTTTTTATTAGTTTCCAAGTGATTTTCCTTTTTATGTGGGGCATCCCCCATACTTATGTTGAACTACAATTATGAGAAATGAAGAATAAAAAATGCAAGCTAGAGAAAATACTTGAAAGATAACTGTAGGGTTTGTTCAACGATGTGCCGGTTTTAATGCCCCTAGCCAAGCTCCAAGGTAAGGAGAACCCTGTGTCTCGAGTATGCACAACATCTGTATTTACAAAACCGTGATGATGTATAAAGCTTGGCTCAAAGGATTTGAAGGTGGAGAAGCCGATCGTGTAAGGCTCGGGGTGGGTGATACCAGTAGGATAATGCACATAGTCAGTGATGGTATGTGAATGATGAAAGAGAAAGCCGATCCAAGTGATGTTGATGAGAAGGATTGAATTAGTTATGAAAGCAATATCTCTGATTGCTGCTTGGGAGACTGATATGGATGAATGAGATCAGAGTCTGGTGAATCATTGATCGAGGAGTGGTATAAAAAACTATCATTGTGCTCTAGTTGGTCAAAAGTTAGTCCAATATTTGATGCATATGAATGATCATTTTTAAAATCATGCTTCTCAAACATATTTGATAAATTCAATTTAATTCATACTTGCATAATTATCATGCTTATCCCATAAATTAAATATTTATGCATGCATCTTTTCATGAAAACCTAAGGGTGGGCGGGTTCATAATCAACCCGATATAGTAGCTTATTTTGCTCATGACTAAGATGTGTATTGTCAATATCAACTGATACCAAAGATGAGATCATTATGGTAGTTGTTGATCATCCTCAAATTTCTCAATCTTCTCAGTTTAAAAAATTACGGTAATATCAGATGTGTCACTTAAAGGATGAAAGACTAAGCAGAAAGGGTCATATTCCCCAAAGATCATGCGAGTCATCTGGGTGGACTTCCATGGTGTTAATGGGAGAACATGTGGTGGCAACTCAATCTCAAGCTCTTAGATTAAAATCACATTAATTTTCGTCTCGTCTTTGTCCTCAAATTTAAATTTTAGTTTTTTTATCAAATTTGTAATCAATATCATCCTCATATTCTTTCTCAGATGGGAAATTATCCTCATATTCATCATCAACCTCATCATCAGATCCATCCTCAATGTTAATTTTGATTTCGTTATTGAATTCTTCTAATGAATCATCGTCATCATTAGAATCAATGACAATTTCATTATCAAAATCAAATTCATAATTATTCTCAGATTCATCATCAACGTTATCTGATTCATCTCAAGATTTATCATCCACAACATATTCATCCTCATAACTCATTCTCCAAGAACATGAATTTGAAGGTAAAATTTTTGTAGACAACACATATATTTCAATCACTATTTCATCAGCTGGAAGAGAGGTCATGATATGAGTCTCATCATGAGATTCATTGTTGTCACCATTTATTTCAACCTCTATATTAACGTCATGATCAATAATTATTTCTGGCCACTCATCATCAAAACTTCTATTGTCAAATTCGTTGTCCTTGATCAACGATTCAAGTTTAGCCCATTGTTTGATAATAATTTCAATTAAAATCTAGTTCATACAATGTAGCAAAGGGATCACCTTGGTGACATAAAAATCATTTGGCTCGGGGTCATGTTGAGCCAGAGGATGGAAGAAATGGTATCCATAATTATTCTTCAAAATATGTTCATTAAGATCCTCAATTTGATGTGGTTCTTGAAAATTGTGTGTTTGTTCCAACTTATTATTTTTCCCATAAAAAATCTCCTCTTATTTTCCTTGAAAGTTTTCCTCATACTAGGATTGATATGTGATTGTGTTTTTCCTATTCATCCCAAGTTGAGTCAAGTTTGAGAATTCTCTAGTTAGAAATATACCTATTTTCAACCATTGAATCTGAAACCATGAGGGGGTTGGCTAATAAATGTTCACAAATTTCAGTGAATTGGCGAGTATTCTCCTCATATTATCTTTTAATATCCATCTCAAAGGCTTTCATTGAATTCAAGAGGGTACTAAAAACAACAAAGATTGTCCCCTCAACTTGGTTGGCAAGCGGTTGAGGTAGAGAAGGGGTGTAATAAGTCGATGGTATAGACACATATGAAGATTTGGATGGGTCATACAACCTCGAGTTGTAAAACTCGACACTTGGATACGAGAATGGTTGGAATTGTTGAGGGTCTTGAATTTGTCGTTACTCAAATGGGTCGGGTTGACTTCTCCCATTAGGGTTGGATTGCATCCTGAAATTTGGTTGTGAACCGAAGTGGTTCGGGTATTTTCCCTCATAAGATGATTGATAGAGTGAAGATTAGTCTGGATATTGTGGTGCAGAATTAGTGTTTGACATACTCTTCACGTTGACATCGATCTGTTCACTAGGATTCATTTCGGAGAGGAAATTCCATGCAAACATAAAGAACAAAACAGATAGAAAACAAGATCGATTCACCAACCCACGTGAGTTACCGTGGAGGTGGTTATCTTCTCAAATTTTGATTTTTTTATTACTGTACAGATCACATATACCAGTAGTTTAGATTAAATTAATTATGAAATAATGACTAATCTGGTTTTTTACATCTAGTTGCGTCTACTTTTAGCCAATATAGGTGTAAGTACGTATCATAAAATGGCTACCAATGTTACTTGAGGATGGTGCTTTACATGTTGTCCTTGAACCACGCAATCAACTAAGGGAGATCGTAGTTCCCTCACTGAGAAGTAACTAGTCGTTTTAAATTCCAGTAGTCAAACATTCCACAAGGATTGGGCTTTGAGTTAGGATTCAATTTTTGCATGTGAGATTGTGTTCAATGTGCAACAAATAAACATTTCAGACCGCTTTTGTTCGAGCCATGGAGTGACTTTCTGTAACTTGTCTGATTAGGTGAGCAACTCGATTGTGATCTTGTTTAGTTGGTGAGTAGAGGGAGAGAGATCCACGAGGATGAATGCAACAAAGGAACTTGATTTTATTATTTTAAGAATTTTTGAAGCACAAAAAGAATGCAAGACACCTAGAATGCCTAAGTGTTTGGATAGATCTTCCACGACTCGATGGTTGGATCTGAAAAAGAATGCCTGGATCCTTGAAAAAAATAGATTGAGAGAGAGAGAGCTGCACTTTTTTTTGTATTTTTCGTACCTAAAACAAAAACAACAAAAATTAATTTACAAAATAAAACCAAAATAATAAAAATGCCAAAAGCAAATTGCCTAAGTTGCCGAGTCCCTGGCAATGGCACCAAAATGAAGCGTTGCAGTTTTTCATGTGCTAAAACATGATTTTTAATGTCATTTGTATGTACACGTGAAAACCGTAGTATTTCAGATAAAAGTTCTACAACTACAAGCAAACATATATTAAAATATGCATAGGTCAAATAGACATTGATCCACAAGGACTCAGACATTTTTACACGAATTTTTATTCTATTTACAAAGGTATTTTTGACTTTGTTGACTCAAATCGAATCCTCTTTTAATGAATCGACAATAGAAACCAACATGCTCCAAAAATGACCGAACTTGCTTCAGATTTGTAGATGGCTCAAGTTTTGAAATTACGTCCACCATGGTTGGATCAACCTCCATGTGATGCTTGGAGATGACGTGACCCAGTACAATTCCCTCGGTCACCATGAAGTGACTCTTCTCCCATGAAAGCACAAGGTTCACCTCGCAACATCTTTTCAATATTCGATTTAAATATACCAGACACTGGTCAAAACTATCACCGTAGACTGATAAGTCATCCATAAAAACTTTGAGAAAGCTGCCAACCATATTAGAAAACACAACCAACAAGCATCTATGGAATGTCGCGGGTGCATTGTACAATCCTAAGGACACACCGCGGAAGGAGTATGTCTCGAATGGACATGTGACAGTAGTCTTCTCCTAGTCTTCTGAAGCAATTGCAACTTTGAAGGTTATGAAAAAAAACCTTAAGCGTATCACAGAAGCGTGAAGATCACATCATATGCGGTCGAGCGACTAGTCATACTAGTCACTCAAGGCAATGGAATTTTAAAAATTTTAAACGAATGAAACCACATGTTTTGAGAACACTTCTCAAAACATTTACTCAAGGTCACAAATGAGTTAAAGGAATACCTCTTGAAGCATGGTTACAATAGCTAATCTCTCAACTAAGAGATTCTCTAGTCTCAAGTCTGATCCGGCGTAAAATGCACTTGTGGGCGCGAGGATGAATCGCATGCCAATCCAAGCTGATGATCCGAGCAACGAATCTATTGATTTCATTTCACGAAATCCAACGTCTCCTTCATGAGTGAGATGCACTGGAGAAGACGAAGATCCATGAGTAGATGATACGGTAACATAACGGTGACGTGGAGAATACGATGATCTCTAGGTCAATAATATGGACGGTCATATTGTTGAGAAAGAGAGAGAATGGATGACCATGAGAGAGAGAGAGTTGTTGTATTCTTCATGTGTAAAAAAAAGGCTAGATCTACCTTTGTTTTATACTAAGTTGGATGGTGGAGATGTACTCCTATTTCAAATCAATGGTTGAAATTTTGTTGTAAAAATTTACAATAACAATTAATTTAATTTAAATGAAAATAAATATGCTGTAAATAATCATAACATATTTAAACTCAATTAAACAAAAAGCTTCTCAAATGATATAGGACTAGATAGCCTCCTTCCATGTAAGGGGGAAGGAGATAGCCTCCTTCCCCTTATACATGGTGGACGCCCACCTTGATTAGAGAGAGAAGATCTCTCTCCAATCCTAATGTAATCTCATTGCATTAAGTCTTATTTCATGGAATATTTATCAACAAAATATCATCAAGTAATTATCGTAAATTATTTGTGATAATTGCAAACAAAAAATCATTGACAATTATGAATCAAATTCTACCATCCAATAAAATGTAAATTACATTCAATTAATTGTACAATTTGAATCCAATTCACATCAACATTTAATTCATAAATTTTATTTCCAATTAACTCTCTAATAATCACATTTATAATATATTTATTATTATTATGGAAAGTGATATCCATATTATTCATATCCTTGATAATTAAATCATATTTAATTATCCTGGATGTCCATTCTCATGTGCCCTAATAATACAAATCACATTCACATTATTCACGTCTTTGATAACTAAATCACATCTTTTTAGCTTAGATAACTCTTCTTATATGCCCAAATAATATGAATCAAATTCATAAAATTTATGATAATTAAATCACATTCAACTATCAATTTTCCTCAATGCTCAGACACATTATCAGCAATGAAATTATCCTTGAAGTCTTTCAAGACTAATCCTCTTTCTCTATGGATACTTGGAGATAAGGACAAAATGATTGTACGTTCCATGCATAGTGACTTGGATGAGATCATATCTCAAATTTAGATCAAGGGGACCTCTTAAAGATGTTTGATTAAATCAAAGCCGTAAATCTAATCTTCTCATTGCATCTGAATCACATTCAAATCAATGTCTAACATTTGGACTAAGATCAGATTACTTCTCTACTGAGAGGAGTCACTAAAATCTAATCCCATTTCATCCCTCCCTCAGAATGGAAGTGTCATGATTATATAATAATTTACGATCACATGACCCTCGAGTATTCTTAATACATGTGCATCCTACATATTAGAAGATATAGAATCAACCTAAATTTTAGATATTATTTAGATAGTCTCCTTCAGAGTTTTATCATTAAGTTTATCATTTCGTCATTGGAATTTAGTATCGATCATATACTTTCCAAAAGCATATATCATACCTAGGTATTGATCATATACTTTCTAAAGTATATAACAAACCTACAAATTCAATCACGCTTCTAAGGTGAGACGACCGTGCACGGAATTTGATACCAATATCTCATGAGTGTGCTCATGTCTTCCAGTTCAATAATGAATATGTATGTTCCCTTTGAAAAATCGTATTACTCATATGCCCTTGTATGCACACTAGCTCGGTTTTGTATAGACCTTGACTATATCATCAACCTATCGATATGCCAAATACACATACTCAAACATATAGTTATACATCTATCTCTGATCAAAGGATGTGTGCCTATATAGTGACAGTATACAACATAGATCTTGGTTATCTCGATCTCGTTAAGTCAACTCTTTGACCTAGCTTATCTAACATCTCAGAATCTCTATTCCTATGTAGAGGACCTGCATCAAGAGGTTAGTTAGATATCATCCTTTAGAGAGAAGAATTGCCATCTTCCTCTCAGGATGGAGATCCTCTCTTAACAATCATTTGACGGTACTTGATGAATCCTCAATCTAACTCTTTAGATATCATCCAAGCACCAACCTCTATGATTCAACATTTGAGTCAATAGTTGTATGACCATTAAGATGGCCACGGTACATAATCCTAATTGTACTAAGGGACCTATTATGCAAATTAATTATTCTTCATTTCGGATATGAGAATGATGTTACAATAACATTTATTGCATAATGGCTCACCGTGGGCTCACATGTCAAACAATCTCCTACTAGCCCAAAGAGCCATTAATGGGCTAATTTTAAACCCACACTCATATGCTAATCATAAGCTATTTAGAAAAAATAACTTGGTAAGTTGATCAGTCACTCTGTTCCTGAGAGACTACGACATGTCCTTTTACGGTACTTGCACATCTCCTAGTACCAGTGCTTGCATCTAATGTGAATGTTGTATCTCATGCAACCAATACTCAGTCTTTTTAAAGCAATCATAATGTCTTTAACACTACAATTCAATAATCGTTTAACCAATATATAATTTCAATTATCCTTATAAGAATGACCTTATTACCGGAGATCTCTATCTCCTAAGACTAAGACTCAATCTTAAGTCTTATAAGGCATCTGCAGTTAAGACCTTTTAGCTTACTATCTACAATGTCTTAAGTTCTTGAAGATAAGGCTTTGAGATCACTATCTCAAAAATCTTTACATCTTTGAAGGTGTGTTTATTAATACAATCAAGTGTTTTATCTCCATAGTGGAATTAGTAATAGTTTACTAATCCCACTGCATGATAGACATCTTACTTTTGTACACATCTAGCACACACTAGGCTTCTAGTAGCTAATGCACAACGACAAACTGTTTTATCATTCACTTCCTCAACTCCTTGAGGTACTATCCCTTCAGATAGGATAGTGCCATATCTTAAGGGAAGAAGCTTTTATTGGATTTTTTCCAAAAAAATGGAACATGTCCAATGTGTGCTACTAATGTGACGGTCCCAACATCCTCTTCTCTTTGCTTCTGAACATCATCATAACTAAGATCTAAGAGGTATCCTTAAGATCTTTCATCTCAAGGTATGGAACAACCAAATTATAAAACACTTTTTATCATCTTTATATCATTCCAAATCATTAGGATATTATCTACATTTAGCACGATGGATACAATGGCACTCCCACTAAGCTTCAAACGGTTCACCAAGATTTTATATGAAATCATAACCTTTATAATTTCATTAAATCTGATGTTTCAACTACTAGAAGCTTATTTTAGTCCATCGATAGAGTTCTCTTACACATTTTGACTTCCTCGACTATGAAACTCTGGGGCTACTTCATATGAATATTCTCGATGAGAAATTCAGAGAGGAATGTAATCTTGACTTCCATCTTGTAGATGCCATAGACAAGTTGTGTAACTACAATTAACAATATTCTGATGGGTTTAAGCAAGGTCATTGAAGAGCAAGTCTCATTGCAAATGATGTCTTCCCTTCATGTGTATCTTGTGGATACGAGTCATGCTTTGAAGGTCTCTACCTTCTCATCAGGTTTCCTCTTTCTCTTTAAGATCCATTTACACCTATTGAGTCTTACCCCTATAGGTGGATCCTCGAGGGTCCATATACAACACTTGTATATGAAGTATACTTTAGACATTATTGCTAAATTAGATCTATCTATGCCATGATCCTTAGAAGCTTCATCATATGAAGTCGGATCATTATCAAACTTAACATACACATGGAATCCAACCTCAAACTCATTTGAAGAGGTATGAGTGTTTTATCTTTATTGGTCATTTTAGTTTCTGATTTAGGGAGCCTTATTATCTTCTCAAGATTCAATGAGTTCCTTTATTTCATTTACATCTTGATTCTCAAAAAAGTCATCCTCTTAGAATCATATTCTTAGAGATGAAATCTTTTAAGAAGCTTAAGATCATAAAGTAGGTATCCAATACCATCCTTTATATTCCCAATGAAGTAGAACTTCTTTAGTGCTAGATTTCATCTTGCTTGCATCTATGATATGGTCATGGACCAATCAATCCTAAATCCTCAAGTGTCCAACACTAGGCTAGGTTCCAAACCATAGCTTATGAGGGATTTCAGATTTAGGTTTGCATGGAATCTTATTAATGATATATATTGTAGTCTCTACTACACACACATATATATATACACCTGGAAACTAAGAGGTGATTATGCTAATATTAATCGTTGATCAAATCATGTCACACATGATCCAATTGCATCTCCCTATAACTCTATTGAGTTTAAGTGTATTATGAGGAGTGAGATGTGAATGATATTCCTTTCTCCATAAGGTATTCCTTGAATTCATGCAATAGGTACTTGCTACCTTGGTTAGATCAAATTCATTTCATTTTCCTTCTAACTTTGGTTCTCAATCAAAATTGTGAAATCTTTGAACATTTCAAAGGTTTCTAAAGTAAATGGAAGAAATTTCATATCATAAACAATCAATAATTGATATCACATATCATTAATGTTTATTATGATATAGGTAATCCACATACATCAATATGTATGCAATCTTGAATACCTTGGCATATTACACCATTCCCGAAGAAGGGTGCATTGGACATTTTTACTTTGAATACAATATTCACAAGTATGTAAGTTTTAAAATTTCAGTCAGTCTAAAGTTTCATCTCTTACTAGTCTATTGATCTTATCAACAGACATATGTCTAAGGGTTGATGCTAGATCATTGTCCAATGATCTTCATACTCCTATTGGTCTTTTAAGGTTTAATTTTTATTATTTAGAAATGTAAATGAACCACTCATTAATTTTCTAATTTAGTAGAGCCCTCTAGATGTTAGACTACTATCTGAAATATATCCATCATAAATCTTTATGATAGGTCTATTCCAGAATGCATGTTTATCTCTAACATTTATAAATAAATAATGAATGCATTCTAATATCTAGGTCATAAAGACATTCTCTAAGAGTAAGGGCTCTCCCACTGGAAATATGCACTATATCCATCCAATGGAGATTGTTCCAACAATTGCATCAACATCCATATGGATGACTATTAAACCTTAAGATCAAATTTTCTAGACTCCTAAAATATATGCAATCAATTGCAATTGTTATTATAAGAAAGAGATACAATTATTAGACTTTATCTTATATAATAAGCAAGTCAATTTCAATGATTATTTGTAGATGTATAATATGACAATGCACTATCCGAGTCCTTCTCTAAGGATCCTAGATAGTCATACTATCAGTACATCAACTTGTTGTAGTAGCGGCCTTCATCCAACTCTTTGGATGCCATGTATGTGAAAATTATAGAAGTACGGTCAACTCTTTGACTTTCCTTCTCATTTGGGTCTGACCCATGCTTCCACTACACTTCCTTCATCTATAAACAACCATTGCTTAAGAAAAGGATTTCTTATGTTGAACTCAAAAGATTCCAATATAAGCGTATTTCAACATTTATAGATGCTTCATTCAATGCATACAATAAGAATATTATGAATCTTCATGAAAAACTAGAGTATAGATAGTAGAATGATGACAATCATCATATCTGCATCCATCTTAACTCTTAGGCCCTGTTTGGTTGGAGAATAGGCCCTGGAATAAGGGGCCAATTCTCCTCCCGACACGGTTCCCAGTGGTACGACTATTCCACATTATTCCATCTTATTTCACTCTTATTCCTATCTTTATCCCACCTTACCTACCTTTATTTCACCTTATTCTCCTTATTCTTATCCTCCAGCCGAACGGAGAATAGACCCTTATTCCCCTTATTCTCCATCCTTATTCTTGCTTATTCTCCTACCGAATGGGCCCTTAAAGACTTTGGTCCATGCAGGTACCCAAACATTTTGAGTACATCTTCTCTTATCGAGCCACCATTCCGAATAATGCAGTGAACCATGTCATTCATGATTAAATGTTGAGAGCACATATGTCTGCCAAAACATCTTCTTAGGTTTTATAAGGATTTTTGATAATTACGATCATCATCAACGTGATACTTCCAAAGCATAGTCAATGAGAAATCAAGACTATAGGTACATACAAACCCAAGGTTGTTGTCATGTTGTGTATTTAAATTTATTCCTCATTATTATGAGGGAACTTGCATATTGCAACAACATACATTATTTGTCCAACTGCAAGTATAATATCTTGATCATGGATCCAATCCATGATATTTTACTGGTTATTATTGAGTATAGTTTTGAGTGGATTTAATGTATGTTATCTGAAATAAGAAATATTTGCATAAATACATATTTTACTTTGATTAAGGATTCTTATATCAAAGTTGTTTTGCCTTGTCAACTCTGAAAGTTGATTCCCGTATTAACTTTCAAAGTAAGAGGCATACTTACCATTATATCTCAAGAAAAATATAAGATCTCTTTTCTTACCTTTATTACATCCCAATAATATGAGAAACTGTAACTCATGTAAAAAGAAGCGATAACTCATTCCGCCTTGCAAGTCCAACTTGCATTTTCCAATTCATCTTTAACACCCAATCCCACTACCTTTAAGGATATGTTAACCCGTCGTTAATTGAATCAGTCGTCAACATGATTAGAACTCGCTATGCACAGTCCAATATTGCCTCAATAATACGAGGAACCGATTGTGGGGTCACTATGCATACGATCTTACTCTTTCAAGAAGCAAAGAGCTTGATCCATGTACACTTGCATGCAGGAGTTGTCACTTCACAAATGCGTCTCCTACATACAATCCATGGCGATGAAACCATTCGCCTTGATGGGTGACCATGGATGTCACTTATGTGATCCTCCATATCATTTCAAATTTTATTAATCATAATGAATCATATTCTTATGATTAATTCTTCCAAGAGAAATCTAATATATATATATATTGTGATAATTATTGGATAATTAATTTAATTACATTAAATCAATGATCCAATCAATATCCAACAAACAATCTTGATTGTTACTTGAAGGATCGTGTAATCTCAAAATTTGTATTATTCAAATTTTAATAATTAGAAAAAAATACATCATGATCATTTCAAGCATTATCCCTTCCTTAACCACTATCATGACCAATACACATTGGATGTGGGGCAGACCGTTCACAGAGCAACCTGCTGCTCCAACTATCCCCAACGAGACACATATCTGCCTCAGGTAAGGATAATGTGATCTGATCATTTTGTATTTGAGATGATATTCAACCTTTCAGCTGAAGTTATACCATATAATATTTATCAAAACTATTTTGATTAATATTAGAAGAAGATTTTCTAAATAAATCCCCAATCCTATTCAAGAAGCAAAGTTTGTTGGAAAGAGTCATTGTAACTAATTCGATCAAGATCAATTATCTTATCTTATTGGTTATGGTCATTCAAAATAATTATATTTATTAAATATTTCACAAATATTTAATAACTAATTATTCTAGGAGACTAACCATTAATTTCCAAGAATTAAGTGAGTGACAATCCCAAGATTCTTGTTCAAATTTGTTAAGTTTCCAACTGTGATACACGTTTACCAAAACTAACAAATCTTGAGCAAATAAACTCCAAATCAAGCAAACTAAATTTTCTTAGTTTGATAATTTGATTTGAAATAGAATTCAAGTGATATATATGTATTTCAAGATATTTTAAAACCATGGTTATCTCTTGATTACGTCCAAAACCATTATTCCCATAGCAGTGGACACATGTCCACTAAAACGATTATAACTTGAGCAAAGGGATTCCAAATCATGCAAACTCAAGCCATACGATTTGCTAACAAGATAGATAACTTAATGCAAGTGATAGACTCACGTTTTAAGTATTTAAATAGGGTGAAAAAATGGCACAAAATAGGGTTGCGGGAATAACATGCAATGAAATTCACAGAACCAAAAATGCCCATGTCATCCTAGGTTTATGGATCATATTCGAAATCTCTAACCTGTGGTTGTGATAGCACTTGAAGATTATGAGAAAAACCTTAAACGCATCACGGAAGCGTGAAGATGTCATGGTATGCAATCGAGAGAGACTAGTCATACTAGTTGCTCGGGGCAACATATTTTAAAATATTTTAAATGAACGAACACAAATGTTTCGAGAACACTTCTCAAAATGTTTCATCAATATCACAAATGAGTTCAAAGAATACCTCTTGAAGCGTGGTTGTGATCGCTAATATCTAAG
The DNA here is from genome assembly GCA_037367405.1 of Ottelia alismoides. Taxonomy (NCBI): domain Eukaryota; kingdom Viridiplantae; phylum Streptophyta; class Magnoliopsida; order Alismatales; family Hydrocharitaceae; genus Ottelia; species Ottelia alismoides. The sequence continues at coordinate 226,675 of JAZKJV010008980.1, read as the reverse complement.
TAAGAGATTCTCCTGTCTCAAGTTCAATCCGACATAGAATGCACTTGCGGGAGTGGGGATGAATCGTGTGCTTCCCGCAATCCAAACTGATGATCCGAGCAATGAATCTCTTGATTTCATCTCACAAAATCCGACGTCTCCTTCACGAGAGAGGAGAACTGAAGAAGATGGATATCCACGAGTGGATGATCCGTCAGCATAATGGCGATGCGAAAAATACATTGATCTCTAGATCAATAATATGGACGGTCATATTATTGAGAAAGAGAGAGAGAGAGAGAGAGAGAGAGAGAGAGTGGATGGCCATGAAAGAGAGAGAGTTGTTGTATTCTAATGTGTAAAAGAAAAGGCTAGGTCTACCTTTCCTTTATACTAAACTGGATGCTGGAGATGCACTCCTAATTTAAATCAATGCAACAATTATTTAATTTAAAAGAAAGAAAATATATTGTAAATAATAAAAAAATATTTAGATTCAATTAAATAAAAAACCTCCTAATTGAGATAGGACCATAGAGACTCCTTTCATGTAAGGGGGAAGGAGATAGCCTCCTTCCCCTTATACATGGTGGACGCCCACCTTGATTGAAGAGAGAATATCTCTCTCCAATCCGAATGTAATCTCATTACATTAAGTCTTATTTCATAGAATATTTTATCAACAAATATCACCAAATAATTATTGTAAAATACTTGTGATAACTACAAATAAAAACCATTGACAATTATGAACTGAATTCAACCACCCAATAAAATATAAATTACATTTATATTAATTGTACAATGTGAAATCCAATTCACATCAATATTTAACTCGTAAATCTTATTTACAGTTAACTCTCTTTAAAATTTATAAATCACATTTATAATATTCTATGATTAATATAGATAGTGATATCCATATTATTCATATCTTTGATAATTAAATCATATTTAATTATCTTAGATTTCCATTCTCATGTGCCCAAATAATATGAATCACATTCACATTATTCACATCTTTAATAATTAAATCACATTTAATTATCTTAGATAACTCTTCATGTATGTTAAATAATATGAATAAAATTCATGTATTCAATTTTCCTCAATGCTCAGACATATTATCAACAATGAAATTATCCTTGAACTCTTTCAAGAATAATGCGCTTTCTCCAAGGTTACTTGGAGACAAGGACATGGCGATGATTCGTTCCATATATAGTGACATGGATATTGAGATCATATCTAAAATCCCGATCAGGGATATCTTAAAGATGTTTGATTAAATCAAAGCCGTAAATCTAATCTACTCATTGCATCTAAATCACATTCAGATCAATGTCCAATATTTGGATTAAGATCATATTACTCTTCTATTGAGAGGAGTCAATAAAATCCAATCTTGTTTCATCATTCCCTCGGAATGGAAGCGTCATGGTTATTACAATCATTTATGATCTCATCACCCTCAAGTATTCCTAATACCCGTACATTCTACATACTGGAAGATGTAGAATAAACCTGAAGTTTTATATCGTATTTAAACTGTCTCCTTCAAGGACTTATTACTAAATTTCTCATTTAATCATCGGGAGTTGGTATCGATCATATAATTTTCAAAAGCACATATCATACCTAGGTATTGATCATATACTTTCCAAAAGCATATATCAAACCTTACAAATTCAATCAAGCTTCCAAAGAGAGATGCTCGTGCATGGAATTTGATCCCAATACCTCATGAGTGAGCTCATGTCTTCTTGTTCAGTAATGAACCTACATGATCCTTTGAGACATTGTGTTACTCATATGCCCTTGTATGCACATCAGCTCGTCGGTGTATAGAACTTGACTAGATCATCAACCTATTGGTCAACCAAATGTATATACTCAAACATATAGTAACACATCTGTCTCCAGTCAGAGGATGCATGCCTATATCGTGACAGTATACGACATAGGTCTTCGTTATCTCGATCTCCTTAAGTCAACTCTTCGGTCTAACTTATCTAACACCTCTGAATCTCCATTCCTATGCGGAGGACCTGCATCAAGAGGTCGGTTAGATATCATCCTTTAGAAAGAAGAATTGTCATCTACCTATCAGGTCAGAGATCCCTCCTTAACAATCATTTGGATGGTGCTTGATGAGTCCTCAATCTAACTCTTTAGATATCATCCAAGCACCAACCTCTATGATTCAACATTTGAATCAACAACCGTATGATCATTAAGATGGTCATGGTACATAACCTTAATTTTACTATGAGACCTATTATGCAAATTAATTATTCTTCATTCCAGATCAGGGAATGATTTTGCAATAATATTTATTGCATAATAGCTCGCTATGGGCTCGCATGTCCAACATACTTTATTATACCCGTAGTAGCCACCCAAGAAGTAGAAGTATTCCTTCATGGCTAATCTTTCAACTATTTGGTCGATGAAGGGCAGTGGAAAATGGTCCTTCTTGGTTGCAAGGTTCAGGCATTTGTAGTCTACATAGGTGCACCATGAGATCGACACTCGGGTAGGAATCTCTTCTCCTTTATCATTGGTGACAAATGGTGATCCTTGATTTCTTAGGCACTATGTACATGGGGCTCACCATTTGCTATCGGATATGGGATAGATAAATCCCGCATCACACCATTCGATAATTTCTTTCATGACCACCTCCCACAGGTTGGGGGCCGGGGGGGGGGGGGGGGTACTGCACTTTTTTAGATAGATGTGATGTGAAGATCGTAAAGGATTTATCCCATGGAGATTCATGATAGTCCGCTTATTGCCTTGCGGTTTCTTTTAAGAACCTCAAGCAGACGAGATTCTTATTCTTCAGCCAAATGAGAATTGATAATGATCATATGCATGTATGGTTCTCAATCAAGAAGGCGTATTTTATATTGGAGGGAAGAGGCTTGAGCTCTATGAGAGGATTCAGCTTGGTGGTGACCTCAGAAACTGTGACAGACGTAGGTTCTTTCATCTATCGATTATCCACCACTTGGTATTTAGATTCTGAATTCAGAAAATCACACATATCTGTAATGAATTTTCCTACTCAGACGAGGATAGCTGTTCAAAAATCTCAGTATAACCATCAATGAACATCTCATCATTAAAGACTTCGGTTAATGCAATTGTGTTTTCCATGTCTTCCTTAGTAGAAACAAATTCATGTGTTTTATTCACATCCAGAAATAGATCAGTGTCTTTGATTCAAAATCACAGTCGTCTTTGCCATTCAGTTCAAGCACTCTCGATATAGATGCCACTTCTGCAGGTTTCGATTCGGGGACCATCTCAATCAAGACTTTGTCGCTCTGGAGCGGAATGTGATCTCTCCAGTGCTATAGTCTACCACTACCTCGACAGTTCGAAGGAACATCCGATTGAGAATGATTGGAGTGTGAAGCAGAGGTGTAGAGATGTCCATGTCTAGGATAATGGAATCCCATGGAATTGCATCCCTTCAACTATGACGATTACGCCTTCCAACATGCCCCTTGTCTGCTTGACGAATCTATGTGCAAACTGCTGAATCATCTTTGTGGGCTTGAGCAGTCCAACTCCAAATTCCTTGAGCATGGAAGAAGGTAATAAATTTATAGACGATCCACTATCGAGCAATGCACGCTTGAACTCTTTATTGAAAATCTGACATCCCACGAGTCCCTTGTATTTCTATTGTATCAGGAGATTGTTGATGGCATTGATAGTAGCTATGGCCAAAACGTGCATCTCTAGTTTTTCATGTCTCCTTTCTCCTATGCGGATGTTTTGTTATACACACCTCTTTGAGTCCTCTTTTCACAGCTGGCATGCACTCCATGGCTTTCAAACAAAGGTATTTTAAGAATAGATTTTGCAATATTTGCACAATTTCATGATCAGACAAAGCATTTTTCAAAAATTTTACTATTTTTGCTTTAATTGCTTGAGGAGAAGACATATTTACATATTAAGAAACTGTATGCTGTAAAAGTGTGTCCATATCTTTGTTTACAAGAAGATGGCAAAAAATTTCAAAATCCTCTATAACTTGGGGACAAGAAATTATGTAGTCTTGGCTCCTTCAGTTGGTGCTAGTTTGGCTGCTGAGACTGGCTTCTCCATCACTTGCATGGCTTCACTTTGGTTGTTGTTGTATTTTTGTATTTTATTCATTTTTTTGGACTTTTTATGTGGGCGGTGATGCATCATCCAAAAAAATCCCTAGCCCCATCGTCGGGATTGGCTAAAGACTCACCTTCAGACGCTTTGCTTTTTCCCTTTGCAGTTGCAGATGGCTTGAGTGTCCTACCGCTCCTAAGAGTTACAACCTTAAATAAAACAATTTCATTTCTACCTTGAATTAGGTTGAATAATGTAGACTACATGCTCCTTGTGACAGAAATCATTTGGATTTGCTTCAACCTGGGATGAAATGGTTGTCGTGGTGATCGTCAGGTCGTCGATCTTTTGGTTCATCTCAGCCATGTTCTTAATGAGTTGTGCCAGACAATCTAAGGTAGGGTTGACCGAGGCCACCTCGGAGGATTTGGCTTGATGAGACCATTGACTCTGATGATAAGGGGGGAGGTTGCTACTACTAGTAACATTGTGAATACTAAGGAGGAGGAGGAAGAGAAGGGTAATGCCGGTATTGCTAGGAGGAGTATTGGTGATACTAAGCAATCAGCTACTGGTATTTCTATTGGCGGTATCCGGACTGTTGATAGTTGTTCTGCCTCCAAGTGTATTTGTGCTGCGAAGGCTGCTGGTGATGGGCTAGGTTGGGCTGCCAGTTTTTCCCTCATTGCTGGTGATATGGCCGATTGGCATTGTTATGACCCTGTGGTTGTCCTTGAGGATGGATCAGTTATTGGTCGTTACTCTAGACACCATTCTCCTCCTGAATGAGTGGAGGAGATAGGGAACATGGCTCGAGGTGTTGTGGCTGGTAAACAACCATCTACGTCTAGTGAATATAGCTATTTTGTGGCTCGGGTGCATACACGTAGTATACGTGCTGGGCCGGAGGTTGGCTGGGGACTCAACTGAGGGTGATTGTGGCACTGTCTACTCTTTCTTCTCAGCTGGAGGCTCAAGTCACTGCATTGCAGGCACTAATGGTGTTCACCGGCAACTCCAGCTGCTTGGTGATGATATCGATCTTATCCATGCCCTTCATTCTTTTCTCAATCCCGACGAGCTTCTCTAGGTCATGCGACCTCTTCTTAATAATGTCCACTTTGGATAGGTGACTCCCAATGATGCTGAGGTCGGAGTTGTCACACCTATTCACTTCTTGAGTGTCCTCCATATTGACATTCTTGCGAAGGATCAGTGGCGGCAGGTGAATATGAAAGGAATGAGAGGAGGAACGTATGCCTCTCCTTCAGCCATCTCATCAAAGATCTGGCAAACTACATCCTCATCCTTATTGAAGTGAGAACCTCCACAGAAATGCTAGACCAAGCTAGTCTTCAGTATGTCGGGTGGGACACTTCTCAATCAAATCACTAAATCTCTCTCAGATCTCATAAAAGGATTCTTGGGGTCCCTACAAGATACCGGCTATCTTGTACCATATGATATTGAGAAGGATGAGAGGATAATACTTGTACAAGACAACAGATTTCAAATCCTCCCAAGTAAATACCACCTTCCTCAAGTGGTTGATCTAGTAGAGAGTTTTACCCTGAAGGCTGAATAGGAAGGAGGTCATCTTGACTACGCCCAATGGGATGTTCGGGTAGTGAGTGGTACTATAAATGTGGCCAAACTACTATAGATGAATGTAAGGTTCCTCATTTGAATTCCCATGGAAGCTCGAGAGAAGCGAAATAAGATGCGGCTTCAGCTTGAAGTGTCCATGGATCGGTATAATTTGGATCCACTCAGTGATGCAGCATGCCCCAGGGTTGTAGGTATGCTTCAATGTGGGTTGGGTCATCCCCTCCTTGCTTCTCCCTCACCTTTGTGAGGTCCATCTACAGAATGATCATCTTTGTCATCAACACGATGATCATCAAACCCTTCTCATGGGTTTCCTCCTCTCTCTTATGATCTTCTCCTCGGGTCATTTAACATATTTTAGAAGGCGGTCTGGGTCAGTGCTTGGTTGGTTAGTTGCTGCTGGATGGCCTGAATGGAGGCCAATAGCTGGTTGTTCACCTCATTCTGGTTCTTGCCCTTCCCAGTATTTTGCTATGTGCTCGGCAATTACGATCCCTCTCCTATGCTAGTTGGAGCCATCTCTAATTCTGATTGTGAAGGTACATGCTCCAGATCGGGGTCTAGATCTGCAATGGGAAAGATACCCCGATCAGTCTGCATGTAGGAACCAGATGTAGAGAATAAATTAGAATTAGGATCAATTCTGAATTTTATTAGGGATGGAGAAGTGTAAGGAGTGAAATCAATCTCCATCCAAAAAAGACATAGCTCAAGGAGAGAGTTTTCTTGGTTTGTGGGAGGTAGAAGAAGCAGGGAGTGATGAGGGTGGTTCGCAGAGTCCGAACCATGTACCTGGGAATCACCCCAAATTTTTGGAGATGTCGAACTCAAGAACTCGATGTGGGTGTTGGCAGAGTCCTGACCAAATCATCATGGAGTTGACATCTTGAATGAAAAAGAGAGTAAGCGATGGATGAAGGATATAATGATGAACATGAAATAAAAGGAGTGTAAAATAGTAGAAGGCTCACAATGAGTAAGGTTCAAAGAGGAGTATGAAACCGAGAAATGACAAAATGGCTCAAGTGCATGGGACTTTATCTTTGGACCTAATCTAAATCAAATAAACATCAAACAAAATGGATTCACCAAATCAACTTTGTGAAGCCGTGAAAGTTCCGATATTTTTATGTTTTCAATTTTAGAGTTGTGATTCAGGAAAAAATTATAACACATCCTTAAATGGCTAGCCCTAGAGGAGAGAGTCTACTGTCAGTAAAGTATCCCCGTAAATGTTCCACCTCCTTTGTCTCCTATGATTTGTACTTTTTGAGGTCCTCAATATCAGTTCTGGGGGCTACTCAGCCAAAGAGATAAAGAGAGGAAGCCGATAGGTGAAACCACCACTTCCCTTGCAAGTGAGGTACTCGGATGCAAGATGATGAGACATGCACACCTGTGAGGGCATGGCCTATGCTCAATACTTCAGATCAAGCTGGATGCTCTACACAAGGTGAGAGCAACGTCGTCAACAAGACCCTACTCGCCTACGTGCGATAAAAGTGCCAAAACTTTGTTGGTCCTGGGTGATAATTGAGGTAGCCATAGATCGGGTTTTTGGATCTAATCCTTAAGGGTGATGGTTCACTCTGTCTGAAGCGTACTTGAATACAATGAGGGCTTTGTGAACCCCAAACAATGATGTTCATTACGATTTTTAACTAGGTCAAAGTTTATTTAGTAGTCCCATTATTTTCATTTTTAGTTTTCAATTTTTTGAGTATTTTTCAATAACAAGTGCCTAATGATTTTTTGAATTTTCATTTAAACCCAAGTGCTCAAAATTAGAGGGAGAAAGAGACAAAGCGATGCAAGGTGATGCTAGGATGGAAATCTCACATTAGTACCTAAATGATGAATGCTCAGATAGAAGACTTAAAATGCTTCCCAGCTCTCTCCATGCGAGATGAAAGGTATAAATTTTTAAACCTAATCTTTTTAAAATGCAAGCGGTAAAATCTCCCTAAGTAGGAATTGTTATTATTGTGAAGAATAAATCGAGTTTTAACTAGATCCAATTGTAGACTATAGGAACAAGAAAGATATTAAGTGTGTGGGCCTTATCTTACTCGATCAAGCAATCCTAAAATGCTAATGGCTCATTCACATAAAATAAGTAAAAATAAAGGCGGAAAGCACAAATAGCAGAAAACAAAGAAAATAAAGGCGAAGAAAACACGAGAAAACTCAGTGAGCCCCCAAGTGAACAATCACTTGGTATAATAGGCCTGAATGTTCAGTATCCACCTGTATTATTACAAATTAATAATGGAAATAAAAATGCAGTCTCTCACACAAAAATAAAAGAGAAAATGTGATATGTTACTACTACTCTACTTCTCTCTCTTGCTCTCTCACCAAGCGGTCCACCAAAGAGAAGATCCACTCTCCTCGTAGCTCTGGCGCTTCAACCATCTAAGCGATCACCTTCTCCTTGATGTCCCTCGCAAGAAAAATAATAGAGAAATGATTAGCACAGATGAACAATTATCTCAAATAAAAGTAAAAATAAAAGTAAAAAAATAATGAAGGAAAATGCACACAAAAATCTATCCTAAGCATTGTTCTATAACAAACAATGCCATTTGACTAACACTTAGATCGAGGAGGGATCCTAGTATCTGATCTTGGAGGGTCTGTGGTGTCTGACAAGTCAAGTCCGATAATCATTGCGTCGACCGCTCTCTCGGCTCTCAAATATCCTCAATCAAAGTGCATCAACAATTAACCGACACTAATGCTCTATCAATGAATAATATTGGACTTAAATTTATTATACCCTACATAATGATATGTATAATACGCAAGCATCCGGGTTTAAACTTGACTTTTGCAAGAGTATAAAATAATATCCTCACAGAAAGGGAAGATATATTATCGCTGAGGCGACCTCTCACGAAGTCGAAGTAATTCAACAATCAACCCACACAATGTAAAGATAAAACAATGCAAGCAAGTGTGATTCAAAATTTATTATAACCCTACAATAAAATGTGTATATTGGACAAGTATCTTAGGGTGTCGAACACAGGGAGAACGTGGGATAGACAACAAAAATTGATTAAAAAGAAAACAAATGTTTTGGGGCTTTTTAGGAGTTTTTAAATTTTTGTGGGTTTTAATTATTTAATTTTTATGGTTTTTTATTTTATAATTTTCTTATTTTTAATTTTATAATTTTTGTTTTCTTTTTTAATTCTGTAATTTTTAATTTTTATAATAATTATAAATAATGATATATGTAATATAACTATATATGATTTTATATTTATGGATATATCTATAAGAACTCATAAATCATAAAATAAAATATTTTTGCCTTTTTTATTTTTTTTCTATTTTTCGTCCTTTTCTTATAATTTTTACTAATTTTTATATTTTTAATTGAATTAAAAAGTCGAAATAGTGACTAGAATGAATAAGTTGAATTGTTTTAGACTTTAAAAATAGCTAAATATCTTAAAATTTTCCAAAACTATTTTTAATATATAATAAATATAGTAGATAAAATTTAGAAATAGAAACAAATATTTTTGGAATTTTTTTTATAATTTTTACAAGGATTTTGGAGATTTTTAGTTTTTCGTATTTTTATTTTTCTATTTTAGGGATTTTTGATCTGTAGGCTCAAAATATCATAAAAAACTAATATTTTTTTGGAAATTTTCAAAATGTTTTTATATTTCTTAGCTAGAGAGGACAAAACATCTCTATTTTTTATTTTTAATGAATAGAAATATAGGGTAAAATACCTTACTAATTTGTATGTGGTAGAATATTATATAAGGCATTTATCCTAATTTTCTAGAATTTTTAGGGCACATGAACTATTTTTAACAAAAATATAATCTACAAAAAGAAAATGTAGTCTAGCATGAGTATTTATGTAATTATTTAAAGTTTAGGACTAAACCTAAACATATTAGAGACGAACGTGTTTCCTAGATATTTCCAATAATATATACCCAGAGGGGTATTTTTATAATTAGTACAAAGTTGGGGGGGCAAACGTAAAATTTCCATATAATATTACACTAATATCTCAAAATATATGGACTAAAATGAAATACAAACTAGCCTAGGGTCCCTATGAAAAATACCCAATCCACTTATGCGAATGGGCACGTGAGGTGAAGTGGATTAGACCCAAGTGCAAATAAGGAAAGTAAAGGAGAGAAAATGCAAAATATCCAAATTATGTAACGTTACTGACAGAAGTTTAAATACTAAAATGAAAAACTATAAGGTTATCAAGCAAATTACCCCCACGAGCGCGATCCAGCATCTGGGAGGATTCCACTTGACATGTTCGTATTGAGAACTGCTGATGACGCTTCATGCATCCGGGGCTCAGATTAGATCTCGGATGAGATCTGACGGTGGAGGCGTGGCTTGATCTGACAGTGGTTGCTCCACCATGAATGCATCCGCAATTAGATGGCTCTGACGGTCGATGGAGGAACAACTCCAGAATAGATGATAGGGGAGCTGTGATATATCGATTCTCCATCGTTCTTCATCCCAGGAGCGCGGGTGAAGAGCGAAAAGCTCGTAGGCATCTTCTGCTTCGAGTAGAGCCTTCAAGTTGTCTAGAGCTTGCTGGAGGAGCCCTGGAGAGCATGAGGACCTAGGAGCTTCTTCGTGGACCAAAAGTGCCTGAGATGGGGCCCTTTCTCTCCAGTACCTGCACGATTAGGTTCGCAGCACAAACGCGAAGGTGTTGGAGATGCTACTGAGTAGAGATGAATGAAGGTGATGCGTGGAAAATGTCTCCGGCGAACGACGAAGGAGGAGATATTGGTCTCCTGATATGGGCTTGATCAAGTTGGATGGGGTTGCTTGGAGCGTAGAGAAGTGATGGGGGAATGAAATGAGTGTGTGAGGCGGGCGGAGGAACGGTCGGATCACAGAGCAAAGGTCCGTCGGAGCTCAGCTTTGGCTAACTACAAATTGGATTTTTAATAAAAAGAAATGAAATTAACTTGAAATGAAACCTAAACTATACTAATGCTACACCTATGAATCGAAAATGCAAAGAAATAACTGCTCACCTTCTCGAAGGAGCTGGGAGCGGAGCTCACGGTGGAGCTAGCCGGCAGAGCTCGAAACCTAGGGTCCTCTTCCTCCATGCCAAAGACGTCTCGGCATTCCTATTGTCACCAGGAAGCCTCACGGCATGATCTTGGGATTTCAAGGGGTTAAGGGAGATCAAATTCGAATGGAGGTTGGAGGGAGGTTTATGTATACAGGGATCTTTGACCGAGGTTCTTGATCGACACAAAGATTCATTTATCAAGGCAAGAAGCTATCGTGAAAGCCTAATGATCGAGGATCAAAAGTCAAAGAGGAATCGAGTCGAAAGGATGCAAGGATCGATGGGGAAAATTCAAGGAAGTTGGGACTACAGCAAGTCCGACAGGCCTAGGGCCGAGGGGACGGGGCAGTTGGCCGGCGGGTCAACCAAGGCCGACCCCCATTGGGCCACGTAAGCTGCTAAAGGACAAAACAGAAATAAAATTAAAAAATAAATCAAAATTTAATAGTAAATGATTTTATTATTATTTCTTAAAACATGAATAATATTTATTATTTTATGTAGTATTTAAATATGATTTTTATTTTTTATGAGTTGATTTATTATGAGTTACTTTTTACAAGTATAAATATATGTATATTTACCTATATAATATATATTTTATTTTATTTTGGATTTTAGATTTTATTATTTTACATACATAATTTATATTTTTATCATTTATTTAAATACACTTAAATATATTTTTATTGTATTTTTCTGAATTTATTTGTACACTTAATTAATTACAAAGTATTTATTATATAGGTGTATGTATAGGTAATTCATCTATGTATTTTTGTATAAAATTTTGTTTTATTATATTTTTATAATTTTATTTTATTTTAAGTATGTAAATATACTATAAATAATATTTACAAAATTATATAAAAATATAAAATTATGAAAAATATAAATAATAAATAAAATGAATATTTTATTTAGGTGTATTATATAATAGGGGTCCAAAAACTAACTTTTCCATCTTAACTCTAAATTAAATGAAACTACATTCATTACATAGTTAATAAAAATTTAGATACATTAAAGGGGCTTTTTATGAATTTAGAGTTCATATGGAGAATATATGGGTCTGCAAAGTTGGGATTTTGGATTTTTATTTTGAGTATAGAAAGCACAACATGCATTATTTTTGCATGAAATAAATTTTATATTTTTCTACGTATTTTTATCTACAACTTTCATGATGAAGTTTATTTATTTTAGGTATAAATAATAATGATTAAAATAGGTCTCAAAACTGATTTATTGAGCATTTATGAGTTAGAGTTTCTTGTATTTATTGGCCCTTATCTCCCCATACTTTATTCCTTGTCGACCCAGTCATCATGATACCTAGGTCTCGAAGTTTAGGGTCATTTAATCCCTTTGTTATTTCATTTCTTTTTCTTTTCTTTTCTTTATTCTTTTATTTTGGCTTTAAATAATGTATCTTATATCATATTTACACAGTAAATAACATGTGTTACTTTATGCAAAGTAAGTATATTTACATGCATTTAGCTAGGGTTTAAAGGCCAAAATGAAAGAATAAAGGTGATGAAATGGATATTCATAAAGGAGTCGAACCACAAAGAAGCAATGAGAATAGACCACAAAAATTATCTAAAAAGATAATAAATGTTTTTGTGTTTTTATAGGGATTTTTTAATTTTTTATGGTTTTAAATGCTTATTTTTTTGGATTTTAAATTTAAAATAATTTTTGTTTTTAATTTTATAATTTTTCCTGTTTATATTTTCTTATTTTTAATTATTATTTTCAATATATCTGAATAATATATATAACTATATAGAGATACTTTATATAATATAATATGTATATAGAATATAAATATATAGAAAATATAGATAAATCAGAAAAATTCCTAAGTACAATATTTTTACTTTATTAAGGGTTTTTATAATATATTGGGTATTTTTAATAATATATATATATAATGTAGACTAGTACATATATAAACATAACTATAAATACTCAAAATGCTCAAAATAAAATATTTTTTTATATTTTTTATATTTTTTTCTACTTTTGATATTTTTCTTTTAATTTTTACATTTTTTTTATTTTTAGTTGAATAAAATGAACAAAACATTGAACAATAATATATAGCAGGATGTTTTCGGACTTTAAAAATACTTAAATAGCTTAAAAATTTCCAAAATTAATTTTAATATATCATGTAAATATAAATCAGCTGCTCGAACGAAAATGGTGTTTTTGAGCTTTTCAATATTTTTTGTAATTTTCATAAGGTTTTTAGGATTTTTTTAATTTTTTAGTGTTTTTCTTTTGAAAATTTGAGTAATTTTTTATTTATAGTTGTAAAGGACAATAATAAAGATACCATAATTTTTTAGAATTTTTCAAAATATTTTTTTTATTTTTTTTGTATTTTAATGCCAGCATGGATTAAATGCAATATTTTTGAATTTTTAAAGGAAATTATTTTAAATATGCTTGCAAAAAATATATGTGATTTTATATTATATTAGCTGCTTAAAATAAATTTCCTACAAATTTTTGATGCAAAATGCTATTTTAATGCAAGAAATACAAGAAATAAAAATACAATTACTGGAATGGACCTAAACACAATTATAATTAACTATAAATGTGGTCTAAAATAGAAAAAGGAAATACAAAGGCCTTTGTATAAATTTCCATAAATTTTTAATTCATACAATGCTGGTAGTGGTGTATATATAATTTTACAGAAACATGAAAGGCATATTTGCAATATATCCAAAAAGTTTTGTACTTAGTTCTAAAGTTTCAAGACTGAACAGTAATAAAACCCTTGAGAGTGTCCCTGCAAAAGCCCACTCCCTCAAGCGTACATGCAAGTGATGTCATGTGGCGATGGACCTAGTTGCAATAAATGAAAGCTTGGGGGTCTCCTTGCAAATAATACAGAAGTTTTTACATTGCAGATAATATTTTATGGATTAAATAACAAATACAAAATCAGGGAGTGGGGGTGGGGTGGGGTAGGGTATAGTACAAAATTACCCCTACTAAGGCATGAGCAGACGATTGGATGATCTTCACTTGGACGTGTGCCACGCTTCCAATGGTCGATGATGCTTTGATTGTGAAGGGCTAAGATTAGAACTTGACAGCTGATCAGATGTCGGATGGCACACAAATCCAACCGCTGGAGTTCAATCTAGATCTCCTCCTAGATTAGACGACTACTGCTCTCCCGAGCGAACATGGAAGAACAAGGCAAATCCTGACCTTCGATTGGCTCCTTCTCTCTCCTCCGACAGTCTCCGATGCCACAAAAAGGTGTAGGAGCTTCCTGGAAGTGCCCCAGAGATGTTGAAGGGTTCATGCGAGGTCCAAAGCTCAACGATGGAGCTTCGGTGTTCGAGGAAGTTGCAGGGAAGCAGGGAGTTCCGACTTTGACAAAATCAACTCAGATGGGGTCTTTAGAGACCAAAACCTGCTGGATTAGTTGTACCCCAAAAAATAGATGGTCCAGGGCTCAGATCCGTGTATGAACTAATGAAGATGAAGCGCGGTGCAGGGCCTCCGACGAATGGTGGAGGTGAAGTCCCTAATCTCTTGATCTAGGGAAGATCAAGGGGGTGGAGGTGATAGGTGCATAGCTGAAGCGAAGGGGAACAAAGTGAAGGTGGAATGTGGATCGGAGAACTGTTGGGGATGATGAAAACTATGGCCAGAGCTAAGCTCCGGCGAACTTCGATCCTCAGATTTCACAAAACAAATTGCAGAAATAACGGAAAGTAAATGCTTGACAACGCCTATATTACTCTTGTGAGTGAAAAGAAGTGAAAATCTAGGGCTCAAACTCTATGGGGAAGGAGCCAGTCGAAGCTCCTCCCGGTGGTGGCCGATGGTCCTCGGATCACCACTTCCATGCATCATCCTCCATGCCAAATGGATCGAGGAGCTTCCTGCTGTCACAAGCAAACTCTAAGACAAGTCTATTCGAGGATTTTGAGGGTAGAAGGGGATCAAAATTCAAATGAAGGTTGGGATATATAAGTATAAAGTCAACTTAGCTCGGGCAGAATGCCCGATTCAGTGACCCATCGATCGAGGAATGAAGCTGGCGTGAAAGACCACGGATCGAGGGTCAAAATTCGTGAAGGAATCGATTCAAAAAATGAAAGAATCTATGGTAAAAATAGAGGAAGTCAAGGGAATAGGTCTGACGGATGCAAACCTATGAGGGGCACGAAGTTGACCGGGGTCAACTTTGATCCGCTCCTCATTGGTCCATACAGGACAAAGGAAGATAAAACAACAAATAAAACCTTTATTAATTTGATTTAAAATAATAAATGAATTATTAATTTTTGATCAAAACATGAAAAATATTTCTTATTTTATGTAACATTTTATGGTGATTTTTATTTATTTTTTGAGCTTATTTTTATATGTTACTTTTTGCACGTATATTTATAGGTATATTTACCTATATACTAAGTATTTTAATTTTATTTTCTATTTAAGATTTAATTATTTTATATACATAATTTTTTATAATTATAACTTATTTAAATGCACATAAATATATTTTTATTGTGTTTTTCTGAAGTCTTTTATACATTTAAATAAATATGTGTATTTATTATATAAGTATATGTATGTATAATTCATCTATATATTTTAGTATACTTATTTATTTTATTGTATTTTTAATTGTTTTTATTTTAGTTTAATTATGTATATATATTTCTTATCTTATTTACAAAATTATAAAAATACAAGAACATGAAAAATATAAAGAATAAATAAAATGATTGTTTTATTAAGGTATATTGCACAATGAGGGCTCAAAACCTATCTTTTGCATCTTAACTCCAAATTAAATGGTACCTTCATTAAATAGATAATTTAATTTTAGGAATAATAAATGTGAGTTTGATGAATTTTGAGTTCATATGGAGAAGATACATGTCTGGAAAGTTTTGATTTTGCCTTTTTATTTTTAGTTTCAAGTGCACATCGTGCATTATTTTACATGAAATAAAATTTGTATTTTTCTATATTTTTTATCTACAACTTTCTGTAAAAAAGCTTATTGATTTGAGGTATAAATAATAAAGAATAAAATAGATCTTAAAATCTATTTATCGGAGAATAAAAAGTAGGATTTTATTGGTTATTTCTGGTCCTTAATCTCCCCCTACTTTATTCCTTGTCAACCCAGTCATCAGGATGCCTAGGTCTCAGGGTTTCTAGTCATTCAATACGTATGGTATTTCCTTCTTTTTCTTTTATTTTCTTTTCTTTATTCTTTTATTTGGGCTTTAAATTCATCATTTTATATAATATTTACAATGTAAATAATAGAAGTTATTTAATACAGAATAATGATATATATGCATTTAGCTAGGGTTTAAAGGCCAAAATAAAAGAATAAAGGTGATGAAATGGAGATTCATCACAATCACAAAGCCACCTCGCACCTCAAATGTAACAAGTTTGAGAGGAGGTGGCAGGCCCACAACGGGAAGGGGGAGTTCATCCAGGGCTGAACCATGATGGGGAACTGTTGGCATGGATAAAAGGGGAGTGGGTTGGAGTGGGAAGGGGATCATATGTGTAAAGCCATGAACTTGGCATCCCTCGGATTCTATATCATAAGATCCGACTCGTCAAGAGAAAACCAACGGAATTTGGTTTCGTGTGAATCGGACTTCGTTTCGATTTGTTATGATTTTCGGAAGAAGAGAAGTAAGGAGGGTTAAGAAGTCATTAACCCATAATGATTGTCATTAAGACTAATTAAGTGTGATTAAAGAAACTAATGACGGATTGAAAACCGCTAATGATAATTAGCAAACACTAATAAAATAGTTAGCAAAAGATAAGTGTAAGCCACGAAAGTTAAATCGCGATTAGTGAAAGTTAATCACGATTAGTGTTAATTAAGCATCATTAGCGAATCTAGAATCATCTGGAATGTCCTGACTTAAGCCCCAAGTTTGAGACAGTTTTTTGCCAAAATCATAGGCCAAAACCATGGGTCGCTAAACCATGATTAAGGTCTAAACCATGATTTTCTAATCATGATTAGTGGTTTTCTGGAGCCTATAAATACCCCCTACCCATTCATTCTCTACGATTTCCACTACCACCACCACTCAAGGGCTAGGGTTGAGGTCAGGAGGAGGAGTGGGAGGCGGAGAAAGAGCGCTAGCGAAGCGCTACCGTGAGAACGAGGAGGAGGAAGGTATGATCCTCTCTTAGTTTGCTTCGTAGGCTACGCTTTCAATTCATCCTCTTTTCTTCCAAGTTTTGTTCTTGATTCATCTTTCTTTCCGATTCGTTTTCTGTTGTGGTTCGAGGAGAAATCTGTGTAATTACCCTACTTAGGTGCGGGCGGCTATGCACGTCAGTGAACCCTGTGATTCGTCACACATTCATTCACTCACCTAAGATGCGTGGTGACTACCGATTCTTCATCTCTTGTTGTCTGAGTATATTCTTTCAGTTTTGCTGTTGTTTTTCCTCACGATTGATTTTATAGGGAAACGCTTTTTGTTTTTATTTTGAAATATGTCCCGATATAAGGGGAAACTCTGCCGAAATTTTCCGAGAAATATGTCCCGATATAAGGGGAAACTCTGCTGAAATTTTCCTAGAAATATCACCCCGTATAAGGAGAAGCTCTGTCGAAATTTCAAGAGAAAATATGTTCTTGGCATTCTTCGTGTTCTTCGCGTTCTTCGTGTTCTTCGTTCGTTCTTCGCGTTCTTGACACGTTTTTAGCATTTTTGATACGAAAATGAAATTCGATCTTTTCAGGAGCTTTAAATCATCTTTTTTGAAAACGAAACATGATAAAGCACTGCATACGCAAGAGAGAGCTCGATTAGGTAACAAAATCCTTCCTTTTGCTGTTGGGTTTTCAAACGAGATTATTGAAATTCTTGATTTTATGTTCAGTGCTATAAAGAATCTTAATTTTGGGTATTTTTGATAAAGTCTGAACAGTTGCTCTGTGATTCCCACTAAAATGAGGTTTTAAGCATCAAATCGATGTGGTAGCTTTGAATATTAGGGTTTGGGAGTTAAAATAGGCATAATATGAGTATATATGCATATGAAT
The DNA here is from genome assembly GCA_037367405.1 of Ottelia alismoides. Lineage (NCBI taxonomy): Eukaryota > Viridiplantae > Streptophyta > Magnoliopsida > Alismatales > Hydrocharitaceae > Ottelia > Ottelia alismoides. Next base: position 208,781 of record JAZKJV010008980.1, on the reverse strand, counting down.
AATATATATATGAGTCTATACTGAGTATTATTGATTATGCAAATCGAAGACTTAACGAAAGAATTACATCATGTAAATTGATGTGGTTTGAGTTGGATCCTGAAAAGGATCGTGTGTCACGTGAAGGATTACTGGGAGTAGAACTACAGGTCGGGCGCGCACCTGTAGGTTTGTCGAAGGAACCCGTATTGGTGTTTCCCTACCTAGGTGGTACACGGCTTCCCTGTTATGATAAGTGCGCATGAAATGAATTTTTTTGCAATGCGTGGTACCGGGAGCCAATATCTTCGGGTTGAACGACGGAAGATGTGGTCGTGCCATGTGGAGGCACATGTGGTTCAATAGCGGTTGGGTCACGATAATATGTATTTAAAGCCGCAAGGTTATATGATTAAATGTTAGCCTGAGGTTTTAATCAACCGAGTCCTCGAGGACGGTGTGCTCATTATTTTCCAGGCTGAGGGTTTGAGACCATGTTTAATAAAATAAAAGAAAATTATCGGGGTAGTATTGGAGGATTGGTTGAAGCGACGTGCGGCGGCATAAGCTTACCAAGATCAACGCAATCTCCAATCCCGAAGTGTCCACAGCTTTGGAGTCCTTATAGTGGTGAGGTAGTTCCCTGACTAATCCCTGACGTGGAATAGAAAGGAATAGGACTTAAATTAATGAGAAGGGATGAAACTTTTTGGTAATAACAAGTTTTGAAAATTACACAATTTGTTTGATTTTCTCTTCTTCGTTATTTAGCATTCGCTAATTTTTATCCTATGATTTATGGAAAAACCCAACAGGTGTTGGTGAGCCATCACAAGGACTTTAGTAATCCAGCCAGCTTACATAGTAGACATCCAACCAGCCAGAGTAGCTTTACTTTGTAAGGTAGTTAGTAATCTTTATGTGTATTTACTTTCAGCTGATGTACATGTAAATGGTTATAGTGGAACAATGGATCATGTAAACTTTATTTTGTGAATGGAAAAGTGTTGAACTACTTTCTTCTGAGTATTTTTATTTGCAATTTGTTTCTGAATGTTAGTTGTGATTGCTGGATAAATTATTGCTGATTAACCAGATTCGAATATGGGAGGATCCGACATTCCGGAATCGGGGTTGTGACAGATTGGTATCAGAGCTTGGTTACTCCAGTAATTTATTTAGTAATTAACAACTATGAATGGTATTCAAAAACTAAGGTTATATTAAGATTCTTTGATCTTAATAATTGACTGCAATACCATTCACAAGTCATTGTCCCTTACGTACATCATGCTAAGACTTATATGACCTAACCTTTGGCCTTGACTTATCCCAGGATCATGACAGACCAAGATGTGTCTATACAATTAGCGGCTATGATGATAATGCTCCAAGACATGGGGCAAAGGCAGCAAGCATTGGAGGAGAGGCTCAATGCACAAGCTGAGAGACCCGAGGCATCTAAGCCTGATGATGCTAGGATTGAAGGTTCTGTCCATATTTCTGAGGAAGATTCTAGTTACCATCCTTCAACTCAGTCTGATCCTACCCCAGCTTAAGGAGCAATGGAGAAGGCCTTCTTAGACACCAAACATTACTAGATAATTACCGAAAGGGAAAAATTCCTCGATTCAAAGGTGTAGAGACACCTGCCGAGGCTGAGTTATGGCTTGATGATGTTACTAGGATGTTAATGATAATCCATGCACCAGTTGACACCTGGGTGTACTTTTCTTATTACTCCTTAGCAGACTATGCAAGACGATGGTGGAGAGCAATTTCCAAGAAATTAGCAGATCTGGTTCCATAGGGATATCTTTGAAGAGAGGTTCTGAGCTCACTTCTGTCCCTCTCATTGGAAAGAATTAAAGAGGAGAGAGTTGGCTTCTCTGAATCAGGGTTCTAAGACCGTACGAGATTATCATATCCACTTTACTGAGCTACTATGTTACTCACCAGCTCTATAAGCTTCACCACAAGAGTGTCTTACCAAATTCGTTTGCGGTCTTCAGGGAGATCTACGAGAAAAGCTTGCTGGTTTTAGAGCTACAACCGTAGATGAAGCAATGGGCATCGCCTCTCGTATTGAGATGGAGAGGGATGAAAACCGCCAAAGAAGAAGTTTCCACTTTAATGGTGGACCATCCAAAAGCAAGGCACATTATAACCGTAGAGATCGTCGCTATCATCCAGTCGGGTCTAATATAAGCTCGCCACAGACTTCGAGCCAGGAATTATCTGGAAGAAGGGGTTTCTATAGACCTCCACTATATCCTCGCGACTCAGCAGCAGGAGCTAGCACCTCTGTGGCTGGTTCTTCAGCTCAAATAGGAGCACGTGTGTGTTTTTACTGTCATCAGGAAGGCCACTTCAAGAAAGATTGTCTGAAGTTGAGAGGTTCAGGGTTTAAATCAACCCCAATTAACAGTGTAACATCCACCTTGAGCAATGGAGCAACACGCGGAGGAAGACATGGTAGAGGTCGGGGCTCACAAGGAGCATCTCCCTACACAACAACCACCACAAAGTGTTGCGGGTTCTAGATTACTTATTCCTAATGGCCAGCTAAAATGCAATCACTGAAGAACAAGCCTACAATTCAGGCACAGTCGTACGAGGTACCGTTACTATTCATGGCTTTTCAGTACATGCCTTATTTGATTCAGGTGCTTCACATTCATTTATTGCTCGACGGTTAGTACCCACTTTGGGTAAGATACCAGTAGAAGTAAACAGTCCTATTCTGATCAAGGGACCAGGAGGACAAGTATTTATAATCCGAGAAATCCTGGATAATTGTATAGTAGTGATAGCGGGACATCAGTTACCTGTTTCACTACTACTAATAGAAATGGAGGACTTTGATTTTTATACTAGGAATGGATTGGCTAGAAAGGCATCATGCATGTCTTGACTGTTTTCAGAATGCAGTAACGTTTCACCTTCCTAACTTGATAGAGTTCCAGTTCATTGGGAAGACATCCAATGATAATATCAAATATATCTCTACATTGAAGGCACAACAGTTGTTAGAGCAAGGGTGCCATGGTTATTTATCTTATGTAACCACTACATCAGGATCAAACAGAATGATGGAAGATATACCTATAGTATGCGAGTTTCCTAATGTATTTCTAGAGGAACTACCTGGATTACCACCTGAGCGAGAGATTGAATTTGAAAATCTCCCTCATACCTGATACTCAACCCATCTCTATCCCTCCATATAGGATGGCACCAACTGAGTTACGAGAGTTAAAGGTACAGTTGCAAGAATTATTAGATAAAGGATTTGTTCGTCCTAGTACTTCACCATGGGGAGCACCTGTCTTATTTGTCAGGAAAAAGGATGGGTCAATGCGATTGTGCATTGACTATAGACAACTAAATAATAAGACCGCAAAAAACAAGTATCCTCTGCCAAGAATAGATGATCTCTTTGATCAGTTACAGGGTTCGACTGTGTATTCCAAGATTGACTTAAGATCTGGATACCATCAGTTGAAGATAAAAGATGTGTATATCCCCAAGACAGCTTTTCGAACTAGATACGGGCATTATGAATTCTTAGTTATGCCTTTTGGACTGACAAATCTCCAACAGCTTTCATGGATCTCATGAATAGAGTATTCAAGGAGTTCTTAGATCACTTTGTAGTAAGTCTTTATCGATGATGTGCTTATTTACTCCAAAGGATAAATACATGCATGAACAACATCTCATATAGACACTTAAAACTCTTAGGAAGAACAAAATTGTATGCTAAATATAGCAAATGTGACTTCTGGCTATCTGAAGTATCTTTCTTAGGCCATGTTATTTCTGGGGAAGGTATATCAGTTGATCCTACAAAAGTTAGTGCGGTGATGAGTTGGGGACGCCCGAAGACTATCACAGAAATACGATCTTTCCTGAGATTAGCTGGATATTATAGAAGATTTGTGAAGGACTTTTCACGAATAGCATTGCCATGACTAGGTTGACCCAGAAGGAAGTTCCATTCATATGGTCCGATACATGCGAAAGAAGTTCCAAACACTGAAAGAATGCCTAACATCTGCACCCATCCTTACTCTAACCTCCGGGAGTGAAGGGATTATAGTATACACTGACGCATCTAAAGAAGGACTTGGGGCAGTTCTTATGCAATATGGTAAGGTAGTTGCGTATGCATCACGACAGCTCATGATACATGAGAAGAACTACCGAACACATGACCTTGAATTAGCTGTCGTAGTTTTCGCTTTAAGGATATGGAGACACTACCTGTATGGTATTACTTTTGAAATCTTCACCGATCATAAAAGCTTGAAATATCTATTTGATCAAAAGGAGCTCAATATGAGACAGAGACGGTGGCTTGAGTTGTTGAAAGATTATGATTGCACTATCTCCTATCACCCTGGTAAGGGGAACGTCGTAGCAGATGCCCTTAGCAGAAGAACTTATTCACCTGGGTTGGTGAGTGCTATCCACTTCTGGGGCTTACTATCAACGTTAAGTGAATGGAAACCATTTGATACTAGTGCCGATACTATAACTATTCCTCACCGATACAAACCAGAGATCTGGGATAAAATAAAGAAAGGACAGGAGGATGATCCAGTCCTTAAAGACTTGAGACAACAACTTGAGAAGAATGAGATAGAGGGATTCCATATACAAGACGGATTACTATATAACCATCACAGAGCTTGTGTACCAGACATACTTGAATTGAGGAAAGACATTTTACATGAAGCTCATTGTTCTAGATTATCATTCATCCAGGAATTACAAAGATGTATAAGGATCTTCGTTCATACTTTTGGTGGCTAGGAATGAAGAAAGATGTTGTTGAGTTTGTGAATGCATGTTTCACTTGCCAGCAGGTAAAGGCTTCACACCAAAAGCCATCAGGATTATTGCAACCCCTCCCTATACCTGAATTGTAATGGGGAAGCATTTCCATGGACTTCGTTATTGGCTTACCTCAAACGACTGGTAGTAAAGATAGTATATGGGTTACAATAGAGCGTCTGATAAAGGTAGCACACTTTATTCCGATAATCTTATCTTTCACTCCAGACCAGCTTGCTGAGTTATATATTACACATGTGATTCGCCTCCATGGTATCCCAAAGGAAGTAGTTTCTGATCGAGATTCACGATTCACCTCACACTATTGGGAGAACTTCATGAAAGCCTTAGGTACACAACTATGCTTGAGTACAACATATCATCCACAAACAGATGGTCAGTCAGAACGTACGATTCAGACACTAGAGGATATGCTACGAGCATGTGCCTTAGAATGGAAGGGATCGTGAATTAAACATTTGCCTCTTGCAGAATTCACCTACAATAATAGTTACCATACAAGTATTGGTATGGCACCATTTGAAGCACTATATGGACAAAGGTGTACTACTCCTTTGTGTTGGCAAGAGGTCGGAATAAAGAACCTTTATGATTCATATAGACTGCAAGAGACATGGGAAGCTGCAAAGCTTGCTCGAAAAAGACTATTGACTGCCCAAAGTCGTCAGAAAAGTTATAGTGATACCAGGTGAAGAGACCTTGAATTTGAGGTAGGTGACTTTGTATTTCTCAAAGTATCACCTATGAAGGGCTTTCAGAGGTTTGGCTTGCGTGGGAATTAGCACCTAGGTTCGTGGGTCCCTTTGAAATTATTCAACGGATTGGAAAAGTTGCCTATAGACTTGCGCTTCCTCCACATCTTTCGGCAATACATGATGTATTCCATGTATCAAATCTGAGAAAGTACGTTAGGAATCCATAGCATAAGATAAGTTATGATGATTTACATGTTGAGCCAGACTTGACATACCAAGAGATACATGTGCAAATACTTGAAAGGGATATCAAGAAGTTGAGAAACAAAGTGGTGCCTCTAGTTAAAGTATTGTGGCGGAACCAAGAGTTTGAAGAAGCCACATGGGAACCTGAGGCAGAAATGAGAGAGAAATACCCGTACTTGTTTGAATGATAACACTATGTATTCTGTATATGTTCATTATAAATGAAAGGACGTTCATTCTTTTTAAGTTTGTTATGTTTCAATCCTCTTTAAAGTTGTTATGCCTGCATTTCTAGTCTCGAGGACAAGACTTACTTTAAGGTTGTTATAATTGTAAAGCCATGAACTTGGCATCCCTCGAATTCTATATCATAAGATCCGACTCGTCAAGAGAAAACCAACGGAATTTGTTTCGTGTGAATCGGACTTTGTTTTGATTTGTTATGATTTTCGGAAGAAATAGAAGGAGGGTTAAGAAGTCATTAACCCATAATGACTGTCATTAAGATTAATTAAGTATGATTAAAGAAACTAATGATGGATTGAAAACTGCTAATGATAATTAGCAAACACTAATCAATAGTTAGCAAAAGATAAGCGTAAGCCGCGAAAGTTAAATCGCGATTAGTGAAAGTTAATCACGATTAGTGTTAGTTAAGCGTCATTAGCGAATCTAGAATCATCTGGAATGTTCTGACTTAAGCCCCAAGTTTGAGATAGGTTTTGGCCAAAACTATGGGCCAAAACCATGGGTCGCTAAACCATGATTAAGGTCTAAACCATGGTTTTCTAACCATGATTAGTGGTTTTATGGAGCCTATAAATACCCCCCCCACCCATTAATTCTCTACGATTTCCACTACCACCACCACCCAAGGGCTAGGGTTGAGAGGTCGGGAGGATGAGTGGGAGGCGGGGAAAGAGCGCTAGCGAAGCGCTGCCGATAGAACGAGGAGGAGGAATGTATGATCCTCTTAGTTTGCTTTGTAAGCTACGCTTTCAATTCATCCTCTTTTCTTCCAAGTTTTGTTCTTGATTCATCTTTCTTTCCGATTCATTTTCTGTTGTGGTTCGAGGAGAAATTTGTGTAATACCCTACTTAGGTGCGGGCGGCTATGCACGTCAGTGAACCCTGTGATTCGTCACACATTCACTCACTTATGATGCGTGGTGACTACCGATTCTTCATCTCTTGTTGTTTGAGTATATTCTTTCAGTTTTGCTGTTGTTTTTCCTCACGGTTGATTTTATAGAGGAAACTCTTTTTGTTTTTATTTTGAAATATGTCCCTATATAAGGGGAAACTCTGCCGAAATTTTCCGAGAAATATGTCTCGATATAAGGGGAAACTCTGCTGAAATTTTCCTAGAAATATCACCCCGTATAAGGGGAAGCTCTGCCGAAATTTCAAGAGAAAATATGTTCTTGGCGTTCTTCATGTTCTTCGTATTCTTTGCGTTCTTCGTGTTCTTCATTTGTTCTTCACGTTCTTGACATGTTCTTAGCGTTTTTGATACGAAAATGAAATTCGTTCTTTTCAGGAGCTTTAAATCATCTTTTCTGAAAACGAAACACGATAAAGCAGTGCATACGCGAGAGAGAGCTCGATTAGGTAACGAAATCCTTCCTTTTTCTATTGGGTTTTCAAACGAGATTATTGAAATTCTTGATTTTTATGTTCTGTGCTATAAAGAATCCTAATTTTGGCTATTTTTGATAAAGTCTGAACAGTTCCTCTGCGATTCCCACTAAAATGAGGTTTAAGCATCAAATCGATGTGGTGGCTTTGAAAGTTAGGGTTTGGGAGTTAAAATAGGCATAATACGAGTATATATGCATATGAATAAGATATATGTGAGTCTATACTAAGTATTGCTGATTATGCAAATCGAAGACTTAATGAAAGAATTACATCATGAGAATTGATGTGGTTTGAGTTGGATCCTGAAAAGGATCGTGTGTCACGTTAAGGATGACTGGGAGTAGAACTACAGGTTGGGCATGCAACCTTTAGGTTTGTCGGAAGGAACCCGTATTCGTGTTTCCCTACCTAGGTGGTACACGGTTGCCCTGTTATGATAAGTACGCGTGAAATGAATGTTTTTGCAACGTGTGGTACCGGGAGCCAATATCTTCGGGTTGAATGACAGAAGATGTGGTCGTGCCATGTGGAGGCACGGGTGGTTCAATAGCGGTTGGGTCCCGATAATATGTATTTAAAGCTGCTAGGTTATATGATTAAATGTTAGCCTGAGATTTTAAGCAACCGAGTCCTCGAGGACGGTGTGCTTATTTGTTTTTCGGGCTGAGGGTTTGAGACCATGTTTAATAAAATAAAAGAAAATTGCCGGGGTAGTATTGGAGGATTGGTTGAGGCGACGTGCAGCGGCATAAGCTTACCAAGATCAACGTAATCTCCAATCCCGAAGTGTCCACAGCTTCAGAGTCCTTATAATGGTGAGGTAATTCCCTGGACTAATCCCTGACGTGGAATAGAAAGGAATATGACTTAAATTAATGAGAAGGAATGAAACTTTTTGGTGATAACAAGTTTTGAAAATTACACAATTTGTTTGCTTTTCTCTTTTTCGTTATTTAGCATTCGCTAATTTTTATCCTATGATTTATGGAAAACCCAACATGTGTTGGTGAGCCATCGCTAGGACTTTAGTAATCCAGCCAGCTTACATAGTAGACATCCAACTAGCCAAAGTAGCTTTACTTTGTAAGGTAGTTAGTAATCTTTCTGTGTATTTACTTTCAGCTGATGTACATGTAAATGGTTGCAGTGGAACAATGGATCATGTAAACTTTATTTTGTGAATGGAAAAGTGTTGAAATACTTTCTTCTGAGTATTTTTATTTGCAATTTGTTTCTGAATGTTAGTTGTGATTGATGAATAAATTATTGCTGAGTAACCAGATCCGGATATGGGAGGATCCGACGGCCCGGAATCGGGGTCCTGACAATATGGCATGGGAGAAACAGGAAGGGGAGATGCGGGAAGTGGGGCATCAGGAAGGGAAGAGATTGGAAAGGGGAAAATGTAAGGGTATTCATCTAAGTGGCCAATATCACATATTGTACACATGCTAAGAAATGGCTTCATTGATTATCAAATGTTTTCTCCCACTTGTTGTAATAAAAAATTAATTCATATTGCCAATATTTTACTTGATTATTGTTTGTGATTACTAGTGACATATGATTTTTTATGTTAAAACATTTCATATTTAATTGTGTTCTGACATGTTATGGTAAAAACACACTTTACTGCTCGCAAGTCGGTGCATCTACTCGACAACCACTTCCTAGCAGTGCATGCATCATCTAGTAGTGGATTATGTCGTGCTACAAACACTCCACCACAGTCATCGTGGCCACTTCTTAGTGCAACTCCACCTGCTCTAGATGCTCCACCGTGGTTGCTGTGGGTTGTCCTCAATGAGAGTAATGATCACGATTCTTATATGGCACCTAACCTGCACAAACTTTTTGAGGGTCCTGCGGAATATCCCTCGGAGGAGGTCCGATCTCTGAATCAATCAATTCATTCAGACTCTTAGTTCATGGGCTACTCACCACAATCTATGCCACCAGCAATGGTTGAGTCCTCACAAAGTGACGGATTACTATGACGAGGAAGAAGATCTGTACACGGAATTGCATATTTACATTATACAATTGCACAGAAGTATGTATGTTTGAATTTCGTATGTATGGAGTGATTGCAGTCGAGATCCTGACTTCTGTTACATGAATGTAGTGTTTGCTAAACTCTGGGTGGATATGTGCATTTTTTATGGTGTTAATGGGGGTCACATAATTCAGATGTAACTGTGATCAATTAAATGATAATGATGAAGTCGTGTTTTCTCTATATTTAAAAAAGTATTCACAATGATTTAATAAGATTGCTTATCAATAAAATTGTATTTCTTGTAGTAAAGAAGTAATTAATAAAATACCTAACATATAATGATACATGAGTAACACATCATAAAGTAAGAAATATTTGAGTGTGTACACTTAGAGCATTGAATATATACATGCTTATTAAGTAAATGACAACTTCACTATTAATGAATAAATACATGTAAAAAATGTAAAATAAACGAAGAGATACACAAAATGAACAATACATAAAATATGAACAACTAAATAATAAGAAATACATTGGAAAAAAATACTAAATAAACAAATATAAAAAATGAACACCACAAAATAAATTTAACAAATATAAATTAAATGGAAAAAATACATTGGACAAATATATAATAACTTAATAAACAAACAAAAACATTAATAATTAATTAATTAATTGCAAAACTCATAAAAAAAATCAAAAACTTAATAAATATGTAATACTAGAATAATAACATAATTAATATATTATATAATAAGTAAAATCATGATTAATAATTAATTTTGGACGGGAGCTTAGTTGGATCAGTGAATGGTTTGTCGTGCCACCCACCATTTGGGCGTCAAACCATTTGTTGCTTCAGTGGCGGCATTACCACGTAGTCTGAGCGGTGAACCGTTTGTCGTTGTTAGCACCAAGGTTTTAAAAACCAAACCGAACCGGCCGGTTGAACCAGTTAAACCAAGAACCGGAGGAAAAACGGTCCGACCACCCAGTTTTTATTTAGAAAATAAAAACCAGTCATAACCGGTCAAAATCCGGTTGGACCGTTTAAATCCGGTTGAACCAATTGTACCAAACCATCGGTTCAACCATCCATTTTTTGAAAAAAAATAATTTCCAATAAATTAACAAAATACAAACTTTTTCAGAATTATTCATAATCTAATTTCATTCTAACCCATAGTATAGTATCCCTTTATCTCTTCTCCTTCACATGTGTCAATTACTCATTATCGCTTGTCCTTCCTACCATGTGAGTATTATCTCTCTCTTTCCACATTCTATATGAAGTTGTCCACTTATGACGATAACAAACGAAGAAGACACTGTCATAATCATACTATGAGAAGCAATAAATTAACAACATTTGTTATTAATTAGAGTCTAAATCATTTTAAAATTATTAATTTTTTACATCGCATATATGTATTTATATAAATTTTATGAAATATGATTATTATGCACTTTCGAGGTTTTAAAGAATATTTATACCCCTAACTTTTAAGCAATTTCACTTGTGCTCCTATATTTTCTTAAAAAATCATATTATCATCATTATGTTGGTATAAAATGGGAGCACAAAGTGTACTAATAAAATGTCACTACTATTGATGTTGTAAAAATATAGGAAACACATGCAATTGTATTAAAAAATAGGGTATAAGTGATATTGGAAAACTTAGAAGGACAAGAGTAAACAAATCTTCGAAAGATATGATGTAGCATTTATCGTATTTATTTGTATGATATACCGGTCTAACTCGGTTCGACCCGGTTGAACCGTACGAACCAAACCAACAATATAGCGGTTTGGTCTTTTCCGGTTTCTTTGAACTGCTAACGTCATCACCGGTTCGACCGGTCGGTCTCATTGGTCTGACCATAAAAACCAAAAACCAATACATACCCGATTTGATGTCTGGTTCGGTTTTTAAAACCTTGGTTAGCACCACATAGGCATGCGACGAAACATTTGTCAATATATGCCAACTTTGAGAATTATTTTCATTCCATACCCATTCCAATAAATATTTGCCCCGGGTCCCCCAGGGAAATTACTCGTGACGTTATCATGAAATTGACCGTGCAACATGACGAGGGAAGTCGACTCTTCCTTGAGGGCTGTGACGGGATATTTGTGCGACCCTTTACGTAAACCAGTGATCTTCCATTCTTACCTCTGACTGCTTGGACAACAATCAACCATTTACATAAACGCATGTAATATTTTATTAGTTAGAATAATCATAAATATGACTATTTATCAATAGATTATAGATTGGCATTATCTTCTTTTAAAAGAGCAAGCAATATATTGTTTATAGAAAATAAGAGGACATATCCCAGAAAGTCCTTATTCAAACAAATCTAATTTCAACCATATGTAAAACGGCAATTTACTTTCTAATAGTTGTCCCAAAAATTTCGTTGGTCTGCTTTGCCAAATCTTGCAAGGCTCCTTTCAACTTCCAAAACCTTTCTACAAAGACACGGATCACCTTATTTGCACAAGACCACCCACCCCAAACGGGTTTCTTTTATTTTGTCTCCTATTAACATTACACCAACTTATAATCTCATAAATTCACATGACCACGTACCCATATGAACATCTCCACTTCTATGCACATATATGATTAGAAGCCCACCACCATATCACTACTACATTCTAACATCTTACGTTTTACCATCAACAATTATCTTCTTATGACCTAGACCATCTAGAACTTGTTTATATTTCAGCTACTTTACATTAATTTAACCATTCTCAAAGATCGCTGACCACACAGCGAGACCCTTGTCAAAACGTCGGCTTCGCCTGTCCATGTTGGGAGACAAATGTACCGTGTTGAACAGTCGGGTTGAGATTTAACGCATATCAACACCAATGTTACTTATAACAGATTATACATCTGACGATTGTGACATTCCCATTAGTTTCTGGGTCAAGTTGAAAAAAAATTGATCCCAAATATATAAAAATATCTTCCTTCAGAATGAAATATGTTGGCATCTCTACTCCCTTATATCTAAACTTACATTCTATATACCCAATCTAAAATCTACCTACTCCAACACCCTAACACTTCAGATCGTTTTCTCATGATCGACATTCTTGTTGACTCCATCTCTCACTTCATCCACTAGAATACGCCAATAGTATAGACTAGGGCATCCCTCCTTAGATGTCCATTAATTCATTTATAAACAAAAACACTTTAAGCCAACCCTTGATGATCCTTAAAATATAACAATATTGATATCAAAATAACATATAAAATGAAATAAAATTACAAATGTGACTCTACATAAGACCAACCTGGGAGTAATAAACCATAGATGTAGATATCATGTCAAAATTCACATATGATCCATGATCGCGACAACCTGGTTTGAAATCCAACATGTCACCTACAAGAGGTTGTGCAAGTGCCATTAATTACGAGAAATCATCATCTTGAAAGTTCGACGCCTACTACACTGGTAATATATGTATATAACCCCTTGTAGGGATTTTGGACAGGAATGCACAAAATTATTCAGCCAACAAAGACTCAGAACCCCTCGTCAGCACCAAAAAAGCGAAAAAAATAGCAGCATTCTCTAAAATTATTTTTTGATTTCTCTGATGTCCCCTGCACAGATATTTGGTGCTTTTCCATTTTTCGGTAATAACTAATTCGGACATATGTGACTAGAAGAACAATTATAGATATGTGAACCCTTTTCTGATCTACTGCTCTCCAGGGAGCATGGTGTCCTCGGGAAGATCACAAAAGGCAATGCCCTGAAAATAATTTTATCATCAGAAAACCTCTCCAGATAGCTAGCAGATGATTTGGCTAAGAGTGATGCTTGGTTACCTCTCCTGTCAGATGGGCAACACATCTTTTCTCTGCCAACAGTTCTGCCTCAGTCTGGAGAATTAAAAGATATAGAATGTAGCTCTGGTATTAATATCTTTTTATCATAACAATTAAATTGCATAATGCTTACCTTTTTTATACGCTCCCAGAGATAATCGTCAAATTTTACATCTTTGACCAGCTCATAATCACCATCTCCCTGATAGTAGGCAAATGTATACAAGATCAATAATGGCTCAAGTTTGTTAAGACCAAGAATGGCTTCCATCTGTTGTTACCTTTGATCTGCATGGCATGCTGAAAACGATATCTTCTGCAACACCATAAGTGTTACCGTTGGTGTAAACCTATTAAACAAAAAGGCACTTGATGCTTCAGATGCTGTATGACTACCATAATTTAGGATATTACTTGCTAGGCCAAAACCAAAAGAATACTATATCTATTAAAGTTTTAACTTGCAACGGAAAGGGATCATCAGACATGAAAGGTTACATTGGTGTAGAATAAAATCAAGACAAGCACCAAAAAACGACACACGATTTACGTGGAAACCCTCCTTATCAGTAGGGGTGTGTGTGGTTTTTGGGTTGGAGGGATACCCGACCCGATCCATATGGTACTAACCCTAAAACCATAGATATCCAATATACCATTACGGGTCGGGTACCCACTGTCTCGTAACCCGTCGAATTCGGGGCACCAACCCGATCGACATCGGATACCCATGGGGCGACCCGTGAATGCGTGGGTTTTGTCATCCCAATTCTGAGTATGATCTCCAGCCAGTGCTTCGATCAGATGGGAGGTTCTCTCAATTGCTTCAGATGATATGCAATAATGATCTGCTCCATATCGTGGTAGATCTGCAGTGGCTAAGATTGAGGATGAAGCTTCTAACGGTGCTCAGATTCAAGGAACTGCTCTCTGGAGCTCCTTCCAGGTGTTTCTAAATTGCCAGGGGTTCTCAATCGGATGTGAGCTCCGATGAAGGTGTGTCTCCAGGGGAAGGGATCTACACCAGTCAAAGTAATTAGTCGTTGATGCTTCACTCTATGGATGCTCTCCAAGTTGTGTGGATCGTTGATGACATTTGGGAAATTCGGACAATCTCATTCTTTCCCAAATCGAATATCTCCAGGCTAGGAATGCAAACGGACGGATACAGATGTAGATATAAGTATTACCATATCCTTATCTATTTTAAAATAGGGACACTGATACGGAAATGGATACATTGCGGATATTGAAAATTACAAAGCATATCCTTAAATTGAATATAGATATGGAAACAAATAATCATGATTCGGATATGGATATTTTATGAACGGAAACGGATTATCCTGCAGATAAGAAATGCCTTCTAACACTTATATTTAGTAGGATTGTTTGGTAAAGTTGAAACTAAAAGCTAATTAAATCAAAATTAATAAACTACAAGACAACAAAATATAAAAAAATTATAGTATTATACTAAGTTTAATAACTATATAATAAATGATTAAATAATATAGACATGTATATTTTCTTCCCATATTCGAAAATGACTCCAGATGCAATATATTGCAACTAATCCTATAATATATTTGAAGATATACACACACAAAAGGTGATGTATGTGTATGCAATATAAACACAGATTCAGCAATGCGGATATCCATATCCGTATCCCTCAAAAAAATATGTAAGCATATCCGTATCCATATCCTCAACAAATTTGAAAACAATATACGTATCCTTATCCGAATCCGCAAAAAAAACTAATATCCATATCTGTATCAACTAAAAAAATCATATCCATATCCTCTTAAAAATAGATACAATGACAGACGGATATGGATATATCTGTATCCGGTTGCATCCCTACATCAGGCTGTGCTACGATTGGATTGCAGCTTAGGTGGGGGTTGATGCTTCGTCTCGATGCTCCAGATGAATCATGCAATGACTGCTCTAGGTGGATTGCCTCCGAGCAGCGACTCTATCGTGTTCAGTTCTAATTGGGATGAAAAATGATGATCTCTTCCAGGGTTCGCATGCCTCCAGATAATGCTACATGCAAGATACAAACAATCACTCGAGATAAACGCATCCAATTTATGGTAGTGATCCACGGGTACCATCGGGTACCCGTTACGCATTCAACTAATTCAGACCAGCTAGAACATGTACCCATTGGAATGGGTCGGGTCTACCCATTAACCCAGTGATGACGGGTCGGGGCTATTCATGGTTGAAAGAGTCAGGTGCCCGTCCCATGCACACCCTTACAGTGATCAGGAGGGAAAAACCATCGGGAAACTGATCATTTTTTCTCACAACGACAAGAACCTTATTCGTTCTTCTTTTTCATATACCTCATAGCCAAGGTGAGTTAAGTTACGTAATTAGAGCCCAAATGGGCAAATAGAACCTCATCCAAGATCCATTTACCTATAAGACAAGTAACTTAACACTCCCTCTCAAGTTAGACTTAGAGATTATACATGCCCAACTTGCCCACATTCTTCACAAAACTAGTCGTGGGAAGCCCCATGGTGAAGACATCAACCACTTGATTTCGGTTTAATATACGACAGAACAAGCTCCTTTGAGTCAATTCTCTCTCCGATGAAGTAATGAACAATCTCCACATGCTTGGTTCAATCATGCAAAACATAATTGTTGGAAAGATTTATAGCAACCTTATTGTCACATAATAGCTTCTTAGGGAGCTCGAGATTTATTCTGATGTTAATCAAAATAGTCTTTAGCCATAACATCTCGGTAACGTCCACAACCGCAGCCCTATATTCGGCTTTAGCACTAGATCTAGCACAGATTGATTGGTGTTTACTTCTCCATATCATAAGTTGCCACTAAGAAATATGCAATATACAATAGTAGATCTTCTCGTATCCATGAACCTAACTCAATCAGTATTAGTGTGACCTTCAATCTCCATCTTTGTGTTTTTTATTAAAAAAGATCTTTTCCAGGATCTTTTTTACGTGGCATAAGATGCGGTCTACAACCTTCATGTGAATATCTATAAGGGCATGCATGAATTGACTCATCACATTTACCTTACAAGTAATATCATGTCTGGTTAAGGTAAGGTAAATTAGCTTCCCACAAGACTCTAGTACCTATTCTTGAAGTTATCATCAAGTTGCTTTCCATCCTTTATGCTCAACTTGTGGTTTCCCTTAATAGGTGTAGAAACATGTTTACATCCAAGCATTCTAATTTCCTTTAACATGTCCAACATATATTTCCTTTGGCAAAGAATCAGACATTCTTTCGACCTTGTAATTTTAATGCCTAGGAAGTACTTCAGATTTCCTAGATACTTAAAATAAAAAACTCCAACAAGTATAGCTTTTAAATGCCTATCTCCTCTTCTTCATCCCTTGTGATAATCATGTCATCGACATAAACAAGCATAAGAGCAATTTTATTTAGCCCCTCTTGACAAAGAGAGTGTGATCGTCATTACGTTGGTGATATCTCAACTTGAGCAACACAATTTTAAGCCTCTCACCAACTTGAGCAACACAATTTTAAGCCTCTCAAATGAGGCTTTGGGAGTATGTTTCAATCAATATAAAGCTTTTTCTAGTATGCAATTTTCATATCTTCTCCTGATTAGGTGGCATATGTATGTAAACATCTTCTAAAATATCTCCATTTATGAAGCATTCTCCACATCCATATGATGAACCTCCCAATCTTCGACAACAACAAAATAGAAAATAATTCTCACGGTATTCATTTTTGCTATAGGGACAAATGTCTTCATGTTATCAATGCCATATTTCTGACAAAACCCTCGTGCAATAAGTCTATCCTTGTATCTTTTTACATCTCATTTGTCTTGTATTTTATGGTGTACGCCCACTTCAAACCAATCGAATGTGCACCATCTTGGATATCTACGATGTCTCATGTATAGTTTGTCAAGGGCTCTACCTCCTCCTGCATAGCTCAAACATATCTAATATAAGCCTTAGCTTCAACAACATTCCCAAGAATCACAGAATCGGACAATGATAAGATAAAGCATTTATAATTTTTGCTACTATCAATAGGGCATCTTATACATTCTGCATATCTCAAGGGGAGCTTTATTTCCCTTTGTCCACATCTATGTGCAATCGAATCTCTTTAGAAATGATCAACCCATCAACATCATTGTTGTCATGACATCTTTTTCTTGATCGCTTTCTAGGTTAGAACCTAAATCACCAACAATAGTGGAAGGACTTGGATCATCATGGTTTGAGCATAATTTTGATTAATCTCTTTCCGGAGTTCGCATCTGAGTCCCTTGTAGATATTTCATGTTGTAAGATTTTTCATGCTATTGAGGGGAACGAAACTTTCGTCCCTATGTCTTTGCATCAGTCGGAGTTACCCATAAAGCTCATACAAATATCACAAGCATCTAGTAGAACAACATCCTAAACATTTCCTTCACCATTACTTCCATTCTCCCATGAAGGGAATGCTCAGGAAAGTAAGATTCGTACTCAATAAAGGATACACCTTTAGTAACATGCATTTTTTCATACTTGGGATATAAGCATTTATAACCTTTATGAGTAGGAGAGTATTCCTAGAAGATACCTTTGATTGCACATGCATCAAGTTTCTTTACATCACATGCGGTATTGTAATCAAAAGTCAGGGAGACCAAACGGCTTATTCTCATGCTGAATAATATAAAAAGGACTTGCCATATTCAATCATCTTGAGGGCATTCTGTTTATTAGGAAGGCACTAGTAAGAACAACATCTCAAAAATCTTGGGGAGGTTTCTCTGAAATAGGAGGGATCTGCTAACTTCGAGGAGATGTCTATCTTTCCGCTCTGCTACACCATTCTGCTGAGTGGTATGGGTGGAAGAAGTCTCATGAACAATTCCGTTAACACTAAACAATTCATGTAGTTCCTTAGGCTAATATTCACGAGAATTATCTAATTTGAATCGCTTGATCATTTTCATGTATTGCGTCTCAATAAGATTGAAATTTTTTTCAATGTTGATAACTTTCCCACTATCTCGAAATAAATACACAAAAGTGCTCCGAGAATGGTCATCAATAAATGTAAGTACTTGTAGCCATTATGAGTAGGAATGTTAGTAGGACTCCAAACATTAGAGTGGATTAGCTCAAGAAGCTCACTTATCTTACTTTTAGAAACTGAATATATTGCACGAGTGTGGAAAATATTAAAAATGACTTTGCGACTTTATCCTCGCATATTCAACTAACAAAATGTAGTCTAGTAGGAAACTTTGTTACAAACAAGACATTCAGTGGTATGTCAGGAGTTATACGGATTCCTCCCAAGCCCCTAGAAAGGGGCAATCATCCCTTGTTAGAAAATCGGAAGCGGAAGCGAAAACATGGAACAAGAATAAAGAAATATGAACAGCAGGATTTTACGTGGAGCCCTACTCCGTGAGGAGCGGGATGAAACCACGGGAGAAGCCCTCAAAGGGGCGTGTTATGCATTGCTTTTTCTCAATGGATACAGGAGGTCTGGGGCTCCTTATATAGCCTCTCTAGAGCCTCCAAGTCCCACCGTTGGACGATGTGGGACTAAACACTAGATGGGGTAAATGGATCTCCTCCAGGATCCATTTACCCTGCTACAACTCAATAGGCGCATACAACTTATACTCCACTACTCCCCCTCAAGCTGGAGCATGCAATGCTCAGCGTGGACAAACAGAAAGAAACTCCTACAGGACACTACGGACAATATCAACCCAACGCGCACATTGCTGCAGTCGAGGACGTTGCTTCTCATGCCGTGCAGGTGAGGAGGACGAACGGGCTGGAGTGTGAGTCAACTGAAGACTCGGAATCTGACCATCGAGTCTGAACTGCACCTGAAGTCTCCTCGTCGGAGAACTGGGTCTCTCCCATCTGGCTCAGAAAATGGTGCACTGCTCTGGTGTACCTATGATACCACATGAAAACCCTTGCCAACATATGGCATAAGGAATGGTTCTCTACTCTGGAGTCCCTATGGCTCACATGAAAACTCTGGCCGAACAACAAGAATCATGATGGGGACCTCTGACAATGATGGCAACATATGCTCATCTGAAATAAGACCGCAAACTCGTGCGTGTCTGACAACTGAGGACTCGGGATCAATCGTCGAGTCTGACAAAATCTGATCATTTGTAGAGTCTGGAAAATATGGCTGGTCTGGAGACTGGCATCTGAATCTGGAAGATCTGACAATCTGGATCTGAATACAATCTGTGACTCTACATATACTCCCCCTTTCTCCCATACTTGTCGGAAAACAGACACATCGACAAAGTTGGGAGAAGACAACAATGATGGGGATAAAACAAAAAATCACTTAGCTGATCACACATTTGTCGGCTTTCAAAACATTCATTTTTTTTGTCGAAACATATTTTCTTTTTTTTTAAGCAGTTGACCCCTTTTTTCGGCTTTTCATCCGCTTTTTTTTCAATTTGCGTACGGCTTTTGAGATGTGCGCGCCTTTTCTTTTCTTTTTTTTCTGTTTTTTTAACAAACTCCTCGTCTCTTTTTTTTCATCGATGCCCCTCTCCCTTTTTTTTTCAGAGAGCCAATAAAACCCCCCTCTCAAAAGTTTGCCCAACAGTGGGCCCAAAGGGAAAAAAACCGTTGGCCACTTGGGCCCAACTGTGGACTGAACCCCCCTCTCTCCCTTATTTTTTTAATACTCGGCTGGCCTGCTTTCTTTTCAAACATTTTTTTTAAATGTGGCCCGCTACCCTTCCTTTAGGGTTCCCATTCGGAACCCATCTGACGAAGGTCAGCCGCCCCCACTTGGGGTTTCTTCAAACTGTGCCGCCACGGGCGCGCTGGATAATCGCGCGGAGAGGAAGGGGCTCATCGGGGTCGCCGTCTGGAGGCTGGTGGCCCGTACATGGAGGCCATAGAGGAATCGTTGGTGCCGCCTGGAGGATCGGCCTGGAGTTCTTCTTCCTTGGAGCGGCCCGAGGAGGAGTTGTGTGTGCTCCGCCATCTACTGGAGCGCCGCCTGGGGTCGTGAATGGGTTGCGGGCGGAGATGTTCACCTGGAGATGGCGCCTGGAGATGGGCTCCGCCTGGAAGAGGCTGCTGTTACTGGGGTGGCGCTAGGAGATGAGATCGTTGTTGGAGAGGAGGATGGCGCCACGAGGCTCTGTGCGGCGCCGCCTGCATATACGATCGCCGATGCCTGGGCTTTGGGGTGGAACTCGGGGCGCCTGCACGAGGTGCGTCAACGCAGGTGACGCCGGGGAGGAGTTCGCAGCTCATCGCCGCCTGGAGGATCCCGAGAGTCGCCTGGGCTGGGACCCGATCACCAGACCCGATCATTCTGGGAATAGGGTTGCGCGCGCTGCCTGCGCGCAATGGTCTGGCTGGGGCTTGGCCTTGGGTCTGCGACATCTGGAGAGCACTACGCGTGCGACTCGCACAACGCGAGGAGATCTGATGCCGGCTAGGGCTTTGTCGTCGCCTGCGGCTTCGCTAGGGTTTCAAAAAACCGCCCAGATCTAGATCCGGCTTCTGGACAAAATATCTAGGGTTTCAAAAAACGAAACCCTAGCAATGATCTCGGGATGAACTCGAACAAAATCACATATAAATCTTCATCACAATCTGACTCTCGAAAAAAAACAACTCAAGAACAAATATCCGAGAATCGAACCCGCTCTGATACCATGTTCGAAAATCGGAAGCGGAAGCGAAAACATGGAACAAGAATAAAGAAATATGAATAGCGGGATTTTACGTGGAACCCTACTCCGTGAGGAGCAGGATGAAACCACGGGAGAAGCCCTCAAAGGGGCGTGTTATGCATTGCTTTTTCTCAATGGATACAGGAGGTCTGGGGCTCCTTATATAGACTCTCCAGAGCCTCCAAGTCCCACCGTTGGATGATGTGGGACTAAACACTAGATGGGGTAAATGGATCTCCTCCAGGATCCATTTACCCTGCTACAACTCAATAGGCGCATACAACTTATACTCCAACACCCCTTAGACACGTTTATAGTTCTTTCTGTACGTGGAGGCCACACCAGGACTCTTCTTATGCACCCTCTTCCTTGCAAGGAGATAGAGGAGCTACACTACCACATACATAAGAAACAACCAATGCAGTAGATCAGGAATGAACGACCACCATCATGGAGGGTATTGTAAGTCTACTAAGCTTATTACCTCAAGAGAGGACAATAAAGTACTTGTCATCACCTGATCATAGATAGAGGAATATATAAGGTTAAGCCCTAAAGGAAAGCATCACAACAATCTCTTGACTTAACTCTCTCTTTGTAAATCTTGTATTGCAATTGTTTCTAGCTTGCTTATCTATGTGCGTTTTTGCACCCCCATTTCTGCTATGCACAACACTTCAAAATAACTTGCTCCTTCTCATGGCCCTTTACAGACAATATATATATATATCCATGGATATCTTGTATGGTTGATTTCGTCCAACATCAATATTTGGCTTAATATTTGGCTTTTTATGTGGTCGATGTCTTCTTTTGATCTTTTTGAGTAGTCATCTTCCCAAGCTGGGCCTTCTCATAAATTGGGGTTGGGGGTGGGGGTCATTGAGAAGCTTAGCATATTTCATGGTTACAAAGAAAGGACAAACCTTTGATTTGATCAGCGTGGCTTAATCAAAATGGACTTGCAGATGGTGTTGTAGATAGGTTGATGAGGAGTTACACAAACCGTCAAAAGCCCGTTAAGGTCTACAAAGGACAGCAGGACGTTGATGGGTGTTGACATGGGGTCGAGCGAGCGGGCAAGGGCTACAATCCTATGGGGGCCACAAGGCTACCCAGCAGAGATGGCCCAACGAAGGATTGTGAAAGTTAGCGAGCAACCGGATAATACTTGCATGGGGCCAACATGATGCTAACGAGGGCCTAGTAAGAGAACACAGAGTGTGTTCGGTTGGGGGTTACCCCCTAAAACCCATATTCCTAACCCACTAGTGGGGTCCACCATTTATTCATCAAAAAAATATATATTATACCATCATATCATCTAGAAATCATAAAATACTCAACTTTTACTCACTATTTCAAACTTCAATACAGTCACATCACAACAACTACCCACTTTTTCAAATTTCAATACAATCACATCAGACAAACCCTTCCAACTCTAAACCCACCAACCAAACACACAAACACAATAACGAGTTATCCTCCCCCATATAACCCACGAATCAAACGCACCCTAAGGTCTCGTGAATAAACAACTTATTATTTTCTCTCTACATGGTATCAGAGTGACAATCCTAGACCGAAGTTCTTGTACTCCATGCTCTAACTCCACCCGCAGCCCCCTCTCCTTTGCCTCGCGCGCTGTCGACGACCTTTCCCAGACCGTGCGTCGCCACCACACCTGTTAGAAAATCGGAAGCAGAAGCATAGACATGGAAAAGATAAATAAAATATGGAACAACGAGATTTTACGTGGAACCCTACTCCGTGAGGAGCGGGATGAAACCATGGGAGAAGCCCTCAACGGGGCGTGTTTGTCTATTGACTTTCTCAATGGATACAGGAGGTCTGGGGCTCCTTATATAGCCTCTCCAGAGCCTCCACGTCCCACCGTTGGACGATGTGGGACTAAACACTAGATGGGGTAAATGGATCTCCTCCAGGATCCATTTACCTTGCTACAAAACAATGTGGCGCATACACGAATACTCTGACACTCCCCCTCAAGCCGGAGCATGCAATGCTCAGCTTGGACAAACAAAAAGAGACTCAACTCAACGCTACAAGACACTACGGACAATATCAACCCAACGCGCACATTGCTGCAGTCGAGGACGTTGCTTCTCATGCCGTGCAGGTGAAGAGGACGAACGGGCTGGAGTGTGAGTCAACTGAAGACTCGAAATCTGACCGTCGAGTCTGAAACTGTGCCTGAAGTCTCCTCGTCGGAGAACTGGGTCTCTCCCATTTGGCACAGAGAATGGTGCACTGCTCTGGTGTACCGATGATACCACATGAAAATCCTTGCCAACATATGGCATAGGGAATGGTCCTCTACTCTGGAGTCCCTATGGCTCACATGAAAACTCTGGCCGACAACAAGAAGAATGATGGGGACCTCTGACAATGATGGCAACATATGCTCATCTGACAATGACCGCAAACATATGCGTGTCTGAAACTGGAGACTCAGAAACTCTTGAACGTCGAGTCCGAATAATCTGTTGTAGAGTCTGAACGAATGGCTGGTCTGGCATCTGAATCTGGATCTGGCTCAAGACCTGTGACTCTACATATACTCCCCCTTTCTCCCATACTTGTCAGAAAATGAACATCGACAAAGTTGGGAGAAGACAAGATAGAAAGGGAAAAACTAAGCCGATCATAAACTTTTCGGCTTCTCAAATCATGGATAACAATTGGCCATCTCAATTTTTTTTCTTCAGCGCTCTTTCTTTTAGCCGTTTTGATTTTTTTCTCGGCTTTCTCTCTCTTTTTTTTTTTGCAATTTGCATACGACTTCTTCTTCTTCTTCTTTTTTCCTTTACGTACGCGCCCCCTTTTTTTTTAACGTGAACCTCCTCTCAAATTTTTTTATCACGTTGGACCTTCCACCTTTTTTTGAATTCCTTTCCTCCCTCCTCTCTCTTTTTTTTTAACAAAAGTTGACCCAACACCGGGCCCAAAGATAAGAGCCGTTGGCCACTTGGCCTTACAGTAATTAACCCCCAAAAAATTGTTTTTGTTTTTTTTCCTAAAGCCACGAGACCCCTAGGTTTCGAACCCCTTTTTTTTACTTTAAGACTTCCGCCCCCCGATGGGATCCTTTGGATGCCGCCACTGCCCACGAATCAGCTGGAAGATGAGGGGGCACGTCGATGTGTGCCGCCGCGGAAGAGGGGGGGACAACCTATATGTACCGCCCGGGTGCCTCCTCTGGAGGTTGCCATCGCCGGGGGTGCGGGGGGTTTCACGCCGCCAACGAGGATCCTGGGGGGGGGTTCCTGCGCCTGTACGGCTCCGCCTGGAGGGAGCGCCGCCGCCAACCGTGGAGGGGAGAGGAGTCGCTGCTTCCAGCAAGAGGAGGAGGCGATTGCGGCCTGGGGGTCGCGCCTGGCTGCTCGCCTCGCGCCTGTGCACGCTTCTTGTGGCCTGGAGGTGCAATCGCATATCGCGCTCTTGTTGCGCGCTCGAGAGGAGTCCAACGCGCTCCTGGAGAAGATGTGGCCGCCTAGATAGTAGCGTCGGATCTACGCCACCAACAGCATCGAGAAGAGGGAGGCAATGGAGCCCTCCCCGCAGTAGCGTGAGTTGGCGTCTGGAAGTCCTGGCCGACTGGAGTTGAGCGCCAACAAGGAGATGCTGTGCGGTCTCGGATCGAAGAAGATGCAGCCTGTGCCACTGGCTACGACCGTGAAGAAATTTGCGCTGCCAAAAATTAGGGTTCCAAAAAATTGGAACTCAAATAGACTCCAAAAAGAATGTCGAAGATCTTCAAGAATAACTTAATCGAAATCTTGAATAAAATAAATAAATCCCAAGAATAAATCCTCGAGAATCGAACCCGCTCTGATACCATGTTAGAAAATCGGAAGCGGAAGCATAGACATGGAAAAGATAAATAAAATATGGAACAACGGGATTTTACGTAGAACCCTACTCCGTGAGGAGCGGGATGAAACCACGGGAGAAGCCCTCAATGGGGCGTGTTTGTCTATTGACTTTCTCAATGGATACAGGAGGTCTGGGGCTCCTTATATAGCCTCTCCAGAGCCTCCACGTCCCACCGTTGGACGATGTGAGACTAAACACTAGATGGGGTAAATGGATCTCCTCCAGGATTCATTTACCCTGCTACAACACAATGTGGCGCATACACGAATACTCCAAGGGTTGCACAGTCGTCGCCCCTCCTTCGTGGATCCAAGGCCACCGCCAACCCACTCCCTAGGGCCCCGCACCACCGTCAAGCCCTTTCTAGGGCTTCCGTGCATCGCCCACAACCCTTCCAAGGGCTCCATCACCGCCCAAGCAGCAACCCAGGCTGTTGGTGGCCCCTAGCACTGCTGACCAGGCCGTCGGTGGCCTCTTAGCACCGCCGCCCAAGCTCTTTGGGTGCCACCCAACACTGCCGTGGCCAACCGCCCACCCCCTAAGGCCCCTCTCGGCCACCACTAGGCCCCCTAGGGCCCTTCTATTACTCTCTAACGCCGCCCAACTCTCCTAAACAGTCTGATTTTGATCAGAAAAGATGATTTTAGACCAATAAATCACTTTTTTTGGCCCTAACGTGTATCGAGGATTGACGAGGATGGTTTTATGAGTCTACACGTACAACAAATACTCTATATGATCGTGTAGACTCGCTCGGATTGGTCTACTAAGCCAGTCCAGTTCTGCTTCAACCTCTTTTTCTTCATCATGTCAAAAAGTAATGTTGATGTCTTCTCTTTGTCCAATGCCTTCAAGGTCCTGACTCCCATTGTGAAGATGGATGGGGCTAACTATGAGTTGTGGTCCATGCAGTTCTTGACCCTCATGCAATGCAATAACAAGGAGCACTTTTTGAGATAGCCCGAGCCCACATATAAGACTGGAGGAAACACTTCGTGGAAGCAAGATGACGCATACGCGCGTATTTGGCTCTTTGGTACTCTTATCACGGAGATTGCCAATGACATTGTTGTAGAGATAATTATGTAGTCTGTGTATCGTTTAGTCTATTTTTATTTTCTTGATAACTTCTTATGTAATCTATCCATGGGTCCTCTCTATATAAGAGAGCCTAGAGTTCTATGGAATAAACATATTACTCTTTTCCACCAACATGATATCAGAGCCAAAACCCTAACCCTAAAACCCTAACCCTTTCCACCTCCGCCCTCCTCCCTCCTTCTCGGGGACGCCGCCCTCCCCCGCCTCTCCTCCTCCTCGGCACCGCCGAACCCACCTTCCATGTCGGGCCCCTCTACCGTCAGGCCCTTCTCCACCGCCAGCGCCTACTCTTCCGCCGGGCGTTTGCTCCATGGATTTGAGTGTGTAAAGTCTACATATGCACTCAAATCCTATACAGTTTGTGTAGACACTTCTCTTTTGGTCTACGGATCCTAGTTCTTCATCTCTGGTGACATGTCAGAAACAAAGTCGATATGCCCTTCATAGGCGCGTTCAAAGGTCCCGTGCTAATATTCAAGATGGATGGGACGAATTATAAGCTCTGGGCGATGCAGTTCATGAGCCTCATGAAGTCGAACGGTAAGAAGCACATTCTTACCGAGGAAGAACCGACAGCGAATACTGAGATTTATGCCTCCTGGGAGGCTGATGATTCATATGCCAAGGTCTGGCTCTCAGGCACGTTGTCGATGGATATTGCCAATGATGTTCTCCATCAGCCCACCGCTAAGGCAATGTGGGACATACTGGCGACGACTTATTCGCAGGTGCGAAATGAGACGAAGATGTTACAGCTCCAGCATGACATATTCACCATGAAGCAGAATGGAGACCACTACATTCCTTGTATACATCCCTATGGGGGATGTTTGAGAAACTCTATAGTCCTATACCTCTCACGGCCACCCCTGAGCAGCAGAAGACTTTTCGGAATGCTACCATGGTGGGGGTACTTCTTACGGCTCTTGATCCTGAATATGAGGATGCCCGATCACAGATACTTGTCGATGCTACCATTCCTCCTATGGAGAAAGTCTACCGGAGGCTTAGCTGCATCTCTGTCTCCTCCAGTACTTCTACTCCACCCCCTTCGGCGATGGTTGCATCGCTAGGGAGAGGTGGTCAGTCTTCATTCCGTGGCTGTGAACCTCGTGCTCGAGGTGGTCATTTTCACCAGTTATGCACTTTTTGCCATCGCACAAGTCACTCCGAGGATACATGCTATTCTAAGCATGGGTTTCCAACATCGGCGTGAGTAGCCGAGCATGTTGCATCCCCGTCGGCATCCACTTCAGATCACAGGTTCGAGGAGCTTGTGGCGAGATTGCGCGATATTATGATTGCCACATCTACAGATTCTCCAAGAGGTTCTTCAGATATTGCTGCTTTAGCATCTGCCAGTACTTCTGCCTCTGCTAGCACCTCAGTTAGTGCTTTTGCTTTTACATCATGTCATCATTCAAATGTCTCGGATTGGATTATGGACTCTGGCGCAACACATCATCTTTGCCGCGACAGAGATAGACTCGAGTCATACAGAGAGATCCAACCAAGACGGTCCATGATAATAGCCGATGGGACTTATTCCCCCATCGTTGGGCAGGGGGAGATTACCTTGTCACCTTCCATACGTTTACAGAATGTTCTACATGCCCCTGATTTTTCGATGAACCTACTGTATATTAATCAGATTACAAAGGATTTGCACTGTCGCACTATATTTGATCCATCTTCTCTTATATTTCAGGACATACTAACGGGCAGAGTAATTGGTTGTGGCTCTGAGCAGGATGGTCTCTATCGTCTGGTCCGGAATTCCTATGCTGGCGTCTCCTCCTATTCAGTCGGATCAGTCTCTCCGTATACTTGGCATCTACGATTTGGTCACCTCCCGCTTCAAAAGATGTGTCATCTCTTCCCTCATATTTCTCCAAGTTCTTCCTTTCAATGTGAAGCCTGTCAGTTGGGAAAGCACCATCGAGCTAGCTTCCCTAGTTGTCGGAGCAGTAGCTCCCCATTTTAATTATTTCATGTTGATATTTGGGGTCCGAGTCGTGTTCCTGATCACCAGGGACACAGGTTTTAGTAGTTGATGACTTCTCTCGTGTGTCGTGAGTATTTCTATTAAAGAACAAATCTGGAGCAGGGGATGTTATTAGAATTCTTATAATTGAAGTGGAACATGTTTTTTCCTCCCATGTCAAATATATTCGTACAGACAATGCTTTGGAATTTTGCACCCGCTCTCTCTCACATTTCTTTTCGTCAAGAGGTATTATTCATCAAACCACATGTGCTTACACATCTCAACAAAATGGACTTGCGGAGAGAAACATCGTCATCTTCTTGATATTACTAGAATATGCATATCCAGAGTTGTGCACCTATTTATTTTTGGGGAGATGTTGTTCTTACAGCTTGTTACCTTGTGAATCGTATGTCGTCATCGGTACTTGGTGAGAAAATTCCTCTCTCTGTTATTTTTCCAGACAATGAATTATTCTCACTAACCCCTCGTGTCTTTGGTGATGTTGCTTTTGTTAAGCAGTTGTCTCCTGGACTTGACAAACTCTCACCTAGAGCTTTCCAGTGTGTCTTTGTCGGTTACTCTCGGACTCAGAAGGGATATCGTTGTTATGATCCTATAAACAGGAAATACTTTGTCAGTGCTGATGTTACATATTTTGAGTCAGTTATGTACTTCTCACCTGCAGGTGATAGGTTGGCTTCATCCACATCTAATGACGACGTCTATGTTCCTCCTCCTCCTATTCTGAGTCCAACCCTGTCCATTCCTGTTCCGGTTGTCACACCAACGTCATCCCCATCTCCACCACCACCCCCACCACCACCACCAAAACCACCTGTCCTGTCATTACCTAAATATTATACACGTCGGTCAGGTCATGCTCATGCTGCACGCCAATCCTCCAGCATGCCTCAGGTATGTTTAGATGTTATTACTAATGATGGGTCGGATAAAGTACATGTGCAGGATTCATCTTTGCAGAAGGAATGTGAACCGGAAGGTACAATAGATGATGATCTTGATGTCCCAATTGATATTCGGAAGCAGAAACATATTTGCGCATCATATCCCCTTGCTTCTCAGGTATCCTTTCACCGTCTTACATGGGACTTTCAGAGATTTGTTGTGGCTTTGTCTTCCGTGGAGATATCACGGAATTATCAGGATGCATTGAAGAGTGACTGCTGGAGTTCTTCTATGGAAGAGGAAATGACTGCCTTACAGTCGTGGGGTACATGGAGCTTGGTTCCCGCTCCCTCAGGCGCATCTGTTGTTAGCTGCAAATGGGTATTCACAGTAAAGTACCGCGCAGATGGTAGCCTTGATTGTTATAAGGCAAGGCTAGTGGAGAGGCTTCACTCAGACATATGATGTGGATTATATGGATACCTTCTCTCCAGTTGCTCATCACTACACTCTTCGCATTCCTCTGTCTGTTGCAGTGGTACGTGGCTGGCCCCTATTTCAACTTGATGTTAAGAATGCATTCTTGTATGGCGATCTGCAGGAAGAAGTCTACATGCAACAACCCCCGGGGTTTGCTGCTGAGGGGGAGAATCATATGGTGTGCAGACTGAACAATGTGATATATGGCCTTAAACAGAGCCCAAGGGTGTGGTTATAGAAGCTTTCCTATCTAATTGAACAACAAGGATTTAAAAGATCAAATGCGGATCACTCGTTAGTCCAGAAGACTCCTAGAGGTATGGTTGTCATCATGGTATATGTTGATGATATTCTGGTTACATGAGATGATGCTCGGGGGATAGAGATGGCAAAAGTATTTTTGGACCGTCGTTTTTTTATGAAGGATCTTGGTACTCTACGATATTTTCTGGGGTTGGAGTTTGCTAGGAATGCACAGGGTCTTGTGATGACCCAAAGGAAATATATTACAGATTTGCTTGTTGAAACAGGCATGGTTGGATGTAGATACTCGAGTACTCCTATGGACCCAAGCATGAAATTATATGATAACGATACTGAGGAGGTTGACAGGAGAAGGTATAGAGAAATGGTGGGTAAGCTTTTTTACATCACTATAACTCGACCTGATATTGCCTTTACAGTAAGTCGAGTGAGCCAGTTAATGGAGCAGCCAAGACAGATACATATAGATGCCATATATGTGATACTAAGGTATCTAAAGTCGTCTCCAGGCACAGGATTGCTGTTTAGAAAGGACACAGATTTATCTATTTCGGCATGTGCGGATGTAGACTATGCAGGATGCCCTAAGGATCGAAAGTTTACTTCGGGCTTTGCAGTTTTTGTGGGCAGCTCTCTGGTTTCTTGGAAAAGCAAGAAACAAACTGTTGTGGATAGATCTAGTGTTGAATCTGAATATAGGGTCATGACACAAGCAAGCACGGAGATAATGTGGGTTCGAGCTGTACTAGAAGACTTGCGTATAGATGTACTACCTCTACCCATGCAGCTACAATGTGATAATCAAGCTGCTTTTTTATTGCCGATAATCCAGTGTTTCATGAAAGAACAAAATATATTGAGGTAGACTACCACTACACTAGAAATATGATCCAGAAGGGCCTGATTTCCACTTCACATGTTAGTTCAGGGGAACATACGGCCGACATCTTCATCAAGCCATTGCTCAGAGGACCTTTCCAGAAATGTTCTTCCAAGCTGAGCATGATTGATATCTACGCTCCATCTTGAGGGGGAATGTAGAGATAATTATGTAGTTTGTGTATCGTTTAGTCTATTTTTATTTTCTTGATAACCTCTTATGTAATTTACCCATGGGTCCTCTCTATATAAGAGAGCCTAGGGTTCTATGGAATAAACAAATAACTCTTTTCCACCAACAATACCAGTCTACCGTCAAGGTGGTATGGGATATCCTGGCAGCCACATATGCCAAACAAGGAATGAGGCCAAGATTCTTCAGTTGCAGTTCGACATCTATACGACCAATCAAAACGATCATCCTCTGCATAGTTTATATTCTTCTCTTCGTCACATGTTTGAGAATCTTTACAGCTTCATGCCAGTCACCACATCTACTGAGCAACAAAGGGCGTACAAAAACTCCACGATAGTTGGAGTCTTCTTGGCTACTTTAGACTGTGAATACGAGGCAGCTGCAGAGAATATTATGTAGTCGGTGTATCATTTTCTCTATTTTTATTTTCTCGATAACCTCTTATGTAATTTACCCATGGGTCCTCTCTATATAAAAGAGCCTAGGGTTCTATGGAATAAACATATTGCTCATTTCCACCAACATGGTATCAGAGCCAAAACCCTAACCCTAAAACCCTACCACCGCCGCCCCTCTCTCTCTCCCTCCATTTCTCGGCGCCGCCGCCCCTCACCGTAGGGCGCCACCACCGCCACTCCGCTCCTCCCCTTCTCCCACCGCCGCCGCACCCTCCACAGCCGGCCCCCTCATCGTCAGCTCTCCACCGCTGGCCTCCACCACCGGCTCTCCACCGATCCCCTCTCCAACGTTGGGGACCTCCACCGCCGGGTCCATTCCCTTCGACGCCGACGCCCCTTCTTCCAATAGCCTCTCTCTCTTCATGGATTTGAGTGCGTAAAGTCTACATATGCACTCAAATCCTATCAAGTTTATGTAGATACTTGTTTCTCGTCTACAATCCCTAGTTCTTCGTCTCTGGCGACATGTCAGAAAACAAAGTCGATATGCCCTTTATAGGCGCATTCAAAGGTCCAGCGCCAATAGTCAAGATGGATGGAACGAACTATGAGCTCTGGGCGATGTAGTTCATGAGTCTCATGAAGTCGAACGATAATTCTTACTGAGGAAGAGCCGGCAGAGAAGACTGGGATCTATGCCTCCTGGGAGGCTGATGATTCATATGCCAAGGTTTGGCTGTCAGGCACGTTGTCGATGGAGATTGCCAATGATGTCCTCCATCAGCCCACCGCTAAGGCGATGAGGGATATTTTGGCCGCCACATATTCACAGGTGTGGAATGAGACCAAGATGTTACAGCTCCAGCATGACATTTTCACTATGAAGCAGAATAGGCGGCCGCTTCACTCTTTATATACATCCCTGAGGGGGATGTTTGAGGAACTATATAACACTATACCCCTCACGGCTACCCCTGAGCAGCAGAAGAACTTCCGGAATACCATGGTGGGGGTACTGCTAGCAGCACTTGATCCTGCGTATGAGGCAGCCCGATCTCAGATACTTGTTGATGCTACCATTCCTCCTATGGAGGAAATTTACCGGAGGCTTAGCCGCATATCTGTTTCTTCCAACACTTCTACTCCACCACCTCCGACGATGACTGTGTCACGAGGGAGAGGTGATCAGTCTTCCTTTCGTGGATGTGGACCTCGTGGTCAAGGAGGTCGTTTTCGCCAACCATGCACTTTCTGCCATCGCACAGGTCACTCCGAGGATACATGCTATTCTAAGCATGGTTTCCAGCATCGGCGCGTGTAGCTGAGCATGTTACATCTCCGTCGGCATCCATTTCAGATCACCGGTTTGAGGAGCTTGTGGCGCGATTACGCGATATTATGCCTCAACCATCTACAGATTCTCCAGGAGGATCTTCATATATTGTTGCTTCAGCATCTGCCAGTACTTCTGTCGTTGCCAGTACCTTAGGTAGTACTTCTGCTTTTACATCCTGTCATGATCTCTTAGATTGGATTATGGACTCCGGCGTAACCTATCATCTCTGCCGCGACAGAGATAGACTTGAGTCATACAGAGACATTCCACCTGGATGCTCAGTGTTCATAGCTGATGGGACTCATTCCCCCATCGTTGGACAGGGGGAGATCACCTTGTCACCGTCCATGTATTTACAGAATGTTCTACATGTTCCTGAGTTTTCCATGAATCTACTGTCTATTAGTTAGATTACGAAGGATTTGTACTGCCGCGCTATATCTGACCCATCTTCTCTTATTTTTCAGGACATACTAACGGGCAAGGTGATTGGTTGTGGCTCTGAGCAGAATGGTCTCTATCGTCTGGTCCGGAATTCATATGTTGGCGTCTCTTCCTACTCAGTCGGATCAGTCTCTCCGCACACCTGGCATCTACGCTTTGGTCACCTCCCGCTTCAAAAGATGCGTCATCTCTTGCCTCAGATCTCTCCAAGTTCGTTGTTTCGATGTGAAGCCTGTCAGTTGGGAAAGCATCATCGAGCTAGCTTCCCTAGTCATCAGTGTCGGAGCAGTAGCTCCCCTTTTGAATTATTTCATGTTGATATTTGGGGTCCGAGTTGTGTTCCTGATCATCAGGGATACAGGTTCTATCTTGTAGTAGTTGATGACTTCTCTCGTGTATCGTGGGTATTTCTTTCAAAGAATAAATCTGTAGCAGGGGATGTTATTAGAAATCTTATCATTGAAGTGCAGAATGTTTTTTCCTCTTCTATCAAATATGTTCGTACGGATAATGCGTTGGAATTCTACACTCGCTCTCTCTCCCATTTCTTTTCGTCCAAAGTATTATTCATCAAACCACCTGTGCTTACACATCTCCAGAATAGAGTGACAGAGTGAAAATATTGTCATCTCCTTGATATCACTCGAACCCTGCTTATCCAAAGTTGTGCGCCCATCACTTTTTGGAGGGATGCTGTTCTTACGGCCTGTTACCTTGTCAATCGTATGTCGTCCTCTGTACTCGGTGAGAAAATTCCTCTTTTTGTTATTTTTCCAGAGAAGGAATTATTTTCACTTATCCCTCGTGTCTTTGGTGATGTAGATTTTGTTCACCACTTGTCTCCTGGACTCGACAAACTCTCACCTAGAGTTGTCAAGTGTGTCTTTGTGGGTTACTCTCGAACTAAGAAGGGTTACTGTTGTTATGACCCTGTTTATTGTCAGTGTTGATGTTACATTTTTTGAGTCTGTTATGTACTTCTCCCCTGCAGGTGACAGGTTGGCTTCTTCCACATCTAATGATGACGTCTATGTTCCTCCTCCTAACCTGAGTCCACCTTTGTCCATTCCTGTCTCGGTCGTCATGCCAACGTCATCTCCATCACCACCACCACCACTACTACAACCACCTATCCTGCCATTACCTAAATTCTATACACGTCGGTCAGGTCCAGCTCAGGCGGCACATCAATCATCCATCACGCCTCAGGTATGTTCAGATGTTATTACTAACGATGGGTCGGATAGTGTGCCTGTGCAGGATTCTTCTTTGCAGGAGGAGTGTGCACCATCGAATACAGTGGATGATGATCTTGATGTCCCTATTGCTATTCGGAAGCAGAAACGGACTTGTGCGTCTCATCTCCTTGCTTCCCAGGTTTCCTTTCACCGTCTCGCAGGAGACTTCCAGAGATTTGCTGCGGCTTTGTCTTCCGTGGAGATACCACGGAATTATCGGGATGCTATGAAAATTGACTGCTGGCGGTTGTCTATGGAAGAAGAAATGGTTGCTTTACAGACCCGCGGTACATGGAGCTTGGTTACCGCTTCGTCCGGCGCATCTATTGTTAGCTGCAAATGGGTATTCACAGTGAAGTACCATGCAGATGGGAGCCTTGACCGGTACAAGCACGGCTAGTGGCGAGAGGCTTTACTCAAACATATGGTGTGGACTATTTGGATACATTCTCTCCAGTGGCTCGTCACTCTACTCTTCGCATTCTTCTATCGGTTGCTGTGGTACGTGACTGGTCCATATTTCAACTTGATGTCAAGAATGCATTCTTGTATGGCGATTTGCAGGAAGAAGTCTATATGCAGCAGCCACCGGTGTTTGCTGCTGAGGGGGAGAATCATATGGTATGTAGACTTCACAAGGTGATATATGACCTTAAACAGAACCCAAGGGCGTGGTTCCAAAAGCTTTCTCACCTAATTGAACGACAGGGATTCAAAAGATCAAATGCAGATCACTCGTTGTTCATTCAGAAGACTTCTAAAGGTACGGTTGTCATCATGGTATATGTTGATGATATTCTGGTTACAGGAGATGATGCTCAGGGGGTAAAGATGACAAAAGTATTTTCGGGTCGTCAGTTTGTCACGAAGGATCTTGGTACCCTACGATATTTTCTGGGACTAGAGTTTGCCAGGAATGCACAGGGTCTGGTGACGACCCAAAGGAAATATATTACAAATTTGCTGGTTGAAACGGGCATGGTTGGATGTAGACCATCGAGTACTCCTATGGATCCAAGTATGAAATTATATGACAACAATACTGAAGAGGTGGACAGGAGAAGATATAGAGAGATGGTGGGTAAGCTTCTTTACACCACTATAACTCGACCCGATATTGCCTTTGCAGTAAGTCGAGTGAGTCAATTTATGGAGCAGCCAAGATAGGTACATATGAATGCTATACACATGATATTAAGGTATCTAAAATCTTCTCCAGGCTCAGGATTGTTGTTTAGGAAGAACATAGATTTATCTATTTTGGCTTGTGCGGATGCAGACTATGCAAGATGTCCTAAAGATCGTAAGTCTACTTCAGGCTTTGCAATTTTTGTGGGTAGCTCTCCGGTTTCTTGGAAAAGCAAGAAACAAACTGTTGTGGCAAGATCCGGTGCTGAATCCGAATATAGGGCCATGGCACAAGCAAGCACGGAGATGATGTGGGTTCGAGCTGTACTAGAAGACTTGCATATAGATGTACCTCTACCCATGCAGCTACAGTGTGACAATCAAGATGCTTTGTTCATTGCCAATAATCCAGCATTTCATGAAAGAACAAAACATATTGAGGTAGACTGCCACTACACTAGAGATGTGATCCAGAAGGGCTTGATTTCTACTTCACATGTTAGTTCAGAGGAGCAGACAACCGACATTTTCACCAAGCCATTACTCAGAGGACCTTTCCAGAGATGTTCTTCCAAGTTGAGCATGATTGATATCTATGCTCTATCTTGAGGGGGAGTGTAGAGAATATTATGTACTCGGTGTATCATTTTCTCTATTTTTATTTTCTCGATAACCTCTTATGTAATTTACCCATGGGTCCTCTCTATATAAGAGAGCCTAGGGTTCTACGGAATAAAGAAATTGCTCATTTCCACCAATAGCAGCATGCACAGCTTCTTACCAATGTAGCTATACCTCCCATGAAGGATGTATACAGTCACCTCAACAGGAGCACTGTCCCAACTCCTGCCACCACACAGATTTCCTTAGCGATGGTCGCATCTCGCGGCATGGGCGGCTCTACTCAGTTTACAGTGCATGGTCCCTGTGACAAAGGAGGCGGATGTCAGTGTGGCACATGCATCTATTGCCATAGTCTTGGTTATTCAGAGGATACATGCTATCAGAAGCATGGATATCTCGCTTCTGCTCATGTAGTCGAGAAGGTTGCACCTCTTGAGAGTTTAACTCCTATAGATACGCGACTAGATTTTTTTTATTAAAAAGAGGATGCACTCCTGAGATAGGAGTAGGGTTGAACATGGGCCAGGTCCAGGCCGGGTTCGGCTTGGCCCGGCCCAAACCCATTTTAGTATGCAGGCTAACGGGCCAGGCTTAGGCCCATTTTATTTTTCAAAATCTAGGCCCAAGCCCAAGCCCGACCCAAACATTATGGGCTGGGTTCAGGCCGGGCCGGCCCAAATTGAAACTCCGGGACATATTGAGCTTGTTTTTATCTTACAAATACACCACCCATCCCCAACAAAAATGGGTATTCTTTACA
This sequence comes from Ottelia alismoides, assembly GCA_037367405.1. Classification (NCBI taxonomy): domain Eukaryota; kingdom Viridiplantae; phylum Streptophyta; class Magnoliopsida; order Alismatales; family Hydrocharitaceae; genus Ottelia; species Ottelia alismoides. The sequence goes on along the minus strand of JAZKJV010008980.1, from coordinate 172,119 downwards.
CATGCAAATATGTTTTACACATTGATAATATTAAGAAATCATGTCCATGATACGAATTTGCTATGTACAACAACATGGTCTAAACATGACAAATATATTACCAATGTAATATAATTGTTTATAATATATGTTTGTTAACATGATAAATTATTATCATGATGGTATATATAACAATGATGGTTGTTAACTTTACTAAATTAATATGTTCAGAATTTAATATCCATCTAAATTCTATTATCACTCATATGCATAAGTAATGGGTCAAGCTAATGGGTTGGGCAGTTTGGGCCCTTGAAACGGGCTGAGATAACGGGTCGGGTTATCGGGCTTTCGGGTTTGGGCTCTATCAGGCCCGAACCCGGCCCGAATATACAATTGGGCTTGAATTAAGGCCCAAAGCCCGGCCCAATTCTTTGCGGGCTCGGGTTCGGGCCGGGCTACATGGGCCGGGTTTCGGATCGGGTCGGGCTGGCCCGGCCCAATGCTCAACCCTAGATAGGAGTCACCACACCCAAAAATATATTAAATTTAGAACGGCAACCTTACATAGAAAATCAGAAGTTATAAAGTGCATTATAATGTGAGACAACATTCTCGGAGTAGAACCTCTGGTTCTTGAAAACGAGTTCATTTCTCCTTGCCCAAATAGCCCAAAACACAGCAAATGGCTTGGAACAGTCGTCCGTCGAACCCATACCCATCGCACGCAGCGGCCTCCAAAACGACTCTAACCCTGCTGCCTCCACCCAAGCAATCCCTGACTCCCTCCACATATGTGTCGAAGTCTCGCATCCAAAAAAAAGGTGATCCGCATCCTCGACCGAGCCCTCGAACCTCTCGCAAAGCGTGTCCTCCGAGCCAAACATCCTTCCCCTCCTCGCCTTATCACATAAGCGATTTCATCTCAGACACCAAAGAAAAATCTTCACCCTGAGAGGGATCCTGGACGCCCAGATAATCTTCATATCCTGACAGAAATCCACATCCCGCTCTTGTTCCACAACCGACCCCCTCATCGCCTCATACGCCTTCTTAACAGAGAGGAGATAACATTGTCTCCGGTCTGAAGGAGATAATGATTCATGTTGCCAGCACCACTACAGGTTCTCCAAATATTGCAGCCTCTGCCAAAGCTTTTTCGAGCTCCTTAGGTATAGCCTATATTTTTACCAGTTATAGCAGGGCATATATGACAGAGTGGATCATGGACTCTGGTGCTTCCCACCATTTATGTAGTGACAGAGCATAGTTCAGTTCATATAGATATATACCCCTGGTAGATCGCTCAACATTGCAAGCATGGTTCATTTACCTATTACATGACAGGAGGGTGTTTATTTGACGCCATCCATGTGCCTGCAGAATGTGCAATATGCACGTGATTTTTTCATATGAATTTATTTTCTATTGGTAAGATCACTAAAGATATGCATTGTAGTGGCCAGTTTTGATTCATCTTCCATTCGGTTTTAGGACAAACCCATGGGTAGGGTGATTGGATGTGGTCGTGAGCAAAGCGGGCTCTATAAACTGATCCAATCTCCATGTGATGGTGCCTCTACCATTCCTACGAGATCAGTCTCACCATACATGTAGCATCTTCCTTTTGGTCACCTTCCTCTGCAAAAGTTGTGTCATGTCCTCCCACAGATCTCCACATGTTCTACCTTCTATTAAAAGACTTTCTAGCTTGGGAAGCATCACCGTTCTTCTTTTCATGATCATCAGAGTTGTAGCAGTAGTCATTTATTTGAGCTTGTCTATTTTGACATTTGGAGTCCCAATCGTATTCCTGGTTACCATGGACACTGATTTTATCTTATAGCTGTGAATGATTATTCCAAACTATCTTGGGTTTTTCTTTTGAAAAACAAGCTTGAAGCTGGGTTTGTTATAAATCTTTCATTATTGAACTATAGTATTTTCTCTGATACTGTTAAGTTTATTCACTATGACAATGTCTTAGAGTTCCGCATATTACAACTTTCTGAGTTCTTCAAGTCTCTTGGCATCATATACCAAACCTCGTGTGCATACACTTCTTAGTAGAACGGTGTTGTCGAATGCAAACACCGTCACATACTTGATGTGACCAGGACACTTGATTTAGAGGCGTGCTCCACACTCTTTTTGGGGGGGTGTGGTTCTCACTGTTTGCTACATGACCACATGCCATCTTCTATCTTATGAGAAAAGGTCCCTTTCTTGATTATGTTTCCCTATAAGGATATGTTCTCCCTTACACCCTGAGTGTTTGGCTATGTGGCCTTTCTTCATCTTTTGACTCTTGGTCGTGAAAAGCTCTTCCCTAGAGCAGTCAAGTGTGTCTTTGTCGACTACTCTCGTACCCAAAAGGAGTACCATTGCTTCACAATATTCAACGGAAGTACTATGTTAGTTTTGACGTCACCTTTTTTGAGTATGTTATATATTTTTCTCCTATAGGTGACAGGTTGATTATATCTGACTATGAAGAGGAGGTATATGTGCATCCTCCTCCTACAATTGAGTACATATATACTCATATTTTAGAGCATATGAATATGCAATTTTATTTCGATGAATACATAAGATAATTCTGATTTGAATTAGTTTTTGCTATATATATAAATGGACAGTTTTGGATACAAAATATGGATCTAAATATTTTTTGCAGGTTCGTTTATGCTTGTTATCTCCTATCATAACAATGAGATTGGATAAAATTTATACACCCACTATTATATCTATTTTTAGGTGGACATTGATATGTATTTTTATTTTAGCAGGCATGAGTATTTAATTTTTATTTTAACGAATATGGATATATAAAGTAATATAAGTTTGAATTATTTTTGCAGATACCGAAACAAATACATACATCATTTTTATTTTTTGTAACAATGGGATCAGATAATTTGCATTCGTCCGATATCATTCCACCAACTACAGTACCGCCCCCCCTCCAGTACCATCACCAACCCCTCACCACCACCTGCTCCAGTGACTACTCTTCCATCACCTAGTACCTTGGCCCATGTAATGCCACATTTCTATGTTTGTAGGCCTCCCACGGTCCCCCGTGCTCATGGGTCTTCTCCATCATCCAGCATGTCCCAGATATGTATTGACCACATTGCTTCTACTGATGGCACTAGTGATTTGTTCATACAACATGCTACTTTACAGGATGAGAAGATACCAAATGCGTAGACATACATGTGCTACTTATCCTCATATATCCCATGTTTCTTCGGTGCGACTCTTGGAGTATTTTAGGAGGTTTGTCATGGGGCTATCAGTCGTGGAGGTACATAGACATAGTAGGAGATGATACATGACAGTTAGTGGTGTCTTTCCGTGGAGGAGGAGATAGTTGCATTATAGTCACGTCGTGGAGCATTGTTACAGCTGCTATAGGAGCATCTATCGTGGGATGCAAGTGGGTATTCATGGTGAAGCACCGAGCAGATGGCAGCGTGGATTGCTACAAGGCAAGGCATGTGGCCCGTGGGGTCACCCATACATATGGGGTGGACTATCATGAATATTTTCTCTCTAGTGGCTCAACATTCTAAACTGTGAAATCTTCTCTCTGTTGTAGTGACACGAGATTGGCCCCTATATCAGCTTGATGTGAAGAATGCATTTCTTTATGGTGACCTGCAGGAGGAAGTCTACATACAGCAACCGCTAGGGTTCGCTACCGAGAGAGTGTCATATGATTTGTAGACTTCATAAAACTATCTATGGCCTTAAGCAGATTCCAAGAGCATGGTTTCATAAGCTCTCGGACTTGATAGAGTAGTAGGGGTTCATGAGATCGACTACCGATACTTAACTGTTTGTTCAAAGGTCTTAGAGACGTATAGTTGCTAGACTGATTTACGTTGATGATATTGTTACAAGGGATGATGTGCAGAGCATTCGAGCAGCTAAGGATTTCCTTGGTCGGTAGTTTGTAACCAAGTACCTTGGCGATCTACGTTACTTACTTGAACTTGAGTTCGTCAGGAACCGACGAGGTCTTGTGATGACTTAGAGGAAGTACATTACAAATCTTCTATCTGAGACAAGCATGGAAGACTATAGGCCAAGTACTCTCATGGACCCAAGCATGAAGTCATATGATGATGACACAGAGGAGGTAGACAAGAGGATGTAGATGGAGCTCGTTGAGAAGCTCCTATATGTGACCATCACCAGGCCAGATATATCCTTTGTAGTAAGCAGAATGAGTTAGTTCATGGAGCAGCCTAGACATGCACATATGTATGTAGTTCATATGATTCTGAGGTATCTGATGACCTCTCTTGGTACTAGCCTTTCATTTAGTAGAGGAACATCCCTTGCTATCACAACTTACGCAGATGCAGATTATGTGGGATGTCCCAAGGACAGGAAGTCTACCTCTGAATTTGCAATGTTCATATGGAGCTCCTTGGTATCATGGAAGAGCAAGAAGCAGATGATGGTCGCCAGATCGAGTGCAAAGTCAGAGTACAGAGCCATAGCACAACGAAGTACAGAGATGATATCGGTCAGATCCATTCTGACTGACCTAGCAGTTGAGATACCTCTTTCCATGCACCTCCAATGCGAAAATCGGGTTTCTCTTTTCGTAGCCAACAACCCAGCCTGAGAGGACCAAGAATATCAAGGTAGACTGTCACCACTCGAGACTGATTCATAAAGGTTTCATTTCCACCTCTCATGTCAGCTCAGGATAACAGACAACAGACGTGTTCACCAAGGCCCTAGCTAGAGGTCATTCTAGAGATGTTGTTCCAAACTAAGCATTATTGATATCTACGCTATAGTTTGAGGGGGGTTGTTGAGATATTAGTTATATTTTCTTCATTCTATGTATTTTCTTTTCATTCTATCTATATTATGTAATTAGCCTAACATGTTTCTCCATTGTACAAGAGAATCCTAGAATTTCATGAGTAAACATTTCATTATTTTATCTCCACGAATGCATATAATGTTCCATTTTGTTAATGTGGTTTGGCCCACCTACCATATCAGCACAATGCTACATATGCAATCTATGCAACAACAATCCTGAACCATCCAGATTATTAATTTGGCATACTCATTTAATAAACAATTTCTTTGAATGAAAATCCTGAAAAGATCGCTAACTAGATCTACCCTATTTCTTTTTATGAATGTTTACCAAGTAAAAGAAATCAAGCAAAAATACTTGTTTATAAAAATCGTTACCCCGGATGAGAACCAATCTCCTTCTGGTGTGGGAGTGACCAGAGACCTGATAGCATCCACAATCGAAACGGCTGTTGATGCGGCAGAAGATCTTCCCCATTTTTCAATTAGAACACCACCACGCTGTGTATGATATAAACACATACTATTTTAAATTATACCAAGGACTGATATAGAATTAGAAGCAACTCCTTATTTGAAAGATGACTATTGCATTTAATCGACAAAAAACTAGATCTTGAATACTACATTGTTATCTATCTTTTAGATTCCTAACCAATTTTAAGGGCGTTTGATAACATCAAAATGCAGAGATCAGACACCAGCCATGTTGGAGTTGAATGATCAACATTGTTTCTCTTCCAATTTAAATTTCCCAATATATAACTTGTTTTCAATTAGTTCATGCACAGCCATCAACACAGTCTTGTTTATCTAATCTAAGCATGATTGTGACCCAGATAAGACTAATTTGGAGGCGATGGACCCAAGGGCACTTTTAATTTCATAAAGACTGAGTTTTGGTCAGATAGCACATCCACAAACAACTACATAAAGGAAACCCATAAAATATGTGGTAGGGAAAATTTTACCTTTTGAACCATCTGAGTGAACTCCTCCTCTAACCATTTCGTATCCATGATAACATCTTTTACAGGAAGCCCGTCAATTTTTGCATTCAAGAAGTCTGGGACCTAAGAAGACAGTTTTTTTATTTATCAAACAGTCTACATGCACAAGGACCACAAATCCTCTACAGACCTGAGTGGTAGAGTGGTTCCCCCAAATTGTCATATTTGAAACTTTATCATAGAAAACACCTGCCTTAAGTGCCAGCTACGAAATTGCAGAAAACAACAAAATAATGTAAAAGAGCATAGTGGGAAAATCATAGTATTTGATAAAGAAAGAGGAATGTGTGCATTCACCTGACACTTGGCTCTATTTTCATCCAATCTAGTCAAAGCATGAAAATTTCTAGCTGGTATTTTTGGGGCATTTTTCAGACAAATAAGAGCACTACATTAGAAACACGAAAATGTTTGATCACTTGTATTACTCTAATAAAGTGCATTTACATAATATTTCTGGTAACGGGATCATTATTTTACTTCGTATTGCAAGGATTTCCCACGACCATAACCTTAACGTTTGGTGATGCAACAGCATTAAGTGCTTTCCCCTGCATGTACTCAATATATTAAACCATCTGCATAGTAAAAAATCAAGATCTATTTACCAATGCCATCCATAAATTACTACCTGCTCTGCAAAAATTTGACCATTTATATCTAATAAAGCAGCACGTTCCATCCCAGGACCTCGGGGCTTTGCACCAATTAACAGTGCCCATTCTGCATCCTGAAAAACTTCATATGGATCGATTCCAATGCTAACTTCCCTCAGTAGTGGATATAGAGAGTCCTCCAACTCCATTGCGACTCCTGAATTATTTTCAGTGTGAGAAATGCAGATAATAAAATCGATCCAGACATAATATAAGAGTGACCAAAAGCATCAAACAAACAAAAGTCAGAAAGCACCCTGTAAAAGCATACTGGACAGTGACATAAACAACACTAATATAAAGTTTTTTTACCTATCAACCTACTTCAGCGAAGTTTAATCACTTGAAGACACATTTCCATGCCTTGTAGGTGGCAATAAAACATGATTCACAGAACTCTGAGCGAAGAATATTGCAAAATGAGATCTTATTGGTCTTGTTCTTAAGTTCTAATACAAAATAACGTAAGTAAATCAATCAAATGCTTAGATACACATGGTAACCATTTGTTCTTTGTTAGAAAGAGAAAGCAATCATTAGATTGGTGGAACTATAAGTGCTAAAGAGATAATCTTTAGTCTAATGTGACTTTCTGACTTCTGAAATTCGGAACAATGCAAGGAATAGTATCATGGCGTCATTTTCCATGTTGGAAAAAGTCCTACCTTCAAGAGCTAGAAATGACTTCTCAGAGCCCAACAGTTGTAAGGCAATAGGTTGATCTGCTCCAAAAACCTCTCCAGATGCAAGCTGATAACATGTTTATTTCACAAAGTATCAAAGAAATATTAGCCTCTCCTTGTGGTATAGAAACTTGCAATTATTTATTTTGGAAGAAAACTATACGTTCAAATATGTAAAGCTGAATAAGGAGTAAATAATTAAATGTTTGCATTACATAGATTTTTAAGGACTACTAATCACCCACTTTGACCATTGAGTTGACTATTTCTAACAGGGTTATTATTAAAAAAACAACTCAATTTGTCCTTTTAAGTAGAGTGACATCTTGTAAATATGGCATATGGATATTTGATAGAATGGCCGGAATGCTCCCTAATTCAGTAAAAACAGAGACGCTAGTGCCTAGATTCCAACAGAACTCAAGCCAAAAATAGAATCCCCGATTAAAATGAGGTCAGCAAGATCGGATTATATCCCTCCATTTATGTTAATCTAAAAATGTGGACAGTAAAAATGTTTGCAAAAAAAACTAGTAGATTAACAAGGTATAGTCAATTCAATCTATCCTTGAGCAGAACTCCCTTTTGAACCAAGCTTAACTCAAACAATCCTTTGCCAAATGGCTTTATTTGGCTCCATCCTTTGCCAATCATTAAGGATTTGTACAGACAATCGACACTAGCTCTTTTAACAAAGCAACAGCTACCACATATGGGACAATTCACACTATTCTAACAACAAATCGGCACTCACAAGGAGTAGCTTGGATCATATGCTGGAATGCTAAAGCAAAAGCAGGGCAATCTTTTTTATGGAAAAAAAGCATTGTGTTGCACATAGCGGAAATAAAATGCAGACTATCGAATGGGAAAGCAAGCCAACCACAACATACATGTGTGTGCAGTTCAAGACAACCACAACGCAGATGTGCAAGATTCAAGACATTCACAGACACAAATGTACGAGGTTCATCCTTAATTGGGCTACTAATCGGAAGAATATCTCTCTTCTTTGGTGGTAAAATGGTGGTATAGACGATACAACAAGAAGCCCTAAGCTAGGGGTTTATATAGCAACCAAGTACAGAATGATCCCCCCTAATTCATAGATCCACAAATCCAAATACAAAAGTGATCCAAAAATTGAATGTTGTTTCATTGAAGATCAACAATTGAATCAATTTCATCAAAGAACTTCACTCTAAGAAGGCTTCAGTGTAAACACGGTTAAATTAAACAAACACTGGTATGAAATTGCTATGGTGGTGCACCTCTGCCAGTTCAAGATTTGACAACATAGATTATGCTTCTATAGGGAATTCAAGATTCTAAATTGAGAAAGTAACTACAGACCCTAATTCCAAAAAAGAATAGACATAAGCATATAGAAGTTACGCTGAAGACAGGTGGTGGTTAATATAACAATTAAACATAACAGAGGACATGAAATTTAGCAACAGCTTCCCGGAACTAGTTAGACTACAGTCAACTTGAACTGTAAACCATAGAACTTTAGGTTTTTCCTGCACATTTAAGTGGCTTCTTATTTCGATGCACTGTTCATTCATAAGATTTCCAGACTGCAAATATATCAATTTTGTAGGGTACTACTTTTCATTTGACGCAGTTCAGTTTGGGAAAGGCTTGACGAGCTAGCTTAAAGATTGGGGATAATTATTAAGTTGATTGTTCCAGATGTGTATTCCTTCAATTCGATTAAATATCACAGTCAAATAGCTCATATTTTTTACATTGTAATCAGAGTATCTCAAAAACAGATAAAAATATAAAACACTGGAGAAAGAGGACTGGAGACTAGCATTTGAGATGAGCCTCAATAACTTTATTTACCTTAAAAAGTAGATGATTGGATATCATCCCAGCAGCTCCAGACACTGCAATTCGAATCATCTTCTTCCACGACTTTGTCTCCTCTTCCTAATCAAATAGGATAAATAAGAGCTTCAAACAAAATTACAATAGTAGAACTTAATTTTTTTCATTATAAATTGAAAGTTCATAGTTGTATGTACAATTGTGAATCACCGAAGAGGAACATGCACAAATGATCATTCAAGCAAGCACGAAGATACACGGATTTACAAGGTTCACCTGTAACTGGGTTATGTCCTTGAGAGGCGGCGATCGATTTTCATTATGTAGAGAAAGAAGAAAAATATGATAATGAAAGCCCTAACCATAGGGAAATTTATTCACTACTCCAGCCATACATATGGAAACTTGATACAAATGGATCCATATACCCAATTAGAAATAGATCCGTTAATAAAAATTTTGTCAGGATGCTCCCCCCCCCTCCAAGGCTTGCTGATCGGGCAGCGAGCCCCTCGTCTTATTGAGGTATGATATGGCAGGAGGGGATGCATATGACAATTCAACTTGGGTCAAATGATTAGGATTCAAGGCATATCAACATGTATTAAATTAACTAACCAAAAAAGGCTAAAGATCTTAGCATACCACCTCTTGAAGAGACAAATGTTAATTTTAAAATTTCTTCATGATATATGGTGTTAGAATCAAACACACAAAGCACATACAAAGATGGAGACAAGGATTTACGTGGAAAACCCTACATAGAGAGAAAACCACGAGGGATCTCAATCCCTAATTACTCTCACTAGAGATTAGGGCTCTCTTCACTAAGATAAAAAATCAAGGCAACCCCTTTGTGAAGAGATCAGCAACCTGATCGGTAGACTTTAGGTAAGGAAGACAAAACAATCCATCATAAATCTTCTCACGGATGAAGTGTTTATAAATCTCCAAATGCTTCGTTCTGTCATGCATTACAGGATTGTTGGACAAGTTTATTGCAGCCTTGTTGCCACAAAACATCTTCATTGACATACTAACCTTGATGCCCAACTCATAAAGAAGAATTTTTAGCCATTGAATTTGTGTAACACCACGCTATTTGCAAGGACATGGTATTCTGCTTCAGCACTTGATCTTGAAACCACATTCTTCTTCTTATTTATCCAAATAACTAAATTTTCGCTTAGATATACTGCATAAACTAAGGTGAATCTTCTGTCATCAACGGAGCCAGCCTAATCAGCATCAATGCAATCCTTCAATAGTAACCTCGGGATTTTTCTTGGACATAAGACCTTTTCCTGGTGATCCTTTATGTAGCAGAGAATTTTATTCATCGCATTAGCATGAGAGGTGGTATGAGCATGCATGAATTGACTCGTCACATTTACAGCATATGTAATATCGTCTAGTAAGTGCAAGATAGATCAATTTTCCCACCAATATTTGATACATGTCCTCTCCTGCATCATCAAGAAGATCACCATCCTCTTTATTCAGTTTATGGTTTGCCTCAATAGGATTAGTAGTAGGCTTGCCTCCCAACATGCCACAATCCTTCAATAAGTCCAAAGTATATTTTCGTTGACTTAGTCACATACCTCCTGGAGATCGAGCAATCTCAATGCTTAGGAAGTACTTAACTTCCCCAAGTCCTTCAATTCAAATTCACTTGCAAGTGTTTTCTTTATCCTGGAAAGTTCCCCTTCGTCATTACCTGTAAAGATCATGTCATCAACATACACCAAAAGAATAGATCTTTTTTTGCCATTCCTTCTTATAAACAGAGTGTGGTCTCTATTCACTTGTGTATATCCATTCTTAATCATGACCACATAGAGACTTTCAAAACAAGCTCTTGGTGATTGTTTTATTTCATGTAAAGATCTTTTTAGTTTGCAGCACTTGTTGTCCTTATCAAACCTAAGCGGCATTTTCATATACACTTCTTTTTTAAGATCACCATTCAAGAAAGTATTTTTCACATCTAACTGATATATTTTTCAGGAAAAATGAGTTGCTAGGCACATAACAACCCTGGTCGTATTCATCTTGGTGACATGATCTTTTTTTATTTCATCAATATTTTTTGGAACATGATGAGCATCAAGAGAGGTCATAAAGCATTTATATCTCGAACTCATATTGGTGTAAGCAACAAAGTCCTCTACTGGATAACGAGTAGAGGCTCGAACAGAACTAATAGATTTTCTCATAGCAATGAGATGATCACCCGTTAAAGGGTTGACATCATCAGTATGAATATCGGGAGAGAGAGAGAGAGGAATACTTGCAGAGTTTTCATGGCCAAAATCACCCGTGGAAAGGTTGACATCATGGTCAGAGGAAAGATTGACAATATGATTCGGTATCATCTCTTCTCCGATCTCCACCACTTTATCGGATCCCTTTCGTCTATTATAAGAATGTCCAAATATACCTATATTTTTGTTGTTTGTGTCCCTATCTTGCTCATTGCCCCCCCCCCACATGGATAGTCTCTTATATGTCACCAAGAAAGTAAATCTCATTCTCATTGTTCTCTGTATATGTACTCTCGGATTCCCCTTGAGGAAAGCTCTTAGAGAAATAAGACCTACTCTCAAAGAAAGTAACATCCTTACTCACATGAAGACGACATGACACGGAGTCATAACATATGTATCTTTTTTAGTTCTAGAATATCCAAGAAAGATGCATTTTGTGGCTCTTGGATCCTACTTACGCCAACATGGTCCAGAGTTGTGAAGAAAGCAGACACATTAAAAAATCTGTGGGTCCAAACTGAAGGGAGAGGTATCCAGATGGATGATAGAGAAAGGAGTTCTCTTCCCAACTACGACAGATGGTGTCCTATTGATCAGATAAGTATCAACCAAGATGGCTTCTCTCCAAAAATTCTTTGGAACATTTAGCTGGAGTAGGAATGCTCAGGTGGCATTCAATAAATGATGGTTTTTTCTTTCAGTAATCCCATGTTGTTGTGGCATATAACTACATGAGATTTCATGGATGATACCATTCTTATCAAGAAAAGCACATAGGGAACTTTCCAGGTACTCCTTGGCATTATCGGTCCCAAGTGTTCTTACTATTGTTACATACTGAGTGCTTATTATATTTATAAAGTTCTTTACAACAAGAGAAACTTCACTTCTATGTTTTAAAAGGTATACATAAGTACTTCGTGAAAAAACGTCAATAAAAATGATATAGTACATATGGCCACCCATACTCTTCACACTTAACGGACCCCAGACATGAGAATGCACTAATTCGAATGCATAAGTAGATTTACCAGTAGATGCAAGGAATGTAGTTCGTGTTTGCTTTGTGTATTGGCAGATCTATTGCAAATCATCCTCAAACAATCCAAAGAAAATCTCAGGCATCAACTTATGTAAAGAAGAAAAATTGATATGACCAACACGTTCATGTCATTTTCGTACTAAAGTGAAGTTGTCATTTTCAAGGTGAGCTTTCATCGCATATGTAAGGGCTTGTCCCACTCAAGCTGGAAGATGATATAATCCATCCTCAACTAATCCAATTCCAATCGTCTTGTATGTCTGTAAGTCTTCTAGAACACACAAATCATGATAAAAAATCAGCTTGAATCCTACTGACTGAAAAAAAGACTTATTGGGAAATCAGAGATGTGAAGTGCATCGGTAAGGAGGAAACAATCAACAACAGAAATCATTCCTTTTCCAACAACAGTAGATGAAGACTCATCTGTAGTTGTAACTTTCTCTCTTCCAGACGATAATTTATAATCATGAAACATTCTAGGATCACCTGTCATGTGATCGAATGCACCAATATCGATAATCCATTCAGATTTGGTAGAACAAGCATTGCTAGTTTCCCTCGTATTAAAAAATGAGCCATTGTCTGTCGATTGCAAAGAGACAGGTTCTTTCATAAATAATTCCTTCAAGAAGGACTGTAACTCCATGATGGTATCCTTTGTCAAGTCAGGTTCTTTGGAAGCCCCAAGCGTCAGAGGGTCATTCACTAGCAAATTTGTATCCTTTAGACTTTGACTCTATCTCACAGACATTTAATCAAACACCTTACGTTCAATATAAACAACAGCTCCAACACAAAGAACTTAATCACAACAATTACCCCAGGCGATAGGCAACCACATGCTTCGACGGAGCGAGAAAAACACGGCTCTCACTCCCCCTAAACTCCTTGGACTGGCTGTTGTCTAAAATAAAGCAGCAACCCTCTCTGTCCTAGGAGAAAAAAAGCACAAATGTATCCTAGAACATAACAACCATTGGAGATAATGTCCCTCGCACAACTCAACATCAACAACAACAACCAAGGGATTCGTCATACCCTTAGAGATGAAACTAGGGCACACAACAGAGGCCAGGCCCCTCGCAAAACCACCAAATAAATGGCTTCAGACTTCTGTTTCGAGCATGGATTCTTTCACGACAAGGGCTTCCGATTAGGGTGAAAAACCAACTCCAGCACACCGACTTCTATGTTGTAGAAGCCCAAACGAAGATCTCACTCTAATACTATGTTAGAATCAAACACACAAAGCACACACAAAGATGGAGACAAGTTTTTACGTGGAAAACCCTATAAAGAGGGAAAACCCACATGGGTTCGCAATCCATAATCTCTCTCACTAGAGATTAGGACTCTCTTCACTAAGAAGGATGGGTAAACGATTCCTCATCCAAAGATCCGTTTACCCATATAAGTACGATAACTTAACACATGGAAAGGGCATAGATTCTTTTGGACAATACAATTCTAATTAACAAAATGGATTTTTCCACCTAATTAGTCATGTACTATGAATTATCCAGAAAAGTGTTAAAGACCTTATTTAGCGTACCATTTTAAAAAAGCTTAAGAGAAACAGAGATAGAATAACATAACTCAAACAAAAAAAATTCAAAGTTCACATAATCCAAGAAAGCATTTGATTGTCTTAAAATGCCTACGAAATAAAATGATAATCATACAACAACAAGAACAACAACAAAGCCTTTTCCTATTAAGTAGGGTCGGCTACATGGATTCTTTGCCTCCATTCAATTTTATCTTGATCCATTCTTGGGCTTAGATTAAAAAAACTAAGATCCCTTCGGATGGTCTCATTCCAACACTTCTTGGACCTTCCTCGCCCTCTCTTAGCTAGCTTAATATCTCAAAACTCGTATGTTCTAACGGGTGCATCAATTGACCTTTACAAATGGTCAAACCATCTTAAGCGGTTTTCTATCATCTTATCCTCTATTGGAGCTACACCTTCCTTTTGATCACATCATTTTGAATCCGAACTTTACGTGTATGACCACGCATCCACATTAGCATTTTCACTTCTGTTATTGACATTCTCTGCACATGTTTATGGTTTACAGACCAACATTCAGATCCATAAAGCATAGCAAGTCTCACGGCTATTTTGCAAAACCTCCCTTTGATTTTCAAAAGGAAGTTTCTTGTCACATGGAAGAGACTCCTCTCCGCTTTAGACAACGTGCATTTATTCTATGAGCAACATCTCCATTGATTTCCCTATAATGTTGCAAAATAGATCCCAAATATCTAAAAGAATCTTTCTTCAAATGTTATGATCAACGATCTTCACCTTGATTCATTCACCACTACTTCCATTAAATGTGCACTCCACATATTCAGTCTTAGTCCTACATATACGAAATCCTTTAGTCTGTAAGGCATGTCTCCAATCCTCAAGCTTCTCATTTACAGCATCTCTAGTCTCATCATGTTACAAATGTCCATTTCATGTCTTTCTAAATTTCCCTTAGATAATAATATACATATTTATGGTAGGATAGAAAATTGACATCCAAATCATAATTACGAGCATCACTTTGCATGTGATGAACATTGCTTGGTAATTTATGAACACGTTGGAAACAAATAAATCAACAATATACACGAAGGAATCAATCAAGACACATCAACATATATAATCACACAAGACAAGATTTAAATTGATTCGTCTATGTGCCTACTCCGTTGTAGACACCATGATTTATTTTTCACTTACAAACTAATGTGTTGGAGTACAATGAGTGGTTGCCCCGGGCTTATTGATACCCCAACACTAGGATTAGGGTTACAACTTGGTATATGTGATATTACTGATATATCGCCTACTTAAATCTATGATGTTGATCCATGCATGTTAGTCGTCGATCATTCATCACAAGACAAACCCCAAATCCCAACTTGATATGCCAAAGCTTAATCCATATATATATATATATAACATGCCTCAATAACATTTCTTTCCTTCCTCCTTATTGTGCCCTAATTGAGTCTTTATATTCCTCAATTCTCTCATGTCAAGTACATGATTAATAGTCCATCAGATACTTCATATATTCATGGTTAGCCACATCTGCAAGAAATCCAATCCAAGGATAATTAGTAGAGAAACAGAATCACAAGGAGGTTAACACGACGAATATGCAACTTGCAGATCATGTGATGAAAATGATGGAGCATGTTATGATTACATCAGTGGGGGTTGAGATGAAGGCACTACTAGTAAATCCTAGGAATATGCCATATGTGTTCCACTCTATGAAGACATATCAGTATAGTGTTGCCGGTTTTATTAAAATCCTACATAACAACCTTGTTGTAACCATAACTTATATATATATATATGATTTATTTTATGCTGGAGATAAATATACACCAAGGGGCTTGATGTTGCTTCGCTTCCAAACATTGAACCTCATCTGACATCCATACTTGTGAATCCTCTAACATCCACTAAATGAAGTTTTGATGGAAGACTTTAAACATCAAGATTAGATAAGGAACTAATAGAGAGATGAAGAAGTAAATACTAGAGAGACTTTATTATTCTCCATCTTATGAAAATAGAAGGCTAGAGATTGCAACATTTTTTATTGGTGAGTCCTCCAAACCTCCAAGAAGCACCTCAAGTTCCAAAAAACATTTGCAAGCCTCACTATTGATAGCTCCATGGCGAAACAGGAAAACTAGAAACGGAACTTCGCAAATATGGAATAAAATGAATAGAAAATTCAATGGAAAACTACATTTTTTTAAAAGAAATTCGGTAGTATATATTGCAATATTGGCCAAATATCAACGACACGTCGATATATCGCCAACATTTTATAAAGGATATCAATGGATTGTCAATCTCGCCACCTCAGCAAAACCAGTATTTTGTGATATATCGCTGAATTTTGGTGTTATTTTAAGCCATGCTTTGAGGGATTGGAGCATGCACCCTCGTGGTTCAGCTAAAAGTCTGAGTTCCTAAAGAGGGTTGAAGGCATGCACCTTGGTGGCCCTTGGTTAAAATTCTAGGTGGATTAAAAATCGAAGTTCTAAGTTCTAAGCCTTCTCCCACTATGAGTAGGGTTGACTACACAGATTCTTGCTTAAATCCATGTTGAAAGATTCAACTATTTTTTACGCTGGTTGTCGACTACCTAACGCAACCCCTGCAAGAGGGGGATTAAAAATCGAAGGACGGTACAAAATCTGTATCACAACTTATCTCTTGTTACAGGACCTTGCTTACAAGGAGACCTATGTAGAATGGGTGACGTACTGATACTCAAACCACTAATGCTTGCTTTTATATATAGGGTCTACACTCTCGTAGTACATTTGTAGCAATATTAGGTCATTTTATGAGCATAGGATAAACAAATTAGAACCTTAATATGGTAGAGTAGGATTCAAGAAGAATTGATTAGTAGATTAAATCTCATTGGGATATTGATGGAGATTGATTGGATCTTGATCGATTGAGATTGATTACGACAATCAATCTAAGATTGCATTTTGACCTATAAAAAATAGAGTCGGTGGTGGCATACCACCACAACCATAAGAGGTATTCGAGTGGACATGATGTAGTGTATCAGAGCCAACATGGTTAAGAGTCATTGATGGACACGACGCAACATATCAGAGTTAAGTCCAACATCTTCACGAGAATACAACACGGTAGATCAAAGCAAGATTTAATGATGTTGAGAGGATACATCAACAATTTATTTTGTCAACAATCTATTCTGTTGACTTGTGGGAACTGTGTGAGTAACAAGAAAACGACAAATGGACACATTATTAATGATGTGGTGATGGTTATGGTCATTTAACGCTTAAGTGTTGGCCTAATGGTGGCCTACGCATAATACAATATATTGGTTAGGTGTTTGCCATGTCCATGGGTAAACACAACTGTGAGAGAATATTTCTCCTCATTATATTTTTTCACACTTAGTGTAGTAGGTACTAGGTGGTCTCTTTACATTCCTTATATCATTTGTACGATGGTTACCTTACTGTGGAAACTCATTAGTTGTAGCCAAACAACATATGTTGCAATAGTTGCTAGAATTTTATACATATAGACTTGCATTGCTCATGGTATTTGTAGTAGATGACCTAACATGGTTCCAGCCCATGGTAGTGTTGCAGCATGTGGCAGTAGGTGATGCACAATAGGTAACCTGCTATAACACTCAGGTCATAACAGGTGTGTCTGACATTGGTTGGCATTATAGCATGTCAAGCTGACAGAAGCAGAAACCGCAACAGATGCACCATAGGAGGCACAACATGTGACCTACTATAGCATTCAACCCATACTAGGTGTATCTCTGGACGTATAATAGGTGACCTATTATGGCGTTCGCATCATAGTTGTGACAAACTGCATATGTGAAAATTGGCTCCCATTACTTGTAGAGGGTCCTACTTGTCTTGGAAGCATCTCCCTCTTTCATTCTATTATCCAGAGAGTAGAACCAACAAGTTTGAGAGGAAAAAACAGAAGAGAGAAAGTTAGGACATCATCTTGTTGTGTCCTGACTCCACTCCAAATGTTTGTGTGCGATTTGGTGAAGATTTCTGGTGGTTTCTCTCCTTTGCCCATGTTCTTGGTTCGTGCAAGAGTGAAGGAGCCGGAAGAAGATATAGCGTTGAAGCCCTTTTGAGAAGACGTTTACATATTTGGGTTCCATCTTGGGTGATTTCTTTCCTTCTCTTATATTACCTTATTTCACGGTGTTCTTTTATTGATACACAAACAAGAGGGTTTGGCTTGTATGTCATTTTGAGGATGTAAAGATATTTCTATGTTCTATGTATCTTCTATTTTTATTTTCTTGTATCCATCTTATGTAATTTACCCATAGGCCTTCTCTATATAATAGAGCCTAGGGTTCTCTGGAATAAACAAGTCATTCTCTTCTTCCAACATGGTATCAGAGCCAACCTAAACACTACCTTAAACCCTAGCCGCCCACCACCTCTCTCTCGCCGCCACCGCCGCCCACATCCCTCCCCTCTCTCGTCGCCACCCCACCCACCCCTCCCCTCTCTCGCCGCCGTCCCACCCACCCCTCCCCTCTTTCGATGCTGCCGCCCCCACCCCTCCCCTCTCTCGTCGTCGTCGCCCCACCCACCTCTAGCCTCTCTCGCCCCCCTCCTCTCTCTCTCGTTGTCTCTTGGCCTATGGGTTTGAGGGCATAAGTCTACATATGCACTCATATCCTCAGATGTTTGTGTAGACATTCATTCTTGGTCTACAAAACCCTAGTTCTATATGTCCGGCAAGATATCAGAAAATAAGGTCGACATGCCCTCCACAGGCGCTTTCAAAGGTTCAGCGCCCATTGTCAAGATGGATGGGATGAACTACGAGCTCTAGGCTATGCAGTTCATGAGTCTCATGAAGTCAACTGCTAAGAAGCACATTTTACAGAAGAAGAGCCGGCGGAGAAAACTGGGGTTTATGCCTCATGGGAGGTCGATGATTCGTACGCCAAAGTCTGGCTTTCAAGTACACTGACGATGGAGATTGCTAATGATGTACTCCATCAGTCCACTGCTAAGGCGATGTGGGACATCCTTACAGCAACATACTCGCAGGTGCGAAACGAGACCAAGATCCTTCAACTCCAACATGACATATTTACTGTCAAGCAGAACGGACGACATCTTCATTCGTTGTATACATCTTTGCGAGGGATGTTTGAGATGCTTTACAGCATCATTCCCCTTATGGCGACTCCCGAGCAACATAAGACTTTTCGGAATGCTACCATGGTAGGGTCTTACTAGCGGTCCTGGATCATGAATATGATGTTGCTCGCTCGCAGATTCTTGTGGATGCTACTATTCCTCCAATAAAGGAAGTGTAATGCAGGCTTAGCCAGATTACAATCCCGTCTACTGCTACTACTCAGCCTCCTTCGGCGATGGCGACCTACCGAGGCAGAGAAGCCTCCTCTTCGTTCTGTGGCCGTGGACCTCATGTAGAGGTGGTCGCGTCCGTCTTCTCCCATACCAGTTCCTGTTGTTCCACCACCACCACCATCACTACCACCACCACCACCACCACCACCACAACCACCAGTTTCACCTTTACCGAAATTCTATACTCGTCGGCCTGTCCCTTGCTCATGGTACTCATCAATCATCCAACACGCCTCAGGTTTGTCCAGATAATAGTACTAACGATGGGTCTGAAAATGTGCCAGTGCTGGGATCTTTGCAGGAGATTAACATACCGACGAGTAATGTTTCTGATGATATGAATGTACCTATTGCCCTACGGAAGCAGAAGCGTACATGTACTTCATATCCGCTTGCTTCACAGGTTTCCTTCCATCGTCTCACAGGGGACTTTCATAGGTTTGTTGTTGCCCTATCTACAGTGGGCATACCACGAAATTATCAGGACGCCTTGAAGGATAGTTATTGACGTTCAACCATGGAGGAGGAAATGGTTGCTCTGCAGTCGCGGGGTACCTGGAGCTTGGTCTCTGCTCCCCCAGGAGTATCTGTTGTCAGCTTTAAATGGATATTTACTGCCAAATATCATGCAGGTGGCAGCCTTGACCATTACAAGGAAGGCTGGTGGTGCGAGGGTTCATTCAAACATATGGCGTGGATTATATGGACACATTCTCTCCAGTCGTAGTTGTTGTGGTACGTAATTGGCCCTTGTTTCAGCTTGATGTTAAGAATGCCTTTTTGTATGGGGATCTGCGGGAAGAAGTCTACATGCAGCAGCCTCTGGGGTTTGCTGCTGAGGGGGAGAGTTAGATGGTGTGTAGACTTCACAAGGCAATATATGGCCTTAAGCAAAGCCCGCGAGCATGGTTTCAGAAGCTTTCTGGCCTAATTGAAAGGCAAGGGTTCAAAAGATCAAATGCAAATCATTCTTTGTTTGTGCAGAAGACTCCCAGAGGTATTGTTATCATGGTTTATGTTGATGATATACTTGTTACGGGAGATAATATGCAGGGGATAAAGATAGCAAAAGCATTTCTGAGCCATCAGTTTTTTAATAAGGACCTTGGCACCCTACGATATTTTTCTAGGGTTGGAGTTTGCTAGGAATGCGCAGGGTCATGTGATGATCCAAAGGAAGTATATTACAGACTTGCTTGTTGAGACGGGCATGATCGGGTGTCAACCCTCGACTACATCTATGGATCCCATCATGAAGTTATATGATGATGATATAGATTAGGTTGATAGGAGAAGATATAGAGAGATGGTGGGAAAGCTTCTCTATATTACTATCATTAGATCTGATATCTCTTTTGTAGTAAGTCGAGTGAATCAGTTCATGGAACATCCCAGACAAGTACATATGGATGCCATATGCATGATATTGAGATATGTAAAGTCTTCTCCAGGTGCAGGACTATTGTTCAGGAAAAAAACAAACATTTCTGTTTCTGCATGTGTTGACGCATACTATGCAGGATGCCCTAAGAATCGGAAGTCTACTTCATGTTTTGCAGTGTTTTTGGTAGTTCTTTAATTTCTTGGATGTTGTGAGAAAAGAGTAATCTATTATTCAAGGGAACCCTAGGCTCTCTTATATAGGGAGAGACCTCAAGGGTAAAATACAAAGTAGTCCAGAGAAAAATATAAATGACGAACGGGTACATAGCATATAATAATATCTATCTCTACACTCACCCTCAAGGTGGAGCATAGATATCTATCATGCTCAGCTTAGAGGAACATCTCTGGAAAGGTCCTCTGAGCAACGGCTTGGTGAGTACGTCAGCAGTCTGATCCTTGAGCTCGCGTGAGCTGTAGATATCAATCCTCTCTGCATCAAGTCTCTAGTGTAGTGGCAGTCAACTTCAATGTGCTTTGTTCTTTCATGAAAAGCTGGATTGTTGGCAATAAATAAGGCTGCCTGATTATCACACTGAAGGTGCATGGGTAGAGCCGTAGAGGTACGGCTACATGTAGATCTTCCAGTACAGATCGAACCCACATCATCTCCGTGCTTGCTTGCTCCATGGCCCTATATCCGGATTCAGCACTAGACCTTGCCACAACAGTTTGTTTCTTGCTTTTCCAAGAAACCAGAGAGCTCCCAACAAAAACTACAAATCCTGAGGTTGATTTTCGATCCTTAGAGCATCCTGCATAATCGGCATCTGCACATGCTGAGATAGACAAATCTGTGCCCTTTCGAAACATCAACCCTGAACCTGGAGAAGAGTTCAGATACCTCAGTATCATATATATGGCATCCATATGAACTTGTCTTGGCTGCTCCATAAATTGACTCACCCTGCTCACTGCAAAGGCAATATCGGGACGAGTTATGGTAATATAAAGGAGCTTACCCACCATTTCTCTATATCTCCTCTTGTCCACTTCAACAGTGTCATCATCATACAGCTTCATGCTTAGATCCATGGGAATACTTGATGGTTTGCACCCAGCCATGCCTGCTTCAGTCAAGAAATCTGTGATGTACTTCCTTTGGGTCATAACTAGCCCCTGTGCATTCCTGGCAAATTCCAACCCCAGAAAGTATCTTAGGGTTCCAAGATCCTTCATGACGAACTGACGGCCTATGAATGCATTCTCTCTTTCTATGTCCTGAATATCATCTCTTGTAACCAGAATATCATCAACATAGACCACGATAACAACCGTACCTGCCGATGACTTCTGAACAAACAACGAGTGGTCTGCATTCGACCTCTTGAATCCCTGTCGTTCTATCAGATTGGAAAGCTTCTGGAACCACGCTCTTGGACTCTGTTTGAGGCCATAAATTGCCTTGTGAAGTCTACACACCATATGCTTCTCCCCCTCAGCAGTAAACCCTGGTGGCTGCTGCATGTAGACTTCCTCCTGCAGATCACCATACAAGAAGGCATTCTTGACATCCAGTTGAGATATACTCCAGTCACGTACCACAGCAACTGATAAGAGAATGCGAAGAGTGGAATGACGAGCCACTGGAGAAAATGTATCCATATAGTTCACGCCATAGGTTTGTGTAAAACCTCGCGTGACCAGTCGTGCTTTGTATCGATCTAGGCTGCCATCAGCGTGGTATTTAACTGTGAATACCCACTTACAGCTCACAATAGATGCATCAGAAGGAGGAACAACCAAGGTCCATGTGCCACGAGACTGTAGTGCACGCATCTCATCTTCCATAGTCTTCTCCAACAATCAATCTCCATAGCATCCTGGTAGGTCCGTGGTATGTCCACGGAAGATAAAGCTGCAGTAAATCTCTGAAAGTCGCCTGTGAGGCGATGAAAAGACACCTGTGAAGCAAAGGGATAAGATGTACACGTCCGCTTCTGCTTCCGGATAGCAATAGGAAGATCAAGATCATCTTCTGCTGTACTGGATGGTGTGGTCTCCTCCTGCAATGAAGAATCCTGCACATGTACCATATCTGACCCGTCAGTAGTAATGCCATCTGAACATACCTGAGGCGTGATGGATGTCTGACGTGTAGCCTGAGCAGGACCTGACCGACGTGTATAGAATTTTGGTAAAGGTGGAATAGGAGGTCGTGGAGGTGGTGGAGGTGGAGCTGGTGGTGAAGATGACGTAGAGTCAGGAACATTAGTGGACTCAGGTGGACTCAAAATAGGTGGTGGAGGGACATAGACATCATCGTTGGTAGTGGATGGTACCAGTCTGTCACCTGTAGGGGGAAAATTACATAACAGACTCAAAGAACATGACATCAGCACTGACAAAGTATTTCTTGTTTATGGGATCATAACACTGATAGCCCTTCTGAGTCCGAGAATAACCGACAAAGACACACTTGACAGCTCTAGGAGAGAGTTTGTCAAGTCCAGGAGTCAGAAGATGAACAAATGCCACAGTACCAAAGACACGAGGAGTAAGTGAGAATAACTCCTTGTCAGGAAAAATGATAGAGAGAGGAATTTTCTCACCAAGAACAGAAGATGGCATACGATTGACCAGGTAACAAGCGGTAAGAACAGCATCCCCCCAGAAAGAAATAGGAGCACAACTCTGAATCAGTAGGGTTCGAGTAATGTCGAGAAGGTGGTGATGCTTTCTTTCTGCCACACCATTCTGCTGAGATGTGTAAGCACAAGTGGTTTGGTGAATAATGCCCTTTGACGAAAGAAACTGAGAGAGGGACCGTGTGAAGAATTTAAGAGCATTATCAGTACGAACATATTTGACAGTAGAAGAAAACACATTTTGCACTTCATTAATCAAATTCTTAATCACATCATCTGCTTCAGATTTATTCTTTAAAAGGAAGACCCAAGAAACACGAGAAAAATCATCCACTACCACTAGATAAAATCTTTGTCCCTGATGATCGGGTACACGACTTGGACCCCATATATCCATGTGAAACAACTCAAATGGGGAGCTACTGCTCTGACTCTGACGACTAAGAAAGCTCGACCGATGATGCTTTCCAAACTAA
The DNA here is from genome assembly GCA_037367405.1 of Ottelia alismoides. Classification (NCBI taxonomy): domain Eukaryota; kingdom Viridiplantae; phylum Streptophyta; class Magnoliopsida; order Alismatales; family Hydrocharitaceae; genus Ottelia; species Ottelia alismoides. Next base: position 148,334 of record JAZKJV010008980.1, on the reverse strand, counting down.
CACGCTTCACAGCGAAAGGAAGAACTGGGAGAGATCTGAAGCAGAAGATGTCGCATTTTCTGGAGCGGGAGATGACCAAAACGGAGATGCCAGATGTACGTAGAAACCGGTCCAGCAGAATGAGAAGAGACGCCAGCATAAGTATTCCAGACCAGCCTATATAGACCATTCTGCTCAGAGCCACAGCCAATCACCCTGCCCGTTAGTATGTCCAGAAAAATAAGAGAAGACGGGTCAAATATAGCATGACAGTGCAAATCCTTCGTAATCTGACTAATAGACAACAGATTCATCGAGAACTCAGGAGCATGTAGGACATTTTGTAGATGCATAGTAGAAGATAGGAAGACCTCCCCCTGTCCAACGAGGGGAGAATGAGTACTGTCTGCAATCTGTACTGAGCGGCCATGAGGAATGTCCCTGTAGGACTCAAGTCTCTCTCGATCACGGCAGAGATGATGTGTGGCACCAGAATCTATAATCCAATTAGAGATATCATGAGAAGATGTAAATGCAGTAGCACTACCTGAGGTACTAGAAGCAGCAGAGGAACTGGCAGATGCTGTAGCAGCAACATCTGAAGGCCCACCAGAAGAATCACCAGATGATTGTGGCATAATATCACGTAGATGTGCCACAAGTTCCTCGAAACGATTGTCTGCAGTAGATGCCAATTGGGGCTGAGAATGCTCAGCTACACGTACTGATGCTGGGAATCCATGCTTAGAGTAGCATATCTCCTCCGAGTGGCCTGTGCGGTGACAATATGAGCACGGTCGAAAGCGACCACCCCTACCCTGGGGTCCACGTCCACGACCACGGCCAGAAGAGTGACCACCTCTCCCACGTGACACTACCATCGCCGATAGGGGTGGAGTAGATGAGCTGGAAGAAACTGATATGCGACTGAGTCTCCTGTAGACATCCTCCATCGGAGGAATAACTGCATCAGCCAAAATCTGAGAGCGGGCAACCTCATACTCAGGATCTAGGGCCGCAAGTAGAACACCCACCATGGTGGCATTCCTAAATGTCTTCTGTTGTTCAGGAGTCGCTGTGAGGGGAATGGTGCTATACAACTTCTCAAACATCCCCCTCAGGGATGTGTACAAGGAGTGAAGAGGTCTTCCATTCTGCTTCATCGTGAATATATCATGCTGAAGTTGTAACATCTTGGTCTCATTTTGCACCTGGGAATATGTAGCAGCCAGAATATCCCACATCGCCTTGGCAATGGGTTGATAGAGGACATCATTGGCAATCTCCATCGACAATGTTCCTGACAACCAGACCTTGGCATACGAATCATCAGCCTCCCACGAGGCATATATCCCTGTCTTCTCTGCTGGCTCATCCTCGGTAAGAATGTGCTTCTTACCGTTCGACTTCATGAGGCTCATGAACTGCATCGCCCAAAGCTCATAGTTCGACCCGTCCATCTTTACTATTGGTGCGGGACCTTTGAACGCACCTATGGAGGGCATATCAACCTTTGATTCTGACATATTGCCGTCGGAGAAGAACTAGGGTATGTAGACGAAGTGATAGATGTCTACACAAACTTCATAGGATTCGAGTGCGTATGTAGACTTTACGCACCCAAATCCATATATCTGGAGGAAGAGACGGCTACGATCAAGGTAGCAAAAGTCCGGCTAGGGCAAGAAGGAAGATGAAGACGAGGCGGCGGGTTGGGGTGCTAAGGCGTCACTTGGAGGGGACCCGGGGGGGTGGGGTCGGGCGGCACTGGGGTGGACTGGGGGGGGGGGTTCCGGCGGCGCTGGGGTGACCCGAGGGGGGGGGTCCGGCGGCAGTGGGAGAGACCCGGGGATGGTCCGGCGGCGGTGGGATGGACCCAGGAGGGTCCTGCGGGACTGGAGGGTGGCCCGGGAGGGGGCGGCGGCGGCGGAAGAACGAGAGGGGGGCGGGGGGCGGTGGGTGGGGAAGCCCTAGGGCTCTGATACCATGTTGTGAGAAAAGAGTAATCTATTATTCAAGGGAACCCTAGGCTCTCTTATATAGGGAGAGACCTCAAGGGTAAAATACAAAGTAGTCCAGAGAAAAATATAAATGACGAACGGGTACATAGCATATAATAATATCTATCTCTACATTGGAAAAGCAAGAAAATAACAGTGGTGGCTAGATCAAGTACAGAATCTAAGTATAGGGCCATGGCACAATCAAGTACAGAGATGATGTGGGTTCGAGCTGCGGCCTCAAATTTCAGCGAAATTCGGTCGAATTTCTGTCGAATATCGATATCCAGTCGAAATCGAAATTCGACCGAAATGACCGAAATGACCGAAATATGGGGGTCCTAGTACAAAAAACGACCGAAATGATTGAAATTTCGGTCGAAATTCCACCGAAATTCCATCGAAATTCTATTTTGGTCGATACCGAAATGGTGACCGAAACCGACATTTAGGGCCTAGAAGATTTGCATATAGATGTACATCTACCCATGCCGTTACAATGTGCTAATCAAGCATCTCTATTCATTGCTAATAATCCTGCATTCCATGAAAGAACAAAGCATATTGAGGTAGATTGCCACTATACTAGATATATGATCCAAAAGGTCTTGATTTCTACTTCCTATGTCAGTTCAGGAGAGCAGACTGTCGGCATTTTTACCAAGCTATTGCTCAGAGGGCCATTTCAGAAGTGTTCTTCCAAGCTGAGCATGATTGACATCTATGCTCCATCTTGAGGGGGAGTTTAGAGACATTTCTATGTTCTATGTACCCTTTCTTCTACTTTTATTTTGTTGTATCCATCTTACTTAATTTACCCATAGGCCTTCTCTATATAATAGAGCCTAGGGTTCTCCGGAATAAACAAGTCATTCTTTTCTTCCAACAAAGGAGAAAGGACATATGACCAACTATAGTAGAGCAATTTGGGTTAAGAAGGCCTCGTGGTTTTCTTCCCTTTCATTTAGGAGGTTTCCACGTAAAAACCATTGTGTGTATTGTGGTTGCTTGTTATTTGCGGTTTCATTTACTTACTCATTTACTCATGATAGCTACTTGGTTATCATCCATCTTGGTTAGGGATCTTTGGTTCTTTCCCACGTGCTTCCGCAAGCAGGGGTTACTCGTGTTTTGATCCCAACAAATGGTATTAGAGCCATTGGGTTGGCAATTTGGATAATGACAACGAAGGGACGATGATCAAGTTGACAATAAAGAATTGGCAGATCTAGAAAGATAAGATGGAGGACATATTGTATTGCAAGGATCTACATGATCTGGATGAGGGTGATACATTGAAGCCACAAGATATGTCCACCACTGGAGAATGAATGAAGCTGAACAGGAAATTCATCAGACAATCAGGAAGTGGTTGAACTTGTCCATTTTCCACCATGTTGCAGAGGAGACTAATGCTCAAAAGCTATGGGAGAAGCTAATGGAGCAATATGAGCAAAAGACTATCAGAAACAAAGCATTCTTGATAAGAAAGCAAGTGAATCTCAAGTACAAGGATGGAATGGATGTTGCAGAACACATGAACAATTTCTTGAATGCCATGAGCATGACGCTAGATGACGAGCTCCATGCACTTCTTTTATTGGGATCTCTGCCAAACAGATGGGAGATGTTGCAGTCATTGTGAGCAACTCTGCTATGGATGGGAAGTTAACCATGTCTATGGTCAAGAGCAGCCTCCTAAATGAGGAGATCAGGCACCGGTCGTCTGGAAACCTCTTTTTCGCATGTGTATGCAGTTGCGAGGAAGGGCAACTCCAAAAGAAGAGAAAGAACACATGAGAGGCAGAAATCCAGAGGCAAGTCAAAGACTAGAGGCACATACCAACATTGCAAGAATCCAGCCATTAGAAGAAAGATTGCTGGATCGTGAAAAGAGAACAAGCTGAAGCCAAGAAGGACGACAAAAAGAATGAAGATGAGAATATAGTTGCAATTGTGTTTGATGATAATGAAGACGATGTGGCTCTCACCTTGCAAGAGCAATGCCTACATGCAGATAGCGACGACTTAGAATAGGAGGTTGATACCGTTGCTTCTTACTATGTGACCACACAGGGAGTATTTCACCTCATACACATAAGGTGATTTTGGGTGAGTCGAGATGGGGAATAACATTTCTTCAAAGATCGTTGCATATACACCATCACAGTTGAGACTAATATCATGTGCACTATGATTTTACATGAGAAGAGGCATATTCCTGACCTGCGGCTTAGCCTCATGTCCGGTTCTCAACAGGACAGGGAATGCTACCATCTAAAGTTCGATGAGAATAAATGCAAGATAAGAAAGGGTTCTCTTATCATTGCTAGGGGAAAGTTGTGTTGCATACTTTACAAGACCTAAGTGAAGGTCAAGGATGGTTGCATTCATGCTAGTGAGATTGATACTTCTAACTTGTGGCACCATCGATTGGGGCACATGAGTCAGAAGGGTTTACAGCTCTTGTGTAGAAAGCAATTGCTCCCACCCAGCAAAGACATCACACTAGCATCATGTGATTTCTGCGAGCTTGGAAAGAGTAAGAGGATACCTTTTAAAGCCAAATCAATGGTAAAGACACAACTAATACAGTTGGTGCATTCTGATGTCTGCGGTTTCATGAAGGTAGCTTCATTAGACGGGAATAAGTACTTTCTGAGGAAGGTGTGTGCTTATATATTCAAAACGAAGGATCAACTCTTTGATTGCTTCAAAAAATTTCGCGCCAAGGTAGAGCGTGAGACAGGTTAATTGTCTAAATGTATACGTACTGACAATGGAGGAGAGTACACTTCTCATGAAGTCCAGAGCCTCTATATTGAGCATGGAATTAGACATGAAAGGACACAGCTCGACACACCTCAACACGATCATGTGGCTGAGAAAATGAACAGGACCATTGTGGAGAGAGTATATTGCATGTTACGGACAACACAGTTGCCAGAGGCCTTTTGGGATGAGGTAGTTTAGACTGTCGGCTACCTGATCAATCGATCTCCATCATTTCCTTTGGGTTTTCATATTCTTGAGCACATTTTGGATAGGAAAGAATCCTATTTATACTCATATGAGAGTATTTAGTTGCAAAGCTTACATGCGCATACCAAAGGAACAAAGAATGAAGCTTGATGACAAAACAATGCCATATATCTTTGTTGGATATGGAGGTCAGGAATATGGTTACAGACTTTGGGATCCACGAAAGAAGACCATCATCAAACACAAAGATGTGATGTTTTATAAGGATGAGACCTTGAATGAGGGTGACAGTGGTAGCGTTAATATAGAGGAGATTTCAGCTGATGATAGTGATGATGACTTGGATCTTTCTCTAGTGCATGGCGCAGGTGGAGAAGATGTGCAGCTAGAGAAGCATGGGCCAACTGAAGACCATGTGATATAGACAAAGGATTCTGAGTAGGGGGAGCATCCTCATCCCCAGGAAGAGATAGTCCAACCTCAAGTCAAGAGATCCAAAGAGTTCTGTAGAGATATTTCTATGTTCCTATGTACCTTTTCTGTTATTTCATTTCTTTATGTCTTATGTAATTTACTCATAGGTTTCTCCTCAATATAAGAGAGCCTAGGGTTCCCAGGAATAAACAACTCTCTTATTTTTCCTAACATGGTATCAAAGCGATAGTCCTAGACCGGAGCTCTCGTACCCAAAACCCTAACCCTGCCCTAGCCCCACCTTCCGCCCTCACCTCTGCGCGTCGCCGCCCACCTCCGTGCAGCGTCGCCCCTTCATGCACGACCCCTTCGCATGCCACGCCTCCGCGTACGGCCACTTCGCGTGCAGCGACTCCACGTGCGACTCGTCCTCTAGCCATAGCCGACCTTCTCCTGAGGCTGCCTTTCCGCTGCCACTGCGCGACACAATCTCCGCTGACGGTGTCGGTTCCTCCGTTTGTTTGATGGATTGGGGTGCATAAGTCTACATATGCATTCAAATCCACGTATGTTTGTGTAGACATTCACTTTTTGGTCTACAAAACCCTAGTTTTCTACATCCGGCAATATGTCTGAGGACAAAGTCGATGTACCCGCCACAGATGCTTTCGGAGGTCCAGCACCTATTGTTAAAATGGACGGGACAAACTATGAGCTCTGGGCTATGCAACTCAACCTTATGAAGTCGAATGGTAAGAAGCACATTCTTACCGAGGAGGAGCTGGTGGAGAAAACTAGGGTAAACGCGTCGTGGGAGGCAGATTACGCATATGTCAAATTTTAGCTTTCTGGTACATTGACAATTGAGATCGTCAATGATGTGTTACATCAGCCTACCGCTATGCGATGTGGGATATCCTCACAGCAACATATTCTCAAGCGAGGAACGAGACGAAGACCCTCCAACTCCAGCATGACATATTCACTATCAAGCAGAACAGATGCCCCCTTCATTCATTGTATACATCCTTGCGTGGGATGTTTGGGAAGCTCCACAGCTTCATGCCTCTGACGGCGACTCAAGAGCAGCATAAGACATATAGAAATGCTACTATGGTTGGTGTATTCCTAGCAGACCTTTACCCTGAATATGATGTTACTCGCTCCCAGATTCTAGCGGATGCCATGATTCCTCCCATGGATGAAGCGTTCTACAGGCTCAGCAGGATTACTATTCCATCCGCGGCCACTAGCCAGACTTCTTCGGCTATGGTAGCCTCTCGAGGAAGAGGAGGCTCTTCTTCTTTCCGTGGACACGGACCTCGTGGTAGAGGAGGTTGCATTCATCAGTTATGCGCGTTTTGTCACCGTCCAGGACATACCGAGGATACATGCTATTCCAAGCATGGCTTTCTGGCTTCAGCCCGTGTAGCAGAGCAGGTTGAGTCTTTGCTGCTCCTACCTCTGATCAAAGGTTTGATGACTCCGTAGCTAGACTGCAGGATGCCATGCCTCCTGCTTCTTCACCATCTTCAGGAAGTCATTCAGATGTAGCAGCCTCCGCATCTGCCAGTACATCTGCTACGGCTTGTACCTCAGGTAGTACTTTTGCTTTTACATCCTGTCACAGATTTGAGATTACTGAATGGATTATGGATTCTGGGGCAACATGCCATTTATGCGGGGACAGAGATCAGCTTACATCATATAGAAAGGTTCCACCAGGGAGAATTGTTGTGATTGCAGATGGGACACATTCCCCGATCACTGTACAGGGGGAGATTTGTTTGACGCCTTCGATGCGTCTACAGAATGTGTTACATGCTTCTGATTTCTCTATGAATTTGTTATCCATTAGGCAATCACAAAGGATTTGCACTGTAGAGCTATTTTTGACCCATCGTCTCTTGTTTTTCAGGACATTCTTACAGGCAGAGTGATTGGGTGTGGCCATGAGCAGGGTGGCCTTTATCGCCTGATCCAAACTCCCTATGCTGGCGTATCCTCTTATGCAACAGGACCAGTTTCTTCTTATACTTGACACATACGCTTCGGCCACCTCCCTCTCCAGAAGATGTGTTATATGTTGCCACAAATTTCATCAGGTTTTTCCTTCCAGTGCGAGGTATGTTAGTTGGAAAAGCATCATCGATTTGCTTTTCCTAGTCATCAGAGTCGGAGCAGTAGCTCCCTTTTTGAGTTATTTCATGTTGACATTTGGAGTCTGAGTCAAGTTCCTGATCACCAGGGACATATGTTTTATCTTGTTGCTGTGGATGATTTTTCTCGTCTGTCATGGGTGTTTCTTTTGAAAAATAAATCTGAAGCAAGGGATGTGATCAAAACTTTTATCAATGAAGTGCAGAATGTTTTCTCTACCTCTGCGAAATTTGTGCAGACTGATAATGCTTTGGAATTATGTACCCGTGCTCTTCCCATTTTCTTTCATCCCGTAGAAATATTCAGCAAACATCTTGTTCTTTCACTTCTCAACAAAATGGTGTTGCAGACAGAAAGCAACGTCATCTACTTGATGTCACTCGGACTCTTCTCATTCAGAGTCGTTCCCCACATTCATTTTGGGGTGATGCAGTTCTTACAGCATACTACTTGGTGAATCGCATGTCATCGTCTGTCTTGGGTGAGAAGTTCCTTTCTCTATAGCGTTTCCTGAGAAGGAGTTGTTCTCACTTACTCCTCGTGTGTTTGGCTCTGTTGCTTTTCCACCAGTTGATTCCAGGTCTTGACAAGCTCTCCTAGAGCTGTCAAATGTGTGTTTGTTGAGTACTCCAGGTTCCAGAAGAGATACTGATGTTATGATCTATTGAGCAGGAAATACTATGTCAGTGCTGGTGTCACATTTTTTGAGTATGTGATGTATTTTTATCCTATAGGTGATAGGTTGGCTTCATCAGACTCAGATGATGAGGTCTACATGCCACCCCCTCTTACGAGCCAGTCACCTCCTCCTATGCATGTGGTTCCATCATCGCCATCACCACCACCTCCTCCACGCCCTCCTACTACCCAATCGCATGTACCCATTGTGCCACCATTACCTAAATTCTATACCCGTCGGACTGCTTCTGCTCATGATCATTCCCGTCATCCAGTATGCCCTAGGTTTATTCTGATAATATGGTTTCTAACGATGGGTCTGGAGATATCAATGCATGAATCATTGCAGGAGAATAGCCCACAGATGAAGGAGGTTTCCAATGACCTGGATATATCCATTGTAGTTCGGAAGCAGAAGCGGTCTTGTGCTTCCTATCCTCTTGCTTCTCAAGTTTCCTCTCATCGTATGACAGGCAAGGTTTGAAAAAACGAAAGGCGGAACGAGGCGTTTCCATCGGAATCGAGGCGAGGCGTAGCCTCGAGGCGGTCGAGGCGTAAGCCTCAGTTTATAGAGAAAAAATGCAAAAAAAATATAATTATATATATTTCAATGTAATTATATGTCATCTGCCCAACATATAATACTTAACACTATAAGATATGATGAAATAATATAGATAAGAACCCTAAAATAGAAGATATAACAACATCGTATTCCTTTCTATACATTTTCATCTAATCAAAAAGGAATTCATTGTATTTGAATGTTGCGAAAGCATTAAACAATGCATATCTATCTTTGAAATATTGTTGTAATTAAAAGTATGATTAAATATACGTTGAAGAAATTTATGTTGTCTCTACCATATAATATATAGCCGCACGAGAAACTGTGAATCGTATCTATATCTAGAAAATATTTGAAATATTGTTCTGATTAAAAGTACGATTAAATATAGTCGAAGAAATTTATGTTACGTGTCTAATGTATAATATATGGCATTATGAGAAATCATGAATCATATCCATTTCGTTTTGCTTGATATATTGCAAAGCTCGTTAATTTTACGAGCATTGTTGGATTTGATATTTATGGATTCATTCATTAAGAGTGAAATAGTAAGAGTTTGCAGAAATAGTTAGACACAACTAATAGTAAATATGAAGTTATGGACACGAAAGAAACATCAGATTTAGGCATTTATCTTGTATAAGAATTATCCTAAACAAATAGATATTTATAAGCTTCTCAAACTAACAATTAAACCATTAAAATCATAAAAAAATTGCTTCAAAAAGTCAAAACGCCTCGGCAAACGCCTCGACCGCCTCGAGGCGGAACGCCTCGAGGCTACGCCTCGGCTACCTGAGGCGCGCGCCTCACTGGGCTGGACCGAGGCGCACGCCTCAAGGCTAAATTGGACCGCCTCGCCTCGAGGCGTACGCCTCGACCGCCTCGAGGCTAGTTTTTTCGAACCATGATGACAGGGGAATTTCAGAGATCTACAGTGTTTCTATCTTCCGTGGACATTCCACGGAATTATCAGGAGGTCTTGAAGGATAGTCGTTGGTGCTTGACTATGGAGAAAGAAATGGTTGCGATTGCAATCACGTGGTACCTGGAGTTTGGTGTCTGCTCCTCGTGGGGCGTCTGTTGTCAGTTGCAAATGGGCGTTTACTATTAAACATCATGCAGATGGGAGCCTTGATCGTTATAAGGCAAGATTAGTGGTATCAGGATTTACTCAGACCTACAACGTGGATTACTTGGACACGTTTTCTCCAGTGGCTCGTCACTCTATTCTGTGTGTCCTACTTTCAGTAGCAATGGTACGTGATTAGCCTTTGTTTCAGTTGGATGTTAAAAATACATTTTTGTATGAAGATCTACAAGAGGAAGTTTACATGCAGCAGCCTCCGGGATTTGCTGCTAAAGGGGAGTGTTAGCAGGTTTGTAACTCCATAAGGTAATATATGGCATTAAGCAAAGTCCAAGAGCATGGTTTCAGAAGCTCTCGGATCTGATTGAAAGGAAAAGATTTAAGAAGTCAAATGCAGACCATTCACTCTTTGTGCAGAGAACATTTAGAGGTACAATTGTCATTATGGTTTATGTGGATGATATACTTGTTACAGGAGATGATGTGACGGGGGTCAAGATGGTAAAAGAATTTCTAGGTCGTCAATTTATTACCAAAGATCTTGGTACCCTAAGGTATTTCTAGGGTTGGAATTTGCTAGGAATGCACAGGGTCTTGTGATGACCCAAAGGAAGTATGTTACAGATATGCTTGTTGAGACAAGCACGATTGGGTATCGACCATTTACTACTCCTATGGACCCTAGCATGAAGTCATATGATGATGATACAGATGAGGATGACAGCAGGAGATATAGAGAGATGGTGGGAAAGCTCCTCTATATTACTATTACTAGACCCAATATCTCCTTTGAAGTGATTCGGGTGAGTCAATTCATGGAGCAACCCCGTCAGGTTCACATGGATGATATATACATGATTTTGAGATATTTGAAATCTTCTCCAGGTGAAGGATTACTATTCAGAAAAGGAGCAACTCTTTCTGTGTCTGCATGTGTTGATGCAGACTATACAGGATGTCCTAAGGATAGGAAGTCTACTTCAGGCTTCGTTGTGTTTGTTGGCAGTTCTCTTGTTTCTTGGAAAAGCAAGAAACAAACGGTGGTGGCTAGATCAAGTGTCGAAACTGAGTATAGGCTATGACCCAAGCAAGCACAGAAATGATAAGGGTTCAAGTAGTGTTAGCAGATTTGCATATAAATGTACCTCTACCCATGCAGCTACAATGTGATAATCACACTGCTTTATTTATTGCGAATAATCCTGCATTCCATGAAAGAACTAAGTATATGGAGGTAGATTGCCATTATACTAGAGATATGATTCAGAAGGGTTTGATTTCTACCTCTCATGTGAGCAAATAGCAGATATCTTTACCAAGGCATTACTCAGGGGGCTATTTCAGAAGTGTTCGTCCAAGCTGAGCATGATTGATATCTATGCTCCATCTTGAGGGGGAGTGTAGAGATATTTCTATGTTCCTATGTACCTTTTATGTTATTTTATTTCTTTATGTCTATCTTATGTAATTTACCCATAGGTCTCTCCTCTATATAAGAGAGCCTAAGGTTCCCAGGAATAAAAACACTCTTATTTTTCCCAACAAGTTCATCAACCATCATCTCGGTATCTTGTTTCTCAATACATGATGTTGACTGATGAAAATGAACCATGCACCTTTAAGGAAGCATAAGCACATAAAGAGAGCAATCGTTGGCACCATGCTATGAATGAAAAGATGTCATCTCTAAAGAAAAAACATACATTAGAACTTGTAGAGCTTCCTAAAGTCAAGAAGGCACCGAAAAACAAGTGTTTCTACAAGATAAAGAAAGATGATAGCAGCAAGAATCTGAAATATAAGGCCAGATTGGTGGTAAAGGGTTTTAACCAGAAAAGGGAGTAGATTATGATGAAATCTTCTCTCCTATTGTGAAGATGAATTCCGTAAGAATGGTGCTAGGCTCGATTTCTAGCCTTGACCTGGAGCTTGAGTAGATGGACGTAAAGACAACATTTCTTCATGGTGACTTGAAAGGAAAAAAAATCTACATAGAGCAGCTACATGAACATCAAGAAAACGTGAAAGAGCGTTTGGAAGCTGAAGAAAATCCTTTATGGTTTGAAGCAAGCTCCCAGGTAGTGCGGTGGTTCACAAGAAAAGAATGTTGAATGTTTCATGTAGCAGTTCAAGATGAAAAATGCAAAGCCCGCTAAAACACCCCTTGCAGCGTATTTCAAATTATGCAAGAAGACATGCCCTTCCACTTGTTGTGATAGCAGAAGCACGTACAAACGAGATCAATCATGCAAGCGCTAAGACATGCGAATTTACAAGGTTCACCCATAACCAGGCTATATCCTTGGGCGACAACGATCGATTTTCACTATGTAGAGAAAGAAGAGAGTGCAGAGGATACTGAGAGCCCTAATTCTACGGGACTTTATATACTACTCCCATACATATGGATCTCTGATACAAATGGATCCATATACCAAATTTCAATGAAATTCCACCGAATTTCTCCAAAATTTTCATTTCTCTAGGTCACCGAAATCGAAACGTTACCTTATTTCTTTTTCCATGATTTCAATGAAATATCATCAAAATGTCAACGAAATGTCAAGAAAATTGCATGTCGTAAACAACAAAAAGGGAATCTACCCTTCGCTTTCGTCAAAATTTGCATTTATTAATGAATTTTTACTTATTTATTCGTCAATATGTTGAGTTGTTAGAATGCTTTACATTATTTGAAGGAGTTTCTTTAGTTAGTTCCTAAATTTTAGCTTTACTTTTTAGTTCTTTTTCCATTTTTATATATATTTTGATTAGTAGTTATTATATGTGTCACCTCATTCTTATTGGAGAGGTGATTATCATAGATTTTTGCTTCCAGTTTAGCATACAATTCTGACTCTAAGCAAAACATTGCTCTACATATTAACATGTGTGATGACTATGACAATCATACTACTTCAAACTTATATTTACAATTCTATTTTACAAACAAGTGTGCATTCTAATTGAACTCAAATATTAAAAACCTTAGTTTTTTTGGAAAAAAAAAGTCAAGTTTAGAGTCATTTCCAAGATTTCTGACGATTTTACCATAATTCTCCAAGATTTCTCTATCCGGACATTAGCGAAACAAAAATGAAATCCGAAATTTAAAGCTTTACTTTCTTACGTCTTCTCTCTAGTCCAAGGAGTACGGGCAGGTGTGTGAGTACTACGTTTTTAGCAACCTTCTAAATCTTGTGAATGTTAGTATTTGCCTACTATCAGGTTAGATATATATTGTGCTTGTGAATGTTACGCAGTTTTTTGGAGTTAATTGATTTGTTTGTGCCTTATATAGCATATATATTTTAACGTCACAAGCTATACAATGCATCTATTAGACATACATGTTAGAAAAATTGTGGGCGTGCATGTGTTATTTTAAATCTAAAATTATCATTTCGATATTTAATTTCTTGAATAAAATATCATTTTTCTAGTATTCCTTTTTTGTTTATGCTTTTCTCTGTTATTATTGCATGTGTCGTCATTCTTTCATATTCAAGAGGTGAAACTAATGGCTTTAATTTCGGTTATAAATCTAGTTCTGATTCTGAGCAGTATACTACTTTTTTGAATGTTAGAGTAATTGGATGGAAATTTAATGTAACATATCATGTTAATATCAAGGTTTGAAAAAACGAAAGGCGGAACGAGGCATTTTCATCGGAATCGAGGTGAGGCATAGCCTCGAGGCAGTCGAGGCGTAAGCTCAGTTTATAGAGAAAAATATGCAGAAAACTATAATTATATATGGCAATGTAATTATATGTTCTTTACCAATATATATTACAAATATAAAATATGATGAAATAATAGAGATAAGAACACCCGAATAGAAGATAGAACAACATCATATCCCTTTCTATGCATTTTCATCCAATCAAAGAGGAATTCATTATCTATAAATGTTGTGAAAGAATTAAACAATACATATCTATCTTTGAAATATTGTTGTAATTAAAATTAAGATTAAATATACATCAGAGAAATTTATATTATGTGTCTAATATGGCCGCATGAGAAACCATGAACCCTGTCCATTTCGAGCAAACATTTGAAATATTGTTGCAATTAAAGAACGATTAAATATACATCGAAGAAATTTATGTTATATGTCAAACATATAATATATGGCATGATAAATCGTGAACCCTATCTGTTTCGTTTTGCATGATATGTTACAAAGCTCCTTAAGCTTATGAGTATTGTTGGATTTGATATTTATGAATTCATTCATTAAAAGAGAAATAGTAAGAGTTTGCGAAATAGTTGGACACAATTAATAGTAAATACGAAGTTATGGGCGTGAAAGAAACATCAGATTTAGGCATTTATCTCATATAATGATTATCCTAAAGAAGTATATATTTATAAACTAAAAAAATACATCAAAAAAGCAAAAACGTCTCGCAAAACGCCTCGACTTCCTCGAGGCTATGCCTCAGCCTCCTGAGGCGCACGCCTCACTGGATTGGATCGAGGCACACGCCTCGAGGCTAAAAAGGATCGCCTCGCCACGAGGTGCATTTTTTCATATCATGGATAATATCTTACTATTAGCAACAAAAAATTGTGTATATCTGTCTTATTTATCGAGTTGAAAAATATTAAAAATCTTAATTTTAGAAAAAAAGAGTTTTCAAGTAATTTCACTAATTTACTGCCATTTTACCGAATTTCTCTTTCCAGGCTTACCGAAACGAAATTGAAATTCGACATTTAAGGCCTTGGGCAGTGGTATATAAAGTTTGATGTCTTTACGATGAAGCAATTCTTCAAAAGGTCCATTGCAGATCTACGTGTATGCGTATGACAATTTCCTAATGATAGATTCATTATTATGTTGATTTATTTAGGTAATATACTTATTGATGGTCAAGATTCCAATTTGATAGCAAGTTAAAAATGAAACTCTCCAAAGGGTTTGAGATGAAAGATTTGGGTAAAGCACAACATATATTGGATATGCAGATTGTCCGTGACAAGAAGAAGCACATGTTGTGATTGTCAAAAGAAAAACATGGTGAATGTGTCATGTAGCGGTCCAACATGAAAAATGCAAAGCCCGCTAGTACCCCTTGCAACTCATTTCAAATTATACAAGAAGGCACGCCCTTCCACTTGTTGCGAATTGTGGAAGCACGCACAAACGAGATCAATCATGCAAGCACGAAGACACACATATTACAAGGTTCACCCATAATTGGGCCATATCCTTGGGCGGCGGCGATCGGTTTTCACTATTTGGAGAAAGAAGAGAGGACATGGGATACTGATAGCCCTAACCCTAGGGGAATTTATAGACTACTCCCGTACAGACAGATCTCTGATAACCGCTCCTAAAAATTTTCACCGGTCACTGCCCCCACACCCCCGGGGGGAGCACACCTACTCCTCCCCTAAACATTGCCCCAAGCTCGCTAACTAGGCAGCGAGACCCCCATCTTGTTTGGGTATGGTACGACATGAGGGGGTACATATGACGGTTCTTCAACCTGAGTCGGTTAGGATTCAAGGCATATCAACAACACTTTTGAGGAATAATCGGAGATGACCAAAATACCCTACCAATCTGTGATACGTAGTCTCATGTATGCGATGGTGTGCATGAGACCTGACATAGCACATGTTGTGGATGTTGTGAACAGGTTCATGTCAATCCAACGAAGGATCACTAGGACGCGGTGAATTGGATCTTGAGGTACTTGAAAGGCACATCAAGTTTATGTTTGGTGTTCGACGAGACAGATCTTAAGCTACATGGCTATACTGATGCGGATATGGCAGGTGGTGTAGACTAAGGGAAGTCTACTTCTGGGTACATATTCACCTTTGCAGGGGGAGTGATATCATGCTAATCCAAGTAGCAAAAATGCATTGCAGTCGCAATGATCGAAGTAGAGTACATTACTGCAACGGAAGCCGGTAAGGAAATGTAGTGGCTATAAAGATTTCTAGGTGAACTTGGACATGATGATATTGAGCCGATAGTCTTCTGTGATAGCCAGATCGCCATCGATTTAAGCAAGAGCACGATGCACCATTCACGCATGAAGCATATAGATATGTGATACCATTGGTTAAGAGATAGCATTGACAAGAAGGAACTTATCTTGAAAAAGATTTACACAGATGAGAATCCGACAAACATATTGACGAAGACAATGACTCGTGACAAGCAACAACTCTGTAGAGACTTGAACGATGTCAACTCCCAGTGACCATTATGTCTTCAACATCTCCCCATGGGTTGGAGAGGGTGATTGTTAGTAGTAGGTGACCTACTATGGTCTCAGCCCATGGTTGTGTTGTTGCAGGTGGTCTGTAGCAGGTGATATTGGTGGCAGCAGGTGATGCACAACAGGTGACCTGTTATAATACCCACGTCATAGCATGCGGGGCTGACAGCCTGACAGTAAATGGCGTTATAGCAGGTCAAGCTGACAGAAGTAGAAATCGCAACAGGTGCACCGTAGGAGGCACAACATGTAACTTATTGTGGCATTCAGGCCATCACAGGTGCATCTCTGTATGTACAGTAGGTGACCTATGGCGTTCATGTCATAGCAGGTGACTGACTACATATGCGAAAATTGGCTCACATCAATTATGGAGGGTCCCACTTGTCTGGGGGTCCTCTCCCTCTTTTATTCGATTATGTAGAGAGCAGACTCAACCAATTCGAGAGGAAAAAACAACAAGAGAGAAAGCTAGGGCATCATCTCAGTGTGACCTATCTCCACTCCAAATGTTTGTGTGTAGGTTCGGTGAAGATATCCGGTGGTTTCCCTCCTCCCGTAGTGCTTGGCTCATGTGAGAGCGAAGGAGATGGAAGAAGACATAGCGGTGAATCCCTCTTCAGAAGAGGGCTATGAACTTGGGTTCCATCTTGGGTGATTTCTTTCCTTTTTCTTCTATTACCTTGTTTCATGGTGTTTCTTTGTTGATACACAAGCAAGAGGGTTTGGCTTGCATGCCATTTTGAGATGAAAGGTCATATCACCAACTATAGTGGAGTAATTTGGGTTAAGAAGATCATGTGATTTTCCCCCTTTCATTTTGGGGGTTTCCATGTAAAAAATATTGTGTCTTGTGGTTGCTTCTTATTTGTGGTTTCATTTACTTGCTCATTTGCTCGTGATAGCTATTTGGTTGACATCCATCTTGGTTAGGGATTGTTGGTTCTTTCCCACGTGCTTTCGTAAGCACAGTTTACTCGTATTTTGACCCCAACACATGGTGCATTATTTTTGTAGTCTTTTTTGTTGGGAAAAGTAAATGATCTATTATTCCAAGGAACCCTATGTCTCTTATATAGAGAGAGACCACATGGGTAAAATACATAGAAGTCCAGAAATAAAACAGAAATTAATAAACGGTACATAACATCATAATATAAGTCTCTGCACTCCCCCTCAAGGTGGAGCATAGATGTCTATCATGCTCAGCTTGGATGAACATCTCTGGAAAGGTCCTCTGAGCAACGTCTTGGTGAATATGTCAACAATCTGATCCCCTGAGCTCAAGTGAGATGTAGATATCAAGCCTCTCTGGATCAATTCTCTCGTGCAGTGGCAGTCAACTTCGATATGCTTTGTTCTTTCATGGAATGCTGGATTGTTGGCAATAAACAACGCTGCATGATTGTCACACGGAAGCTGTATGGGTAAAGGTACGACTTTATGTACATCCTCTAGTACAGATCGAACCCACATAATCTCCGTGCTTGCTTGTGTTATGGCCCTATATTCAGATTCAGCACTGGACCTTGCCACAACGGTTTGTTTCTTGCTTTTCCAAGAAACTAGAGAGTTCCCAACAAACACGGCAAATCCTGAGGTCGACTTTCGATCCTTAGGGCTCCCTGCATAATCTGCGTCTGCACATGCTGAAATAGATAAATTTGTGCCCTTTCAAAATAGCAATTTTAAGCCTGGAGAAGACTTTAGATACCTCAGTATCATGTATATGGCATCCATATGAACTTGTCTTGGTTGCTCCATAAATTGACTCACCCGTCTTACTGCAAAGGCAATATCGGGTCGAGTTATGGTAATATAAAGGAGCTTACCCACCATCTCTCTATATCTCCTCTTGTCTACTTCTGCAGTGTCATTATCTTACAGCTTCATACTTGGATCCATAGGAGTACTCGATGGTCTGCATCCAACCATGCTTGTTTCAACTAAAAAATATGTAATGTATTTCCTTTGGGTCATCACCAGACCCTATGCATTCCTGGCAAATTCCAACCCCAGAAAGTATCTTAGGGTTCCAAGATCCTTTGTGACGAACTGACGGCTCAGGAATGCTTTTGCCCTCTCTATTCCCTGAACATCATCTCCTGTAACCAGAATATCATCAATATAGACCATGATGACCACCATACCTATAGCAGACTTCTGAATGAACAATGAGTGATCCGAATTTGATCTTTTGAACCCCTGTCGTTCAATCAGATGGAAAAGCTTCTGAAACCACACCCTTGGACTCTATTTAAGGCCATAAATTGCCTTGTGAAGTCTACACACCATATGCTTCTCCCCCTCAACAGTGAACCCTGGTGGCTGCTGCATGTAGACTTCCTCCTGCAAATCTCCATACAAGAAGGCATTCTTGACATCAAGTTGAGACGTACCACAACAACTGATAATAGAATGCGAAGAGTAGAGGGACGAGCGACTGGAGAAAATGTATCCATATAGTCCACGCCATAGGTTTGTGTGAAACCTCTCGCGACCAACCGTACCTTGTATCGATCGAGACTGCCATCAGCATGGTATTTAACTGTGAATACCCACTTGCAGCTAACAATGGATGCTTCAGGGGGAGCATGAACCAAGCTCCATATGCCACGAGACTGTAAGGCACGCATCTCGTCTTCCATAGCCAGTCGCCAGCAATCAATCTTCATAGCTTCTTCGTAGGTCCGTGGTATGTCAATGGAAGACAAAGCCGCAGCAAATCTCTGAAAGTCTCCTGTGAGATGATGAAAGGACACCTAGGAAGCAAAAGGATAAGACGTACAAGTCCTTTTCTGCTTCCGGATAGCAATGCGAATATCAAGATCATCGTCCACTGCACTGGATGGTGTAGTCTCCTCCTGCAATGAAGAATCCTACACATGTACCATATCTGACCCGTCAGTAATAATGCCATCTGAACATATCTGAGGCATGATAGATGCTTTATGTGTAGCCTGAGCAGGACCTGACCGACGCATATAGAATTTTGGTAAAGGTGGAATAGTAGGTTGTGGAGGTGGCGATAGTGGAGGTGGCGGTGGTGGTGACTGGAGCTGGAGTGGACTCGGGTGAACTCAAACTAGGAGAAGGAGGAACATAGACATCATCATTGGTAGTGGACGAGACCAGCCTGTCACCTGCAGAGGAAAAGTACATAACAGACTCAAAAAATGTGACATCAGCACCGACAAAATATTTCTTGTTTATGGGGTCATAACAGCGATAGCCCTTTTGAGTCCAAGAGTAACCTACAAAGACACACTTGACAGCTCTAGGATAGAGTTTGTCAAGTCCAGGGGGCAGGAGATGAACAAATGCAACAATACCAAAGACACGAGGAGTAAGTGAGAATAACTCCTTATCAGGAAAAATAATAGAAAGAGGAATTTTCTCACCAAGAACGGATGATGGCATACGATTGACCATGTAACTGGCTGTAAGAACAACACCCCCCCAGAAAGTGATAGGAGCACAACTCTGAATAAGAAGGGTTCGAGTGATGTCAAGAAGGTGACGATGCTTTCTTTCTGCCACGCCATTCTGCTGGGATGTGTAAGCGAATGTAGTTTGGTGAATAATACCCTTAGACGAGAGAAACTGAGAGAGAGACCAGGTGCAGAACTCCAATGCATTATTTGTACGAACATATTTGACAGTAGAAGAAAAAACATTCTGCACTTCATTAATCAAATTTTTAATAACATCTCATGCTTCAGATTTATTCTTTAAAAGAAAGACCCAAGATACACGCGAAAAGTCATCCACCACAACTAGATAAAACCTGTGTCCCTGATGATCAGGTACACGACTCGGACCCCAAATATCAATGTGAAATAACTCAAACGGGGAGCTACTGCTCCGACTCTGACGACTAGGAAAGCTAGACCGATGATGCTTTCCCAACTGACACGCTTCACAGCGAAATGATGAACTGGGAGAGATCTGAGGCAAGAGATGTCGCATTTTCTGCAGCGGGAGATGGCCAAAGCGAAGATGCCAGATGTACGGAGATACTGGTCCGACGGAATGAGAAGAGACGCCAGCATAAGAGTTCCGGACCAGCCGATAGAGACCATTCTGCTCAGAGCCACAACCAATCACCCTGCCTGTTAGTATGTCCTGAAAAATAAGAGATGAGGGGTCAAATATAGCACGACAGTGCAAATCCTTCGTAATCTGACTAATAGATAACAAATTCATGGAGAACTCAGGAGCATGTAGAACATTCTGTAAACGCATAGAAGGTGATAAGGAAACCTCCCCCTGTCCAACAAGGGGGGAATGAGTACCATCTGCTATCAGCACTGAGCGGCCATGTGGAATGCCCCTGTAGGACTCAAGTCTCTCTCTATCGCGCCAGAGATGATGGGTGGCGCCAGAATCTATAATCCAATCAGATATATCATGACAAGATGTAAAGGCAGTAGCACTACTTGAGGTACTAACAGCAGCAGATAAACTGGCAGAAGTTGTTGCAGCAACATCTGAAGGTCCACCTGGAGAATCATTAGACGATTGTGGCATAATATCACGTAGGCGCACCACAAGCTCTTCGAATCGGTTAACTGCAGTGGATGCTGACTGGGGCTGTACATGCTCGGCTACACGCGTTGATGCTGGAAATCCATGCTTAGAGTAGCATGTATCATCAGAGTGATCTGTGCGATGGCAGAACGAACATGGCTAACGAAAGCGACCTCCTCGTCCACGGGGTTGATGTCCATGACCAGAAGACTGACCACCTCTCCCATGCGATACTGCCATCACCGATGGGGGTGGAGTAGATATGCTGGGAGAAATTGATATGCGACTGAGCCTCCGGTAAACGTCTTCCATTGGAGGAATGACTGCATCAGCCAATATCTGAGAGCGGGTTGTCTCGTACTCAGGATCGAGGGTTGCAAGAAGTACACCCACCATGGTAGCATTCCTAAATGTCTTCTGCTGCTCTGGAGTCGTCGTGAGTGGTATGGTACTGTATAGTTTCTCGAACATCCCTCTCAGGGATGTGTACAAGGAGTGAAGTGGCCGACCATTCTGCTTCATCGTGAATATATCATGCTAGAGCTGTAACATCTTGGTCTCGTTCCGAACTTGGGAATACGTAGTGGCCAGAATATCCCACATTGCCTTGGCAGTGGGCTGATGGAGGACATCATTGGCAATCTCCATCAACATTGTGCCTGACAGCCAAACTTTGGCATAAGAATCATCAGCCTCCCAAGAGGCATAGATCCCAGTCTTCTCTTCCGGCTCATCCTTGGTAAGTATATGCTTCTTACCGTTTGACTTCATGAGACTCATGAACTGCATCGCCCAGAGCTCATAGTTTGTCCCGTCCATCTTGACTATTGGCGCAAGACCTTTGAAGGCGCCTATGGAGGGCATATCAACTTTGTTCTCTGACATGTCGCCGTAGATGAAGAACTAGGGATTGTAGACCAATAGCAAGTGTCTACAAAGACTTGATTGCATTTGAGTGCATATGTAGAGTTACGCACTCAAATCCATGGAGATAGAACGGCCTACGAGGAGTGGGCCCTACGACTGGAAGAGGGCCCTACGGCAGTGAGAAGAGTCCTGGCGGCAAGGAGGGACCCGACGGCAAGGAGGGACCCAACGGCAAGGAGGGGCCCTACGACGGTAAGGGGGGCCCGGCGGCAAGGAGGGGCTCTACGGCGGCAAGGAGGGACCCGACTGTGAGAAGGAGGGGCCCGGCTGTGAGAAGGAGGGGCTCGACTGTGAGAAGAAGGGGCCCTACGGCGAGAGGAATGATGGAGAACGGCGAGTTGGGGTCCCAGCGGCGGCGGGAGAAACGACGAGGTGGGAGGGGGCGGCGGAAGGGAGATGGAGGAGGGGAGAGGCGGCGGTGGAAGCCTAGGGTTAGGGTTGAACCCTTGGCTTTGATACCATGTTGGGAAAAGTAAATGATCTATTATTCCAAGGAACCCTAGGCTCTCTTATATAGAGAGAGAGAGACCCCATGGGTAAAATACATAGAAGTCCAGAAATAAAACAGAAATTAATAAACGGTACATAACATCATAATATAAGTCTCTACATTTTTTTCTTATATTTCTTTTTATAAACATGTAATAGAGATACTATGGAAACTATACTCTATGATGTTTCTCTTTATTTTTTGGCAAATATGATGGAGTATATACATAAATATGCATTTCTATTTCATTGCATATATTTGTTCTCTCTTTGGTTAGTCTGAATATCGATATCTTCATGCATGTGAATGATACTTTGTTAGTATCTAGATCAAACCATTAATGGTATTATGGCATCGTGTCTTTTTCATCGATTTAAGATCCACCTGGGCAGGATGTTATAAATAACATTTTCAATCAACACTTCCTACTTAACCATAAACATCCCCCTTCGCATACTCAGACACAAAAAGAAAAAGGGAAACTAATACTCACCCAACCCCAGAAAAAAAAACATAAGTGAGAAAACATAGACATTTTGTATTTTGCATGAAATGAAGCATCGATTGGGGCATCCAGAACCATCATACTATAGACAACATAAATTTGTTCGAAAAAATCTGAAGGCTTGAAATAAGCACCAGCATCAGCAAGTTGAGAATTTCAAGGGATATAAGATAGACCATGTTAATGTTTATATGAACTATGGGTACGCAATAAGGCAATATACACAAAATAAATATAGGAACTGGCATTTCACTTAGTTGTATTGATGTTTATATATATAAAAGAAAACATGAATCTGTGAAAAATAAACTGCTTCCTATTTGTAAAGAGTGACATTGACATTTCACTTAATTGTTGTTACGATATTTGCATATATAAAAGAAAGCAGGAAAAGGTGAAGAATAAACCGGTTCCAATTTGGTTCCAATTTGTGAGGAGTGGAGATTAATAAAATAATTAGGAGATTGTGCATTTCACTAGTATTCGACTATCAGACAAATGGTTTATCGTGAATGGAAATATGTACAGTATTTTCTTAATATAATCCCGAACCCCTACTGAACCTAGATCTTCCCTGCTAAAACCAAGTGTGCAGTTGAATGCATCCCTGTTGCATTTCTTATTTCTTGATAATGGGCAATATGGGATTTTCAGATATATTGGGAGAAACCCCTATTGAAAACCCCAGAGATCTAAAACGAATTTCCAACTGCGAAACAAATAAAGAATAAAAGATAAATATGATTTATTAGTCCACAAATCACATTATAATATCTTAACAAAGTCATATCCTTAACCCCCTTCAGTTCCTTCACCTCAAAAGCAATCTAGCAACACAATAACAACAAAAGGATTACCGCTTTGAGATCATAAAGAGTGCAAAACACCCCAAAGCAATCCTTCTTCCCCGCAACCCCCTTCGCCTCGGCGGGCGCTTGCACTTGACTGTAGAGCACAGAACAACACAATCAACAATCAGATTCAGCAAAGTAGAAGCAAACCCAATTCAGGAAATGACTCAATTGGCTGAACCAACCTCGGAGCAACTGAGCAGAACACTCCGTCGCGCCGAGGTCGGCTTCTGGCAGCACTGCATCCATGGAGGTTGAACTGGGTCAGCTGGGCTTGCTTGGAAGAGAAGCTGGATGGGGTTGCCTGAGGGTTGGAGAGATAAGAGGAGGAGCTCTGTGCTAACGCCATGGGGAGACACAGGGGAGAAGCGGCAAGAAATATAGCTTTTTTTTAAGAGGGGCGAAGATGATAATACGCGTCTGCGGGGACTTTATTATAAGGCAGGGAGAATAGACACGTAGCACGGAGTGCTGAAACAGTCTTGGATAGGAGCCAATCATTGTCTTAAATGCACGATCCTACTATTTTAAGTATTTTTCAAACTAAAGGAAAAAATTGATGAAGATAAATCGCAGCTTCTGTATTCCATGCATCTTTGTTTTTAACTTTCTCTTCCTCTCGTAATTTTTATGCATAAAGCAAAGATCATTGTGGTCTTGGATACTTTTTCATGACAACCTATATAAAATGGAATGGAGTTTGGTACTCTTTATTTTCACGAACAAGACAAATATGACCAATCAATTAATGCTACTATCCTCTTCCTTATAAATTTGACGTCTAAAGCAATTAAAAGATCAAATAAATATTACTTTTGCTCTATTCAAGTTGCAAAAGAAATTCAAAAAATAATGTAAATTTTAATCTAGAGAACCGAAAGGTCTAAGGTAGGTAATTCTACATAGTGGGGAATCAACCTAATGAATCTCCCCTTTGCAAATAATGTAGGATTATTCCAAACTTACAACGGAGCTTCATATCTTATACTTTCTCCTTGGCAGAGCTTTAATCATCATGTCAGCACCATTGTTATCCATGTGGATTTTTCAATACAAGTTCCTTCAATTTTGACATGAAGCATACAAGTTTTCCCTTCAAGGTGAATTGGGTTTTAACAATCAGAATAAAGGATACAATGTCTTGCATTCATTTTCAGTTGTTGCGTGAACTTCATTATCATCCACATGAAGACATTTTTGTATGCTTTTTAGCATCAATATATTCTGGGATTTTTTGCACTTATGACCCCTAAATTCTGCAATATTTTATAGGTTGCCCTGTTGGCAATATCAGATGTGTCTTGCACTTTTAATACTTGTGCCCTATTGTTAGTTTAACTGTCAATGAAGTGAATATTCAAATAAATGTCTGGTTAAGGAAATAAATTTAACATTTATGCCCCTCCTCTAGTATAATCGAAGCTAATTAGCCTTCCTTGCAGAAGATGTCTAAAAATGCATTGTTTCACAGACAGCAATGCGGAGAGTCGCCGATGCGGACCTCGTTGTAGATGAAGAAGAGATCGATGCAGGTGTGCTTGACGTCGGGGCTCTCATGGCCGAACATAGGGTGGGTGTAGTGGGGGATCCTCCATTTTGCGGATTGTTATTAGACAATCTATCGAGCACTTGATGTGCATTGTTCTTATCAACTGAATGCTGGAAAAATCAGGTGCAGCTTGCATCTTCAGTTGTTTGGATTCTACTAAATGTTGTCATATTCTCTTCGGCGAATTAACAAACACCGGAGGTGCAATTTCAGCCTTAATTTTCTTTGGCATTTCAACATACATCTAACATGCACGTTTCCAATCCACCTTGAATCCTAAACCCACCTTTCGTTCGATTCACCTGCACCACTCAAGGGCACAGTTGCCCACACTATTGAGTGCTCATCCAGCAATCGGGGGGAGGTGGGGATACCTCACAGCACAGCAAGTCTGGAAGCTCTCCTCCGCCGACACAATCTGGCATTGCGACTGCAACCCAAAACCTCCTTCAACGAGATAATACTACAGTTGGTCCCACCCTTCGGCACCACAGAAACAACTTGGACTCGATCCAGCTGCTCCCAGCTCCCTCTTCAAACGAGAGCGGTGGCAATGCCAGAAGATCCAATCACCTTCCAGATGCAACGAACCCTAAAAGGCCGCGGGATTGGGTGGTGGAGAGAAATAAAAAAGAAAATTTCATTTGTAATTTAGTTTTTCTTTTTTATTCTTGTATCCAAGATTTAATGTTTTTTAACGGTGGATGGATGATAACTAGGGTTGGACATTAGGTTGGGCTGGCCCGACCTGACATAAAATCCGACCATGACCCGATCCAAACCCAAATTCGAAATTTAGTGGACAGATCGTGGGCCTCAAAATGAGCCTGTATTGATTATCACGTCGGGTTCGAGCCTGAGAAGGTCCAAACACGCAAACTCGATAGCCCGACCTATACGATATAATTATATTCAGTATATTCATGTTTGCTCCAAATACCATGTTCTAATTTTCATATCCTTATTTCAAGTTTAGAATAAATGCTTAGATTCATTAATAATCATATCCACTAGCATGGATTGGGGATATTATTACATTAATATGCAAGATTATTACATTGATACGCAATAATGGAATATGTGTCCTCAAGTATTAGAGCATGTACAACTGTAAGTAACCAATCTGTATTGGGTCATAGTGCTTACATCTATAATAGAATATGTAATGGTGAATTGAATTGTTGTTTAAGTCGCCATTTTTTACCTCATTTCTATTTCCAACATACAACTAATGTCAGAATCACGAATTTGTTAGGGCTCGTTTGGTAACCGGGTTACCCCCGGGTTGTCTCGGGGTAACTCGTTTTACCTCCTGACGAGACGCAAAATCGGCCTTTTAATAATGCTAAATTAGCACTTGGAAATGTCGGTGCAGTCGGGCCGATTCTGGTCGTCAAAGAGATCACCTCATTTAGAGATATACGGTGGTCAATTCAAAATGAGGTGATCGTTATTTATTTTACTTGGCAAGATACCAAGGTCGAACTCAGGGACACGAGCCTCTCTCGTATTAATCGGACTTAAGTGTGTTTAACTAAGTGTTGGATTAAAGCATATAGGTCAAAATCATGCAGAGACACATCAAGAACCATGCATTAAAATAAACATGCATATTTTTTTAATCCATTTTTATCATGCAAATATATGGATATGCAAAGCGAACGATATCCCCCAAAAATCATAGTCACTTGAGCCATAGAAAAAAAAATACGAGTTAAACTGAGTTGGCATTAAGAAGCACTCCACATTTACTAAGCAAATAAGCATGTCAAATAAAACAATCAGGACACTTAGATATTAGAATAATACACTACTGATCTTGGTGTCAAATTTAAAATTTAAGCATGCCATAATGAAGAGGATGAGAAGAGCTTCAAAACGAAACTGAAATCAACTCGATTGGAGCTATGTAGCTCAAGATATGCACGAAAGAAAGCAGGGGCATAAATGCAATAAAACATGAAAAGATAACTACAAAAAGGTCCCTGGAAAGGACTAAAGTGCAAAAGAAATAAATGCGAGGCCTTCCCTGTAAATGAACCCCACGCGCAGGGGTATATTTGCAATTATATAAACCCGCAAGGGTATAAGTGCAAATAACCCCTGATGCACGTGGTTCGCATGTGAGGACTGGACCTTTCTGCAAATCTGGAGAAGTCAGAGGGCGTCTCTGCAAAATTCCCAAATAGCACGTGCGCAGCACGTGCTACCCAGGCTCGGAAGGAGGCTCGGATTTGGCAGAGGCTCGGATGAAGCTTCGGCTGGTTCGGGTGTAGGCTTGGGTTCGCTGCTGGCTCGGAGAAGGCACGGAACATCCAAGCCTGGAGGCTCGGTGGCTGAGGCTCGGTGCTGCTATGGAGAGGACACGTGGCTGAATATGAGCCATCCGATTGTAGTGATCGGATGGTCATTGTGGGCCTCTGAAGGATCGACGTGGCTGTACTGGGGCCGTTGGATCGAGATGATCCAACGGTCGCTGGAGAGGCGGGTCTGGAGCGACGTGGCTGAATCTGTGCCGTCAGATGATGAACATCCGACGTCAACTGCTCCTCCTCCTTCATCTGAAGCAGGCGGCGACTAACGAGCTTCGGCGAGGGAGCTCGTCCTCCGCCGCCCGCTCCCGGCTACGGTGCACTCCCCCCGAGCGTAAGAACCAGTTGTCGATGAAGCGGGTAGCTCGGGGAAGTCGCAGGATCCTCTGGTGCCGCTCGTCGGAGCTCGGATGGGAGTTGCGGAGTCGATGAAGTCTGCTCCGGCGAAGGCTCCGTTCATTGAAGAAAGTTAACCTGCAGGTTAATAACACATAGCCGAAGCAAGAGTGGGCTGTGTATGTGAGTGGGATGAGAGCTCGTAGGGGCGTAGGAGGTGTGAGCTCTGAGCTCCTCCGCCGTCCATTTTGATAACGCTCCCGCACCCTATGTTAATTCAGGCAAATTAATGTCCAAATCACTTAATATGTCTCGTTGTAGTCGGATACGAGGGGTTAATCAAAAACCACTTAACGATTAATGCGAAGTTAATTTCAAGCGGCAATTTTTTTTACTTGGTGTAAGTCCAAGGTCGATCTCAGGGAGGCATCTGTCTCCTTAGGTGAATTTCAGCAATTATTCAAGTGTTGATTTTCGAAGAGTAATTTTTTTGGTCTTTTTACTTTTTATGCAGACTTATGCAGACAAGGCAAGCCAATTTACTGTGTAATTTAATTAATGTATCAAATCAAGTCCAAAAATCATGAAAATTGTCCAGGTGGTTAATCAAGATGAAAATGACCTACACTAATTTTTTTGGAATTTTTCGACTCAAAATAAATTTACTGTGAATTAAACAAACAGACCGGATGATTTTCAGTATTTAATTTTTAATAAATGTCAAACCACAATTTTTCCAAGAACTAAAATTATCCTAGGTTACTCTACTGATGGCAGACCTAGGAAAATTAACAGAACTTAATTTCACTGTGAAATGAATTAATTAAAATTAATTTAAGAAAATCACTGATCAATTTATTTAGGCCTCAATATGCATGCAAATGCTATGAAATTTTTATGATATGTCAAAAATGATGTCCTTAAGCTACTGTGAATTTTTGATAATTTTTGAAGGCACAGAGAATAAATTAAAAATCAAAAGGCATCACTGGGCAAAATATGTCAACAATGCACCAATTAATTCATTAATAATTCAATTGAGCTTACAAAAATAAGACACGTGTACCAATAGACAGAGGACAAAATTTCTAACAAAATGCAATTTTTAGAATATCAAAATGATGAAAAATGCACTCTAGGGATGCGTGCAAACACAGGGGTGTAAATGCAATACTGAAAATTAAAATTACAAAAAGCAAATATGCTGACAGGGACTAAAATGCAATTACCGATAGTATGGTGGACTCTTGTGCAATTTCTCCACGGAACACGTGCTCCTCACGTGGGGTCTGCTTCACAGGGACCTCTTTGTAATTTCGGAAAGCTTCAGGGGCTTCTGTGCAATTAACCCAGGCCGCACGTGCTCCTCACGTGGGCGGCCTAGGTTCGGAGGGCGTTGGTGGCTCGGAGCGAGGCTTGGGTTCTCTGGAGGTTCGGACTGCGGCTCGGTGTAGCCTCGGGTCGCCCGAGCCTAGGCTTGGAGGCCGAGGCTCGGACTCGTAGACGTGGCGGCCTGAAGGCCCTCGGATCAAGATGGATCCAAGGGTTGTCGATGAAGACGCGTGGCAACTGGAGAGCCGTCAGATCTGAGGCGCGATCAACGGTCGAGGACGGGCGCGGTGAGGGAACATGTGGCGGGACGAGGGCCGTTCGATCGGTTGATCGAACGACTGCTGCTGCTTCGTCTCGAACGGTCCTCCGCCACCTGCGGAGGAGAAGGCGGAGCTCCAGCGTGGCTGGCCCTGCTCCGCCTCGGTCGCTAGGCGTCGATGAAGAGCGTCGTCGGCTCCCGAGTACCTCGGAAGATGCGGGGACGTGCGACGAAGCTTCTGGTGGGCTCAGTGGCTGCGGAGATGTGGTGAAGCTCGCTGGAGACGAAGCTCGAAGGGAGCTCCGGTGAGGCTCCGGCCAATGAAGAAATGAGAACCTGCAGGGGTTAGACTAGATAGCCGAGGCGTGCAAGTGTTCGTAGAGAAGTGTGGGTGAACGACGAGGCCTAGAGCGTGAAGGAGGTGCACGGTGGATGAGCTCCGGCCAAATGGTGGAGCTGTTGGTCGGAATAGTGTGAAACGCGTCGATGAAGTGTGAAAATGGGTCAGCGAGGACGGGAGCTTCGACGCGAAGCTCGTCGAGGTGATTTGGAGGCGCGAAGGTGGCTGGTGACGGCGAATAAAGTCGGAGAAATTAAAGGAGAAACTAAAGAAAAGATCAGACGATGATGGAAGGGTTTGTCTGGGGAATGGAGCTCGGATTTGAGCTCCAGGCCTTCGCTCGAGGGATCGGTAGGGTCCCGAGCTCGGGCAGCTGCTCGTGGGAGGCTGCAGCACGGCGGTGGCTGCCGTGGATCTCGCCGGAGTTGGATCCCTGTCTTCGCTCGACAACACACCAAATTGCTGTCACCAATGGGTAGCTTGGAGCTCGAGGAACCTCTCTGGAGTGGCGGATGGGGGTGAACGGCACCGGTGGTGGCGTATTTATAAGGTGAAGATGGTGGGTTGGCTGGTGGAGTAGCGAAGTTGGTGGTCGTCGTGGGGCGAGTATGGTGGAGGTGGTGGAGCTTGAGGGAGCTGGCGAGGGAGAGGGTTGAGTGGGTAATGTCGTGGAGGTGTCAGCGGCCGGAGGAGATGGCCGACGTGCGTCCAAAAATAGGAAGGGGGTGCCCCTCCCGCAAGGCAAGGGACGTGGGGGAGAGGGGCGCCTGGAGGTAGGAGACGAGGTCTCCACCGTTGGATCTTGAGATCCAACGGTGGGGATCAAGGGGGATCTGGTCGGGTAGGATTAGATCTGGGGTGCGTAGATGATGGGTTATGATGGCGCCATGTGGCGCGTTGTGGCGACGCGCGAGCGAGCAGTTTAGATGAGAGGGTGGAGTTGATCAGAAGGTCGAGATTCGCTGGCAGAGGGGCGGCTGTGATGGAGAGATCGGAGGTCTGATCAGGCGGCGCAGGTGCGGCCACGTGGAAGGCTCTGGTGAAGGCGCGGACGAGCGGCGTAGATCATAGCTAGGGAAGATCTGATGGTCCAGGCAAGGGGCGGCGTGGGCAGCGCTGGGCCGTTGGATCTAGAGCGAGATCCAACGGCTGAAGGCGCGGGCGGATGAGGCGATGGGAGGCGGGCCGCGTGGCGCAACCAGAGGGCGCCACGTGGCCTGTTGTGAGTGGATGGAGTAAGAGACACGTGTAAAGAGAAGAGGGAGCCGAATTTGGAAAAACTCAAAACATGAAAGTTGTAGATCTCGATGAGATCTACAAGTTTCATGTTGACCAAAGACGGAGATGAGGTCAAATATGATACATAAATACAAGGATACATAAATATACATATGTAGTATACAAAGTGACCTAAAAACCCAAGTTTCTCATACGAGCTCCAAATTCAATGAAATTAGTCTCATTTTAAAGGTCTTTTGATATGTAATATTCTAAGAGTGAGTAGACCTAATTCAGGCTTTGTATGAGGGCTTTATGTGTATTTTAGTGTACAAGGGCTCTCAGGCTATATTGGCTATTTTACAAGGGTGATTTTTGACATTCTTCCCTATGTTATTAACTAAGGAATATAGATTATAGAGAGAAGATGTTATTTTGTTGAAGAGGTATTTTAAAAGGGATTTTTGGCTTCTTATTTAAATGCAAATGAGCTCCTAAACTACATGAGTTATGAATACATGCATGAATGCTATTTATGCAATATAAGGGGAAATATGCCTCTATTTTCTCGGGAACAAGGCTCTATTTTTGACTTTTGAAGTGATGAATCACAGATTCATCAACCCCCTATACTTAAACCTTGCTCGTCCCCGAGCAACTAAAATGAAATGCAAGAGTGAAATGATTTTGGGTTCCAAACCAAGGTCATGAACAAAAGTTGAAAAATGGAGCCTGACTCGACCTTTGGATTAATTGTGTGGCGGAACCTTATTGGGACCTGGACTTAAGACTTAACAGACTTCAAGTTCCACAAGTCTTCTATTCAAGACGCCTCAATAGTCAGGTCAGAACAAATCCTCAAACGCAAATTTCTGATGACTATGATTCTTACTTGTACTGTTTAAGTGATTTGTAACTCTCCACATCAGAAATGGCTCGGAACCAGCCTCCTCTAACAAGGTAACTCAATAACCCGGTCTAGTAACTCTTTCCTCGAGGGGCGGGGTATTCCCTTCTAAGTTCAAGTGTGACCAACTCAAGAGGAGGGGGTAGAGAAGAGAATGGACGATAGCCAGTGTAGCTACCTATCCCGGGATGCCTGACCAGTGTAGCCAAGTCATCCAGCTGCATTTCTTTACTAGTTTACATACTCCGACAGGTATATATATATTTTTTTTCACTTGGACCTGTCTGATTTTTTTGGAGTTCTTGCATTTTTTTCTTTTTTTTGTTTCTTTTTTTTTGGAACTATATACAAGCGCAGCATGTACATCAGGAGTTTTTCCTCTTGAGCCGGTAGACTATCCCTCTTTTGAAGCATTATTGCAACCCACAGCATCCCGTCCTTAGATGTCAACACCACCAGACTAGGTTGAGATGCACTACCCTCCCTAGAGGAGGACGGATGTTTCCACCCGTGTGCTACTCCAAGCTAAAGGATTCTACCTCCTTACCACCTCATCAATGAAGAGCTACGTGCATAGTGCTTGTCCAAGTTAGGTCATTATCTAAAAGAATCCTGCGTATGCACGAGATATTCTACTTAGACTAATCAAGATGACATGTGAACATAGACTTGCGGACTAAAAGAATTAAGTCACTTGACCTGAGAAATCTTAACTCCAGTTCCTATAAGGTTCCTCTGAAATTAGGTGGATTAAGGTCAAATCAAGTCCATCCTCAATATCTACTCATAACTTGGTTCAGAACCCACTAGCTTTTCACTTTGCATGCGCAAGATATGCAGATGAGATGCAGATGACATGCTATGAATGAAATGCAAGACTCTTTTATTTTTCTATGCAGAGGTGATATGCAAGACTAAATAAGAAGCCTGTTTTTATAATTTTCATTTTTTTTTCAATTTTTACCCACCCGTAATTATTGTATAATATATACAAAAATACGCGAAAGTACAAGCTATGGGTAAAGTATGTATGTAATATATACACGCCCCCCTATACTTAGCGTGTGCTATGTCCTCAGAGCACGAAGAGCGAGGAAAAAGACATAGCTCGTGCTAAGCGTAGGAGAGCCAAAAGGAACAGAAAGTATAGAAGTCCTCTTGCCCCCCTATACTTAGGCTCTGGCAGCCTAAGTGTAGCCGAAGATCAGAAGTGGGGCGGACGAGGGAAAGATGAGAAATGGATGAGTATTCAATGCGGGCATCGGTCGCCCCTATACTTAGGCTCAGGTTAGCCTAAGTATTGGTAGGAAATGAGTATAAGGACTGATGTGATCTGGAGAATGTACAGTGAATCGACTCGGGTGGCCCCTCCCCCTATACTTAGGATCTGGTTATCCTAAGGATAGTCCGAGATAATGGTTCGATGATGCGGGGATGGGTTACCAGAATCTTGGGGGTAAAGGATAGGATATACAGGAAGAATGATATATACAGATGAATCGGTCTGAATCTTTTGAAGATGCTGATGATGGCTGGAGTTCACTGCTGCAAGGTCTCATGCGTGGCTTGAGGTGTTTTTGTTGTATCTGTCTCGCGCATGAATACAATCTCCTCCACATGGACTAACTGTTCATTGGATTCAACGAAGTGCTTCAACAGCTGTCCATTCACAAGGAATGTCGGTGCGTCATCTGCGAGATCCGAGATCTCGACACATCCACTATCATGCACCGTTCGGACAACGAATGGTCCCGTCCACTTAGACTCTAATTTGCCTTGGAAAGTCTTCAGCCTGGCATTGAACAACCATACCTTCTGTCCAGGAACAAAGGTCTTTCGTCTGATATATCTATCATGCCAACGCTTCACCTTGTCCTTGTACACCAAACTGTTGTCGTATGCTCGGTTTCTGACTTCCACAAGCTCATTCAGATCCATGTCTCTCTACTTCTGACCCAGGTGTGTGTTCCAGTTGACCTTCTTTATTGCCCATTCTGATTTGTGCACTAACTCTGCGGGCAAATGGCACGGCTTTCCGAATACCATTCGGAATGGGGAGGTGCCTAACGGTGTCTTGTAAGCCATCCTATACGCCCAGAGGACTTGATCTAAGATCTGAGACCAGTCCTTCCTGTCCGGGCGGACAAGCTTTTGCAATATGGTTTTAACCTCCCTATTCGACACCTCAGCCATACCATTGGTTTGTGGGTGGTAAGGACTTGCGACACGGTGCTCGATGCCGTAGTCCTTCAGGAGTTTCTTCACCTCCCGATTCACAAAGTGGCTACCCCCGTCTGATATCATCATCTTGGGGATCCCGAACCTAGAGATTATGTTCTCTCTGATGAATTTACAGACAGTCCTGCTGTCTGCGGCTCGGGTAGGGATAGCCTCCACCCATCTGGATAGGTAGTCTACCGCAAGAAGGATGTATTCAAACCCGTGGCTGACAGGGAATGGGCCCATGAAATCGATGCCCCAGGCGTCAAAGACATCACAAATGATGACCGGCTGCATCGGCATCTCATCCTTGGAACCAACAGTTCCTCCCATTCTCTGGCAAATTGGGCACGACTTCGCGAAGGCGGTGGCATCGCGAAACAGAGTCGGCCAGTAAAAGCCACATTGAAGCACCTTCCATGCGGTCCTCTTCCCGGAGTGGTGTCCTCCTGCCTCTAAGCTATGGCATAAAGAAAGGACACTTTGGTATTCCTCCTGAGGAATACAACGTCTCCAGACACAATCCGGTCCTTCAAAGAAAAGGATCGGATCCTCCCAATGGTGTGTCTAGCATCCGACTTTAGTCGGTCGATTTGGCTCTTGGTCCAATCCTCGGGAACTTTCTTGGAGACAAGATAGTTCACGATATTGGCATACCATGGGAGTGAGTCGATAACAAAAATCGACTCGTCAGGCAAGGAGTCTCGAATCGGGGAAACCTCAGAAGTATTAAGATCTTCGAGACGAGAAAGATGATCGGCCACTACGTTCTTCTTTCCAGGTTTATCACGGATGTCCAAATCAAACTCCTGGATAAGTAAAATCCAACGAAGAAGACGCGCCTTCGCGTCCTTCTTCTCCATCAGGTATCGTAGTGCCGTATGGTCTGTGAACACGGTTACCTTGGATCCGATTAAGTGGGATCTGAATTTGTCCAAGGCAAACACTACCGCAAGCATTTCCTTTTCGGTAACTGTATAGTTACGCTGAGCAGAATCAAGCACTTTGCTTGCGTAGTGAATTGTAAACGGGACGCCATCTCTTCTTTGTCCCAATACAGCCCCAACAACATAATCTGAGGCGTCCGTCATGATCTCAAAAGGTAGAGACCAATCTGGGGCTTGTAAGATGGGTGCGTCCATGATCATTCCTTGTAACAGCTTAAAGGCCTCAAGACATTTGTGATCTACAATAAACTCCGTGTCTTTGCCTAAAAGCTCAGTTAGCGGTCGGGCAATCTTAGAAAAATCCTTGATAAATCTTCGATAAAATCCGACATGCCCGAGGAACGACCGCAACTGCCTTACGTTGGTTGGTGGCTGGAGTCGTCTGATCACGTCCACCTTGGCAGGGTCAACCTCCATTCCTCTCTTGGAGATGACATGCCCCAACACTATGCCCTCCGTCACCATGAAGTGACTTTTCTCCCAGGAGAGCACCAGATTGACCTCACAACATCTTTTGAGGACTCGGTCCAGATTCCTAAGACAGGAATCAAAAGAGTCGCCGTGGACCGAGAAGTCATCCATGAAGACTTCCAGGAATTCGCCGATCATTTCGGCGAATACAGCAATCATGCACCTTTGAAAAGTACCTGGAGCATTGCATAGCCCAAAAGGCATGCGCCTGAAAGCATAGGTACCAAAGGGGCATGTGAATGTGGTCTTTTCCTGGTCCTCCGGAGCTATGGCTACTTGATTGTAGCCCGAGAACCCATCAAGGAAGCAGAAGAATTTTTTCCCCGCTAATCTTTCTAGGATCTGATCAATGAACGGTAGGGGGAAATGATCCTTCTTCGTCGCGGCATTCAGGCGTCTGTAATCCACACAGACGCGCCACGACGTGGGTACTCTCGTCATGATCTCTTCTCCATCCTCGTTGGTGGTCGTCTGAATTCCCGACTTTTTCGGGACAACATGGATTGGGGCCACCCACTTAGAGTCGGAGATCGGGTAAATGAAACCCACGTCGCACCATTTTTCGATCTCTTTCTTCACAACCTCTCGTAAATTTGGATTCAAACGGCGTTGGAATTCACGAGAGGGTTTGGCTTCGTTCTCCAAGTATATATGGTGCGAACACAGAGCGGGATTTATCCCGTGGAGATCGGAGATGCTCCAGCCTATTGCCTTGCGATTCTTCTCCAGGATCTCTAGCAAGCGAGATTCCTGCTCCTCGGTCAATTGCGAACTGATAATGACCGGAAATTTCTTGTCTTGGCCCGCAAGGAAGGCATACTTCAAGGTTGTGGGTAAAGGTTTGAGCTCAGGAATAGTATGATCGTCTAGAAAGTCTGGCTCAATCTGATCTGGTTTGGTGTTGGAAGTGGCTGGATCATGTTCTGTAGTAGCTGCCACCAAACTCGGCTCTGGAGTCGGATCGCCAAAGGTCTCCATGCAATCGGCAAACGCCTCGTCCGACTCGTCATCCTCATCTTCCGATTGTCCTAAGGATGTAAGGACTGACAGGCCCAACCGAGCCTCTACGTCATCGAAGATGTAGGGCGATGCAGGCTCAGAGCTGTACTCGTTCCTGAGGATCTCGCAGACTGACTCATGCACTAGATCATCTTCAAAGGAGATGTACACATTGGTGCTGGCTGGGTTCTATCTCCATGGCCCAACTACGTCTATATGCTCACAGTCTGTTCCGATAGAAGAGTACTCGGTGCTGGATTCGGAGTCCGGTCTCTGCCATCTTGTCTGCTTCATTTCAAGTTCCTCATCTCCGCCAGGAGTTTGGAACTGAATCTTCCCATTCTTGTAATCAAATAAGGCCCCTGCTGTTCTGAGGAAGGGCCTACCTAAGATGATCTGGGAATCTCTCCAATTACGAGGGGTTTCCATATCCAGGACAGTGAAGTCCACCATGTATTCTTGCCCCTAGACTTTGATCACAATGTTCCTTAACTCTCCTTGGGACCTCTTAGTAGATTTGTCAGCAAACTGCAAAATAGCTCTAGATTTTCTAAGAGGTCCGAGATCAAGCCGCTCATAGAGGGCTGTGGGCATCAAGTTGATCGAGGAACCATTGTCCAGGAGAGTGCGTGCAAACGCGATGTCATCAACATGACTCACCACATAGTGTGCACCCATGTCTCTTCGTTTCCGAGGAAACGAGTTCTTTATTGCACAAGTCGTGGCTACTGACAGAACGTGTTTCTCAACACGGCTTTTAGTCTTCCTGCTAACCCTAGTAGGTGTGCATCTCACTTTAAGGTATTTTTGGAACGCAGGGGTCATTTCCACGAACTTGTCAAAAGGGATTGTGACCTTGATGTGTTTATTGCAAAATTCAGCCATCTCAGGGTCATCTTTTTGGATTTTTTTGATTTTTTTCTTTCCACCCTTGAGAGCTTGGGGGAAAGGGATTATTAACTCAGGTTCTGGAACTGAAATATTCTCATTGATTTCTGGAACTGAGTTTTTGACACGACTCTGACTCGGACTCTGATACAGACTCGGACTTGGACTTTGACCGGAAAGAAAATGCTGGGGCGAGACCGGTGATGCTTCTTCCGCTTCTTCTGGACGATCCTCCTCAGATGGAGGTGCGGGCTCATCGGCGTCGTCTGACTCTGGATGGATGCAGGAATGCTGCTTCGAGGACTCAGATGTCCTCTTCTTTTGCTGGCGGTGGTGGTGGTGCTCCTCTTCTTCTTCCTCCGAATCCTCCTCAGGTAGGATTTCAGAGGTTCCTTCCTTTTGCGCCCGTGCCCGATCAGGTATGGTCACGGTCCTTCCGCTCCTGAGGGACATATGATTAACATTATCGTACGAAAGGATCTCATGTTCAGATAAATAATTATCTGAATAGTATACCTGATCTCGGAGTCGGTTCTGGCCCTGCTGTACGCTGTTTGGGTTGGCCTGAACCTGTGCGGGAATTGGAGTCCTTGGCGCCATTTGTTGGTCCTGAGAACGAGAGACCCGATTGATGTCGGTCCTCATGTCCAGGTAGTCATTCTGCATCTGCTGGACCCTATCAGACAGGGTCTGGATCACCAAGGTGAGGGACTCCAATTCGGTGGGCTGGGCTGGATGCTGAGTGGATGCGGTCCTGTACTGGCCCTGCTGGCCGTGCCGATACTGCTGCTGATGGGACGGTGCTGGCCCCTGCTGGTAGGTGCGCTGCTGCGGCTGGTACCCCTGTTCTTGCCTGGACTGGTATCGCGGGACGGGTCGGGTCTCTTGGTAGACTGGGGTTGGGCGGTGTGCCTGATCCTTCCCCATCTCGATTTGCCGGACTAATGGGTCACGGCTATACCAAAGCCTGTTGATCTCGTAAACAGGCGGAGGCTCCTCGTACTCCGTTTCCACTGGTGGGGGTGCATGATGGTTCTGCTGGGTATAAGTCTGATCCCAGCTGCTCTGAGACCCTGGTGCCTGTTCCTGTACAAGATGGACTCGATGTACAGGTACAGGCGGTGCAGAAGGGGTGGGTAGCTTGATCTTGGCTACCTTTTCAGAGAGTTCCTCCACTTTCTTGGGAAGGCTCGAAAGAGACTCCATCTCCGCGACTCTCTTGTGGATCTGCTCGACCATGGTAAGCTTGTCGGCAATCATCCCCATGCTGGGGATGAGGTCCTCAGTCAGATCTGCAACAGTCCTTCTGGTTGTCTCATTGGATAAGATCGAAGGAGACAACTGATAGGCCCTTGTGGCCTGTGACCTGCCGGTTTCTGCCATCTGCTCTAGGATTTTCCACACGGCGTGCTCGTTCTTGTTCAGATAGCTTCCTCCACAGGCGGCGCTGACTAACCCCTGCATCTCTGGGGTTAGACCGCAGAACAAGGTCTGGACTAAGATCGCCTTAGAAATGCCGTGGCATGGGCATTTCTGTACTAAGTCATTGAACCTGTCCCAAGCCTCATGGAACGGTTCACTGGGTCCTTGGGCGAAGCTGGCAATCTTCGTTCGCATTTGATTGGTTCTACTAAGAGGGTAGAACTTCTTCAAGAAGAGGTTCTTGAACTGCATCCAGGTAGTACATACCACCCTAGGTTTTTCAGCCAATGAGCAGCCTTATCTCCTAAGGCAAACGGGGTGGCCTTCAGCCGGATATAATCTTGGCCAACATTGGGATGGCTAAGATTGTTGCATACTAGTTCAAAGTCACGGAGGAAGGTGTAAGGCTCTTCACTGAGGTTTCCGTTAAACTTCGGCAGCAGGCTAAGGAAGTGGGGCTTCAGCTCGAATGCCTGGTCGGGAACTGCAGGTGCTAGCCAATTTTGGATCTCGTTCTCCGCCGGGTTGTAGGTATCGACCATTGGTCGGTCGATCCCTTCAGCTACTATTATCTGTCCCATCCGTGCCGTGAGATCAGCATTCTTCTGTTCGGCTTCAGCAAGGCGTCTAAGAATCTGTCGCATCTGGTCCTCATCGGGCGGCATCCTTGGCGGCATTTCTCCCTCTAGTTCTGGGGATTGGAAAATAAGATCGGTGTTAGAGGGTGAATCAAGGAAGGGATTACCGAGGCAATGGTCTTCCTCGGTAATCTCAGAGGAGATAAAAGGGTTGGTTTGAGAGTAACCACCCTGAGCATGAGGGAACCAGGACTCAAGAGGGTCATGAGTCCTGGGTGGTCCAAGGTGCGCTCGGACCGAGAAAGACGAGTTACTTGGGGGACTCATAGAGAGATCAGTGAATAGTGCGTCGAGATCTCCCCAGTCACTCATCTTGGTGAAGCAAGAAGAAGATAGGATTTTACTCCTACCTGAAGCAAGCACAAGAACAATCCAAGACCCTGGATTCACACTCAACACAGTGAAGGACTCAAAGTTGAGTCCAATTTATCTTGTAGTTTTTAAGTGTGATATTCAAGCAAATCTATCAAGGATTACGCGGCCTAAAGGGAAGTCGGCTCAGAGCCGGATGCGTCTTCCCTGTTTATCATGTCGTCTAAGATACCGCCACTCCTTCCTCTCTTCGCTCCTATCCCAAGCCGATGGATTCAGTGACCACGCCCCTATCTACCTGCAAGCAGGCGGAGGCTGACAAGGCCGGAACTTCACCCCGGGGGGTTACTGGCAGCTTGTCGCGAAGTACCGCAATTTCGCCCCTATCTACCTGAGACAGGCGGAGGCTACTTGGTACTAGTCAAAGAATCTGAAAATATCCGGCTCGTGATATTTGCTAGGATCAGTCAGAACGTGATATGGAAGACGGGGATGTGGGCTCTACCTTAGGGTGTTCACACACACTCAGGTACCCTCACTCAGCCTGAATACAAGGTCGGGGATTAATCTCCCGCAAACAATTTTCAGATTTTATTCTTTTTTTGGTCAATACTGTTAGCAGTCCCGATTTTAAGTTAAGTTATCACTTTAATTAATCCACCACAAAGCACGCCTATCGGACAGTCCCAATTTCCTTTTTAATTTAAGTGAGAAAATCAGAGGGGGAAATCGAGAAAAGCCGATGCAAGTAGAAATCGATGATGCATATGCTGAGTAGAGAATACTTACAGTGATCCCTTCGCTTTTTGATGCAGGGTGCAGAACAGAATTGAAAACTTTTTACTCTACATGCAAATGCAAGCGATGAAAAACCGCTCCTAGACAGGCAGTTCTATTAGCGTGAAGAACAGTTTAATTTGACTAAGTCCTGCGGTCTAGGTGCGTCTTTTATGTGTGATGTGTGGTCCTATTGATTACGAGCACAAACAAATCCTAGAGTGGCTCGAGGAGCCGCTAGTGCAAGCTAAATTACCATTCACCCACACAGCACACGGGACACAGTTTCCACTATATTTACACGTGCGAGATCCCAAATGGGAACCGCTGGAAATAATGCAAAAGAAAAATAAAATAAATAAAAAAATACAATGCCTCTCTTTCTCTCAACACAATTTAAATGCCAAGTCCTCGAAGCGTCGCCGACTCCTCGCGGTCCTCGCACAAAAATTAAATGGAGGTCAGAGAGTGACACAAAAAATAAAATAATGCAAAAATAAATGAGAGAAATAATTACAAGAAAAACCGGGGGTCAGACTACCCGGGGAATGAAAAGCAAACACTCAAAAATGTGCTAAAAATTAACCTAAGCCGTGCCTCCCCGGCAACGGCGCCATTTGACGAGACGCAAAATCGGCCTTTTAATAATGCTAAATTAGCACTTGGAAATGTCGGTGCAGTCGGGCCGATTCTGGTCGTCAAAGAGATCACCTCATTTAGAGATATACGATGGTCAATTCAAAATGAGGTGATCGTTATTTATTTTACTTGGCAAGATACCAAGGTCGAACTCAAGGACACGAGCCTCTCTCGTATTAATCGGACTTAAGTGTGTTTAACTAAGTGTTGGATTAAAGCATATAGGTCAAAATCATGCAGAGACACATCAAGAACCATGCATTAAAATAAACATGCATATTTTTTTAATCCATTTTTATCATGCAAATATATGGATATGCAAAGCGAACGATATCCCCCAAAAATCATAGTCACTTGAGCCATAGAAAAAAAAATACGAGTTAAACTGAGTTGGCATTAAGAAGCACTCCACATTTACTAAGCAAATAAGCATGTCAAATAAAACAATCAGGACACTTAGATATTAGAATAATACACTACTGATCTTGGTGTCAAATTTAAAATTTAAGCATGCCATAATGAAGAGGATGAGAAGAGCTTCAAAACAAAACTGAAATCAACTCGATTGGAGCTATGTAGCTCAAGATATGCACGAAAGAAAGCAGGGGCATAAATGCAATAAAACATGAAAAGATAACTACAAAAAGGTTCCTGGAAAGGACTAAAGTGCAAAAGAAATAAATGCGAGGCCTTCCCTGTAAATGAACCCCACGCGCAGGGGTATATTTGCAATTATATAAACCCGCAAGGGTATAAGTGCAAATAACCCCTGATGCACATGGTTCGCATGTGAGGACTGGACCTTTCTGCAAATCTGGAGAAGTCAGAGGGCGTCTCTGCAAAATTCCCAAATAGCACGTGCGCAGCACGTGCTACCCAGGCTCGGAAGGAGGCTCGGATTCGGCAGAGGCTCGGATGAAGCTTCGGCTGGTTCGGGTGTAGGCTTGGGTTCGCTGCAGGCTCGGAGAAGGCACGGAACATCCAAGCCTGGAGGCTCGGTGGCTGAGGCTCGGTGCTACTATGGAGAGGACACGTGGCTGAATATGAGCCATCCGATTGTAGTGATCGGATGGTCACTGTGGGCCTCTGAAGGATCGACGTGGCTGTACTGGGGCCGTTGGATCGAGATGATCCAACGGTCGCTGGAGAGGCGGGTCTGGAGCGACGTGGCTGAATCCGTGCCGTCAGATGATGAACATCCGACGGCAACTGCTCCTCCTCCTTCATCTGAAGCAGGCGGCGACTAACGAGCTCCGGCGAGGGAGCTCGTCCTCCGCCGCCCGTCCCCGGCAACAGCGCCATTTTGATAACGCTCCCGCACCCTATGTTAATTCAGGCAAATTAATGTCCAAATCACTTAATATGTCTCGTTGTAGTCGGATACGAGGGGTTAATCAAAAACCACTTAACGATTAATGCGAAGTTAATTTCAAGCGGCAATTTTTTTTACTTGGTGTAAGTCCAAGGTCGATCTCAGGGAGGCATCTATCTCCTTAGGTGAATTTCAGCAATTATTCAAGTGTTGATTTTCGAGGAGTAATTTTTTTGGTCTTTTTACTTTTTATGCAAACTTATGCAGACAAGGCAAGCCAATTTACTGTGTAATTTAATTAATGTATCAAATCAAGTCCAAAAATCATGAAAATTGGCCAGGTGGTTAATCAAGATGAAAATGACCTACACTAATTTTTTTGGAATTTTTCGACTCAAAATAAATTTACTGTAAATTAAACAAACAGACCGGATGATTTTCAGTATTTAATTTTTAATAAATGTCAAACCACAATTTTTCCAAGAACTAAAATTATCCTAGGTTACTCTACTGATGGCAGACCTAGGAAAATTAACAGAACTTAATTTCACTGTGAAATGAATTAATTAAAATTAATTTAAGAAAATCACTGATCAATTTATTTAGGCCTCAATATGCATGCAAATGCTATGAAATTTTTATGATATGTCAAAAATGATGTCCTTAAGCTACTGTGAATTTTTGATAATTTTTGAAGGCACAGAGAATAAATTAAAAATCAAAAGGCATCACTGGGCAAAATATGTCAACAATGCACCAATTAATTCATTAATAATTCAATTGAGCTTACAAAAATAAGACACGTGTACCAATAGACAGAGGACAAAATTTCTAACAAAATGCAATTTTTAGAATATCAAAATGATGAAAAATGCACTCTAGGGATGCGTGCAAACACAGGGGTGTAAATGCAATACTGAAAATTAGAATTACAAAAAGCAAATATGCTGACAGGGACTAAAATGCAATTACCAATAGTATGGTGGACTCTTGTGCAATTTCTCCACGGAACACGTGCTCCTCACGTGGGGTCTGCTTCACAGGGA
Organism: Ottelia alismoides; assembly: GCA_037367405.1. Classification (NCBI taxonomy): domain Eukaryota; kingdom Viridiplantae; phylum Streptophyta; class Magnoliopsida; order Alismatales; family Hydrocharitaceae; genus Ottelia; species Ottelia alismoides. The sequence continues at coordinate 104,988 of JAZKJV010008980.1, read as the reverse complement.
CCTCTTTGTAATTTCGGAAAGCTTCAGGGGCTTCTGTGCAATTAACCTAGGCCGCACGTGCTCCTCACGTGGGCGGCCTAGGTTCGGAGGGCGTTGGTGGCTCGGAGCGAGGCTTGGGTTCTCTAGAGGTTCGGACTGCGGCTCGGTGTAGCCTCGGGTCGCCCGAGCCTAGGCTTGGAGGCCGAGGCTCGGACTCGTAGACGTGGCGGCCTGAAGGCCCTCGGATCAAGAAGGATCCAAGGGTTGTCGATGAAGACGCGTGGCAACTGGAGAGCCGTCAGATCTGAGGCGCGATCAACGGTCAAGGACGGGCGCGGTGAGGGAACACGTGGCGGGACGAGGGTCGTTCGATCGGTTGATCGAACGGCTGCTGCTGCTTCGTCTCGAACGGTCCTCCGCCACCTGCGGAGGAGAAGGCGGAGCTTCGGCGTGGCTGGCCCTGCTCCGCCTCGGTCGCTAGGCGTCGATGAAGAGCGTCGTCGGCTCCCGAGTACCTCGGAAGATGTGGGGACGTGCGACGAAGCTTCCGGTGGGCTCAGTGGCTGCAGAGATGTGCTGAAGCTCGCTGGAGACGAAGCTCGAAGGGAGCTCCGGTGAGGCTCCGGCCAATGAAGAAATGAGAACCTGCAGGGGTTAGACTAGATAGCCGAGGCGTGCAAGTGTTCGTAGAGAAGTGTGGGTGAACGACGAGGCCTAGAGCGAGAAGGAGGTGCACGGTGGATGAGCTCCGGCCAAATGGTGGAGCTGTTGGTCGGAATAGTGTGAAACGCGTCGATGAAGTGTGAAAATGGGTCAGCGAGGACGGGAGCTTCGACGCGAAGCTCGTCGAGGTGATTTGGAGGCGCGAAGGTTGCTGGTGACGGCGAATAAAGTCGGAGAAATTAAAGGAAAAACTAAAGAAAAGATCAGACGATGATGGAAGGGTTTACCTGGGGAATGGAGCTCGGATTTGAGCTCCAGGTCTTCGCTCGAGGGATCGGTAGGGTCCCGAGCTCGGGCAGCTGCTCGTGGGAGGCTGCAGCACGGCAGTGGCTGCCGTGGATCTCGCCGGAGTTGGATCCCTGTCTTCGCTCGACAACACACCAAATTGCTGTCACCAATGGGTAGCTTGGAGCTCGAGGAAACTCTCTGGAGTGGCGGATGGGGGTGAACGGCACCGGTGGTGGCGTATTTATAAGGTGAAGATGGTGGGTTGGCTGGTGGAGTAGCGAAGTTGGTGGTCGTCGTGGGGCGAGTATGGTGGAGGTCGTGGAGCTTGAGGGAGCTGGCGATGGAGAGGGTTGAGTGGGTAATGTCGTGGAGGTGTCAGCGGCCGGAGGAGATGGCCGACGTGCGTCCAAAAATAGGAAGGGGGCGCCCCTCCCGCAAGGCAAGGGACGTGGGGGAGAGGGGCGCCTGGAGGTAGGAGACGAGGTCTCCACCGTTGGATCTTGAGATCCAACGGTGGGGATCAAGGGGGATCTGGTCGGGTAGGATTAGATCTGGGGTGCGTAGATGATGGGTTATGATGGCGCCACGTGGCGCGTTGTAGCGACGCGCGAGCGAGCGGTTTAGATGAGAGGGTGGAGTTGATCATAAGGTCGAGATTCGCTGGCAGAGGGGCGGCTGTGATGGAGAGATCGGAGGTCTGATCAGGCGGCGCAGGTGCGGCCACGTGGAAGGCTCTGGTGAAGGCGCGGACGAGCGGCGTAGATCATAGCTAGGGAAGATCTGATGGTCCAGGCAAGGGGCGGAGTGGGCAGCGCTGGGCCGTTGGATCTAGAGCGAGATCCAACGGCTGAAGGCACGGGCGGATGAGGCGATGGGAGGCGGGCCGCGTGGCGCAACCAGAGGGCGCCACGTGGCCTGCTGTGAGTGGCTGGAGTAAGAGACATGTGTAAAGAGAAGAGGGAGCTGAATTTGGAAAAACTCAAAACATGAAAGTTGTAGATCTCGATGAGATCTACAAGTTTCATGTTGACCAAATATGGAGATGAGGTCAAATATGATACATAAATACAAGGATACATAAATATACATATGTAGTATACAAAGTGACCTAAAAACCCAAGTTTCTCATACGAGCTCCAAATTCAATGAAATTAGTCTCATTTTAAAGGTCTTTTGATATGTAATATTCTAAGAGTGAGTAGACCTAATTCAGGCTTTGTATGAGGGCTTTATGTGTATTTTAGTGTACAAGGGCTCTCAGGCTATATTGGCTATTTTACAAGGGTGATTTTTGACATTCTTCCCTATGTTATTAACTAAGGAATATAGATTATAGAGAGAAGATGTTATTTTGGTGAAGAGGTATTTTAAAAGGGATTTTTGGCTTCTTATTTAGATGCAAATGAGCTCCTAAACTACATGAGTTATGAATACATGCATGAATGCTATTTATGCAATATAAGGGGAAATATGCCTCTATTTTCTCGGGAACAAGGCTCTATTTTTGACTTTTGAAGTGATGAATCACAGATTCATCACCTCCCCCTCCTTTTGATGGGATGGAATTCTATTACAAATCATAGTGACATCACATCACATTCTTTATTCCAACCCTCTCCAACCCTCATAACCATCCCAAACAGCTACTATTCCAATCAGGTTACCCCAATCCACTCCAACCCAGCAACCAAACGAGCCCTTAGTGTATCTAAAGTATTAAACATGCACACATGCATAAGAAACGAGATAAATGCAAGAAGAATGGAACACATGATATTGGTGTACATACGTGTTAAATTGGGTCGGCCCGACCCAATCCCGACCCATTTTGATTGGATTGGGCTTGGGCTTGCATCTGAAAATTGAAAATAAAATGGGCCTATACCAGATCCATTACTACTTAAATGGCTTGGTCGGGCCACCTTAAACCTGACCTGACCCGACCCGATGCCCAACCCTAACGATAACTAACCTGAATGACTGATAAACGCGGAAATCGACGATCTTAAGTTCAACACAAAGCGTGAACTCAGTCGAGGTGTCGACCAATCAAAATCCGTGTTTAATCAACAATTAACCCACACTAAGATCAATAAATTAGAACTAATGCGGAGTTAAAATTTATTTTTAACTCTACATAAAAGATGTATAGGTGCAAGTATGTAGAGAGTTCGATCACAGGGAGCAAACAGGATAGTTCAAGCAAATGTGCTCAAGTGTGTGTGTGTGTGATGTGTCTACACTAAGCAAGCAAAGAAAGGAAATGTTTGTGGGTTTTTAATTTTTAATATTTTTTTTAATTTTTAATTTTGTATTTGATTTTTAATTTTCTGATTTTTATATTTTATATTTTATATTTTTTTATTTCTTTTTCAATATTGGATAATAAAGACAATATAATAAAAGGCAAGCTAACATATTTATAAAAATGAGCAAAAATACTCAAAAATTCAGAAATAAAATGTTTTTGGTATTTCTATAATTTTCTACTGTTTTTGTGATTTTTGGGGGTTTTTCTAGGTGTTTTTGATATTTTTAAAAACTGAAATAAGAGAAAACAGTGGAAATAGGGCTGGCTGTGAATAAGGTGCAATTTAAAAATAGCAATCAGTAGCTCAAAATTTTCACACTATTTTTCTAATGAAAAGGACAAAATAAGGGATAAACAGAACCTGAGTTTATAATTTTTGGAGCTTTCATTGATTTTCTATATTTTTTTGAAGTTTTTGAGTAATTTTGAATTTTTAGTGTTTTTCTTTTGAGATTTTTAGTGATTTTTGGACTGACACTAAAATATGATAAAATAGACACTAGGTGATTTTTTTGGAATTTTTAGAGGTGTTTTAATATTTTTTTGGTATTTTCTAAGGTAGACAGTACACAAAAAGCATGTTTTTGATTTTTAATAAATATGAAAATAAAATAAAATCAAAAACTAAATAGATGGCGTCATAGTACACGTGTCCAGATACTTAAGTCTATTTTTGTGGAATTTTTGGAGTTGAAATGAGGGGTCAAATAATTAGAGCAAACATCCAAACATTAAACAGTCCTGGCAGGGGTATATATGCAATATCCGAAACTTCCAGGGGCATACATGCAATTTTCCACAAAACTTTACACTGAATATTCAATTTTTAATACCAAAAAGCAATTACAAAAGCCGCCTGGGCCTCTTAGAAATTTTCCCACCAGGGCGCGTGACTTGCACGCGCCTGGGAAGGACCAAAATGTAATACAACAAAAACCTGGGGGTCTACTTGCAAAATACCCAAAAATATTACACTGGATACGAAAGTTTTAGGGCTAAAACAAAATACACAAAAGCCCGAAGGTTCCTCTGCAAAATGCCCACACCTCACGTGTACAGGTCACGTGAGGTGACGTGGCTGAGGACCTAGATGCAAATAAACAAAGTTCAGGGGCGTTTGTGCAAATTTTACAAAACTTTTACACTACAGACAAAAGTTTAAAGACTAAAAAGTAAATACAAAAGGTGTGAGGGTGTAGATGCAAAATACCCTCGACGCGTGGATCCAACGGCTATCGGTCTTCACTTATACACGTGGCGTGAATCCACGGGTCGACGACGCTTCGCTCGGACGGCTGAGATTAGATCATCAGGGGACGATCGGACGGTGAAGTCGGGGCGCGATCCAACGGCGTCTGCTCGACCTGGGGCGGGCTCCTCGATCCAACGGCTTGGGGGCGATGAGGAAGAACAGCGAAGAACGCCGGCGAGGCGGACTTCGCCGCTCCAGATCTTCATCCTCCGGCGAAGTTAGGGCTCCAAAATGGCCGTGAAGCTTCCCCTGGTCCTTCTCTATCGACTGGTGGCGGCAAAAAGCCCCGGCGATGGCCGAGGGGCTCGCTGAAGGGCGGCGGAGCTATAGAGCTCCGCTAGCTCCGGCGAAGCTCCAGATTCGCCTCCAGGCTTCCATGAGTGAACTTGGACCTGCAAAAAGCATTAGAAGGTCCAGGGCAAAGTGCCTGGACCTGGAATGGGTCTAATCGATGTGCGAGGCGAGGTGACGATGGGTGGCCGGAGGTGCGCTCCGGCGAGGATGGTCGATTTGGCGAAGGAATGAATATAACTCGAAATTTCTTGAGGGCTTTTAAAGCTACGGGTAACAGGAAGCTAATGGGCTAAATAGAAAGGCGGGGGGATGCCCTCGATGGCCGGAGCCAGAGGAGAAAGAGTACCTCGACGCCGGCGGTTGGCGGAGGTGATGGAGGCTCCCTCGACTTCGCGCGCCGTGGCTGAAGGGCTGGCGGTGGAGCTGTCACCTCCACGGAGCTCAGGAGCACGGAGATGGCGCTGAAGGGTGGACCAAGGGGACTCAATTCGAAATGGAAGAGGGGGAGTTGGTTTTAAGTGGTTTGACCCAAGGTGACAGGGGTCCAAAGACCAAGGAATATCTTGCAAATCTTGGGTCCGACGACCAAGATTAAGCTTGGGCGAGTGAGATAGATGGTTGGTGAGCAATGTTGCAGAAGGATGCAACACGAAAATGTGAAAGAATCAGCCTAGAAAAAACCAAAAATATGGCTCAAAAACCAAGCCTGACATGGGCTACAGGGGTAGGTCAGACTGTTGACCTAGGTCAACAGTCCTGGCCTCCTGGTTGGTCCACGTGGACCAACCAGGAAAAACCCTGGAAAAACACTTTATTAATTAAATAAAAAATAATAAATGGCCGAATTAATTAAAAGTTATAAAATAAAAAATGCTTAGAATTTTATGTAGTATTTTATTTTGATTTTTAATTATTTTTAGGAGTTATATTTTTACAAGTCACCTTTTTATCCCTATATAGGTATAATACCTATGTATTTTAGTATTTTATTTTTATTTTATGTGTTTTATTTTTATTATATCTTGGTTTTTATTTTATATAATTATAACATACTTTTATACAAGTAAATATATTTTTATTTTATTTTTCTGATTTATTTTGTATATTTAATAAAATACAAGTATGTTTTGTATAGGTATAGATATAGGTAATGTACCTATGTATTTAATATATACAAATATTTTTATTTGTATTTTAATTATGTTTTTATTCTGATTTTAATGCACATAATTATTATAAGTATTATTTACAACATTATAAGAATATAAAATTATAAAAATAATAAATAAATAATAAATTGAATATTTTAATATGTACAAGTATACAATGAGGGTCCAAAAGTCAACTTTCAAACCGTAGCTCCGCCAAATGCGAAACCACCACCATTGAATAGATTATTTTACTCTATATACAATTAAAGGTGAGTTTGATGCATTTGGAGTTGTCATTTGTGAGATACAGGTCTGGGAAGTTGGGATTCTGGATTTTTATTCAGACCATAACTTTTTGTCTGTACATGATTTTTCTGTGAAATCAATTTTGTATTTTTCTTTATTAGATTATCTACAACTTTCATGTACAAAGTTTCTTTATTTGATGAATAAAAGGTGGAACCAAAAATAGGTCCCAAAAATGAATAAGAAATGAATAAAATGTATAGGTATTTTCTCTGTGTTTTTGACCTTATCTCCCCCTACTTTATTCCTTGTCGACCTATTCATCAAGATGCCTAGGTCTCGGGGGTTTTGGGTCATAAAATATTTACAATATTTTATTCTTTTTCTTTTCTTTATTTATTCTATAATTTTGGCCTTAATTACAGTAATTTACACACTGTTTAGATGCACACGCATGAATGCTAAGATGATGATTTTAATGCTATTTACAGGCATTTGCTAGGGTTTTTGGTGCCAAAATGATAGAATAAAGATGATGAAATGTGGATTCATCATCCCCCTATACTTTACCTTTGCTAGTCCCTAGCAAACACTTATGCAATAAGTGCAAAAAAGAAAAACAAAGAAAAGAAAAAGAAGAAGGTGGATTAAGTGTAATTATCAAACTTGTCTTCACAAAATCAAAGTTTGGAGCTTAAGTAGGACCTTTGGAATTTTAGTGCGGGCGGAACCGTAGTGAGAACCGTGTTTGAAATCCAACAGCCCTTGAGAATCCCAAAACTCTGTCCAAGTCTCCTCAATAGCCAGGTCAGAAATATCTCAATTCATACGCAAACTCTTACGACTATGAATCTGACTTGTACAGTGTAAGTGATGGTGGCTCTCCCCAACTAGAATGACAAAGAAACTGACTTCTCCAGTACGACAACCCAATGATTCCCCAATCCAGCAACTCCATCCTCGAGGAGCGGGGTATTCCCTTCTAAGTTCAAGTGGCAACCAACTCAAGAGGAGGGGGTGAAGAGAAGAATGGACGGTAGCCAGTGTAGCTACCTATCCTTGGATGCAAGACCAGTGTAGTCAAGTCATCCTGCTGCAGGCTCACATGATATGACTTTGGAACTCAAGCTTGCTTATTGACTTTGTACTTGCAGGCTTTTTATTTTTGTACATGCCTGAACACACACATTTTTTTTTGAATACTATATACAACAGCATTTACATAAGGAGTTTTTTCCTCTTGAGCCAGTAGACTATCCCTCTTTTGAAGCTTTATCGCAACCCACAGCCTCCTGTCTTTAGACTTCCTAATCACTGGACGGGTTGGGGTGCACTTCCCTCCCTAGAGGAGGACAAGTGTTTCCACTTGTGTGCGTCTCATACCGGCAAATCCAATCCCCTCACCACTCCAACTGAGTTGAGCCATGTGAAAGGTGCAGGTGTCCAAGTTAGGTCATTATCAACAAGAGTCGTGCGTGTGCTCCGAAATACTCTACTTAGGCAGTCAAGAATCCATTCAACCAAGTCCCGTGATCCTCAAAGAATTAAGTCAACTAGACCTGAAGTACCTCAAACCTGGTTCCTATAAGGTTCCTGTTATTAGGTAGATTATAAGGTCCAATCAAGCTCCAATCTCCGGATTTTACTTAGACTCGTTCAACTATCAAACTCAATCCGAAAAATGCGAATGCTATGCAATGCAATGCAGAAAATATTTTTGTGATGCAATTTTCAAGATTTTGAACTTTTTATGGATTTTTGAAAAGATGATGCATGCAGATGAAATTTTTTTGTATTTTTCAAAGAAATTTTTCAGATTGGATTTTAATTTTGCAAATGTTTTTGGGATTTTTGATAACAAAAAGTTTTTGGCTGAAAACTAGGTTAAAATATGTACACGGGAGTGCTTGTTATATATACAAGAAGTGGATTTTAAGAATTTACAGGGTAAGTGGTCAATTTTATACATATATATATATATAGTGGATTTTGGTGTGATGTGAATATTCCTCAAACTTATTTGAAAACAATTTACACACAATTTTTGAAAACTATAGTCCAAAATAATTTTTACAAACATTTTACACACATTTGAAAACATTTTGCAAAGGCTTTCAAAACAGTATATATAGGTTTTTCAAATCATTTTTGCAACCATTTTTCAAACCATTTTGCAAATCATTTTTCAAACATTTTTATTTCACACAAAGAAAAGAAGTTTTACAAAACACACATTTTTCACACAGGTTGAAAACACGAAACAAAATATTTTCAAAATAGTTTTCAATAGATGTTCACAAAGATTTTCAAACTATTTTTCAAACATTTTGCAAAAAACATTTTCACCTGATTTATTAATCAGTAAATACAAAATGAATTTGAGGAATAATCACATCTTTTTATTAAGAATTTTTAATGAATTTTAAAGAATTTTTAGCCATATTATTAAGAAAATACGAAAGTACGAGTTATGGCTAAAGTATATACATAGTATATACGACCCCCCTATACTTAGCTTGAGCTATGTCCTCATAGATCGGAGAGAACAGAGAAGACATAACTCGTACTAAGTATAGACAAGTCTAAAGAATAAATGAATGAATCAATGACTGAGAAGTTGACCGTCCCCCCTATACTTAGGATCAAATAATCCTAAGTATAGCAGACTGTACACAAAGCAGGGAGGGTCAAGGGTGGGAATGAACAGATCGTACTCAGATTGTCTCCCCCTATACTTAGGGTAAGATATCCCTAAGTATAGACAAGAAGAGGAGACAATGGAGAGGATCGAAAAGAATAGAAAAACTCGGGGTGCCAACCCCCCTATACTTAGGACAAAGTACGTCCTAAGTATGGAAAACTGTCAACAAGGGCGACACCTTTTTGATAGATAAAGAAGATAGAAAAGGAAAAGAAGAAAAGAAGAAAATAAGAAAATAAATTGACAGACAACATAATGATATAAACAGATGGATCTGTACAGCGGAAGATGGAATTGATCACCATGTATGAGATGTAGATGATGCGAGTCAAAAGACACATCTCATACCAGAAGAATGGGGGCAACGTTAATGGTCGGCGGATCATGATCAAGATATAGCTTCAAGCGTTGACCATTGACGCGGAAGGTAGAGGAAGATGACGGTTCGGATATGTCGATGCTGCCATTGTCATGTACCTTCCTGACCACATACGGTCCTTTCCACTTGCTCTGTAACTTCCCTGGAAATAACTTTAGCCTTGAATCAAACAACCATACTCTCTGATCTGGCTCAAACTGTTTATGGCTGATATGCGAATCGTGCCATGTCTTCACTTTCTCTTTGTACTGTAGGCTGTTGGAGAAGGCTGTATCTCTCAATTCCTCCAGGGCTGCCAATTCTGCTCTTCTCTGGTCTCCTATACTCTCGGGATCTAAAAGCAACTCAGTAACTGCCCAAAAAGATTTATGCTTGATCTCCACTGGCAAATGGCACGGCTTGCCATAGACGAGACGAAAGGGAGATGTCCCCAATGGATTCTTGAAAGATGTCCGATAAGCCCACAAGACCGAGTCCAAAAGCTGTGACCAATCCTTTCGGTCTGGGCAGACAACTTTCTGCAAGATAGTCTTTATCTCCCTGTTCGATACTTCGGCAAGACCATTAGTCTGAGGGTGATAAGGAGTGGCAACCCGATGGTCAATGCCGAACTCGTCTGCAAGGGCCCTGACTTTGTCATTGATGAAGTGAGACCCCCCGTCTGAAATCAAGACTCTAGGTACACCGAACCGTGAAATAATATTTTTCCTCAAAAAATTGCAAACGGTTTTAGCATCTGCGGCTCGGGCGGGGATGGCCTCAACCCATCGGCTGACATAATCTACAGCGAGCAAAATATGCTCGAATCCCTGACTTTTAGGAAATGGGCCCATGAAATCAATACCCCATGCATCAAAAACCTCACAGAAGTGAATGGGTTGCATGGGCATCATGTCTCTCTGTCCGCAGGTTCCCATTTTCTGACAGTCAGTACATCTCTTCACGAACTCATCAGAATCCTTGAAGAGAGTAGGCCACCATAGGCCGGATTGAAGCACCTTTTGTGCTGTCCTTTTTCCAGAATGATGTCCTCCTGCCTCAAGCTTGTGGCAGTATGTGAGGACGCTATGCTGCTCTTCTTGAGGAATGCACCTCCTCCAGATACTATCCCCTCCCTCGTGATAAAGGACGGGATCCTCCCAATGGTAAAACTTGGCCTTAGCTAGGAAGGTCTCAAGTTTCTGCCTGGGCCAACCCTGAGGGACTGTCTTGGCAACAAGATAGTTTACAAAGTCAGCATACCACGGGAGTGAGGTGACAGCCAAGATCGCCTCATCTGGAAATGTCTCTGTGATAGGTGCGCTGGGCTCAGATTCCTCAAGGTTCTCCAATCTGGAGAGATGATCCGCCACCACATTCTTGACTCCAGGCTTATCCTTAATTTCAATATCAAATTCCTGGAGTAGAAGGATCCATCTGGTGAGACGTGCTTTGGCATCCTTCTTAGCCATTAAGTACCGGATGGCGGTATGATTAGTGTAGATTGTCACTCTAGATCCGAGAATATACGATCGATACTTATCAAGGGCAAAGACTACGGCCAGCATCTCTTTCTCAGTCATAGTGTAATTCCGCTGCGCGGCATCCAAAGTCCGGCTGGCGTAGTGAATGGCAAAAGGTAATCCATCCCTCCTCTGTCCAAGCACAGCCCCAACGGCAAAATCTGAAGCATCCGTCATGATCTCGAATGGGAGAGACCAATCGGGTGGCTGAAGGACAGGAGCTGAGACAACCATATTCTTGAGAGTCTCAAATGATTCAAGACACTTATCATTAACAATAAACTCGGTGTCTTTGGTGAGCAAGTCAGTAAGCGGTCGGGCAATTCGACTGAAGTCCTGAATGAACCGTCGGTAGAAACCGACATGCCCCAGAAAAGACCGTAACTGACGCAAATTGGACGGCAGATTGAGTTTTCTGATGATATCCACCTTAGCCGGATCGACCTCCATGCCCCTGTTGGAGACGATATGACCTAGGACCGTCCCTTGAGTCATCATGAAATGACTCTTCTCCCAGGATAAGACAAGGTTGACCTCAATGCAGCGCTTCAGCACACGGTCTAGGCAGTCAAGACAAGCGTCGAACCCGTCGCCATAGACCGAGAAGTCATCCATGAAGACCTCTAAACAGTCACCCACCATGTCCGAGAAGATGGACAACATGCACCTTTGGAATGTCACCGGAGCGTTACATAGACCAAAGGGCATCCGTCTGAAAGCATAAGTCCCGAACGGACAGGTGAATGTCGTTTTCTCCTGGTCTTCGGGCGCAATGGCCACCTGATTGTATCCAGAGTACCCATCAAGGAAACAATAGTGACTCTTCCCAGCTAGCCGCTCGATAATCTGATCAATGAATGGTAGCGGGAAGTGATCCTTCTTGGTGGCCTCATTCAATCGTCTATAGTCCACACAGACCCTCCAAGAAGTTGGTACTCTGGTAGCGATCTCCTCTCCAGACTCATTGACAACTGTAGTGATACCCGTCTTCTTGGGTACCACATGTAACGGACTTACCCATTTGGAGTCGGAGATGGGATAGATAAAATCGGCGCTCCACCACCTGGAAATTTCTTTCATGACTACATCTCGAAGATTCGGGTTCAGCCGTCGTTGGAACTCACGCGACGGCTTAGCGTTATCTTCAAGATAGATGTGGTGAGAGCAAAGATTTGGGCTCAGCCCCTGGAGATCAGCTATACTCCAACCGATTGCCTTGCGGTTTCTTTCAAGAACCTCCATCAGACGAGATTCTTGTTCTCCAGTCAAATCTGCTGAGATAATGACTGGGTGCATTTCTGGCTCTCCAGCAAGGAATCTATACTTCATTGTCTGCGGCAGAGGTTTTCGTTCTGGACAACTGGGAGGTGGCAGATCTGGCTTCTGATATGTCTGTGTAAATGCTACCAGGTCTGCATGTGAGAACTCTCGCTCTGCATGAATTTCTAACGAAGGGCGGCCTGATAGATCATCAATAAACTGCACTGGCTCGCACTCTGTCATGGTTGCTGGCTCAGAAGGAATCAGACAAGGTAAATAGTCATCAAAGTCATCCCAATCAATGTCTGAATCCGAGGGATCAGAAGATGATGAGCAAGATTGAAATTCCTCAGCACCACTCATCACAACACTGTCAGCCTCAGAAATATCCTCATCCAGGGATGTGCTCTCCCGGCTCTCGACTGCCATGAGCTTGAGATATAGAGAATCTGTAGGCAAGGCGAGGGTCGGTGCTACGGGATCTTTCCAGTTGGATTCATCATCAGTCATCTCAAAATCACAAACCTGGTGGATGTCTAGCTCCTCCTCTGTCATCTGCTCGGCTTCACTGGATTGTTCTGAGCATTCTGCCTCTCTGGCTCTGATTTCTTCGATCGTCTCTATTTGTATGGTTTCGCCCTCTACGCGAAAACATACCTTCCCGCTATCGTGGTCGGTCACCGCCTTGGCTGTGGCCAAGAATGGACGTCCGAGAATGATGGGGGCATCAGTCACCGACTCAGGGATCTCCATGTCCAACACAACGAAGTCCACGGGGAATTGCAGGCCCTGAATGGTAACAACCACGTCTTTCAATAACCCCTTCGGTCTCTTAATCGACCTATCAGCAAACTGAAGGACGATTCTGCTTCGAAGAAGAGGGCCAAACTCGAACTGCTTGAGTAAGGCTGCCGGAAGGAGGTTAATTGAAGAGTCGCTGTCTAATAGAGTACGATCAAACTGCTGCTCCTGAATCTCGCATCTGACATAGGGAGCTCCTGCGTCTGGTCGCTTGGCTGGCAATGTTTTCTGAATGGTGCAGCAAGTATCATGAGTGAGCATATGGATTTGATCTCTGTGCCTTTTCTTCCTTCTGACAGTAGTTGTTTCTTTCAAATTCTTCTTGAAGAAGGGGATATGCTCAAATGCTTCTCGTAGAGTCAGCTGAATATGAAATCTGTCAATCATTTCGTTGCCGAACTCTACCTGCTGATTCTTTTTTGGATTTTCTTTTTTAGTCCCCTTCGCTCGGCGGAGTGCCTCAGGGAAGGGGATGGTAGGGGCCTCCTCAGATGGAGGACTAGGAAGCGGTCCCTGTGCCTGTGAAGACGGAGAATCCATACAATCATCATCATTCAACACATATGGATCCGTAATTTGAACAGAAACCTTTCCTTTATTCATATTTTTGCTTTTGTTTTTGTTCCCACAGTCTCTAGATACAACATGTGGCAACATCACAGATGGCTCAACAAAAGTGGATGTGGTGGCCTCAGTACCACCACTAGCACCTGTCTTCGCGGCATCAGCACCGCGCTCTGGTTCAGCATCTAAAATGGTGGCATCAGCACCACCGTCTGCATCTGGTATCACAACGGCATCAACACCGTTGTCCTGGACTCCATCATTGGTGGCATCAGCACCACCGTCTTCAACATCATCTGTAGCGGCATCAGCACCGCTCCTCTGCTCCTCTGGCGCTCCTGATTCTGCATCTGGCTGTCGCTCAGAAGAGGCGCCGCCGGCTGGCATCCTACCGCTCCTAGTAGTAACAAAATCAACATCATAATAGGAATAAGATATGTCACTCAAATAATCACTAGGAGAGGTATCCTCTGTGGACTCTACCTGCTCAGATTTTCTTTTTAAATTATTAGGGTTTGGTTCGATCTGAGCGGGTATGGCGGCCTTGCCTTTGATGAAATCCCGCATTTCCTGCCGGAACTCATCCATTTCTTGCCTGAAAGATGCTCGTTGTTCAGATAGCAAGCGGGCAAGATCATCAAGAGCAGGGTTCTCGAAGGCTGGACCCTGAGAACCGGACGTCTGTCCCTGCTGGAAATGGGGCTGCTGCTGCTGGTGTTGTTGCTGAAATTGGGGGGGAGGCTGGTGATAAGAATGCTGAGGCGGCTGACGCTGCCTCCACTGTTGTCCCTGATAGGCGGGACGAGGACCACTCTGGTATTGTTGTGGCTGGGCATGCTGGGGCTGCTGGTTGTACTGCTGTGGCTGGCTGTTCTGCTGCCCTTGAGTAGTGGGATGCTGTTGGGATGAGGAACCACCATTCCCCCAACGGAATCCGGGGTGATCCCTACGAATTGCGGGCTGAGGGTATCGGTCATACCAAATCCCGTTGACTTCCATCAATGGTTCCTGCTCGAAGGAAGGTGGAGGAAGAACTGCCAGTGGCTGCTCCGGCTGGTACACCACCATCTGCGTCTCCTGAGATGGCGGCTGCTCTGGATGGTACTGCAACAATGGAACCGGCTCCGCCTGGATATGGTTCACCTGGCGGTATGAGGTGGAGGCCTGGTTGGGATTGTTGCTGCTGGAAGCAACCTGTGACCTGGGAGGCTGTTGTGACTGGGCCTGTGCCTCCTGAATACAGAGAATTTGAGTTTTCAGGTCACTCATTGTCTTGGTGAGAAGGTCCATCTGGGCTAGACCTTGGTTTTGCTTCTTTTCGAGGATCTCCATGCGGTCCAGCTTTTCGCTAATAATGCCCATGTCGGCTGCTGCTGACTCGGCTTGTGCTGCGGCTACCGACGTTGTGCTGGGACCGGCATCGATGCGAGCGATCCTCTGAAATGATCCCGCTCCTTGCGGGGGCTTCTGCTGATTGTAGACTCTGGCCTGGGTCATCACTGTGGAATTTTCTGCCATGCCTTCGTAGATGGCCCAGACGTCGTCTTCTCCCTTGGAGAAATATGATCCACCGCAAGAGGCGTTCACAAGCCCCTGCAGCTCCGGTGTTATCCCACAGAAGAAACTCTGCACCAGGTGGGGCTTGGAGATATCGTGATGTGGACACCGGTCTATGAGCTCTCTAAATCGATCCCATGCTTCATGGAACTGTTCATTTGGGATCATGACGAAGTTGCTGATCATGGCTCGAGCTGCGTTGGTCCGGCCGAGGGGATGGTATTTCTTCAAATATACGGACCGGAGATCTGCCCAAGTATCGACGAATCGCCCTAGATGCTTGAGCCAATATGCGGCTCGATCAACCAATGAGAACGGGAAGGCGATCATCCTGATAGTGTCCTCGGTCAACAACCGATCGTGGATGGTGCTGCATATCATTTCGAACTCTTGGAGATGGAGGTGCAGCTCTTCGGTCGGCAGCCCATGGAACTTGGGAAGAAGCTGGATCGTGTGGTGCCGAAGCTCGAAGTCTCCGTGGATTGGCGGGAGTCTGATCCACCGGTGAGTGAGGGATGAAGCTGGGTTGTGCAGTTCCCTCATGATAGTCTGTGGCGGTCGCTCACCGTCTGGGTCGCCTCCTCCTGCATCGGGTCCTCCTCCTTCTCCGCCACCGCCTCCAGGTCGGTTTTCTCTCAGCTGTGCTATCTCTCTCATCAGATCACCCATGAATGTTCCCTGGTCACGGATCTGTCTCTGCATATTTTCCAGGGACGCTAGTAATGAATTGTTGATGGCCGCCTGATCGATTATGAATGGAGGGTGATCGTGGTCATCTGGGTGCTCGCCTCTGTTTGCCATTGCTTGATTCTCTGAAAATGCAAAAGAGGCCATTTCAGGTGCTGTAGAATGAGATGAGCTCTGCGATGCACTGAATTCTGACATAATTGGACTGAGGGAAGGAGAATGGGAAGGGTGGTCGAGGGGGAACAGGGTGGATGTAAACTCGGGCTCGGAGAGCGGACTCTCCGAGGCATTCCTAGATGAGTAAGGAGGAGTGCTAGATAGCGGTGCCGACAAGGTCGGCCTAAGAGATCTCCGTCCCATCATCTTGATTATTCGGGAAGAGCAGGATAAATGCAAGAAAAGAAGAAGATGAAATGCAACAAAATTGTGCACGATTGTGCGGTGTTTTTGATCTTGACCTTAATAAATCTAACAATCAAACACAAAGCAAGGGTAAGTTCACCAACTCAACTCGTGAAGCCGTGAAGGATCGGCTTTTATCTTGTCAGTTTTAGCTTGTTTTCAGGTATTTATCTTTTCACGAGTCCTTAGAGTGCTATGCCTATAGGAGCGAGAGTACTGCCAGGAAAGTGTCCCCGTACTTGTCCTCCTCCTGTGTAACCTGTAACTTGCGCTTTTTGAGGTCCTTGTAACCCTTCCTGGATCCCTACTCAGCCAAAGAAATAGAGGGAGGAAGCCGATAGGCGAAACCGATACTTCGGACCTCGCTCGCAACGGAATCACCCATGAGCGTACAAGGTCCTACTCGAACGCAGCCGGTGAGACAGACACACCCGTGAAGGCGTGGCCTAAGCTCGGTACTTCGGACAAGGTCGGTGCTCTCACAATAGAGAGTCACCAATGGCGACCAAGTCCTACTCGACTACGTACGATAGTAGCGCCAATACTTCGGAAATCCAGGCGATACACAAGGCAGCCACAAGTTGGGTTTTGGGCTCTAATCCTTACGAAGCGCTCACCTCACTTGGAAGGAGACCTTCCCATGCAACCTGAAAACAAGTGAGGGTGTTACTCTCCCCAAGCAATGAATCCAATTACCGATTTTATTTTGGTCAAGTTTTCTTTAGCAGTCCCTTTTTTAATTTTTTTGGTGTTATCGCTTCTTTTGAGTCAATTCAAACAAGCGCCTAACGGTTTTTGTATTTTTCCTTTATCCTACTTTGTTCCAAAAACAGAGGGAGAATAGAGTCGGAAAAGCCGTGCAAGTCGACACCAAGGTGGAAATCTCACCTTTGTGCCTAGATGATGCGTGCAAAGTAAGAGGACTTGCAGCGAATCCCAGCTCTCTCCATGCGGGATGCAAAGCAGAATTTTTAAACCTAAGCTATATGGCGAAATGCAAGCGGAAATCGTCCTAGAACAGGCAGCTGCTAGCGTGAAGAACCACAAGCTAACTAATAACTCCTAATCCGAGTGTCCAGTCTAGGCTCACCCCTCCTCTGCCCAACACATTTGGGGTAGGAGAAAGCGCTTGTTCGGGTGTGAGCTCGCGGCGCGTGGATTTGGAAGCTACTAGCTAACTGTTTAATTAGTCTAAGTCCAAATACGAATCTATAGGAGCATGCAAATATAATTAGGTGTTTGGACCTATTCTAATCGAGTCAAGCAGACCTAGAACTAAGAGCTCAATCCACAAAAGAAAGTGAAAAACGAAAACAAAACCGGAAAATGACGGCGATAAAAACGCGATAAAAATCCTCGGTGAGCCCCCGGGTGAACAAACACCCGGAAATTAGGCCCGAATGTCTAAGTGTCCAAGTCCAAGTGTACCTGTATTATTACAAATTAAATGAATCACTCTCTCACCAAAAATAAATGGAAACTAATCTAATCACTCTCTCTCTCACTCCTTGCTCTCTCCTGCCGGCTTGGCTAAAGAACAGCCGGCTCCGCTTCCCAAGGATGCGTCGGGTCACCTAGGCGATCCGCCTCGCTCCGCGGTCCCTCGCAAGAAGACAAAGAAGAGTGGTCAGATAGCTCAACAAGATATATATCAAAATGTAAGAGAAGGAAAATGCTATGGTAAACAATCACACTATCAAACAAAAATGTGAACTACTCGCTGTTGCTCCCCGGCAACGGCGCCATTTGATAAACGCAGAAATCGACGGTCTTAAGTTCAACACAAAGCGTGAACTCAGTCGAGGTGTCGACCAATCAAAATCCGTGTTTAATCAACAATTAACCCACACTAAGATCAATAAATTAGAACTAATGCGGAGTTAAAATTTATTTTTAACTCTACATAAAAGATGTATAGGTGCAAGTATGTAGAGAGTTCGATCACAGGGAGCAAACAGGATAGTTCAAGCAAATGTGCTCAAGTGTGTGTGTGTGTGATGTGTCTACACTAAGCAAGCAAAGAAAGGAAATGTTTGTGGGTTTTTAATTTTTAATATTTTTTTAATTTTTAATTTTGTATTTGATTTTTAATTTTCTGATTTTTATATTTTATATTTTATATTTTTTTTATTTCTTTTTCAATATTGGATAATAAAGACAATATAATAAAAGGCAAGCTAACATATTTATAAAAATGAGCAAAAATACTCAAAAATTCAGAAATAAAATGTTTTTGGTATTTCTATAATTTTCTACTGTTTTTGTGATTTTTGGGGGTTTTTCTAGGTGTTTTTGATATTTTTAAAAACTGAAATAAGAGAAAACAGTGGAAATAGGGCTGGCTGTGAATAAGGTGCAATTTAAAAATAGCAACCAGTAGCTCAAAATTTTCACACTATTTTTCTAATGAAAAGGACAAAATAAGGGATAAACAGAACCTGAGTTTATAATTTTTGGAGCTTTCTTTGATTTTCTATATTTTTTTGAAGTTTTTGAGTAATTTTGAATTTTTAGTGTTTTTCTTTTGAGATTTTTAGTGATTTTTGGATTGACACTAAAATATGATAAAATAGACACTAGGTGATTTTTTTGGAATTTTTAGAGGTGTTTTAATATTTTTTTGGTATTTTCTAAGGTAGACAGTACACAAAAAGCATGTTTTTGATTTTTAATAAATATGAAAATAAAATAAAATCAAAAACTAAATAGATGGCGTCACAGTACACGTGTCCAGATACTTAAGTCTATTTTTATGGAATTTTTGGAGTTGAAATGAGGGGTCAAATAATTAGAGCAAACATCCAAACATTAAACAGTCCTGGCAGGGGTATATATGCAATATCCGAAACTTCCAGGGGCATACATGCAATTTTCCACAAAACTTTACACTGAATATTCAATTTTTAATACCAAAAAGCAATTACAAAATCCGCCTGGGTCTCTTAGAAATTTTCCCACCAGGGCGCGTGACTTGCACGCGCCTGGGAAGGACCAAAATGTAATACAACAAAAACCTGAGGGTCTACTTGCAAAATACCCAAAAATATTACACTGGATACGAAAGTTTTAGGGCTAAAACAAAATACACAAAAGCCCGAAGGTTCCTCTGCAAAATGCCCACACCTCACGTGTACAGGTCACGTGAGGTGACGTGGCTGAGGACCTAGATGCAAATAAACAAAGTTCGGGGGCGTTTGTGCAAATTTTACAAAACTTTTACACTACAGACAAAAGTTTAAAGACTAAAAAGTAAATACAAAAGGTGTGAGGGTGTAGATGCAAAATACCCTCGACGCGTGGATCCAACGGCTATCGGTCTTCACTTATACACGTGGCGTGAATCCACGGGTCGACGACGCTTCGCTCGGACGGCTGAGATCAGATCATCAGGGGACGATCGGACGGTGAAGTCGGGGCGCGATCCAACGGCGTCTGCTCGACCTGGGACGGGCTCCTCGATCCAACGGCTTGGGGGCGATGAGGAAGAACAGCGAAGAACGCCGGCGAGGCGGACTTCGTCGCTCCAGATCTTCGTCCTCCGGCGAAGTTAGGGCTTCAAAATGGCCGTGAAGCTTCCCCTGGTCCTTCTCTATCGACTGGTGGCGGCAAAAAGCCCCGGCGATGGCCGAGGGGCTCGCTGAAGGGCGGCGGAGCTATAGAGCTCCGCTAGCTCCGGCGAAGCTCCAGATTCGCCTCCAGGCTTCCATGAGTGAACTTGGACCTGCAAAAAGCATTAGAAGGTCCAGGGCAAAGTGCCTGGACCTGGAATGGGTCTAATCGATGCGCGAGGCGAGGTGACGATGGGTGGCCGGAGGTGCGCTCCGGCGAGGATGGTCGATTTGGCGAAGGAATGAATGTAACTCGAAATTTCTTGAGGGCTTTTAAAGCTACGGGTAACAGGAAGCTAATGGGCTAAATAGAAAGGCGGGGGGATGCCCTCGATGGCCGGAGCCAGAGGAGAAAGAGTACCTCAACGCCGACGGTTGGCGGAGGTGATGGAGGCTCCCTCGACTTCGCGCGCCGTGGCTGAAGGGCTGGCGGTGGAGCTGTCACCTCCACGGAGCTCAGGAGCACGGAGATGGCGCTGAAGGGTGGACCAAGGGGACTCAATTCGAAATGGAAGAGGGGGAGTTGGTTTTAAGTGGTTTGACCCAAGGTGACAGGGGTCCAAAGACCAAGGAATATCTTGCAAATCTTGGGTCCGACGACCAAGATTAAGCTTGGGCGAGTGAGATAGATGGTTGGTGAGCAATGTTGCAGAAGGATGCAACACGAAAATATGAAAGAATCGGCCTAGAAAAAACCAAAAATATGGCTCAAAAACCAAGCCTGACATGGGCTACAGGGGTAGGTCAGACTGTTGACCTAGGTCAACAGTCCTGGCCTCCTGGTTGGTCCACGTGGACCAACCAGGAAAAACCCTGGAAAAACACTTTATTAATTAAATAAAAAATAATAAATGGCTGAATTAATTAAAAGTTATAAAATAAAAAATGCTTAGAATTTTATGTAGTATTTTATTTTGATTTTTAGTTATTTTTAGGAGTTATATTTTTACAAGTCACCTTTTTATCCCTATATAGGTATAATACCTATGTATTTTAGTATTTTATTTTTATTTTGTGTGTTTTATTTTTATTATATCTTGGTTTTTATTTTATATAATTATAACATACTTTTATACAAGTAAATATATTTTTATTTTATTTTTCTGATTTATTTTGTATATTTAATAAAATACAAGTATGTTTTGTATAGGTATAGATATAGGTAATGTACCTATGTATTTAATATATACAAATATTTTTATTTGTACTTTAATTATGTTTTTATTCTGATTTTAATGCACATAATTATTATAAGTATTATTTACAACATTATAAGAATATAAAATTATAAAAATAATAAATAAATAATAAATTGAATATTTTAATATGTACAAGTATACAATGAGGGTCCAAAAGTCAACTTTCAAACCGTAGCTCCGCCAAATGCGAAACCACCACCATTGGATAGATTATTTTATTCTATATACAATTAAAGGTGAGTTTGATGCATTTGGAGTTGTCGTTTGTGAGATACGGGTCTGGGAAGTTGGGATTCTGGATTTTTATTCAGACCATAACTTTTTGTCTGTACATGATTTTTCTGTGAAATCAATTTTGTATTTTTCTTTATTAGATTATCTACAACTTTCATGTACAAAGTTTCTTTATTTGATGAATAAAAGGTGGAACCAAAAATAGGTCCCAAAAATGAATAAGAAATGAATAAAATGTATAGGTATTTTCTCTGTGTTTTTGACCTTATCTCCCCCTACTTTATTCCTTGTCGACCTATTCATCAAGATGCCTAGGTCTCGGGGGTTTTGGGTCATAAAATATTTACAATATTTTATTCTTTTTCTTTTCTTTATTTATTCTATAATTTTGGCCTTAATTACAGTAATTTACACACTGTTTAGATGCACATGCATGAATGCTAAGATGATGATTTTAATGCTATTTACAGGCATTTGCTAGGGTTTTTGGTGCCAAAATGATAGAATAAAGATGATGAAATGTGGATTCATCAATGACATAAGCGAATATCAATGCAGTAAGGTAGGAGAACAATTGATACTGCAAAAAAGAAAGGGATATTTACACCTACAACCCTAAGTAATTTCGTAATTACAATTATAACCCCGCATAATCGTGAATTACATGAGAAACCCTGGATAATCACTCTGTCTCACGTCCATAATCCTCTGTTAGTTTAATATGTTAACTCAATCATACGAATGAGTTAATCTAACCAATCTACATCTAATGATTACGATTAGACAAAATAAAAAAAATAAAAGGAAAAACAATTCTTTCAGAGGCGGGCTTGCAGGGAGGGCCTTCGTTGCAGATCTGTGGGGGAGGGGCTTGCTAGCGAAGCTGGCCATACAAGGGGGAGCGTGGAGGGCTTCATGCTGGCGGAGGCTGCCACGGGCGTGAACTACAACCCTATCGAGGAACCACACCTCCAACCTCCTCGAGAGGCGTGGCGAAGTGGAGGAGGAAGGGGCAGAGGTAGGGCATCTACGGGGGCCTTCACGGAGGTGATAAGGGGAGGGCGGATGTTCGGTGGGGGCGTGGGGGAAGAGGGAGGCGACAGGGGTAGGGGGGCTTTGAAGAGTAAAGGGTGGCGATGAGGGGGGCTTCTAGGAGCTTCAGGGGAGGAGGAGAAGCTCGATGAGGGGAAGAAGGGGAGGAGGAGGGAGGTGGGTGGATGGGGAGGAGGAGGAGGAGCTTTCGGGCGAAGGGGTGGGAGCTCGGTGGGGAGTTCGGTGGGGGAAGATGAGGAGGAGGAGGGAGGTGGGTGAGGAGGAAGAGGAGCTCGGCAGGGGGAGCTTCCAGGGGAGGAGGAGGGAGGTGGGTGGGGAGGGGGAGGAGCTCGGTAGGGGGGCTTCTAGGGGAGGAGGAGGGTGGTGGGTGCTGGAAAATGCAGCCACGGGGGAAACTTCCAAGGGAGGAGGAGGATTTCGACAGGGGGAAGACGGCGAGGAAGAGGGAGGTGGGTGTTGGAGGATGCATGGAAGGAGGAGGAGCGCGACGGCGGTGGGATGCAGGGGACTTCCAGGAGCTCGACCGTGGGAAGAAGGGGAGGAGGGAGGTGGGTGTTGGATGATGCAAGGGAGGAGGAGGAGCTCCACGAGGGTGGGGGTTGGCTAGCTGGAGGAAGAAGGGGAGGATGTGGGTGCTGGAGAGGTCAGCAGGGCGGTGGGAAGGGGTCTCCTTTGTAAATAATTAGAACTTAAAGGGTATAAATATAAAATATTGACAGACACCGTTATCGTTAACGAGAAATCAGATAAAAGTTAACATAGGGTTATGGGCGTAAGAGTTAAGTACTATTCATGGTCCTACGTATAATTCACAATTACATTGTGATTATGATTGTAATTACAAAGTTACTCAAGATTGTGGGTGTAAAAATCCTAAAACGAAATAGACATAACTAATATTGCATAAGCTAAGAGAGGCATAATGGTAAAGAAACGTATATTTTCATTTGTGGTAGATAATATACCACACATTTTTGCAATCTTAGTTGAAATGTCAGTGCTTGTGCATGTATGTTGTAAAACAACAATACATAAATCACCTACCATCAATATCGTAACATCCATATACAACACAATCCGGGTGACATCTGAATGTTATCGATCACCATGTTAATTCTATTACCTAGATCATTGTCGTTCAATGAATACACCGATATTTTTAAAATCGGACCGGTCCGGTCCGGTTAACCGATTTGTGGCAGTTCGGTTCAATTATTCGAAATTTAATTAACCTGCCCGATTCAACCTATCTTTTTGACCTGATTTAACCAGGTTCAATCAAAGTTGAACCGCATTTAAATTTTTAATTAAAAATATTGCAGTTAGTAAGAGTTGAACCCATGAATTTTGGTTACTTATTTCAAACTTCTAACCAACCACACTAAGACAACTTTTTGCATGTATTAGGCTTTAAATATAATTAAACTACTATTATGTTATAGAGCAATTAGTCCAAATAATATATATATGATATGTATTATATTTGATGGTGTATACGAAAAATATTTTATGTATACTGTGGAATATATACATTATCTATGTATTTTATTTATATTTCAAATATATTTAAGTGTATATATACATATTATTTTATTTCGATTTGATTAGTCGGTTCAACCAATTTTTTTCACCGGTATGATTTAATCCGGTTTTAATAATGATGACATCGTCATCCGGTTGAACCGGTTTGATTACATGGTTCAACCCGATCCGACCATTTCTGTAAAATTTCCGGTTCGGTGTCCGGTTCGGTTTCAAAAACATTGGAATGCACAACACCACGTGATATAGAAATCTACCATAACAACTCGTTGATTTTAAGAATTTCACGTGTGCTAATTATGCAAAAATTAGCATGTCACTGCTCGCACATGCTAACTACAAAATAGTCAAGTAACATTGTTTATTAATTGAACTTCCTATAAGACATTTTAGTTAATGTATAGTGACAGTAGGCTATCGAATCCACAAGAAATTGATAATATGCAGTTATCATAACTCAATTTTGAGCAGAAACCTCAATTCACCCACAAATTCGCAAAATCCAATAAAGTACAACTATTTCTACCGAACCCTATGTCCAAACATGTGAGATTATGTTATGGATCTTGAGGCTTAGTTTCAGAAAACTTTTAAAATGTATTTGCTTATTAAATGATAGTTTTGTGTTTGTGTGTGGTTAAAATTACATTTTTAGGTAATTTTCGTGATGACACCAAAAACTTCTCGGAAACTAATCATGTAACTAAGTAAGAACCAAAGTGCACGTATCTAAAATTTTTAGAGGAAAACCTAATAAAATCAATAAGAGGTAATATAAGTGATTTTCCTACGGCATATAAAATATAATAATTTCCTAAGGATTTTTTTATGCAACAAAAACAACGGGATTGGGCATTGACTAGTGATCTTCATCCCCAATGAACGCAATGAATATGTTTGATACACGGTGGACGGCTTACCCACAATAGAGGAGGCCACTATATTGGTTAGAGAAGGATGATACTGAGCAACAGTATCCTACTTAGCTAAGAATAATGTCTAATCCACTTAGATAATGGCGAGCAAACTCGTCATTTGTTCGGTGCAAGGAACGATAAGCCTTCTTGTTGAGGAAAGAGGTGAATTCCTTCCTTCAGCCATGGCCACTACACACATTTAACTGATGAATACGCGATTCATCTACATTGTACTAAAAACTTAACCTTGTTCCTTTTGAAAAACACACAAAAATCACATAAAATAGCACACTAACAAAAAATAACCTTGACAATAAAAAGTGCTAATTGTATATTATCATCATCTAAATGGGTGCAATAGATAAAAATAAAAAAATAATGAGTTAATTACATATATTGTCACCTATATACTATACAATATTCATTGATTCTAATTAATAAATCCATGTTAAAATCAAATGCCATTAAAACCCATCCATAGCTCCCACATTTGAAGCATTAAGGTCACATCACAGACGAGTGCATGGCAAATTTAAGGAAGCACTTAGTTACCTTGACTTGCATAACCTTACACGTGAGGCTTCTAACTTAGGCTGAATTGTTGAGCAATAATCTAGGGTTCTTATAGAATTCCCAAGCCCTTCCATCAATATTTTTTCTTATTCTCCTTCCTATTTTAGTTGTATTCTTTCATTGTTTTTGCTTTTGTTTGTAGGAGAAACCAAAGGACCAAGTGTTTGTAGCTCACCGTGATAGGTGCTATTGGCATCATCCAAGGCTCATGGATAGTCATTATCGTTAGTACTCGATTTGGGGAAGAAGATCAAGATGGAGGTGTGTGCCACGTGGCTCATCCACGAACTTTGGTTCACAACCACCAAGATATTTTCTAACCCTTGTATAAAGAGTTAGTAAATTTTCAAGAAGATCCCCAATTCTTTCAAATATCTCATATGTGCCCTACTCGGTCATTCATTCCCCTCTCGTCATGTGGCAATTCCTCTGAGTAACTTTCAACCATGCCCCTACTTTTTCGTTTACAAGCATGTTGTTTCATTATTTTGAATTAAATTTATGTTTGCAAACAAAATCTTGACTTTTGTTTGGTGATAGTTGAACCAGGCCAGGAATCAGGGGGGAGTCATACAATCTCACAAGGTGAGATTGAAGTCATTAAAGTGACCTCTCGCAAAGATCCCAAGATAATCTCAACAATTAACCCACACAATATAAGAATCAATCAACCAAATCAAGGTGTGAATCAAAATTTAATATACCCTACAAAGAAGTGTATAGTGGTCAAGCAAATAGGGTGTCGAACACAAGGAGTCGAGGCGTAGTAGGTATTATTTAAATGAATAAATAAAATAAATATATACAATTGTGCACAAAAATCAATCAATGTTGTTGTGGTCCTTTAATTAAATAAAATAATTATTCTTTATTTGATAATATGATAGATATAATATGTAGATAAGTGTATATGTGTGTATATATATATACTAAGGTGTATTAAGAGTATATAGATAATATAAGTGATGTATAATTAATAAATAATAAAACTCAGATAATAACCAAAAAGTATAGTCATTTTTTAAAATTTTAAAATATATTTATAAAATTTATAAATATTAATAATATGTGTAGTATATAGGTATATATATACGCTATATAAGGTATTCTATATGAATATATAGATAAAAATATGTGAAAATAACCAAATAAAATCTTTTTATATTTTTTCAAATATTTTTCTATTTCTATAGATTTTTGGAGGATTGTTGATTTTTTATATTTTTATAATCATAAATAAAGAAAAACATAATATCTTTTAAAAAGGTAGAGTTGACTTGAGAATGAAAAATACTAAATGGCCTCAAATTTTCTCAAAATTAATTTTAATACATTGATATAGATATATAGAAAATATGTAATAGAAATAAATATTTTTGATATTTTGGGATTACTTTATAATTTTTTAAGGTTGGCAAGAGTTGGCTAATTTTGAGAGTTTCTTTAAATGCTTTTGTGAATTTTGGTCTAGAGTGAGAAAATAGGCTAATAAACATCAGGTTTTTTTTCTAAATTTTTCAAAAAAAATTTATATTTTTTAAGTTAAATAAGGAATAAAATATCTCCTTTTGATTTTTAATAAATAATAAATGCATGCAAAATGGCAAATAAAAATGATAGCGTGAATGATCAGCCAATCAGAAACATACATCTATTTTTGGGTTTTTTAGAGCAAGAGAGCTATTTTAAATAAAAAGAAAACAAAAAGAAAATTTAATCAAGCTAGCAGGAATATTTGCAATTAAAATAAAAGACAGGTGCACATGTGCACTAAATAGAAATTACAAAACCCATGTATGCCTGCAAAATTTCACCTCACGTAGGGGTCTACATGAGGTGACCTTGCATTGGACTTAAATACAATATTAAAAATACCAAGGGCATACATGCAAAATGTCCCAAAAGTTTTGTACGTAGATAAATAATTACAGGACTATTTATAGAATACAAAAAGGTGCGAAGGAGGTCTGTGCAATTATACCACTTAAAACCCTGGGATCCTGCCGCTATATGGATGCCATGTGGAAGATAGCACAGCTGGGGATGGGAACCACTTCGCTCGAAATGGATGCTCCAGATTAGATCTAGAGCGTCGTTGTGATTGTACGACTCGCAAAGGAGAATGAAGAACTCTGAAGAACATCCAGCTGACAAACTTCGATCTAGTGTATCTTCTCACTTCGACAGTTGATCTCTACTGTGATGGCTCCAGGAACTTTTATAACATGTGAAATAGAGGGTCTTCGATCAAGGATTTTTATCGATTCGATGGAGCTTAGGCAGACCTGAAGCTTGCACGTGATTTAGTTATGGCACATCTCAAGAAATCGCTCAACATTCCAAGAAGATCATGCTGGAGATCAGCAAAAAAGTTGGATGAAAAATCGGGTCTAACACATCCATCGCTCGAGGAAGAGAGAATGAAGGTGTTGACCGGGGTCAACATGAGGAGCTTTCTGGTTGGTCCACATAGACCAACCGGAAAAACCCCAGAAAGAAATTATTAGTAAAATAAAAAACAAATAACAAATGATTTAAATGAATTTTTATTGAAGCATGAACATTTTTTAATTTAATATAGTATTTTATGCGTATTTTTATTTATTTATATTAGGATTTTTATTACAAGATAATATTTACATGTAAATTTGTTATAAATACCTATATTTTGATCTTTTATTTTAATTTGTATTATGGATTTTATTATTTTATACTAGTATTTTATATGCTTCTTATTTATTTTTATACAGATTTAGATATTTTTATTATATTTTTTGAGTTTGTATGTACACCTAATTAATTAGGTATCTATACATTATACGTATATATAGGTATACTTTACTTATATATTTGTATGCATTATATATTCTAATTGTATTTTAATGGTTTTATTATAATTAAATTATATGCATAAGTTTTAAATAATAAATACAATTTTATAAAAATAAAATAGATAGAAAAATACAAAGAATAAATATATTGAATAACATATACATATATATATTACATAATAAAGGCCCAAAACCTAAATTTTGCATCTTAACTCCAAATTAGATGAAACCACCTTCATTAAATAACTTAGTAAAAGTTATATACAATTAAAGATAATTTTGTCCATTTTGATAAAGTACAGAGAAGATACAGGTCTGTGAAGTTTTTATTTTGGCATTTTACTTTGTGTGTCCTGGGCACACTATGCATTACATAAACTCAATTTTGTATTTTTCCTAATATTTTTATCTACAATATTTATGTACAAAGTTTATTAATTTGATATATAAATAATAAAGAATAAAATATGCCCCAAAAACTAATTATAGATGAATTAAAAATTAGGGTTTTGTATATTTTCTGTACAATTCATCTGCCTGATCTCCCTTACTTTAGTCCTTGTCGATCAAGTCATCATGATGATTGAGTCTCAGGGTCTAGGATCACTCAACACCTATGGTGTCTCCTTTATTTTTCTTTTCTTCCTTTATTCTTTTATTTTGTAATTAATTACAATAAATATACAATATTTTACACAGTATTTTGTACAAACTATCAAGTGTTTATTTTGCAAATTAATGATAGATAAATGCATTTAGCAAGGGATTTAAGGCCAAAATGAAAGAATAAAGATGATGAAATAGAGATTCATCACCTCCTATACTTGCTTTTTCTAGTCCCTAGCAAACACATATTTCTATAAGTGCAGAAAAGAAAATAAAGAAAAGAAAAAGAAAGAACTTGGATTGATTTTAACTATTAATCTTGTCTTCATAATGTCAAAGTTTGGAGCTTTAATCGGACCTCTGGATTTTTATTTTGGTCAGACCTTGGTTGGGAACCAGACTTGAAACACGACATCCTCTAAGAATCACAAAACTCTGCCCAAGTCTCCTCAAAAGCTAGGTCAGAATAAGTCGATGTCATACACAATCCTTTATGACTATGAGTCTACCTTGTACGGTGTCAATGATATGTAGCTCCTCTCAGCTGAAGCGATAAATGTCGGGATTCTCCGACATGGTGACCATAATTCCCCAATCCAATACTGCTTTCCTCAAGGAGCGGGGTATTCCCTTCTAAGTTCAAGTATAACCCACTCAAGAAGAGGAGGTAGAGAGATGAATGGACGGTAGACAGTGTAGTTACCTATCCTAGGATGTTTGACCAATGTAGTCAAGTCATCTAGCTGCAGGCTAACATATGTCTTTGACTTTGAAGCTCAAGCTTGCTTATTGACTACATACATATGCTCCAATGGGAATTGGTTTTTCTTCATTTTTATCTGTCTATTTTTTTGGAGTTTTTTATTTATATATTTTTTATATACAACAGTAATTACATAAGTACTTTTTCCTCTTAAGCCAGTAGACTATCCCTCTTTTGAAGCATTATTGCAACCCACATCATTATGTCATTAGACCTCATGGCTACTGGATCGGGTTGGGGTACAATGGCCACAGATATGTGACTTTCGATGTTTCCATTGGCTTGTGTCTCATATCGACAAATCCAACCCTCTACCACATCAACTGAGTTGAGCTGAGTGCAAGGTGCATGTGTGCAAGCTAGGTCACTGTCGAAAAGAGTCATGCATGTGTTTCAAAATATTCCACTTATGCAGTCAAGATCACATTGAATTAAGTCTCATATTCTCAAAGAATTAAGTTAAGTAGACCTGAAGTGCCTCAATTCCAGTTCCCGTAAAGTTCCAGTGATTAATTGGATTAAGGTCCAACCAAGTTCTAGTCTTCAGATTTTACTTAGACTTGTTCAATTATTATTTTGAATCTGAAAAATGTAAGTATTATGCATAATACAGAAAATATTTTTGTGATGCAATTTTCTATTTTGAACTTTTTATGGATTTTTGAAAAAGTTTTGCAAATTTTTATGCAATTTTTGAAAATTATTTGTACATTTTTATAGATTTTTGATTTTGTAAGTTTTTAGTTATTTTTTCAGAAAGGAAAATTTTTTAGCAAATAATTATGTGCATATATTTACACTGGAGTGCATCTTTTTATTTACAAGAATTTGGGTGAAGGATTTACAACAGGTATTTATAGGGTCTATGTATATGGATTGTAAAGAATTTCCATAGTCGTCAAAATAACTTGCAAGGATTTTAACAAAACATTTTGAAAATTTTATTTGAAAGAATAATTTGACAAATAATTTTTACAAACATTTATAAAGTTTGAAAATCATTTTGCACATATTTTTCAAACAATATGTATAGATTTTCCAAACTAATTTTACAACCATTTTCCAAACCATTTGCAACTAGATTTTCTAAACATTTTATTCGAACAAAGAAAATATTTTTTTACAAACAAAATATTTTTACAAAGGAGTGAAGACATTTTACAAAATATTTTCCAAACTATTTTACAAAAGTTCTGTCAAAGAGATTTTCCAACCATTTTTCAAACTTTTTGCAAAATATTTTTAAGATGTTTTTTATTCCATATATAAAAAGAATAGGATGTGTGTTTTAATTTTTATTGCTTAGACATATTATTGAAAATACACAAGTACGAGTTATGACTAAAATATATAACATATATATGACTCCCTATATTTAGCTTGAGCTATGTCCTCATAGATTGAAAAGAAATAGAAGACATAACTTGTACTAAGTATACAAAAATATGCACTACAACGATTGAATCAGGAATCGGGGGCATGAGGAGTCGTACGATCTCACAAGGTGAGATCGAAGTCGTCGAAGTAACCTCTCGCAAAGATCCCAAGCTAATCTCAACAATCAAACCACACAATATAAGAATCAATAAATCAAAGCAAGGTGTGAATCAAAATTTATTATACCCTACAAACAAGTGTATAGTGGTCAAGCAGGTAGGGTGTTGAACATAGGGAGATGGGGTGTATCGGGTATTATTTAAATGAATAAATAAAACAAATGTATATAAGTATGCACAAAATCAATCAATGTTATTGTGGGTCTTTAACTAAAATAATAATTCTTTTTTTAAAAGATTTTTTTAATTTAAAAACACAATAGATATAATATGCATATAAGGATATATGTATATATATATATACTAAGGTTTATTAGGGTATATAGAAATATATAAGTGATGTATAATAAATATATAAAAATAAGAAAATAATAAAAAGCGCAGTTCTTTTTATTTTTTAAGGTTTTAAAATATATTTATAATATTTATAATAATTGATAATAATATAAACTAGATATAATATTATATAGGTATATATAATCTATATAAGGTATCCTATATGAATATATAGATAAAAATATCTGAAAATAACAAAATAAAATCTTTTTATATTTCTCAAATATTTTTCTATTTTTAATATATTTTGGGATTTTTTGTATTTTTACAATAAAAATAAAGCAAAATAAGGACTATTTTAAATAGGCAGAGTTGATTTGAGAATTAAAAATAGGAAATGTTCTCAATATTTCCCAAAATTAATTTTAATACATAGATATAGATTTACAGAAAAATATGAAATGAAAACAAACATTTTTGGGAATATTTTATAATTTTTTTAGGATTAGAAAGGGTTTGCTAATTTTGAGAGTTTCTTTTGAGATATTTGTGATTTTTGGTATGAAGTGAGAAAATAGGCTAATAAATAGTAGCTATTTTTTGAAATTTTTCAGAAAGGTTTTGTATTTTTTTTATTTTTAGTTAAATAAGGAATAAACTAGCTCTTTTTATTTTTAATAATAAATGCTTCCAAAATGGAAAATAAAATGATATCGTGAATGACCAACCAATCAGACATACACACACACACACCTATGTTTTGAGATTTTTAGAGCATATGAGATATTTTAAATAAAAAATGCAAAAATAAAATTTAATTAAGTTGATAGGGTTATATTTACAATTAAAAAAAGCATGGCACATGTGCAAAATAATCCAAAAGTTTGAACATTAACTTGATTTTAATAGACTAAATAGTAATTACAAAACTTGGGGGAGGAGGCACACCTGCAACATTTCACCTCACGTGGGGGTCCACGTGAGGTGACCTAGCACTGAACTTAAATGCAATATTAAAAAGCACTAAGGACATAGCAAAATGCCCCAAAAGTTTTGTATGTACTTAAATAATTATAAGACTATTTATACAATATGAAAAGGTATGAAGGGGTTTGTGCAATTATACCACTTAAAACCCTGGGATATGGTTGTTATCTAGATGCCACGTGGAAGATCGCACAACTAGGGATGGGCACGGCTTTCGCTCGGAATGGACGCTCCAGATTATATCTGAAGTGTCATTGTGATCGGACAACTCACGAAGGAGTACGGAGAACTTTGAATATCAGACAACCGATGGACTTCAATTTGGTGTATATCCTCACTCTGGCAGCTGATCTCTACTCTGGCGGCTCCACCAGCTCGCTGGAGCTCCTCCGCGAGCAGTGGGACTCTTCAAGGACGGCGGTAGAGCTAGGAGTGCTCAGACGAGGTCCAAGTACTTGAGCTGGTCCATGTGTTCAACTCAGCTCTAGATGCTTCCTGGGAGATGCAGACCTGCACATAAAGACTTCTCGGTTCTAAAACTAATTCCTCGACCAAAGGGTTAGGCAAAAAACAGTCAGGAGTGGGATGGAGATGGCGCTCCGGCAAAGGGTGATTGACTAGAGCTCAAATCCTAAATCCATGATGGATCTAGGGTGGAATTAATGTATGATCAATGGAAAGTGTGAAGGGGAATGATACGAGATGAGAATGGGGTCGAATCGACGGTCGGATCACAGTTATTAGCACTACAGCTCGAGCTCCAGGGATTTGAGGGTTTTCTAAAATTAAGGCTAATGATGCGATTAAACATGAAATTAGATGCTAAAATTGAAATCTAGAGTTACCTAAGAACATGAAGAAACTAGCCTCAAATCGACCAAGGATCGACGAAGCTGAACCGCCATCGGAGCTCCTTCGATGATGATTAGATCTCCACCTCCACCAGTTTCTCCTCGCTACAAATCTTCTTTGTCTCTTGCTGTCATCAAGGTGAGGAGATTGGGATAGATTTGAGGGGCCAAGAACAAATGAAGAGGGATCAAACTTCAGAAGAAGTCTGACGGTGCTCTTTTATAGGCTAAGAAATAAATGGCCTTCGATCGAGATTTTGATCAATTTGATGGAGCTTAGGCAGATCTGAAGCTTGCGCGTGATTTAGGGATGGTACATCTCAAGAAATCACTCACCATGCCAAGAAAATCATGATGGAGATCAATGAGAAAATTGGATGAAAAATCGGGTCTAACACATCCACCATTCGAGGAAGAGAGAAGGAGGGTGGTGATCGGGGTCAACACGAGGAGCATTCTGGTTGGTCCATGTGGACCAACCAGAAAAATCCAATGAAGATATTATTGGTAAAATCAAAACAAATAATAAGTTATTTAATTGATTTTTATTAAAACATGATTTTTTTACAATTTAGTATAGTATTTTATGCGTATTTTTATTACAAGTTAATATTTACATGTAAATTATAGATATAAATACCTTTATTTTGGTCTTTTATTTTTAATTTGTATTATGGTTTTTTTATTATTTTATACAGGTATTTTGTATATTTTTGATTTATTTTTATGCGCATTTCGATATTTTTATTATATTTTTTGAGTTTGTATGTATACTTAATTAATTAGGTATTTATGCATTATAGGTATATATAGGTATACTTATATATATTTGTATGCATTATTTATTTTGATTTATTTAATGATGTTTCTAACTAAATTATATACATATGTTTAAATAATATACACAATTTTATAAAAATACAATAAATAGAAAAATACAAAGAATAAATATTGAATAAAATATACATTTATACTGCATAATAGGGGAACAAAACTTAATTTTGGAATCTTAATTCCAAGTTAGATGAAACATCTTAATTAAATAGCTTTATTAAAAGTTATATACAATTAAAGTGATGTTGGTCCATTTTGATACAGTATGGTCCATTTTGATAAAGTATGGAAAAGATATAGGTATGTGAAGTTTTTATTTTGGCCTTTTACTTTGTGTGTCTTGGGCACACTGTGCATTATATTTTTGTAAACTCAATTTTGTATTTTTCCTTATATTTTTACCTACAATATTTATGTACAAACTCTATTAAATTTATGTATAAATAATAAATAATAAAATAGGTCTCAAAAATTAATATAGACGAAATAAAAATTAGGGTTTTTATATCTTTTTTGTATAATTCATTTGCCCAATCTCCCAAACTTTATTCCTCATCGACCAAGTCATAATGATGACTAGATCTCGGGGTCTAGGGTCACTCAACACCTATAGTGTCTCCTTTCTTTTTCTTTTCTTCCTTTATTCTTTTATTTTAGAATTAAGTACAATGAATATACCATATTTTATACAACAGTTTGTACAAATTATCATGTGTTTATTTTGTAAAATTAATGTTATATACATGCATTTAGATAGGGATTTAGAGCTAAAATGAAAGAACAAAGGTGATGAAATGGAGATTCATCAGTAGTGTACTGTACTTACCACCCAAAAGACCAAAGTTCAAATCCCCCATTGTGGAGATTGTGTTAGGTAGTTGACAACCAATGTAGAAAATAGTTGAATCTTTCAATATGGATTTGAGCAAGAATCCATATAGTAGACCCTACTTATAGTGGGCGAAGGCTTTGCCATTTTGCCAAACAAAATCTTGACTTTATACTTCAATAAAATTCCAATTCAATAGCATTTTATTTTTCACTATTAGTACCTTGCAGAGTAATTATTCTCTTTTAATTTCATATTTTTTATTTTTATGATATACAGTGTTTCATATAATAAGAAAATTCTTTTGAAAATCAAAGAAAAATATTACAAAACAATCATGATATATGTTATGCTCTATGGACATATGTAGAGAATGACAATAACAAAAAAATTTCTACTGTGGATGTGTTGCCATACAAGAAAATATCAAATGTAGAATATTGTTAGCTTCGATTGAGGATAAGATGAGAGAGAACCACTTAAGGTGGTTTATCCATTTATAAAGAAGGCATGATGACACACTAGTTATAAGATGCGAGCTTTGAGATGTTGAGCTATATAAGAGAGAGAGAGAGGAAGGCCCCAGAAGTATTAGAAGGAGACCATCCGAAGAGATCTTAATTAGTTGAATAGAGTTTGAGAATGACCCAAAATAGATCTGAATGGAGGTTAAGAATCCATGTAGTCGATCCTACTTAATGTGGGAGAAAAGGATTTGCTACTTCTATTGTTGTTGCATGTAATTTTGAATAATCAAACTGGTAAGATCATTGATATTTTGCCTATTTGAACCTTTTGATTCATATATAACTACATGCAATCCCAAAAGATCCGAAATGTATAGTTGTTGTTCCAAGCATGCTTAACAATATATCAAAACTTCACTCAAAAATTTTGCATTGTTTGCTTAGAATAAGTATATATTTGAAAATTAATGAAAATCCATATGCATTATTTTCTTAACATAAATATGCACATGTGAAAATTTTGGATTGCAAATTCTTTGGAGTTGTTATTTTCATGAATTAAATCCTCAATTCTTGCATTGTTTATTTAAATAATAAATTTATTTCTTATTAAAAAGTTGCGAACAAATAAAAGTTGGTGTATTTCTATGATATGAACTTACTCTAAAAAATTATCTATTTTCATTATTGTTTGCTTAAAAAAATTCAAAAACACCCAAAGAATGCACTTTTACTAGGTTCATATTAAATCATATATATATAGACACATAATATTCACTGTAGTATTTAGTATCCTCTACCGTGAAAAAATACGGTACTTTCAAAAATATACATTTCTATATTTTCTAAGTGTTAAGGAAGTTAAATAATGAAACTTCTCATTGATTTGTCATAAGTGAGTTTTCGTCATCATCACAACCATTATGAAAATATACAAAATTCATTAAGGCTAGATTTAATTATTCTAAATCCACAAATAGTTTTAGTTGATTTATGCATTGTGATTTGAGCATCAATTTCAAATTCAAAGTTCTGATATTATGTTGTAAACCGATGTTTAAATCTCTGTGTCATATCTATTGTGCATTCACATTCTTCGCTTTTAATTTGCATATAAAACCCAAAAATAGCAAAAGCATTTCTTTGAAAACTTTGAACTTGTTGCTTGTGTGTTGGATACTATGTGATTAAAATTCCCTCAACATTGGGAGCAAGTAAAACAAATAAAAACATGCACTTCACTAGCATCTTTTGATGTAGTTTTAAAATCGCTTCTAACCAATACTACGACATAAACTATTTCTTAACTAGGTTGGGAACTCTCTCATCAAATGACATCATTGTCAAGGAGGTAGCATGACTTTAAGGATTTGAGTCACATCCTTTGTGTTTAATTTTATGTGAATTACATTTATGTGTTTGTTTTATTATTTCATCATTTATATTGTTATTCATATTTTAGCAAAGCATTGTGTATCTCTCTATTGACAAATATCTTCTTATTGACAGACCTTGATGGACTTGAGTGATGGCTTACAGAGGTGATGGTTTATAAGAGCGAAATCTCTACTGAGGATTCGGAAAGAAAATTTCCATTCGAGCTAGTATGAGTGAGTCTTAGATTAAGGATTTATTTCCGTATTTTTTATCACTGTTGTACATTTACAACATACTTTGTTTGGAGTCTTCTGTGTGTAACTTGTGGACTCGGACATTCGAGACCATTTCAACCCAACCCAATGGTCTGGATCTCACTGTGGTTTCCTTGTTCTTTCTTTCATTTGTTTCTTGTGGATTTTCTCCTAAAGGTATAATAGGATTTGATTGTGCTCATAGGTCATTGGACACATCACATTTGCACTAAATAAACATACCACTAGACCAATTTTGCTTAGCCAAATAAATTAATGCTTCCCTTTTAATAGAAGTTCCTATTCTAGGTGTGATTTCTGTCATTGCATCTCATGTAGTGTAGGTTAAATAAATTCTGTCTATCATCCTTGAAGAGATTGCAAGGAAGTATTGTAAGTAATTCTAGTTGAGCATACATCGGTGCCTTCTCTCTTTGTGTCGGTTTTTATCAATTCTCCATGTTTTCCGTTACTTATGAATACAAAGAGAAATGCGAAATCAATAGATGGTCTCTTGAATTGATCTTAAATCGAGTGATAACATAAACTAAAAATAAGAGGACTGCTAATCGTATCGATACTAATAAACTTGAATAAATTGGACTACATTGTACACATGAAATTAACCCTGTCACTGTTTGAGGCACACATCCATATATAAGATTAGACGCCAAATCCCTGAACTCATATTTTTAATGTATGTACCCGACCCTCTAAATACATATGCTATCAATACCCAATCTTACTATCTAAACAATGACTTGGTACAAAGGAAAAGATGTTATGTTCAAGGGTCTCCATGGTGGACACATGAAACTTAGTAGATCTGGGAAGGGGTTGGCCATGAGCTTTGACCAAGTCAACTTGTTACCAACGACTTATTGTATCACTATGTGAGTTTGTTTAAAAACATTATTTAAAAATCACACTAAAACTTGAAAGATCTAAGTAATTCAGACTATTGCGCCTTTCACTAATGATGAGTGTGAGAGTAAGGCTTGATTTTTTTATTGTTTGTGTGTACGAGTGTGTCCGTGCTATTCACACCATTTCCACGTATTTTTTTTATTTCTTGCTCTCTTTTGTCCCTTTTTGAGTCAAGTATGGAGGGGTTGACCAAATTTTCTTTAGGCTTTGCAATCATCTGTTGACCAATCCACCTATAGTGTTCTTACCGATGTAAGATGACTCTCGTCTCGTACTTCACCTAACATAGGATGATGTCCTTCCCAGGACTAATTAATAACTATTCTCTGAGATAGGTCAGACCCAATCCTATTATCCCTTCTTTCACATCAAAGATGACTCTCTCCTAGATGCTTCTTTCTATTTGTCTTCCCATTTTAATTCCAATCATTCTCTCTCTGATAGTGAGGAGATATTTGGAAAGATGCCTTCTAAGGAGATCTATGAGAGATGTTTCCCGAACAGGGCATAGTCCTGTCCGTAATTCTCGATAAAGGTATGGCAGAAAATTTTTTTCAGTCAGGATATGATTCAACGAACGGTTCGTCGACCGACAAACCGTTTGCCGATCATAAATAAAAATAATATACAATATTATTCTGGAAACTTTTCAATTTTATATTATAAAAAATAATATATAAAAATATTTGGAATTGAGAATCGATAAATATTGTTGATCGGCGAACCGTTCCCCGAATCATGCCTTGATTGGGAAAAAATTCCTATGATGCCTGACCGGGAATTACAGACAGGCTATGTCCAGTCCGGAAAAAATCTCGAACTATGATGACATGTAGGAGGAGGAGAAAATTGATGATACCCTCAATTTAATACTGGTAAATGTGAGGCAATAAGAACAGAGAAACAATCAGTTGCAAATTGAATTGGAGATTAGAGATGGAAGGTTGGTGTGGGCAGTGAAAATGGAAAAAAGCACATGTATAAACCATGCGGGAGGCTTACAACTGACCAAACTTGGAAATACTCTGCGATCAACTGACCAAAGTTACTAGATCGACTGAGAATGTGAATTAGCCATAGAAGATTAAAGAGTTGGGGAGTCTCTACAAATTGCTGAAGCAGATGGAGGAATTAACCATGAAAAGTGGCTATCATCAAGGTTACCTTACCCTCTGGTCAACTCATGTGTATCATGTCTATCATGTGCAAGAGCACCCGGGTTATGAGACCGACCAGTTGGACCAAGAATCTCGCCTATGGCTAGCAATGTTAGAATGCCCTCCGTTATCTGAGGTGATTGCAACAGACAAACCGTGTGGCTTGAGATCAACGGATTGTGGTAAAGCCAAGACCCCATCACATACACAGCGGATTGGAGGAATCATTTTAAGTTTTGATATTCCTTAGCTTTAAATGAAGGAATACCCATTCCTGCCACAATCTCATGAGACCAGAAAATATCAGTCGAGTTACCCATGCATCTAATTTTGTAATATAACAACGACGCCCCAGGAGCAGTTTGGTGGCACAAAGGATCCTCACACTAATAGTAGTCGGAACAACAATAGTGCCACCATGAGTAGTAGAACCAGCAAGGCCAGTATCGTTAATAGCATCCCCTTCCAAAATTCATAATAAATGTTATACTTGCTGCTAAAGTTCCATAAAATGCCAATTATTCATTTACTTTTTCATAAAAAATTGTATTAGTTATCGCTAATTTAACAACGATTAGGAAGAAAGGTAATCGCATACTTGTTGTCATATAATTTGTTTCTAGCAACATAGCAACAAAGGCATTCGACAGTAGGAGCAAAGGGACAAGTCATGATTAGGGATATGGCAAGACATGCATAATGGGATGATATGGACGAGTAGATATAACAAATAACGTGTAAGTGGCATTTTGTGAGTAACATAGCACAAAGTATGTCCAATGTAGGACAAGATCGAGGTGTAGAGGGGTCAGTCACAAGTAGGGACATGGTGGTTCAACCTATTAGGGCATCATCCAAACCTTAAGCAAAGTAGACTTTCTTTTTGATGGAATAAGGAACAGGTTAACGAAGAATGAGCTCTGCGACCTTTCTACCTAGTCTTGTATTGTCGTTCCCTAACTAGCGTAGTTTGCATCTGAAAAATCCACTGCAGTTGGATGTGAGAGCCTTCTTTTGAACCATTTTAATAATACAAGAATAATTATTCCTTGTGAGTTCAAAGAATCAAGGGTTTTTATCAGCTATGCCCCTCTGAGATATTGCAATATAAGTTATGCTCCTCCCTTTTTTGGAATATCAGTTGTGTCCCTAACTTCTTCCGTTCTATCACTTGTGCCCCTATGGTGCTTTAGACATCAATGAGTTGAACTTAACCATATTTTTTCAAACCATGGTGAGGTTAAGAAGAGCAAAATTGTCCAAAACTCCCCTTCTCCAGATCGAAGAGCATCTTTTAGTCCTGCTGATGGAATTCCCCCAATATCAACACTGACCCCATTCCCATGTCATCCTCGTCGGTCATCACCATGAACAAAACATCCTCGGTGTCCCCCATCACCGCGAAGTAGTTCTCCTAGGAAAGCTCCATCACCATCCTTGAAGTACAACTCCAACTCTGGCAGCCTCAACTCCTCGCCCTCTACCTTGAAGCAAAGCCTATGCAGCTCTCAACTCCCAAACCCATGATCGTCATGTCGCTTCCATCGGCTCCAAGGATGAGTTGTTGGCTAATTGCCTCACTTCCCCTCAAGATCGTCATTCATAGGTCGACACCATCAGCTCTAGGGATGAGCTGTCGGTTGATCACCTCCCTTCCCTCAAGATTACTGTCCGTAGATCGATGCCATTGGCTTTAGGGATGAGCTATCAACTACAAGGCCAGAGTCCTTAGAGGAGACCACACCCTGATCATCCCGATGGGGTGGGTAGGGGGGGTTTGGAGAAGACATAGCAACCCAAGGCAAAGCCCAATGACGCATAGGGTGTTGGAGAGGGTGGTGTCGCTGGTGGAGCCAGAGGTGTAAAGGAAGATGTACATGGTGAAAACATCAGAGGAGCATTGAGCAGTGGCAGCAGAGGGCACGTAGATCGATGAGCACTTGAAGTTGCGATAGCCGATGAAGCATGCGATGGAGGAGGACTCAGAGAGGAAGAGCAGAGGAGGAGAGGTGGAGGAGGCGCAGTTAAAGTAGGAGTATGAGGTGGAGGAGACTAGGGAAGTGGTGGAGGAGCAATGGCGGGATGTGGCTGGGAAGGGGAGGAGGAGGCTAGGGAGTGGGAGGAGGAGGAGCAAGGGGCGGAGGTGGTTGGGAAGTGGGAGGAGGAGGGGCAGTGCCGGAGGAGGAGAAAGGAGGAGGAGCAGGGGGCAGATGAGGCAGGGGGGGATTAGTCGGTGGAAAGATCTTTAACCTCTTCTTTTTATTTAATTCCCCGTGTATCCCCATTGTTAATGTCTGTTTGTGTTGGGATGCACAATAATTAATCCGAGGGGCACAAGCGATCATTGTGAATGAACTCGGGGGCACAACTGATATTCCAAAAAAAGGAAGGCATAACTGATACTGCAATATCTCAAAGGGGCGTAATTGATAAAAACTCAAGAATCAAGTAACGAATAATATCCATTATTAGATATTTAATATTGAAAGATATTATAATGAAAACTAAACTATCCATTCTTATAGACCAAATTCGTTGTAGCATTATTATCTTAATAACTACCAAGTATACACTGCAACAAAATTGTTTTATGACAAGGATTAATTTGAATATTTGATGTTATTTCTATTGTTTTCTTTCTCTGTATATTATACATATATAAGATTTAATGAGGTTGCCTTGTTGGCTACCTGTGCTCCATATTTAGGGCAATGTTTTTTTTGGCTTTTTGGAAATTAATGTCATGTATTTTCATCACTATATCCTTGTAATTCGCCATTTCCAATTTCGTAGAAGAAGGCATAGGAGTCTCTATTTCTAACGAAATTGGAATGACATAATAGAGGGATATAGTGATAAAAATACATTATGTTATTTTCTAAAAAAATCATCAAAAAATGGGGCGGGGGAAGCCTGCCCTCAGGGGCAGCCCATTAAACCCATATATATATATATAATATAGATGAGTGATCATATGAGAGCAAAAAAATGTGAGAGAATGAGAGCATGCATTCTGGACCACATGATTCTGTCTTCTCTCTCCTGATCTTCTCTATCCTAGATGAATCATGTGGTCCAGAATGCATGCTCTCATGCTCTGATGTGTTTTGGCTCTCATAGGA
Organism: Ottelia alismoides; assembly: GCA_037367405.1. Classification (NCBI taxonomy): domain Eukaryota; kingdom Viridiplantae; phylum Streptophyta; class Magnoliopsida; order Alismatales; family Hydrocharitaceae; genus Ottelia; species Ottelia alismoides. The sequence goes on along the minus strand of JAZKJV010008980.1, from coordinate 62,988 downwards.
TCACTCATCTCTCTCTCTCTCTCTCTATATATATATATATATACTGAGATTGAAAAAGCCACTGCCAATTTAGTAAAAAAAATCTATAATAATTTTGTAAAAGTATAAACTACATATTGTAAAAAAATGAGTTTGTAAAATATAGCACCCATATGTAAACTAACATTTTCATTCAATATAATAATAATTTCATAATTCTATCCTATTGTACATGTTATATTTAATATTTATTATTAAATCTATGACATAAGAAATTATAAAATACACGGAAAAGAAATCTAAGTTGACATTGACTCACTAGATATGGTGAGCCCCATCTCACTAGAAGTTTCACTTATATGTGTGTGTGTATCAATGAATAATATATATCACAACATTAGATTTTGTCCTTTTACTTACACATGAATGCCATTTTTGTTGCTGAAGATTCATATAATGATGCTTTATTCATTAAAATTTGTATTGCTCATTTAAAACTTAACAATAATTAGAAAAAGATCGATGAATAATTGTTACATGATTCTTTGTTACGAATATAGTTCGAATACGATATTTATTGCAAATTAAAGAATCAAGTTATTTGACGGCTTCTCAAATCATGAATAACCTTGTGGTTAAAATCCCCTACCTAAGGTCTTATCCTGTGTAGGACCAAATCTTAAGGGCCTGTTCGGTAGAGGAATAGGGCCACGGGAATAAGGGAGAATAAGGGGAAAAGTGCTTTTCGCGGTGTACGGCAATTCCACCAAATTTCGCCCCCGATCGCTCTTGGCCCGCGACCTTATTCCCCTTCCTCCTCGCGCCCCTCCCTTGGCTGCCCATCCCGCGCCCCTCCCCCACCCGGGCATCCCGCGACCCTCCCGTGTGCTTCGTCGTCGACGCTTGTTGCCTCGGGTCCTCTGGGACCCGCCCTCGTCTGACATGCCGATGGTAGGCCTCCTTTTGGTCGGCCCTTATGGGAACCTCCTCCCTGTTCTTCTCTCGAGGTATGCTTTACACTGTTTGTGCGGTGTGATGGGTCATCCCGCTGGTGGTTTTGACCATTATATCGGCCACTGTGGCCTTGATCCCTCTGCCATGGCCATGGAGTCGATGGAATCTAGGGTTTCCCATGGCTATAAATTGGGCCGGAGGAGGAAATCCAGTGGGTTATCTGCCGCTATTGGAGTGCAATTTGCACTGGGATTGTGTTTTCACATATCATCTAGCATTTGGTGGCTCACCAGGTACATTCGATGGCCCTCCCTCGCCTTTTTTATGCTATGATGTTCATTACCTGTTAACTATCGCCTTGCCTTGCTGATCGATGGTGCATTTTGGTCTGGGGTTCAAGATTTGCCGATGGTTTATGATGTGTTATATGCTTCTTGGTTGTGACTGTTGACTGTCTCTCGAAATTTGTTGCTGTGATTTTATTTGATTTGGGTCCGAGAGCAACCTATGAGGTGCTCTTGGATCTGAACTTGTTGGCATCACAACCAATTATTCGGTCGTGAGGGGTTGGTCGCCTCACTTGTGCTGAATGATGGTCTGTTATGCTTGGGTGTTCACAGGAGGGGTTTGGAATACCCATGGCTGGATTGGGTGGTCGATGATGTTAATATATTGTTTGAGAGCTCTTCCATGGTGCTCGTTGGTTTCCTACCTTCTTTGCTTTAAGTCAGGGCTGTGGGTGTTGGATTAACATAGTTGACATAATGTTTTCGATGAAGTGATGGGAGCCGCCTATTTGGTGGTCGATGATGTTATTATGATGCTATAGAGCACCTTCGATGGTGTTGGGTGGACTGCTACAATGTCCTCTTCACCAGAAGGCCGCTGGATGTTGCTTAATGATGGGGGCTGAATTTTTTTCACAAATCTGATGGCCAATGGTTCCTATTGATTATTGAGTCCAGTACCTCATTGAGGCTAATTTATCTGATGGCCGATGGTTGTTAATGATTGTGGACTCCTTTGATTAGGCTAATTTTATTAGCCAATTGGCTGTTGGTTGACAGCACCTACTAGTTGGGATCACTAATTTGGGAGAGAGCACCTACTAGTTGAGAGGACCTACTAGTTGGGAGCACTAATCTGGGATCTAATGACCTGTGTGGTCATTATCTTGGCTGAGAGCAACGTATCTGCAGCTTGATGATGTTATTTTTTTTGTTGAGAACAACACACCGGTGTTCAATAATGTGATTAACTGTGTGCTTTAGCCCACGGCTGTTGCTTGATGCGGTTTGAGGCTGGGGTTAATGTGGCTGCATTGCATTGGAGTCTTGGGAGATGTTTATATTGATTCTCGATTCCAAAACTTGACCAACATCCACAATTTTTTGTGCGTGACAGCAACATATGTTCTTTTCAATGATGTTATTGTTGGGTTGAGAACACCTCAAGGGTGCTCTACACGGTCATTACTTGTGGGGTTCATCTCATGGGTGATGATTGGTGGGCTTTGGGGCTGGGCTGGTACTAGCTGCATTGCATGGAGTCTTGGATGATGTTTATTACTGATTCTCGATTCCAATAAGTGACTGAGATCTAAGCAGTAGATGCTCGATGAAGTTAAATTCTATTTTTGAACTCCTTCATGGTGTTCTACGATGTCATTACTTGTGTGCTTAATATAATGTATGATGTTTTATGGACTTTGAGGTCGGGCTGCTACTGGATGCATTGCATAGGACTGTTAGGTGATGGTTAGTAATGAATATCGATTCAAGTAGTTTAATGAGGCCAAATTTTTTTACTGTGCTGAGAGCAATGTATTGGCTGCTCGATGATGTTCAAAAATTCATTGCGAATCCCTCAAAGATGATCTTGTGTGGGATAAAATGTGTGTTTTTCCTCACATATGTGCATTGCTGGGTTTTGAGGCCGCGCTGATAGTGGTTGCATTGCCATGCAGTCTTGATTTATGTTTACTTCTGATTCTAGATTGCAATACTTGAGTGAGAGCTAAGTAGTTGCAGCTCGATGAATTTACGCTTATTTGTACACCTCAACTGTGCTATTCTGCATGATTAAATGTGTGCAATACTTGACTGAGAGCTGAAGTCTTTGCAGCTCGATGACGTAACATTTTTTTAACACCTCAACTGATTCTAGATTGCAATACTTGACTGAGAGCTAAAGCTAAATGCGTGCTTTACCTCAGAAATGCTGATTGGTGCGCTGGCATAAATGTTTCTCGATTCCAATATATGACTTATAGCTAAAGTCTCTGCAGCTCGATGATGTAAAATTTTTTTGAACACCTCGATGGTGATTACATGTGTGCTTTACGTCACTGATGGTGATGGCTACGCTTTGTGGCCTCGCTGATAGTGCCTGCAATGCTATGGGGACGTGGGTGATGATTACTACTGATTGTCGATGCCAATACCGGACTGAGAGCTAAGCAGTTGCAGCTCGATGATGTCACATTTTCTTGAACACCTCATTACTTGCATTGGACTGTTGGGTGATGGTTACTATTTAATATCGATTACAGTAGTTAAAGGAGGCCAAATTTTACAATTATGCTGAGAGCAAGGTGTTTGGTGCTCGATGATGTCATAGTTTTCGTTGACAAAACCTCAATGAAGCTCTTTGGTGAGATTAAATTTGTGCTTTACCTCTGTGATGTTCATTGCTGCGCTTTGAGGTCGCGCTGATAGTGCCTGCATTGCATTGGAGTCTTGGGTGATGTTTAATACTGATTCTCGACTCCAATTCTTGACTGAGAGCTAAGAAGCTGCAGCTCGATGATGTTAAATATTTGTGAACACTTCGATGGAATGTTGGGTGACGGTTACTACTGATTGTCGAATCCAAAACTTGACTGAGAGCTAAATAGTACCTGCTCGATGATGTTAATTTATTTTTGTAACACCTCCATGGCGCTCTTCCATGTCAGTACTTGACGGGTTAATCTGATAGATGATGAATGATGCGTTGTGATTGGCCTGAGAGCGTCCCATTAGGTGCTCGATGATGTATTCTGTTACGCAGTCAACACCTTCCTTGGTGCTGTTAGTGGCTGCCCTATTATGTAGCCAGTGGTGAAAATTTTTACTGATTCTTCATTTCGAATCATCATTGACTATAATGTCATTGCTTGACTTGCCTCCAGTGCGTCCTCTACGATTACTTTACCTCCATGCTTTACCTCAACGATGTTTACTGTGGCTCTTTCATGCTATATTTGCATTGGTTGAGAGCACCCTCTATGATGCTGGGAGTGATGTGTACCTCCAGGATGTTTCTTGTGTGCTGTAACTCACTGATGTTCACTGCTGCTGTGTGCTTTACCTGCTGTTTGAATTATGTAAATGATGCGTTGTGAATTACCTGGCTGCTACCTGTACTGCTGTGTGCTCTGATTATTGACCGCACTGCTGCTCTGTGATGTTTTCTCATTCGTGTTGATGATATTTCGGTGTTCGATGGCCGACTGTTATTATTCATTGTTGACGTTACTTAAACATTGCTTCGAAATTTTTATTGGGAAGTGGCTGAGAGCTACCTACTTGGTGCTCGAGGATGTTATTCTGGTGGTGGAGAGTACCTTTGTTAGTGCTCCATATACCTTATTTGCTCGGCCGCATGGTTGATGTTTTGGCCTATGATGATTTATACATTTTATTATGGTTGGTAATGACTGCATTGGTCGGTGCTCGTTGCAGTTGACATCATTTGACTTGTACCACAGGATGTTCACTGTTGGTGCGGGATCGTCTGGGGTTCACCTTAGGTACGATGAATCGTCAGTCCAAAGGGTGAAGAGGACACCCGCTATGGATGAATGTCTTCTTCAGCTGTTCAAACATCACTTTGATGTTGGCGACTGGGTTGGAGGATCTTTTACATCAACGGCCTGGCACAGTATAATAGAGAAGTTTAACATGCACACTGGGAAGAACTGGGACAAGGCGAAGCTCAACAATAGATGGAAAACCATAAAGAAGGACTACACTGCTTTTGTTTACCTCATGTCCAAGAGCGGTTGGGGGTGGGACCCACTGAATTGTACCGTGGTCGCACCTGACGAGGAGGCATGGCTCACGTTGAGTAACTGCATTCGCACCTACTATAACGCTCCTTAAATTATAATACACTCACATGATTTTACATTGGACCCAGATTGACAAGGCATACAAGCTATATAGGCGGAAGTCTGTCCCCCACTTCGGTCTGGTGGAAGCAATTGTCGGAGACTACACCGCAAAGGGAACCTTTGCCTTCTCCTCTCAGACAGCAACCCATGGTTCCTTTGCTGCCTTTTTTGAGGGTGATGTTGGTACGCAACAAGCTTTCGAGGAGGATCTCGAAGGGGACAACGAAGCCCCTGATCTCCCCAAACAAGGGGAAGGTGCTGCCCCAAGTACGCAACAAAGTCGGCGGAGAAGACGCCGAGACTCAGGCGCGCAGGCAACAAGCACGAAGCGTTCGCGCAGTGATGGTGCCCCCTTACCGTCACAGGTGTTGGGAGAGGATGTCGTCCGTTTGACGACGTAAATGTTGGAGCTGCAGCGGGAGCAGATCCAAGCGTGGACTCCGAAAGATCCGCACCAGGGAGTGGAGGAGCTTCTGGATGAGCTTGAGGCACTTGTTCCGGGCCTGCCTGCCGAGGCCCAAATTTGTCTTGCCCACAGCCTTCGTGACCCATACAAACGAATCATATTCAACCGGGCCAAGTCTGTGCCTGCGAAGTTGGCTGCTTGGGTAAGCATCCAGTTGGGCAAGGATTAAGTGCTCAACACATCGTCTGTCTGAGTCTCTGATGGTCTAGCTTTTAGATGGTTGCTGCTTTTATTTTTTTCTTAAGTTGTCTTCTTGGCATGTTGAACATTATATCATGGTTTAACTTTAGATGTCATGTAATAAGTACCTTTCTTGACGGACTTTTCTCGCATGATGGTGGTGTTCAATGATTGCCTGTTCTCATTCATGGTGGTGTTAAATGATTGACAATCAATATGGAAATGTATGTTTTTTACAGGTCCCATGGAGGGAATGGCGGCAATCACCGCAATGAGATATAATTTAGTGATGTTGAATATGACCTACCTGCGTGCAGTGCTAGAGGATGACGAGGAGAGCATGATCGATGGAGCCGGTTACATCCCGAGACAACAACAGCATACGTCGGTGCGTATAGGGCATGTATGGATTCGGGAGATGTTAAATGGACACGTTGCCCGATCATATTCTATTTTCCGAATGTACCCCGACACAATTCTACGTTTATGCAACCTATTAAAGGATCGAGCTGGCCTAAAGGATTCACGGCACCTCACGGAAGAGGAATCCCTCTGTATTTTCTTGTATTACCTCGGCCACAATGCGAAGAATCGTGTGCTTTTTGAACATTTTGAACACTCTGGTGATACAATTTCGAACCACCTCAATGACATTATCATTCGCATCGTCTCCCTCAGAGATCAGTTCATCCGATTCCCAGTTGCCGATTGTCCGGTGCCAGATGTTATTTTGAACAATAGGAACTTTTATCCTTACTTCAAGGTACTCCTGCATGATGGATTTAGAATTCAACTTTTTTACATACGAATGTCTATTTAATTCATCCATTTTGTAGGATGTCATCGGCGCAATCGATGGCACGCTTATCCCCGCAAATGTCCCCGTGAATGTTGCTCCGAAGTTCCGGAGCAGGCACCAAACCATTGCACAGAATGTCATGGCGTGTGTGGACTTCAGTTACAGATTTACATACATCGCCGCCGGATGGGAGGGTTCAGCCGCTGATATGAAGGTTCTAAGGTGGGCTTTAGACGAGGGAGGCTTTCATGTACCTCTGGGAAGGAAGTTTCTGCTCGACTGTGGATATGCAAACACGAAGAGCTTCCTCACCCCATATCGAGGCGTTATTGCACACCTACCGCAGTTCAGGGCTCGAAGGGGACACGCATATCGCCGGCCTGAGGAGTTGTACAATCACAGGCATTCACAGCTCAGATCTTACGTCGAACAAACTTTTGGCATCATGAAGGCCCGCTTCAAGGCCATAACTGAGCGACCGTTTTACAGTTTCGAGAAGCAAGTTATGGTTGTCATGGCATGTTGCATCATCAACAACTTCATCCGTGATGTCCAGGGCGAGGACCAGATATCAAGTGCATTCACCCTTGAATCAGCTCAGACAGGGTCGTCTGTAGATCCCAGTCCCAATGACGAAGAATTTGACAACACTGCTGCAAGTAGCGACGTCAGGGTTTCCGAACAGGAGATCCGAGCCGGAGAGTTGTTACGCGATTCTTTGGCATCGGCCATGTGGGAGAATGCGCAGCGTTGATTTTATGTTAATTACGTGTAGCTTTTGTTATCATTGTGCCGCCTCCACCGACTATTTCCTACTACGTTCTTCTATTCTCTACGATGCATCGCGCATTATTGTACAACAAACGCCTTCCATGGATTATTATCATGATTTCTTACTATACCACATCTTAAACTTTCTGCAACGTCCCTATGATGATTCCACCATTATAAATTATATTTAATGATGCGGTGTCGATCTTGGCTGAGTAGCCACAGTAGTGGCGTGGCTTAACCGATGTCACTGTCATCGTTTTTGTCGATGTGGAAATTCAAATCTGAGGGAAATTTATATATTGTCTTTATTATTTTCTGCATTGGTAGTTTTCATTATTGCAGCTACATTTCGCTTTCCCTTTAATCAGCATTCGATCTGCTATACTTCCATATCATCGCTCAGTTAATGACAAGCACATTCCAGATATAATGACATATTATATTACACCACTTCAAATGACAACCAACAACTTTACCTAACTTTCAAACCTTATTCCTTATCCCCCAAAACCCAACCGAACAGAGAATAACCCTTATTCCACCTTATTCTCCTTATTCTTATTCTCCTACCGAACGGAGAATAGACCCTTATTCCCCATCCTTATTCCTGCTTATTCTCCTACCGAACGGGTCCTAAGAGTGGAAGTGGATGGAGTAGGTGGGGTTTTTTTCGCATGGCCTCTAAATGAACCATTCATAAATAGGGGGAAAGCACATCGATCTCGCTATTAGATCTCGTTGTGGGGAGCTCTCTCCTAACCTCATCTCTCACTTACTCTCATGCTTTCAAGCTTCGACCATGACAGTACACCTTCTTCACAAGTGAGGAATAATAATCTTTGTTATATATTTGACTACAGAAGATACAACAATAATTATTAAATTCTTTGTTGCTTTAGGTCAAATTCTATTGTAGTAACAACCCAAACCATAAAATATTTATATATTCAAATAATCTCTCCATTATACACGTAGCCTTTGCACCTACAAGCTTTGTTTAGATTGAGGTTTATCTTATAATTTTATATTCATCGTGTTACATCAGGATTTTCTTTCAAAATCAATCATTTTCAACATCGAAAATGACTGAACTTAATCTCCCTTGACTTCTTTACAAAAAATATTTCTGATAATTTACTATAACGTTAATGCTATAATTTACTATGAAATAAAACTGCACTGTATTCGGACAAGTTAACTTTTAGCCTAACTTCCTCGGTGACCCACGATCTAAAATTTATCCATCGTACAATTTTCAACCCCGAACGCGAACAGAATCAAAGGTGATTCTTCCTCCACTTATGCAAAGTGGACATACAACAATGCTTTTTTCCATGGATTCATTAGGTCCATTCAGATCTATCTTGGGTTATTTTTGGGCTTAGATTAAAATAACTAAGATCTATTCGGATAGTCTCCTTCCAACACTTCTTCGACCTTCTCGCCATCTCTTTAACATCTCAAACCCAATATCTTCTAACCGGTGCATCAACCGATCTCCTTTGCAAATGGACAAAACATCTTAAGCGATTTTCTCTCAACTTATCCTCTAGAAGTACACCAACTTTCCTTCTGATCACATCATTTCGAATCTGATCTTTTCGCACATGACCACACACCCTTGTAGCCTGCTACAGTCATTCTCTGCACATGTCTATGGTTCACATGACAACATTGGGATCCGTAGAGCATAACAAATCTCACAACTGTTTTTTAATACTTTCCTTTGATTTTCAAAGAAATTTTCTCATCACATACACTAGTAGAGGCTCCTCTCCACTTTAGTCTACCAACATTTATTTTTTTGAGTAACTTCTCCATCGATTTCCACATCATGTTGCAATATAGATCCAAGTATATAGAGGAACTTTTTTGTTATCTTATCAAATCTTTACCTCGATTCCCTACCATGGCTTCCTTCAAATGTTCACTACATATATTAAGTCTTAACCTACTCATACGAAATCATTTAGTGTCTAATCAATCAACATAATATCATCGACCAACAACATAAGATACTAAATATGGCAGAGAGTGCTACTCATTGTGATGCTTTAGAATCTCAAAAAATAAGTTGTTAATTGTTATTTTACTTTACACTTAACTTGGAATTTGTACAAACAATCTTGGACTTTGTACAACAAATAACATTAAAGGCACAAAACGAATACGAGAACAGACGAAATTGAACAAATTATGATATTTATTGTATGTCTTAAAATATGACATGTAATTGTGTCGTTATTGTGCTTCATGCATAATGATATAATCTAGATATATAGAAAAAATCGCACTTATGGACGTAGAGCTCTATGATCTAAAATAGAAATATAATATTCTAATTATTTTATTCGAAGGTCAATTCCGGGAAGGTTAAGTAGATAATTCTCTGTTTTTTAATATGATTGATCTTAGCATCGGACGGTTAAAAAAAACTTAAACTGATGTAAAAAATCTGCTTAACGCATCACTGTTAAGGTCGATTAATTGTGCTTATTTTATTATATAGATATTTCCTAATTTTATTGGACCTAATGTTCTACCAAAAAACAACTTTAGGAACATCAAATATAAATATGAATGGTAGTAAGTTTTACTATACATCCTTGTTAGTTTTAAAATACAAATAGTAGATATGGATATTGACTGATATGGAGACTATGCTACTGTATCTTTTAAAAAACAGATAAAGATTGAATACATATAATATAGAAAATACTCTATATATTAGTTACATATACATGTATTTGACAACTTATATATGATATAAATATACTAAAATTTATTCATCTCCTAAGAACTATATCAAAATATGCGAAAAAAATAGGTTACATATAGTTAAAAATAAAGCTACAACTATGTTTATAAATACAAATGGATATGGATACGAATATTTACTAATATCAAAGTAGTGTCTCTATCTATATCAATATAACTAGAGAGGCATGATCCTATGAGAGTCAAAAACTGTGAGAGCAGTTAATCTGGACCACTTGATTTTGTTCATCTCTCTCCTCCTCCAATCAGTCATGAGAGAGATGATAAAATATAGTGGTCCAGAATCACTGCTCTCATGCTCTCACAGTTTTTAGCTCTCACATGATCATCCCTCTACAAATAGATATGGAAACATATGTCCAACTATGTATAAAATAGATATGGTGACAAATTGGATATATATATATATATATAGAGAGAGAGAGAGAGAGAGGGGGGGGGTTGATCCTGTGAGAGACAAAATATGTGAGAGTATGAGAGCAATGATTCTAAACCAGTAAATTCTATCATCTCTCTCCTCATTGATTGCAAGAGGAGAGAGAATAGCATAATCTAATGGTCCAGATTCACTGCTCTCATGCTCTCACATATTTTGGCTCTCACAGGATCAACCCTCTCTCTCTACACACACATACCCATGTTTGTTTGCATCCCTAGATTTAGGGTGTGTTTGGTTGGTGGGTTACCCTGGGATAACCTGGGGGAGGATAACCCATTTTTATGTTTTGGTATTTGAATAGAGGGTTTTGGGTTGAGAGAGTTTGTTGTGATGTGATTGCATTGAAGTTTAGAAAAGTGAGTAGTTATTGCGATGTGATTATATTGAAGTTTGGAAAAATGTGTAGATTGAGTAGTTTATAATTTTTAGATGATACGATGGTATAATATATTATTTTTTGATGGAATGGATGAAAGAGAAATGATTTATTTAATGTATTAAAAAAGAATGGAGAGTGGGCCCCACATGAGAGAGAAAGTGTGGGTTTTAGAGGAAATCCCCCAAGACGGGAGGGTTAACCCCTACCTGAACATGAGCAATATATTGTATAAACCTTTTAGATGGAGGAAATAACTAATACCCTTGGTTGGCATTTATGGGCATTTCCTACTACCTACATTGGCTTCCCACTGCCTTCTAACTAGACCCGACCAATGGGTCGGGGCTCACCCGCCTATCCCGCTCATGGGTCGGGCCTAGGCCAAGAAATATGAAATATAGGCTGGCGCAACCCCCTTGTTGGCCCACTCGTTACATAGATGGGCCATAGACAAGTGCTACAGAACCCGGCCAGGCTCAACCCGACCTGCAAAATATTAGAAAAATATATATTAAAAAGTTATATAAAAATATGGTATTATAATATGCTTCAAGTTTTTCACTTGTGATAGAAGTTTTACAATATATTTAATAGTAACATTAAAATATCGAGAAAAAATACAAAATAGTCCATGGGCCTGTCTGACGTGGCCCAAACATTGAGCCGAGCTTGAGCCGTAAAATATGGCCCATGTGCCGGCCCAGCATGTAGAGAGTTTAAAACCTGGTCCGGTCCATCACGCAGTTTAGGTCAGCCTACTCCCAAGACCTTGAAGATGGGGTTTTAATTTGGCACCAAGTGAGAAAATTTACCGGGGAATACTATCAGCCCCGCTTCCGATTGCTGTAATAAATTCCTCGTTCACTCCCTTTATAATTTCATGCTCACAAGTCACAACCCTCAAGATCCTTCTTAAAACAGTGTCGGCCTAAGAACAATGATGGATAGAAAATTCTCAACAGTGTGGTGCTCTCAAACACACTGATTAGAATTTCAGAAAACAAACCAATTCCACTTGATTCCACAGTCTCTGAAAAGGAGTCGAACTTCGGGGAAACTGTAAAAGTTGAACTCAAACAGTCCAACTAACACCCCAGAGTTAAGTCCCTCTGTCCAAACCTCTGGAAACTTTCTCTAAGAAAAAGGTTCTTTCAGCAGCAGCTTAGCACCATTGAAGCCAGATTACGTTGCTGTATCTGGAAGACATCGAGAGAGGCTAGTTATCGTAACGGCTGGGATAGACAATACTATAATATTCCACATCATGTTCCTCAAGAACTCCTCTCTTAAAATAAATCTAGAATCTATTTGGAGGGCTTGTCATCGAGCTTCCCTGACAAAATCTAGTCAGACTGCTTTGCTTTCTTTCCTCCGTGAATATCTGAAGATCAATCATACAAGTTCAGAACCCACCAGGCAAATAGATGTTTCCTTCGTGAAAATAATGAGGAAAGAGTAGACCATATCTTGGGAAATTGCACTTTCGTGGGCAGACTCTTTCAACACCTAAACTTATCTTAACTCCCACTACAACCTTCTTTCTTGGTACTTCATCGGACCTATGATTTGGTATTGAAAATCCAAACTTGCCGCTGCTTGGTGGTTCCTTCCTGTGGAAGGCTCGATATAAACGAGCCTTTGAGGGGTGCATTTTTAATTTGCAAAATGTTGTTCCAAAAAAAACATGTCAATTACCTCAAATTTGATTAATGATTAATGCTCGTATTCACATTCTGGTCCATGATAATGGGACGACGATTGCTATGCATGATTTGAAGCCCCAGTTGGAAACCAATAAACCACAACTAATATGAACATCTCAATCAAGGATAACTCATTGATATACATCACAACCATTGTAGGTAGGTGAAAAACTATATCCAAACACACAATTAACTCTCAGCAATTCAAATGGAATACACCATTTACGTGGAAAAACTTCGTGTAGAGGGGACAGGAATCACGTGAAAAGAGAGGTTCCACTATGATAAAAAATCAGAGTACAACAACAACAACAACAAAGCCTTTTCCCACAATTAAGTAGGGTCGGCTACATGGATTCTTCGCCTCCATTCAGATCTATCTTGGGTCAATCTCGGACTTATATCCAGCAAACTAAGATCCCTTCGTATAGTCTCTTTCGAACACTTCTTGGGCCGTCCTCGCCCTCTCTTAGCCGGCTCAACATCCCAACACTAACCCTAAACCCTAAACCCTAACCGGTGCATCAACATCCCAACACTTCTTAGAGGGGACGTTTTTTTTTATGATAAAAAATCAGAGTACAAGAGAAAAATCCTAAGGGTGCATTTCGGTTCGAGAATAAGCAGAAATAAGAGTGAGGAATAAGCTGGAATAAGTCACTATTTCTTTTTGGCTGGAAGGATAGGAATAAATTGAAATAATTGTAGGTAAGGTGGAATAAGGATATGAATAATGGTAAAGAGAGATGTGCATAAGAGAATAGTTGTACGAAGAAAGAAAGGGGAGGGGAAGTGTTGGATATGCGAGCCCACAACGAGCCATTATGCAATAAATGTTATTGCAAATATCATTGCGTGATCTGAAATGAAGAATAATGTGCATAATATGTCCCTTAATACAATTAGGGTTATGTATCATGGCTATCTTAATGATCATACAACTGATGATTCAATTGTTGAACCATAGAGGCTGGTGCTTGGATGAATATCTAAAGAGTTAGATTGAGGACTCATCAAACACCGTCAAATGATTATTAAGAGATGATCTCCATATTGAGTAGAAGACGACAATCCTTTCTCTTTTGGCTGATATTTATACGACCTCTTGATGCAGGTCCTCTGCATAGGAATAGATATTCATAGATGTTAGATAAGTTAGGTCAAAAAGTTGACTTAACAAGATCGATATTACCAAAGACCTATGTCGTATGCTGTCATGATATAGGCACACATCCTCTAATCGGAGACAGATGTTTTACTATATATTTGAGTATGTACATTTGGCAGACCGATATGTTGATGATCTAATCACGATCTATACACCGGGGCTCTGGTATGCATACAAGGGCATATGAGTAATACGATCTCTCAAAGGGATCATACAGATTCATTACTAAAGTGGAAGACATGAGCTCACTCATGAGATATTGGGGATCAAATTCCGTGCACGGTGATGAATATGTGATTCATCACTCTAAAAGTTGAAATTAGAGCTTTGTTCCCGAGTAATTAGATGCATATTTCCACTTATAATGCATAATTAGCATTCATGCATGCAAGCATAATATCTGCATTTTAGCATTCATATTTGCATAAAATAAGAAATCAAATTCACTTGTAAATATTCACCTGTATATTAGCTAAAATATCCTATTTGTATATATTTTATACTAACTTCAAATCCAATAAAACCAACTCTATAGCGTATATATTACTAACACTAATTAAAGAAAAATATCTAAAAAATACTAACTTATAAAATTGACCAATAAAACCCCAATCCAAGTGTGAAACTATGAGCCTTAAAATACACATATCTCTCTCACACAACCTCCGAATCAGGTCTACTCAATTTTAAAGTAATATAAATTCAAAGACCTTCAAAACAAGACCACTTTCATAAAATCGGAGTTCGTATGCAAAACTTGGGTTTTGGGCTCCTTTTGTATATTGTACATATTGACCGTTTTACCCCTGTATTTTATCCTTTTATTTTCTTCACTATTAAAATCCAAGAAAAAAATTCGATTAAGTTTTAAATATTCTCTTTATATTTTCTCTATTTTTATTTTAATTTTTCTCTTACTGAAAAATGACAAAAAAATTATAAAAGATAAAATGTGGTATTTTATATCTATAAGGTACCACCCAAAAATACACTTTGTACAGATGATTTCATTTGATTTTTGACCCTTCACAAAAGTTGTAGATCTCTTCGAGACAAGCAACTTTTGTGTTAACTACTTTTTGATTTAATCTCTTTTGTTATTTCTTTTTGATTTTTGTTTACATTTAATTTTTGAATTTTCAAGGAGCGACATATGGCCGCTCCTGGAGCCGCCACATGTCACTCCTTTATTTTATTATTTTTGAATTTATTTTATTATTTTCGGATTTATTATTATTATTTTATTATTATTATAACTAATTTTAGTAGCCCACTATTTTATTTTATTATTTTTATTTCTACCTTTTACCTCTTCTCCTCTACTTGCCTTCTACTCCAAACCACCATTTTCCCCACTTCCTCCACCATTTTCTCCACTCTCTCCATCTCTTCTCCAACTTCCTCCCCCTCTTTATATTCACATCTCCTCTACCATTTCTAATCATCCGCCATTTCTACCAGTGAGAGAGGTCCGAGCCCCATTTAATCTGTGAGGTGACAACTCCCCCTTAGACGTTGAGCGACGACGACCTACATGCGAGATCCGCGGTTAATCTCCGCGTAGCAAACTTCCCATCAAGATCGCAAAGCTTCTCCGACTTTTCGTAGAACCGGATCGAGGCTATGACGAGAGCCGCACATCGCAGCTCCATCCGACGAAACCACAGGTAAGTAATCCCTCTTCTTTTCTTTGTCAACTTTTTTTTATCTAACTTTTTTTTATTATTTTTCATTACAATCACCACACCAAACAACATCACCATTTATCATCCACCACCATCGCAATCATCACCACCATTCATCTCAATTTTTATTTCTGTTTAAAAAAATTACAACAAAAAAAATTTGCAAAAAAATACACAAAAAAGCAGGAGCTCCTTCCTCCAGGTCGTGCTCCACGCTATCACCGCCAGGTCGCCGTGCAGCCCGGCCTTCGCCTCCACCTTCAGTCCCAGCACGGTCGACGCCGCGCGTGACCGTGCTCTGTCCAGCCACCTTGCGGCGTCGCCACCCGCCATCCACTCAAGCATCACCACCAGCCCCTCCGCCCACGCCGCCTGTCCTCGCTCTAGTGCCCCGCGCATGCGCGTGCGCCGCCCCCATCGTCGACCGCGCGCCGCAACCTCACACCGTCGACCTTGCGTACTGTCCAAATTTCGTCTAATTCGGAGTTGCCTTGTGCATAAAAAAAATTCTAGGGTGATTTCTGTAATTGATTTTAAATTAATTCCATGAATAATGTTTTTGAGAAACTTTAACTCTCCTGGATTCTATTTTGAAATACCTATTTGAGATAAATCAATCTTTGGATAATTTAATTTCGTGGATTTATTAGGAATTAAATACCTACAATCGCTCTGTTTTTAATAAAAAATTATAAAAAAATCATAACTTGTCAGAAAATTCCAAAAATATTAGTGTAACTTCATTTCATCATGTTTATTTTCCAGTAAATTTTTCATAATTTTTGTGTATCATTTGCACGAAAAATTGCATAAAAACCCCAAAAAGTTTGCATTTTTCATTTGTGCATTTTAAACCCAAAAATTTAAAAAAAATACATTTTCCATTCAATATTGGATTAGGTTCTTAGGAAAAATATCACTTGGCTGATTTGAATTAATTTGACATTAAAATTAAATTTAGCTAAGTCGCTTATTTTCTTATTAACCTCATTCATCCGCATTGGAGCATTGACATTTTTATTGCATAAAAAAATTAAAAAAAAAAGAATTCCACTTGGAAAACCACGATCTAATCCATCTAACTTGATCCCGAGTTGTTCCTTTACCTCCTTGAGTCGACCCTAGGGCTTGCCCAGGCTAAACAAACATAAAACCGCTTTTCATTCGACGATTAATCGATTTGTGCGGTTATTTTTGATCGACGCGTATCTATCCGACTGCAATGAAATAGTCAATTAAATCACACTAAAAGGGTAGGTCCGCGGCTCGTCAAATGGCGCCATTGCCGGGGAGGCAAATGACTTAGGATTATTTTAGCAAATTAGATTTACGTTTTCCATTCACTCGGGTAGTCTGATTCCCGAACCACCTTGTAATTATTCTATTTTTCAATTATTTTTTTGTATTTTCCTTGGATATGAAAATAAAATTAAGGTGCAGTATGTGTGTGATGTTGTGAGGTAAAAGAATGATGTGGTGGTGGTTGAGGTGGTGATGATTGTGAAGAAAATGATAGATGATTTTTTTTGATAAACAAAATAATCAAACAACATTAGATAAATTTTTTTGACAAAGCGAAGGTAGAGAAATTACCTGTGAATTGCCGAAAATGGAGCCACGTCGTGCGGCTTTCGTCGTGGCCTCGATCCGACTCAACAAAAATTCGGAGAAGCTCGGCTGTGATCTGAAGTGATGCACAACGACACGAGGAGGAGTCCTCATGGATCTCGCCTTTGAAACTGTCGTCGCTCGACCGAGAGATGCTGATGCTGTCACCGACAACACTCGGGGGATGGTGGTCTCTCCCTCTCAATTGAAGAAGTGGCAAGATCCGCGGTATCACCATTGCCGCGTCGCGAGATTCAGTTGGACTTGCCTAGCTTCTCGGCTTTTTGCCAAGCTGATCGAGACCACCATGACGGAAGCCGCACGACACGGCTCCACTTTCTGCGAATCACAGGTAAGCATTCTCTCTTTTTCCTTTTCATTTTATTTTTATCTAACAAAATTTTTTCCCTTGTTGAACATCATCACAAACATACCAATCCATAATCATTATTTTACATCACCATCCCACCACAACACCACCTCATCACTCCCACATATTTCTGAATCCTATTTTAAAAAATAAAAAAAACATAAAAAATAAAAAAAAATCAAAATACAAAAAATAAATAAATTTTGCAGGTCCTTGGCCGCCCCTGTGCGCGTGGCCCCATGCCAACGGCCGGCTGCCGCCCACTCTTCGGCCAACCGGCGCCTCCGCGGCCCGTCCTGCGCTTTAACCGCGGTAGCCGAGCTCCGCCACCTCCTGGGCTCCCTTCGCCTCCAAGCAGCATGTGCGCCTCCTCCGCCGAGCCGCGCAACCCCCAGCGTGCCGCCCGACTCTCCATCTCCAGACAGCCCCGCGCCTGCCCCTTTGGCCATCGCCCCCGTGGGCGTAGCCGCCAGTCCCGCTGCCCCCCAACGCAGTCGTGACCGGCCGCGCTCTGCCCTTCGCCGCCCGTGCGCCGTCCTTGCCCCTCTGCTCCAGGTCGCGTCACCCGTGGCGTGCCGTCCCCTCCTTCCGCAACCTCACGCACCCTCGACGCTCGTCCCCGCCTTGCCAACGCTGCACCGCCAGGAACCACCCACGCCGTGCCCGCATCTCCACCGCCCCTTGGCCTCCGCCGCCTCCCTGCGCGTTCCGCGAGCCCTAGCCGCCCATTCACTCCTTAGCTTGCAGGAGAAGAAAAGAGGAAAAGGTCCATTTTAATTTATTTTTATTGTGAATATTGCACTTTTCTTCCTGTAAGTTTTTGTAATCACAAAAGTGCCCTTAGGGACAGTTTGAGTTTACTTTTTTTTATTTCTGTATTGCAAGGATAACCCTGAATTTGAACATTAATTTGGACATTAGTTTTGCATCAATTTTTAATCAAAAAATAGCACATTGTAGAGCAACTAATTCCTTATCTCCAGGCTATTTATTTCCTTTTTTTGATTGCATTTGACATTTTATTAAAAATCAGAGATTGAAATTGAGTGATATTTTACCCATTTACGCTCTGAGATTCGTACATGCCTATTTCTAGATCAAAAAATTGTGAGAAAATTGTAGATGATGCATCTAATTGTGCTTTAACTACAGTCCAAATTTCGTCCAATTTGGAGTTGTCTTGTGCATAAAATAAATTCCTTAGAGATTTCTGTAAATGATTTTTAATTAATTCCACGAAAAAGATTTTTGATAAATTTCAAAGCTTCTGGTTTTCCTTATTGAAATATCTATTGAGATAAATCAATCTCTGAATAATGTAACTTCTGGATTTATTAGAAATTAAATATCCATAGTCGCTCTATTTTCAGTAAAAAATTCATAAAAAATCATAAAGTGTCAAAATTCCAAAAATATTAGTGTAGCTTAATTTCATCATATTTAACTTCCACTAAATTTTTCATAATTTTTGCATATCATTTGCATGAAAATTTTCATAAAAACCCCCAAAAGTTTGCATTTTTCATTTATGCAATTTAAAACAAAAAATTCCAAAAAAAATACATTTTGCATTCATTATTGGATTAGATTTACAGGAAAAATATAATTTGATCAATTTGGATTAATTTCACATTAAAATTAAATTTGGCTAAGTTATTGATTTTCTTAATAACCTAGTTCAATCGCATCGGTGCATCTGCATTTTTATCGCATAAAGAAAAAAAAATCCCACTTGGAAAACCACAATCTAATCCATCTAATCTGATCCCGAGTTGTTCCTTTGCCTCCTTGAGTCGACCCTGGGGCTTGCCCAGGCTAAACAAACATAAGACCGCACTTAATTCATTCGACGATTAATCGATTTGTGCGGTTATTTTTGATCGATCGCGGATCTATCCGACTGCAACGAAAATATCAATTAGACAACATTAAAAGGGTAGGTCTGCGGCTCGTCACACGGTCATCTCGCTTTGGAAGCTAGACTGAATTTGTAGGTTTGATATATTCTTTTGGAAAGTATATGATCAATATGTAGGTTTGATATACGCTTTTGGAAAGTATATAATCGATACCAACTCCCAATGATCAAATGAGAAACTTAATGATAAAATCCTAAAGAAGACAATATAAATAGACCTAAAACTTTGAGTTTATTCTAGGTCTTCCAGTATGCTGGATGTACATGTATTAGGAATACCCGAGGGTGATGTGATTATAAACGATTGTATAACTATGACGCTTACATTCTGAGGGAGTGATGAAACATATTTGGATTTTAGCGACTCCTCTCACTAGAGAAGTAATCTAGTCTTAGTCCAAATGTTGGACAATGATCTGAATGTGATTCAGATGCAATGAGAAGATTAGATTTACGACTTTAATTTAATCAAACATCTATGGGAAGTCCTCGAGATCCATATTTGAGATGTGATCTCAATATCCAAGTCACTATACATGGAACGTACAATCGTCATGTCCTTATCTCCAAGTATCCGCGGAGAAAGCATTATTGAAAGAGTTCAAGGATAATTTCATTGTTGAAATGTGGCTGAGCATTGACGAATATTGATAGTTAAATGAGATTTAATTATCATGAATAATATGAATTTGATTCATATTATTAGGTCATATAAGGAGTGTTATCTAAGATAATTAAATGTGATTTAATTATCAAAGATGTAAATAATGTGAATGTGATTCATGTTATTTGGGCACATGAGAATAGAAATCCAAGATAATTAAATATGATTTAATTATCAAGGATATGATTATTGTGGATAGTGTTATCCATCTTATATATATATTATAAATATGATTTATAATATATTAGAGAGAGCTTATTGTAAATATAAAAAGTATCTTCAAATTAATTGTTGATGTGACTTGGATTCACATTGGAAATTAATTGAAAATACAATTTACATTTTATTTTGAGTTGTGAATATGATTCACAATTATTTAATAGCATGTTATAATATTCTAAAATTAATTTGGAATTATTTTGTGAATTAATTTACGATAAAAAGTTGTTGTAAATATGTATGAAGGATTGGAGGAGCCAACACTATCCATTTAATGGATGTCAGACAACTACCCTTTGACTTGATCACAAGGATGGTTATCTCCCCTTTTTAGGAGGGTATATGGCTTCCCTCCTAATCCTTCTGTGCTAGTTAATTTAGTTCAAAATTAAATTACGTTGATTATTCAATATATTTAATTTAATTTAAATTAATTATTATTGTATTTTTTACAACAAAAATCATGGCCATTGAATAGAAACAAAAATCAATCTCAGCCATTGATTTTGTGTTTCACATGGATTGGAATCCATGGACTACCAAAATACTATAAAAGAAGAGGCAACCCTAGCTCTTCAAGGACACACAAAATTCCAAGAGGAATTAAAATCTCTCCATCTCTCTCTTTAAACCCGCCCCCTCTCTCCCTCCTTAGAGTGGCCGTACACCCTAAACCCTAGAGAGGGTTGTAGTCATCGGGACGCCGTTGTGTTGATGAAATGACTACGTGTGGATATCCATCTTCTTCCGTGCACTTGGTTGTGAAGAAGATGTCAGATCTGGTGAAACGAGATCAGGAGATACTCCGCTCGGATCATCAACATGATTGCAAGGAGCATACATTTCATTAATACGCACGCAAGCGTCTCCTCCGTTGGATCAAACTTGAGACAGGAGGTCTCTTTTTTTAGAGACTCGATCGTAACCATGCTTCAAGAATATAAACGTAAATCTAATACTTATTTTTGGTTTAATCTTTTATTTTTCTTTCTTCTATTCCCCTGCTTTTCTTTCAACTTGTCGATATTCTTATTCTATACTTGAGGATATTTTACCCTAAGTATAGGGGAGGGCATATCGAGTCGTTTAGTCTATACATTCTTTTACTCGATTTTCCACGCTTGTACAATCTCTATACTTAGATCTGAGAAGTGTTCTTGGAGGTTTCATTGTTCATTTTTTTTTAAATTTTGCTGCCCCAAGCTACTAGTGCAACTAGTCGCTCCCATCGCATATAATGTGATATCCACGCTTATGTGATACACTTAAGGTTATTTACATAATCATCAAGTGATATCATAGCCAGATTGAGGTCTTGGATATGATCCGAAATCCTACGCGATCAATGTTCATGTTTCGGATGCGCATGATTCATTATTTTTGCATTGGATGCAAGATTCGAATCAATTTTTCGTAAAATAAAAACCTTCTTTTTGTACAATATTTGGACTTGTTTTTTGGTTAATAAAATGTATTTAGAATGTCTAAATATGTTCCAAAATAGTAGCCTAATGTTGGTACCAAAAGTGCATGAAATGATTCGAAGAGTTTCCGCTATGAAAGTTGTTGTGCATGTATACACGGATCTATATATTATATGGTATAACTTCGATTGAAAGACCTATTATCATCTCAAATAAAAAATGATCAAATCACATTATTCTGACTTGAGGCGGATATGGTGTCTAGTCTAGGATCGATGGGGTAGCAGGTTGCTCCGTGAGCAGTCTGTCCCACATCCTGTGCGTACTGGCCATGACAACGGGTAGGAAAAGGATAATGCTTGAAGAGATCATGATGTATTTTTATAATTATTAAAAGTTAAATAATACATATTTTGATATTATACCATCCTTCAAGTAACAATCAAGGTTGTTTGTTGGTTGATTGAATTGAATTAGTGATTGATTTAATATGATTAAATTAATTATATCTAATTAAACACTCTATTATGAATAGAATAGTATTTCCCTTGGAAGAATTAATTATGTGAATAAGATTCATAATAATTAATTAAAATTTTAACATGATATGAAGGATCACATAAGTGACATCTATGGCCGTCCGTCAAGGCGAAGGGTTCCATCGCTAGAGATTGTATGTAGGAGACGTCTGTCCGAAGTGACAGCTCTTGCATACAAGCACATTTGGATCGGGCCCTTTGGTTCTCGAAAGAGTAAGGCTGTATGCGTAGTGACCCCAATATTGGTTCCTCATATTATTGGGACGATATTGGATTGTGCATAGCGAGTTCTATTCGTATTGATAGTTGATTCAATTAACGACGAGTCAACATCACCTTAGGGGTGGTGGGCCCGGGTGTTAAAGACTGAACTGGGAAATGCAAGTTGGACTTGCAAGGTGGAATGAGATCCCGCTTCTTTTTATCCAAGTGACATGTTCTCATATTATAGGTATATAACAATGATAATAAAGGAGATCCAAGATCTTGCTTTAGATATAATGGTAAGTATATCTCTTACATTGAAAGTGATTAAGGGAATCAACTTTCAGTATTAACAAGGCAAGACAACTTTGATATAAAAATATTAAATCAAATTAAAATATGTATTTATGCAAATTATCTTATTTCATATAACCTACGTTAAACACACTTAGTACAATACTCAACAATAACTAGTAAATATCATGGATTGGATCCATGATCAAGATATTTTACTTGCAGTTGGACACATAACGTATGTCATTGCAATGTGCAAGTTTCCTCATAATAATGAGGAATGATAATTAAATAGACAATAGAAAAACAACCTAGGATTTGAGTGTATCTATAATCTTGATCTCTCATCGAGTATGCTTTGGAAGTATCATGTTGATGATGATCGTAATTGTCAAATAATCCTTATAAAACCTAAGAAGATGTTTTAGCAAACATATGTACTCTCAATATTTAATTATGAATGGTTCATTGTATTATGCAGAATGGTAGCTCGATAAGAGAATATATACTCAAAATGTTTGAGTAGCTGCTTGAACCAAAGCCTTTAAGAATTAATATGAATGTAGATATGATGAATGTCTCATTCTGCTGATATAAGGATGAGAATAAGTGTTTTATAATCTGATTGTTCCATATCTTGAGATATGATCTCAAGGATACATGTTAGATCTAGGTTCTGAAATTGTTCAAAAATAAAGAGAAGAGGGCATTGAGACCGTCACATTAGTGGTACACCTTGGGCATGTTTCTTTTTTGGGAGAATTCCAAGGACGACTTCTTTCCCTTAAGATATGGTACTGACCTATCTGAAAGGATATCTCCTCAAAGAGTTGAGGATGTGAATGCTTAAACTGCTTGCCCTTGTGCATCAGTTATGGGAAACCTCGTGTATGCTAGATGTGTACAAAAAGTCAAATGTCTGCCATGTAGTGGGAGTAGTAAACTATTATTGATCCTACTATGGAGATAAAAATACTTATTTGCAGTATTAAAATGCCTTCAAAGATGACGATATTTTTAGATAGTGATCTCTAAGTTTTATCTTCAAGAACTTAAGACTTTACCGATAGTTATCTGAAAGGTCTTAATAGCAGATGCCTTATAAGACATAAGACTGGATCTTAGTCTTAGGAGATAGAGCTCTCCGAGAATAAGGACATTATGATAAGGATAATGGAAACTATGTACTAGTTGTAATGATTATTGAGTTGTAGTGTCATAGACACTATCACTGCTTTAACAATATTGAGTATTGATTGCATAAGATGCAACATTCGCATTGGATGCGAACATTGTTACTAGGAGATATACAAGTACCGTAAAAGGTCTTGGCATAGTCTCTCTGGAACAAAGTGACTAGCCAGTTTACCTAGCCATTTTTCTAAATGGCTTATGATTTTCACATGAGTGTGGATTTAAATATTAGCCCATTAATGGATCTTTGGACTAGTGGGAGATTGTTGAACATGCGAGCCCATGGCGACATTATGCAATAAATGTTATTGCAAATATCATTCCCTAATCTGAAATGAAGAGCAATTAATTTTCATAATAGGTTCCTTAGTACAATTAGGGTTATGTACCATTGCTATCTTAATGATCATATAGCTGTTGATTCAATTGATGAATCATAGAGGCTGGTGCCTGGATGAATATCTAAAGAGTTAGATTGAGGATTCATCAAAACCATCAAATGATCATTAAGAGATGATGTCTAGTCATAGTAGGAGATGGCAATCCTTTCTCTTTTGGTTATATCTGAACGACCTCTTGATGCTGGTCCTCTGCATAGGAATAGTGATTCAAAAGTGTTAGATAAGTTAGGTTAAAGAGTTGACTTAATAGATTGAGATAATCAAAGACCTATGTCATATGTTGCCGCGATATAGGCACGCATCCTTTGACCGGGAACAAATGTGTTACTAAATGTTTGAGTATGCACATTTGGTAGATCGATAGATTGATGACTGATAACTGAGTAATTCTACAAGGGTCACCATGAATAAAATAAATATGTTGTCGCTGAGGCGACCACTCATAGAATACCCAAGTTATAAAGCAATTAATCCACAATAAAAGAATGAAGAAATTAAGTCCAAAAATGTGAATTAATATTTATTACTCTACCATAAAATGTATAGGGAACAAGCATGTAGAGGTTGAACCACAGAGAGCAATACAAAATGCATAAGCCTCCAATGTGCATCTATCACAGAGTCATCCATGTGTGAAGCATATTTTTGTGGGTTTTTGAATTTTATAATTTTTTTATTTTTATTTTTTTTTATTTTAATAATATAATTGGGTAATATATATATAATTTATAGAATATAAATATATAAATATATATGTATACCCATAGAGGGTGAGTATATAGCTTATAATACATACATCATATATATATGTATAAACAATAATATTTTTCTTTTTCTCTCTTTTTTTTTAATTTTAGGATTTTGTATATTAATAAAAATATATATAGATGTATACATAGATATATATATTTTTTATATTTTTTATTTTCTTTAGAATAGGGGGATATATATAAAGGGGTGCTATAATATTTATAAAAATACTCAAAAATAGTAAAAAATTCAGAGATAAAGTCTTTTTGGTATTTTCATAATTTTTTACTTTTTTGGTAATTTTTGGGTATTTTTCAAAACATTTTTAATATTTTTAAATAGCAAAATAAGAGAAAACAGGGAAATAGGGTCTGGCTGTTAGAAAAATAGGCATTAAAAAAAGCAAACAGCCTCAAAATTTTTCCACACTAATTTTCAAATAAAGAGAATAAAATATAGAAGAAATAGGGACTGAGTTTATATTTTTCTGATTTTTATTTGATTTTATATGTTTTTTAAGTTTTTGGGTATTTTTGAGTTTTTAAGGTTTTTCTTTTGAGTTTTTTAGGGATTTTTGGACTGACACTAAAATAGGTTAAAATACATACTAGGGATTATTTTTGGAATTTTCGAGGTCTTTTAAATTTTTTTTGGAATTTTATAATTTAGAATGTAATTAAAAGGCATGTTTTTGATTTTTAATAAATGCAAAAATGCAACAAAATGAAAAACTAAAAATATAGAGTGCAAGGGTACACTAACATGAGCTTATATCCATTTTTGCAAGATTTTTTGAATTAATATGAGGCACAAAATAAATGGACAAAGCATACAAAAATAAATGGCCTGACAGGGGCATTTTTGCAATTAAAATATTTATCAGGGGCATCCATGCAAAAATTACAATAGAAATAAACATTTATTTTTATTTTCTGGGCCATTTTACAAATACTAAAACCCAGCGAGGTTTAAATGCAAATTTCACGTGCATTACGTGGGTGCTGCACGTGAGGCGCGGAGGGACTAGACTGCAAATATAGAAACTCCAGGGGGCGTACTACAATTTATACAAATTATTTACAACGTAATTTTTTATTTTTAGCACTAAACTGTAAATACAAAAAGCGTGGGGAGATGTTTGAAATTTACCCCCTAAGGCGCTTCATCCTACGGCGTTGGGTGCACCACTTATCCACGTGTCGAGCATCTGACGGTGGATACCGGTTCGTCGATGAAGGGTTCGGATTAGAAGCTCATCGCGGATCTGACGGTTGGCGCGTATCTTCATCTGACGGCTCCTGTGCGATCTGGGCCTCGCCTCCTGATCCGACGGTGCTGGAGCTCCCTGGAAGAACAGGGAAGAAGTTCGCGCATGGCGAGCTTCGATCGAGAAGCTTGGGCTCCTCCAGGGCTCTCCTGCGCGTCTAAGGGTGTCTGAACGTAGCTGGAGGCTTCCCGCGTCGATTGATGGTTTTCTCAGGGCTCCTAGAGGTCCGAGGCGCTGGAACGAGGTCGGGGAAGAACGAGACCTCCAGGAACCTCTTCCTGGGTTGATTCGAGCCCAGATGGGCTTCATTCATCGCTGGACCTGCATAGGAAGAACCGGGGGCGCGAGGGCTACCTCCTCGCCCCCGGGTTTTGAAGCTTTGCAGCGAGATGGAGTGAGGCGGAGGGGCTCCGGCGTAGGGCGGAGGTGGAGCCCCGATTCGCGAAGACCAGAGGTCCTCGGTTGGTCAAAGACGATGGATCGATGAAGAATGCGATAGGGATCGAAATGGGGTGCACGTGGCGGTCGGACACGGTCGGGTTTACAGTGAAGAAGTCGTCGGAGCGGAGCTCCGGTGAACTTCGAATTTTTGTTTTTAAACTACTATGATTAACTAAAGGCTAAACTAACAACTGGAATTGAAAAACTAACATCAAAACCTAACTAAAAAGCATAAAAAGGATAGCTCTTATACCTGGGGGCCACCAGGGAGCAGGGCGAACGCCGGAGCTCCGCCGCGACAAAATCCTCCTTCCTCCGGCCGATTCGAAGCGCTGGAACACCCCTCCTGTCGCGAGGAACCTTCCGAGGACGAAATCGAGGCTTTTGGTTGGATTAAAATTGGCCAAATTTGAGGAAGGGGATGGAGCTTCTTATTTATAGACATTGGCATGATGCCTTATTGACCGGCGGTTATTACTTAATACAATGAATATCTAATTGATCTAAGAGTTCGGCGGGTATCAGTGATCATCCAAGATCATTTCTTATTAAGGAAGCGAGCTCGATCGATGGATGTGATGCCCGTAAAAAATGGATGAAAACCAGGGAAAAGATGGTTCAGAGGCGCCAGAGCTTGGACGGGACAATTGACCAGGCGGTCAACAAGGGCTGGCGCCCCATTGGTCCACGTCAGCCGCTAAAAGACAAAACAGAAAATTTGAGTCTAAATTGATTTATTTACCATAGTAAATGATTTTATTAGAATTTTCTTAAAACATAAAAAATGTGTTTTTTTATGTAGAATTTTTTGTGATTTTTATTGAATTTTTCGAAGTGCTTTATTATAGTTTTAATTTAATAATGTGTATATGTATGTATTTACATGTATTTTTGTGTATTTTATTTTAAATTTGTTTATTTTCTTTTATTATTTTATTGGCTTATTTTATAAATTTATAATTTATTTTTGTGAGTGTGAGGGTATTTTTATTTAATTTTTAGGAGTTTATTTTTATTTTTAAATAAATAGGTATAAATATATGTAGGTATCCTTATAGGTCTTTTACCTATGTATTTTGTATACTTAATTTATTTAATGTATTTTCTTGATTTTTATTTTGGATTTACATTTTTAATGGGTTATGTATAATGTGTAAAATATAAAAGAATAAAAGAATAAAGTCCTTTTTATTTATATATATAGATGGATAACATAGGTATTTTGTCTATGAATTTTATAGACTTATTTTATTTTATTAATCCTTTTTAGTTTTAGTATAATTTTAGTATGTACATGTATTATATACATTATTTACAAAATTCTAAAAATATAAATTTGCTACAATAACGAATAATGAATAAATGGAATATTTTAATCAGGCAGGCTGCACAATGAGGGCCAAAAACCTAATTTTTGCATATGAGCTCCAAAAATTATGAAACCAATTTTATTAAATAGTTCCTGGAAAGCTATATACAATCAAAGGTGAGTTTGGGTGATTTGGAGTTTTATTTGCAAGATATGGGTCTGTGAAGTTGAGATTTTGGCTTTTTATTCTGTGTATAAAATGTACACGGAGTATAATTTTTACACAAACTCAATTTTGTATTTTTATTTACATTATTATCTACAACTTTCATGAACAAAGTTTCTGTATTTGATGAATAAATAATTATATACAAAATAGGTGTCAAAAATGCATAAATAAATGAATAAATAAATGAGGTATTTATTGTATATTGGCCCTTATCTCCCCCTACTTTATTCCTTGTCGACCAATTCCATGCTGGCCTTGGTCTTGGGGTTTGGATCATAAAATATCTTCAATATTTTATTATTTTTCTTTTCTTCTCTTTATTCTATAATTTTGGCAGTAAACACAATATTTAATGTATAATCAATACAATGAATGATGAATGCTATTATGTACAATTTTGATGCTATTTACATGCATTTGCTGGGGTTTTTGAGGCCAAAATGATAGAATAAAGGTGATGAAATGGAGATTCATCACCCCCTATACTTGCCTTTGCTAGTCCCTAGCAAACACTTATGCAATAAGTACAAAAAGAATAAAGAAAAGAAAAAGGAGAATTAAAGAAGGATAGAGTGAATAGGGGTGCTTTCAGAGCAATGCATGTCTTTATAAAATCTGAATTTGGAGCTCCTGTCAGACCTTGGGTGTAAATGTGTGTGGAACCTAGTCGGGAACCAACTCTAAAATACAACAGCCTTTGATAGTCACAGAACTCGGTTCAACCCACCTCAATAGCCTGGTCAGAACTGGTCTACATCATACGCAAACCCTTATAACTATGAAGCTCACTTGTACAGTGTAAGTGATGGTGGCTCTCCCCAACTGAAATGACAAAGGAACTGACTTCTCCAGAATGACAACCCAATGATTCCCCAATCCAACAGCTCTTTCCTCGAGGAGCAGGGTATTCCCTTCTAAGTTCAAGTGGCAACCAGCTCAAGACGAGGGGGTGAAGAGAAGAATGGATGGTAGCCAGTGTAGCTACCTATCCTGGGATGCAAGACCAGTGTAGTCAAGTCATCCAGCTGTAGGCTCACATATTTGACTTTGGAACTCAAGCTTGCTTATTGACTTTGTACATACTTTGCAGGCATTTTATTTTTGTACAGGCCTGACCATTTTTTTTCAACATACTATTCACAACAGCATTTACATAAGGAGTTTTTCCTCTTGAACCGGTAGACTATCCCTCTTTTGAAGCTTTATCGCAACCCACAATCTCCTGTCTTTAGACCTCATGGCTATTGGACCAGGTTGGGGTGCACTTCCCTCCCTAGACGAGGACGAATGTTTCCACCCGTGTGCGTCTCAGACTGGCAAATCCAACCCCCTCACCACTCCAACTGAGTTGAGCCAAGTGAAAGGTGCAAGTGTCCAAGCTAGGTCACGGTCGTCAAGAGTCATGCGTGTGTCTCAAAAAGTTCTAGTTAGTTAGTTGAGGTGACTTGAACCCAGCCCTGATTTCTCAAAGAATTAAGTCTGCATAGACCTGAAGTACCTTAAACCTAGTTCCCGAAAGGCTCCAGTGCAGTTAGGTGCAGTAAGGTATAACCAAGCTCCAATTTGAGACTTTATTGGTCCGATTCAATCATCAAGCTCACTCAAAAAGAATATGAATGGTATGCTTATGCTATGCACAATGAATGATGCAATTTTTCACAAAGAATTTAAAAGAATCCAAGAATCTTTTTACATAAAGAATTTTTGAAAGTACAAAGTTGACACATACAAAGGTATACACAAATATTTACACGGGCGTATCGCCTTATTTACAAAATATATGGATTTATAAAGACTCTACAGGTTATATTTGAGTAGTTTATTTAGGTTGTCCAGAAAGAATTTTATGCATCTTATTTCTGATTTACAAGTCTTTGTATTAGTGCTCTTATTCTTCAGCTCTAGTTTTGAAAATAATTTTGCAGACTATAGTACATGATAATTTTTGCAATCAATTACACACATTTGAAAACTATTTTTGCAAAGCTTTTTCACACTATATATACATTTTCACAATAATTTTGACAAACATTTTTCAAAACATTTGCACATAGGTTTTTCAAATCCTTTATTTCACACAAAGAAAAGTTTTGCAATCCAAACAATTTTACACAAGTTGAAAACATTTCATAGCAAATTTTTCAAACAATTCACACTATTTTTCAAATCATATTGTATATGTATCTAACCTGATTTATTAATCAGTATACACAAAAGAAGAAAAAATGTATTTGTTATACAATATGGTTTTTATAAGTTTTATTTGTGATTATTCCTTATTTACGAATGATAGATTTTTGTGTAGACTCCTCAGACTTAATCGAGAATCCTTTTCAAGAGATTTTTGAGATCTCTAGTCCAAAATAATTTTGCAAACATGTACATGTCTTTGAAAATGATTTTACAAAGGTTTTACACAGCATAGGTAGGTTTTTCAAAACAATTTTGATAATCAAATTTTTACAATCATTTGCATACTAGTTTTTACACATTTTGATTTCACTCAAAGAAAATAAATTTTACACACAAAACTGATTTTTCAAAGGTTGAATGCTTATACACACTATTTTCCAACAATTTTCACAAGATTTTTCAAAGAACACTTTTTGCATAAAAAGCTTTTTCTGATTTAATAATCAGTACAAGTACAAAGAGCCTGAGGAGCTCACACTCATCTTTTATTATTATAGGACTACTTTTTACATTTTATTTTATATTGGGGTGATATATTTTATTCTTCAGTATGAGTTATGGCTTATAGTATATACATGGTATATACGACCCCCCTATACTTAGCTTGAGTTATGTCCTCATAGGTCAAAAGGAAAAGCAAAGACATAACTGATGAATCCACATTTCAACATCTTTATTCTGTCATTTTGGCACCAAAAACTCTAACAAATGCCTATAAATACCCTTAAATAGAGCATCTTAGCATTCATGCATGTGCATTTAAATAGTGTATAAAGTCCTGTAATTAAAGCCAAAATTATAGAATAAATAAAGAAAAGAAAAAGAATAAAATATTGTAGATATTTTATGACCCGAAACCCCGAGACCTAGGCATCTTGATGAATAGGTCGACAAGGAATAAAGTAGGGGGAGATAAGGTCAGAAATACAGATAAAATACCTATAGTTTTCATTCATTCTTTATTCATTTTGGGACCCATTTTTGGTTCCACTTTTTGTGCATCAAGTAAAGAAACTTTGTACATGAAAGTTGTAGATAATTTAATAAAGAAAAATACAAAATTGATTTCACAGAAAAATAATGTACAGATAAAAAGTTATGGTCTGAATAAGAATCCAGAATCTCAACTTCCCAGACCCGTATCTCAGAAACGACAACTCCAAATGCAGCATACTCACCTTTAATTGTATATAGAATAAAATAATCTATTTAATGGCGGTGGTTTCGCATTTGGCGGGGCTACGGTTTGAAAGTTGAGTTTTGGACCCCTATGGTATACTTGTACAGATTAAAATATTCAATTTATTATTTATTCATTATTTTTGTATTTTTATATTTTTATAATGTTGTAAATAATACTTATAATAATTATGTACATTAAAATTGGAATAAAAACCTAAATAAAACATAAAATAAAATATATGTATACACAATACATAGATACAATACTTATATGTATACCTATACTTTCTATACTCATATTTTATTAAATATACAAAACAATTCAGAAAAATAAAATAAAAATATATTTGTGTACATAAAAGTATTTTACAATTTTAGAAAATAATAAATAAAAATAATAGATTAAAATACACAAAAGAAAAATAAAGTAATAAAGTATATAGGTATTATACCTATAAAGGGGTAAAAAGTGAACTTGTAAAAATAAGCCTCATAAAAATAAATAAAATTCATAATAAAATACTTCATAAATTCATAAACAATTTTTATTTTTTAACCAAATTGAAATTCATCCATTTACTATTTTATTTCGATTTTTGAAATAATTTCTTGAAGATTTTTTCTGGTTGGTCCACGTGGACCAACCAGGTTGGTCTGACAGTTGACCTCGGTCAACTGTCTGACCTCCTCTTCCAGACTTGTCAGATAGGTTTTTGTCCCATCTTCTCGCCATTTTCTAGGTCCAACCTTGCACCAAATCGTGTCGACGTTTTCTGCATTTTTGCGCCTCGATCTATGGTGAATCACGCCCAGGTGATTCCTTGGGCCGAGGACCATCGATCGAGGCGCTGGACCCTCGTCTTCCACGTCGATCGTCAACCCTACAAAAGAGGACCCCCGACTTCAATTCGAATTTTAATCCTTCTTCCGCCATTTTCACCCTCAAACCCCGTGTCCTTCGTGCTCCTGGTGACAGCAGGCGTCGAATCGAGCCTGGGTTCAAGGCATTTGGTGTAGAATCGAAGTGATTCGACCCTCGTCGAAGTTCCGCCGTGCTTCATCGCCCGACGTCTCTGGTGAGTCCCCTCCTCTTTTCTCTTCATTTTCTGGTAGCTGTAGCGTAGATTAGGTTAGTTAATTAGCAGTTTTGCTTGCCGTTTGTCCTATCGTCGTGAATCGTTGATCGAACCCACGGCGGAGCTGAGCTCCGCCCTTCATTTCCGGCCACCCAACGCTTCGACTCAACCTCAGACCCCCTCCATTATCTTCCCCTTCGTTTCTCCATCATGCAGCACCCGTCGTTCATCTTGATCTCGCTCAGATCGAGCCGACCGAGCTCCCCTCTCCGCCGCTCGCCGGAGCTCTATGCCCGCACCATTAATCGCCTCATCTGAACCATCAAACACCACCATTTTGTTCGTCTGGTTTTTGCGCACTCACCCTACAGGTCTGAGCCCCAGAGAAGGCTCCATCGACCTTCATCGAGCCCAGACATCTCCGCCCAGGTCACCCTCCTCGTCCGGCCGCTTCACGCCGCCTCCGCCTTGCCGGAGGACACCATCTGACGCGGGAGGGCCCTAGGATCATTTTGCCTCTGATCCTAGGGCCGGAGCGGCCATGTGTCGGCTGCAATCACCGCTCGAAGTTCGCTGGGGAGGTGTTCTTCGTGAACCCCTCCCTGCCGTTGGATCGACCACCTCCTCCAGACGCGACGCCCGCTGTCCGATTGCCAGCGTCTCCAGCCGTCCGATCGAGCCTTGAAGATCTAATCTCAGCCGTCCACGACGAAGGGGTACGCACCGTCAGATGCGCGCCACGTGGATAAGTGGGACGCCATCAGCCGCAAGATCGAGCCCCGTGGGTATTTTGCATTTTTAACCCATGACTTTTTGTATTTACTCTTTCGTCCAAAAACTTTCGTTTGAAGTTTAAATAGTTTTGTAATATTTGCACTCAGGCCCTCACAGTTTCACTATTTGCACTTTAGTCCACGCCACGTCACCTCACGTGACTAGGGAGCGTGACTTTTGGGTATTTTGCATGCTAGGCCCAGAACTTTTAATTATTTGCAATTACATCCCTGTGCGTAGTTAATTAAATATCTTTTTGGATAAATTGCATGTATGCCCTGCTGGCTTTTAATAATTACAATTATGCCCCTGTGAATGGTGTTTTACGTAAGCTGTGCGTGCCTCTTTGGTGAAATTTGCACCTGAGCCCCTGGATGTTTTTATAATTGCATTTATACCCCTGCTAGGCTTAGGATTTTTGTGTGCTTAGCTTATTTATTTCACGCCTCATTTGATTGCGAAAAATTCTCAAAAAAATAGATTTAAGCTCCTGTGTGCTTCTATTTTCACGCTATATTTTTAGTTTTTAATTTTATTATATTTTTATATTTATTAAAAATCAAAAACATGTTGTTTTAGCACTGTCTAGCTTAGAAAACACCAAAAAAATATTAAAATACCTCCAAAAATTCCAAAAAAATTCTCTAGTGTCTATTTTATCATATTTTAGTGTCAGTCCAAAAAATCTAAAAATCTCAAAAGAAAAACACTAAAAATTTGAAAAGACTCTAAAACTTCAAAAAAATATATAAAATTGTAGAAAACTCCAAAAATAGTAAACTCAGTTCCTGTTTACTCTATATTTTGTTTTCTTTATTTGAAAATTAGTGTGAAAAATTTTGGTTGTTGTTTGATAATTTTAATTCTCATTTTGCTCACAGCCAGCACATTTTCCACTGATTTCTCCTATTTCAGCCTTTAAAAATATCAAAAACACTTTGAAAAATCCCCAAAAATCATAAAAACAGTAAAAAATCCTAAAAATATTAAAAACATTTGATTTCTGAATTTTTGGTTATTTTTGTGCATTTTTATAAATAGTTTACCTTGTCTTTTATTCCATTGTTTTTATTTTCCAATATTGAAAAAAAATAAAAAAATATATAATATAAAATTATAAAAATCAAAAAAATTAAAAAATACAAAATTAAAAATTAAATAAAAAAATTTAAAAATTAAAACCCACAAAAAGAAATTAGATTGGCTAAGTGATTCATTAGACCTAGGGTTTGGATTTTTTTATCTACACTCTGCACCGTTGTTTCCTGTGTTTGACCCCTACTTGCTTGCCATTATACATTGTTAGTAGGGTATAGTAAATTTTAATCCTTACTCTTGATTGCTTTATTGATTGTGTGGGTTAATTGTTGAAGACCGAGGAGGCTTGAGTAGTCGCATCAGCGACAGTGAGTCTGACTTGTCAGACCACTATTTAGCGGCTCTCGCATTCTCGCTTTTTCAATAACTCGTACTGAGTATAGACAGATCTAAAGAATCTAGATGAATGAAATGAATGAATGAGAAGTTGACCGTCCCCCCTATACTTAGGATCAAGTAGTCCTAAGTATAGCAGACTGTACAAAAAGCAGGGAGGGTCAAGGGTGGGAATACACAAATCGTACTCAGATTGTCTCCCCCTATACTTAGGGTAAGATACTCCTAAGTATAGACAAGAAGAGGAGGCAATGGAGAGGATCGGAATGAAATGAAAACTCGGGGTGCCCAACCCCCCTATACTTAGGACAAAGTACGTCCTAAGTATAGAAATCTGTCTACAAGGGCGGCACCTTTTTGATATAAAGAGAAAATAACAAAGGAAAAGAAGAAAAGAAGAAAAGAAGAAAAGAAGAAAATCAGATAAACAATGGTTGGAGTACATCGTCTGAATCTTCTGATGCTGCCGCAGTTGTGGAGATGTCATCATGGTGCACTAACTGAATGGAGTCTACAACGGCCAAGAACGCATCTGGTTCAAGGTAAGGCTTCAGGAGTTGGTCGTTGATGATGAAGGGCTGTGCGTCAGGGGACAATTCTGATATTGCAATACTTCCATTGTCACGCACTTCACAAACTCGGAATGGCCCTGTCCATTTACTCTTTAATTTACCCGGGAATATCCGCAACTTTGCATCAAATAACCAGACTTTCTGTCCAACATCGAAGGTCTTTCGTCTGATGTGCTGGTCATGCCAGCGTTTCACCTTCTCCTTGTACATCAATGTGTTATCGTATGCATAATCTCGGAACTCCAAGAGCCTGTTCAGATCATCTTTTCTCTTTTGACCACTTTTGCGTGAGTCCAAATTGCAACTGTTGATTGCCCAAAGAGACTTGTGAATTAATTCCACGGGCAGATGGCACGGTTTTCCATATACAAGACGATAGGGCGACATGCCCAAGGGAGACTTGTAGGCGGTTCGGTAAGCCCATAGGACTGAGTCCAAGAGTTGGGACCATTCCTTTCTGTTTGGCCTAACAAGTTTCTGCAGGATAGTCTTGATTTCTCTGTTTGATAGCTCCGCCATGCCATTGGTCTGAGGATGATAAGGAGATGCGACACGATGGTCGATGCCGTACTCCTTCGTTAACTTCTTGACCTCTTTGTTAATGAAGTGGCTACCCCCGTCTGATATGAGAATTTTTGGTATCCCGAACCGTGAAATGATGTTCTTCTTCAGGAACTGGCATACTGTTCGGCTGTCAGCGGCTCGAGCGGGGATAGCTTCGACCCAACGACTCACGTAATCGACGGCAAGAAGGATGTGCTCAAAACCTTGACTATTAGGGAAAGGTCCCATGAAGTCAATGCCCCATGCATCGAAAACATCTGCTATCTGAATGATTTTCAGGGGTATTGAATCTTTGGCAGTAAGTGTACCTTTCAGTCTCTGACAGTCAAGACACCGTTTGACAAATTCCGCTGCATCCTTGAATAAAGTGTGCCACCAGAAGCCACACTGAAGTACTTTAGCTGTCGTCCGATCTCCAGAGTGGTGTCCACCAGATTCGAGCGAGTGACAATGCTCGAGGACACTAAATTGCTCCGTCTGAGGAATGCACCTGCACCAAATGCAATCCGCTCCTTCCCTGAATAGAAGAGGATCCTCCCATTGGTAGAATCGGATGGTCGACATGAATTTGTTCTTCTGATTTTTCGTCCAATACGCTGGTGTTACCCCAGAGGCGAGGTAGTTGACTATATCTGCATACCAAGGGAGAGAATCCACGACTAAGATGGCTTCGTCAGGGAAGGTTTCTATGATAGGTGCACTATTCAGAGGAGACTCATGCTGCTCTATTCTGGAGAGATGGTCTGCTACCACATTCTGGACTCCAGACTTGTCCTTGATTTCCTAATCGAATTCCTAGAGGAGAAGGATCCAATGAATCAGTCTTGGCTTGGCATACTTCTTCTACTGTAGGTATCGGATAGCAGAGTGGTCTGTAAAGATTGCGACTTTTGATCCCAACAAATAGGATCTGAACTTCTCTAGGGAGAAAACCACAACCAGCAATTCTTTCTATGTCACTGTATAATTTCTCTGTGCTTCGTCTAGTGTTCTTCTGGCATAGTGAATGGCATAGGGCGCTCTGTCTTTCCTTTGCCCAAGAACAGCCCCGACTGCAAAGTCTGACGCATCGGTCATTATCTCAAAGGGAAGAGACCAGTCTGGCGGCTGTAAAATTGGAGCCTGAGTGATGAGCTCCTTCAATTGATTGAAAGCAAGGAGAACCTGCTGATCAACAATGAACTCAGCCTCCTTGCACAAAAGTTCTGTCAGAGGTCGGGCAATGCGGCAGAAATCCTTGATGAATCGCCTGTAAAATCCCACATGCCCCAGAAATGACCTCACATTCTTCACTCACTGAGGTGGCTGGAGATTTGAAATGACATCCACCTTCTCCGGGTCAACTTCCATGCCACGTTTGGAAACGACGTGACCCAGCACAATACCTTCCATGACCATAAAGTGGCTCTTTTCCCATGAAAGTACTAGATTGACTTCCCGGCATTTCTGAAGCACTCTGTCCAGGTGCTCAAGGCAAGAATCGAAACTATCACCATAGACAGAGAAATCGTCCATGAAAACCTCAAGAAAACTGCCTACCATCTCGGCGAAGACTGCTAACATGCATCTTTGGAAGGTTGCAGGTGCATTGCATAAACCAAAGGGCATTCTCTTGAAGGCATAGGTGCCGAACGGGCAAGTGAAGGTAGTCTTCTCTTGATCCTCAGGGGTGATCGCCACTTGGTTGTACCCGGAATACCCATCCAGAAAGCAAAAGAACTCCTCGCCTGCTAATCTTTCCAAACTTGATCAATGAATGGCAAGGGGAAGTGGTCCTTCTTGGTTCCTGCATTAAGACGGCGGTAGTCAACACACACCCGCCAGGATGTTGGTACCCGAGTGGAAATTTCCTCTCCTTTGTCATTTGTAACCACAGTAAGCCCGAACTTCTTCGGAACTACATGCAGTGGGCTTACCCATTTTGAGTCGGAGATGGGATAGATGAAGCCTGCGTCACACCATTTTGTTATCTCCTTCATGACGACTGATGACACGAAGGCCCGAGCGACTAAGGCAATCAAGTGTATCTAAATCGGTCGTCGCGACCTCAATCGCTCAGATGTGTCGACCAAGAAAAATCGAACCACTAAATAAATCAAAAATCAATCAAGCACGAATAGCGGTCCTGCTATGTGATTAACCTGGTATAGCACCCAGGGTCGAACTCAAGGAGCACGGATTGGTCGAGAGGCCTACGAAGTAGTAAAAATAAAGAAAATAAAAGAACAAAATATTTTTAGTGGTTTTTAATTATTTTTATATATATTTTTTGGATTTTTAATATATAAAGAAAATAAGAAAAGCAAGGAAGAACACAATTCGACAAATTATTTCAAGCACCAAAAATCAACCAAAAATCAAAACAAAAAATATTTTTATGTGTTTTATATTTTTTAGTGTTTTTGGTGAATTTTTGATAATTTTCTGATGTTTATTTTATTTTCTAAAAATCAAACAGTAGCTAAAAATAGTGGTACTGTCCAGCCAAGCCAAAAGTCCCTAGATAAAATATCTAAATGGCCTCAAAATGGCCTGGAGGTAATTTTCCTATGAAGTAGATAAAACAAGGAAAATTCATATACCAATTTTATTATTTTTGGATTTTTAATTTATTTACTAGAATTTTTATGGGTTTTTTAGTGTTTTTAAGTTTTTAGTGTTTTTAAGAAATGAAAAATATCCAAAATTGGCTAGAAAATCAAACAAACTAAACTAAACAGTAGACAATTTTTATAGATTTTTTAGGGGAGTTTTTATATTTTTTTGTGATTTTTCAAACTAGACAGTGACGAAAATATAGGTTTTTGAAATTTTAAAAATAGCAAACAAAATCAGAAATGTCCTCAAAAATCCGTGAAAATCCTACACCATGGCAGGAGCCATATATCAAATTCTCATTGGATTTGGAGGTGATTTGATATTTTATTCAAAAATAAAGGTAGGGTACTATGCACAGGGACTGAAATGCAAATACCCAAAGTTCTGGGGGTCCTGATGCAATTAACCCAGCAAACCACGCGCCACGCGCATGCCTGGGGCACTCAGGGACCTATATGTAATAAAAATAAGTCCCGAGGACTTATTGGTAACAGGTACCAAAAGTCTAGGAGGCTTACCTGTAATTTACCCAAAAAATCACGCACATGGGGAAATAAAACACGCACAGGGGTATAAATGCAAATAATAAAAACTTTTCATTCAATTCAGAACATCCAGAACTACAAAGGTATCTACTGCAAATAACCCAACATAACACGTGACGAAGCACGTGGCTCACAACAGGCAGGGGTATAAATGCGAATAAACGAAAGCTAAGGGTCCAAGATGCAAATTACCCTAAAACTAAACAACTGATTTAAATATTTACAGGACTAGAACGAAATAAAAGAAAGACATGGGCCTAAGGGTAAATTACCCTTTATTAAGCGGGGGTGCTGGATGCGTGCCACGTGTAGATCGAACGGCTGCGGCTGGTGGGCGCTCCGGATCGTCCATCCTCTAATCGGACGGTGCTGGTAGCTCCAAGGATGGACGGCCAAGATCTGAACTGGAGCGAGGGGGAGGCGATCGACGGTGACTGGAGGTCCTGGAAGAACAGGTCCCCGGCGAGCTTCGCCGGGCTCGTGCGTGCGCTAGGGTCCTCCGGGTAGCCTTCTGAAGGTCGGAGAAGAATCGCGGAAGGCCCCCGCGTCTGCCGATGGGCTCCGATGACCGAGCCGAGCTCCGAGGAGCTCTGGCGAGGTCGGCGGAGCTGGGTCTCTTGGCCGGAATGACCGAAGCCCCCAGATGGGCTCGGTTGCACCTGGAAAGTGGACCAAAAGACTCGCGGGTCGAGGGCAAAGTGCCTCGACCCGGTTAGGCGAGGTGGGGGTGGCTGGTGCGTCGGGACGACGGGCTCCGGTGAAGGTGGTGGACGGAGGAGCCCGGTTCCCAGCTCCTGTGCGAGCTGGGTTGAGTGAGTGTGTGCAGAAGGTGCGTCGGACGAAGGCGAACATGAGGGTAGATTCCGATGATCGAGATGGAAGGCGGAGTGGTCGAAATCGGAGATAAACGACGGCGGCGCAAATTGGGGGTAAATGGAAATTGAAGGAAACGACGGGTCTAAGGGGTTACCTGGATGAACGGAGAGACTGTAGCGGAGCTGGGGAAGCTCCCGGTCTTGGCCTCAAGGGACGTCTCGGCCCGAGGCTCGAAGCTCGCTCATGTGGCGGAGCTACGGCGGCTACGTCGCCGGATCAATGGAACCCTCCCCCTCTCCTTGCTACAACAGGTGGAGGCGCTAGCTGTCACTCTCGCGGTATCTCTGGAGCTCACAGGGAAGGAGGCGAATGGCCAAAGATGGAGAGAGAAGGTGGCGAAGCAGCGGCTTTATATGGCTAGGGGTCCGGCTAAGAGAGGTCGGGGCGAGCAGCGTAGCGCACGGATCCCCAAAATCCACCTCGGGCGTGGATCATGATCGATAAATCTCGGATTAGAACCCGGGGATAGGCGGAGTGGTGCTCGGGTCGAGCGGAAACAAATTGGAGAAATCGGGTCCGGAGCTCGGACCCGTGGGAAGTGGTCCTGGGGGGGCTAGTTGACCGAGCGGTCAACATCCCCAGGAACCAATGTGAATGGGCCACGTGGCAGGATCTTGGAGTGACAAATGGAGGTAGCTAGGGCCCAATTCAGCCAAAACTCAAAACATGAAATATTTTTCTTTTATTTTTTTCTATTTTTTAGTGATTTTTAATTAATTTTTGGAAATAAAAAATAGGCTATATACATAATATGTACTATATATAGGTATATACAATGTATATAGGGTTTTGATTTTTGATTTTTAATTATTATTTTTATACAATTTTATCCTTATTTTATATTTTATTTATTTATAGAATAAAATAAGGTATAAAAGGGTGTTTTTATTTTATTTTTATTATTTATATACATAGGTAAAATAAATATATATACATCTATATACATTGTATATGTACAATGTGTTTTTGTATTTTTAATTTTTCTATTTTTATTTTGTTTTGATTTTAATTGTTTTTATTTTATTTATTTACAATATATAACATAGACTATTTACAAAAATTATAAAAATTACTTTTATATATTTACAAAGCTAAATAAATATATAGGTGTGGTTTATGTACATGATGAAAAGGGGTGTTTTTGTTCTTTTTGGTTTTTAGCTTTTTGTTTTGTTTTTAATAATTTACAAGTATTTACAAGCATATTTTTGGTGAGGAAAATACTTTTATTTATCTACACAAATATTTACACATGAGCCCCTATCTCCCTCTACTTTGGCTTTTATGCGGTCAGGCCCATGCTGAGCCCTCCCTTGGGTTAGGTTGCTCAATATTTATTCTAAATATTTCCCTCTTTTTCTTTTTAATCTTTATTCTTTTATTTTTGCACAAAAACATGCTAATTATAAGTTTTTACACAATGCATGCTTTTGGTAATTATTTGTATTTACATATATCTACATGTATTTGCAAAGGTTTTTGTAGCTAAAATATAAGAATAAAGAGTGATGAATGGGTATTCATCACCCCCCTATACTTAACTTTGCTAGTCCCTTAGCAAACACTTATTTGAAAAAGAAGTGAAAAAGAAAGAAAAAGAAAAAGAGGATATACAAGGATCAAGGTTGATTATTAAACTTGCCTTCATTAAATTGGGATATGGAGCTCGATCAGATCTTTGGATTATTAATGTGTCGGAACCTTATTTAGACTTAAGCTTAAAACTCAACAACCTCTAAGTTCCACTAATCTATAACCAAGACTCCTCAACGCTCCAGATCAGAACAAGTCATCAATCACAAACCCTGAAGACCATGAATCTTTTCTTGTCCTGTGAATGTGAGGTCTAAGCTCTCCACCTCAGAAATGGCAACTTGACAACCCTCCCCAACAAGGTAACTCTATGACCTCAATCTGGCCACTCTTTCCTCGAGGAGCGGGGTATTCCCTTCTAAGTTCAAGTTCAACCGACTCAAGAAGAGGGGGAAGAAGAGAATGGGTCAAGGCCAGTGTAGCCAAGTACCCTTGGGAGCTTGACCAGTGTAGACAAGTCTCCCTGCTGCAAGCTACGACCGGTGGATCATGAAACCAAGCTTTGCTTATTGCACTCTATATACATACTCCGGTGGGATTATCATTTTCTCTCAGACCCACCACTTTTTTTTGGAGTTATTTTCTTTTTGCACATTTTTTTTTCAAGTGCATCTGTACAACATATACATGTGCAGCATATATACAAGGAGTTTTTCCTCTTGAGCCAGTAGACTATCCCTCTTTTGAAGCTTTATTGCAACCCATAACTCCCGTCGTTAGACCTCATGGCAACCAGACCAAGTTGAGACGCACTTCCTTCACTATAAGAAGAAGAGAGGTTCCGCCTAGAAGTACTACCCTCATATGCTACCCCAAGTCAAGGAAGACAGCCTCCTCACCACCTCATCCGTAGAGAGCTCGTGCATAGTGATGGTGTCCAAGTAAAGCCATAATCTATATGAGTCATGTGTTGTTGTTAAGTGCTCTACTTAGGCTCATTGAGATGACATGTGATCATAGCCTAGTGGACTCAAAGAATTAAGTCACCATGGACCTGAAAAGCCTTAAACCTAAGTCCTGTAAGGTCCCTCTTTAGAAATTAGGTGGATTAAGATCTTAATCAAGCTTCATTTCTCAATTTGATTCCAGGCTAGTTTAAATGTCAACTATCATCCAAGAAAAACTATATACATATGTACAAAAAGATGCTTATTTACACAAAGTTTACAATCATGCAAAATTTTTGAAAAATGTTTTGAAATCATGAAATGGATGATGTATGAAGTGCAAGTTTTGCAAAAAGATATTTACACACATTTACACGAGATTTTTGCAAACTTTTGATTTTCAAAACATTTTGGAAAAAATTTTGTACTATATACATAATTTTGATATGAAAATATTTACACAAGCTTTACACAAAAGATTTTTGAAATCATTTTTACAAAAATAATTTGTACACTAGCTATGTTTGTGCAAATAAAAGAAGATTATGTACATGAAAATTTTTTAATTTTTGTGGTTTTTAGCCATTTTTATTTATTAACACACTCACACAAAGTACGAGTTATGGCTAAAGTATATATGAAATATATACACACCCCCTATACTTAGCTCGAACGATGTCCTCAGAGTCAAGAGCGATGAAGAAGACATAACTCGTGCTAGGTATAGGGAAGTGAAAAGAAAGGCTATACAAAAAGAAGAAGAATGAAATAGAAGGTCAAGAGGGTCTCGGGTCTCCCCCCTATACTTAGGATTAAATAATCCTAAGTCTAGCAGGCTGTATACTAAGGGAAAACCGAGTGGAGACTGTACAGGGTCTACCCCCCTATACTTAGGGTGAAATATCTCTAAGTATAGGCAGCAAAACGGGTAGCAAGACATGAAGAAAATCACGACTATATACAAGAAGGAGGACATCACTCCCCCTATACTTAAGGTGGAGAACCTTAAGTATAGGCAACACAACAGAAGTGATGAAACAGAACAAAGAATAACCCGGTGTTTTCACCCCCCTATACTTAGGATGAGCAATATCCTAAGTATAGCCAAGATAATCCTAAGCGAGACCTGGGGTGAAAACAAGAACGGAAGAAAGAAGGATCAAAATAAGACGAAACACGTATATACAAAAGAGTACAATGTTGAGGCGCCTCTCAACAAGCGCTAGGTTTTACGCCCCTAGCTGGGCGCAAAGGCTAGGACAACGCAGTATCAAGGTTCAGGACGGCATCGGTAAGGCGAATGCCGTACTGTCGTCGCAGTCTCGGTGTGAGAGCAACGACGAACTCAACAGTGTAAAGTAAGACACCCATGTATACAATCAGGCGGGTGTCTGCTACCGGCCAGTGATATGGAAAGAAGTGATCGGGATCCGGTAGCACAAAAGAAATCATCGGCTCTGGGTTAGACTGGAGTGAGAGTATAGAGCCGAAGAAATCAAACGTGGAGAAGGATGGATCGGTAATAGAATCCTCCACGTCAATCAGTGTCTCAAGCAGGTATGGACAATCAAGATCAGGAGACTCTCTAAACAGACTGATATCCGATGAATAGAATGGAAGAAGATCAGGCAGATCATCGAATATCTCCAGGATGGGCTCATCCTCGCGAGGGTCGTCGAGGTGAGAAGACTCAGACTCAGAATAATCTAAAGACTCGGTTTCGTGTTCCGCCAGATCGGAAACACTCTCAGTAGGTGAAACCGAGTACTCATCGAGTGCGGCATCCTCCCGCAGATAACCCTCGGGGAGAGATGCAAGATCAGAAGTGACAAGAAGAGGATCAGGATCTAGATTGGCATCTGCACTGCTATCAAGTATCCATTCAGTGCACCAGGCTGCATCATCATCAGCAGTGTAGGTCTCGGCAATCTGGAAGCAGGAGAAGGTACTAGTCAACACCGCGGAAGCTGGCAAAGTGTCTACGGCTGATCCTCGCTCTGCGGCTATGCTGTCTGTTAGCTGGTCCTCAGGAAATGTATCTATCTCAACAAAGTGGAGGACAAAAGGCTCGAAGACAGGACTCTCTGTATCAACTCTCTCAAAGTGCTGTCCCTCCTCAAGCTGTGGCTGCTGGGCTGAGTCCTGGTGACTGTCTGCATACAAGAAGTGTCTCTGCAGAAAGGAGACTGACTCCTCCAGGACTGGAAACTGAAGTAGCTGAGTCAATGACTGCAAAAGCTGGGGCTCCTCCGGCTCCTGGAGTATCAGCAGATCTGATATCCAAGACTCGTCAACAGGGAACTCTAGGGCTGATTCGAACTCCAATTGGAAGGCCAACGGGAACTCAAGTAAACTCTGGTTCCGAAC
This sequence comes from Ottelia alismoides, assembly GCA_037367405.1. NCBI lineage: Eukaryota > Viridiplantae > Streptophyta > Magnoliopsida > Alismatales > Hydrocharitaceae > Ottelia > Ottelia alismoides. The sequence continues at coordinate 18,036 of JAZKJV010008980.1, read as the reverse complement.
CTCTGCTATCACAGTCGTCTCCTCTGTCAGTGGTGCTGCATCATCCAAATCCTCGGGCTGGTGTGTAGAAGCTGACTCACCATGTAAAGTGACACACCGCACTGGTACTGCATCGTCCTCATGTGTTGTCCCGACCGAAGCATCTCGTGAAGAAGAACTCTGTGAAAGCAGCCTCGAGATGGTATCCAGTAGGTAAATGTCGGAACTGCGGTGTGAACCGCCACATGTGGTAATCACCAGTGCTATCTGCTCTGCGGTCATCCCCCGCATGGAGATCTCTATCAAGTCTGTAAGTGGAAGTCCGTGCTCAGGGAATCTCCTCAAGAGGTCAAGAAACCTCAGCCATGCCTCGTGCAATGGCTCCTGGGGGTCAACTGAAAAGTCCATGATCAAAGACCGCATAAACTCTGCTCTACCTGGAGGAAAGTATCTCTGTAGAAACTCTCGGCGTAGCTCTCCCCACGTCTCGAATGTCCTTCCCAATCGGCGGTGCCATCTCATGGCTCTGTCGTGAAGCGTGAATGGGAAGGTCCTGCTTACAAGCTCCTCTGCAGTGACGTCTGAATATCTCTGTGCTCTACAAAACTCCTCAAAAGCGGACATGTGAAGATAAGGCTCCTCGTGCGCCTCTCCTGAAAATGTCGGCAGTCGCTGAATGTAATCCAAATCCAAGACGAATGGACCTAGTGTAGAAGCTGACTGAGCTCCATGTGCTATCTGCTCCTCCATCCTTCTGGAATAGGATATATCTGCTGATCTCCACTGCTCTCTCTGGTCCCCAACGGAGTGCGCTCTCAACTCAGCAACAACATCGTCCGGGTCTCGCATCTTCTCTAGCTAGTATCCTCGGACGTCTAGCACAGCATGCCCAGAGTGATGAAATGAAAGGGAGGGAGGGAGCGGGAGGTTGGTCGGAGATCCGACCTCCCTAGAAGGTGGACTGGAGTGATGGTCAGAAGACGGAGAAGAAGCCGTAAGAGTCGGCTCGTAGTGAGGGGAATCCATCATCCAGGGATAAAGAAGAAGAAGAAAAGAAATGAAGGGAGGTGAGGGAGGGTGATGAGAAAGGATCGAAGGGATCTGGCAATCAAACAAGATGAACAAGCAAACCCCCAATTCACCTACGCACACAGAGCTGAAGACCGAAGGGATCGGTCAATTATCTTGTCAATTTTATTTTAGGTGATCATCCAGTCTATCAGAGCGATTACGTGAGGTCAATAGGTATCCAGATCTTTCTCAACCGACTGTCCCGTACTGAAAGCCGGTAATCAGTCAAGAAAAGATCGGAGGCTCTATCCTAATGTACGGATCATTCTCTCGCTCATCCAAACCAGACAAGGAGGGGGTTACTCTCCCCAAGACAGATTTTCAGTGAAGTGTCTTTTAGGTCAAGTATGATTAGCAGTCCCGATTTTATTGTTTTTGTTTTTAATATTTTTCAAATAAAAACAAATGGCCTAATGAATTTTTCGGTTCTCCTGGTTATTTAGTCCAAAACAGGGGGAGAAGACGAAAAAGCCGATGCGCGATGAAATCAATGATGCATGCTGAGTAAGAAATGCGTACCTTGTCTCCAGCACTCTACATGCAAGTGATCCGCGTAGAATTTAAAGACTGAAAAGAAACTACCCTAAATGATGCAGCGGAAAAGCCGAGTCCTAGATGAGCAATTTCTAGCGAAGAACCGTCTAACCGGTCACCGACCTCCAAGCCAAAGAGTCCGGTCTTGGCCCGTCCCTCCTCTGTACGACAAATCGGGGGTAGGAGAAAGCGCTTTACAGGACGGGCTGCGGCACGTAGGCTACGAAGGTAAATGAGTCGGTTATTTTTATTAATGATTTTTAGTAGGTCTAATTAACGTTCTATAGGAACAGATAAGCAGTTAGGTGTGGGGATCCTACTAATTACGGCACAATCACCAGAAATTCCTAAGTCTAGGGGCTCGAGCAAAAACCGCGTAAACACCGGAAAAGGCAGAAAGAAAGAAAAAGAAAGCCGCGTAAAAACCGCGAAAAACTCCTAAGGGTCCCCCGAGCACACCGGTGCTCGGCGAAACAGACCCGCTAAGAAAGTATAGTCCAAAGAGTCCAAGTCCAATGTCCTGTATTATTACAATAATAATGAAATAAAATAAAAGCCTCGCCCACTCAACTCTCTCTCACTCTCTCCTGCGGCTCCGTACAAAAGGGAGCCGCCTCCGAATCCCGCGGTTGCGTCGGCTTCTCGAGAGTAGCCGCCTCGGTCCTCGGGCCCTCGCAAGAAAGAGAAGAATGGTCAGAACCGGATAATCAAATAATAAAGGAAATAAAAATGGAAATAAGGGTATATGTGCAAAAAGTCAAAATAAAATAAACACTCAAATTGAACAAAAACAAAAGAAAAAGAAAATAAAGCAAAATAAAACAAAAAGAAAGCCGCGAAAAAGCCGCGAGCTCTGAAAGAGCCGCGAAAAGCCGCGAAAATAAAAACTAAAGGAAAAATCAAACTACTAAGCCGTGCTCCCCGGCAACGGCGCCATTCTGATGACACGAAGGCCCGAGCGACTAAGGCAATCAGGTGTATCTAAATCAGTCGTCGCGACCTCAATCGCTCAGATGTGTCGATCAAGAAAAATCGAACCACTAAATAAATCAAAAATCAATCAAGCACGAATAGCGGTCCTGCTATGTGATTAACCTGGTATAGCACCCAGGGTCGAACTCAAGGAGCACGGATTGGCCGAGAGGCCTACGAAGTAGTAAAAATAAAGAAAATAAAAGAACAAAATATTTTTAGTGGTTTTTAATTATTTTTATATATTTTTTTTGGATTTTTAATATATAAAGAAAATAAGAAAAGCAAGGAAGAACACAATTCGACAAATTATTTCAAGCACCAAAAATCAACCAAAAATCAAAACAAAAAATATTTTTATGTGTTTTATATTTTTTAGTGTTTTTGGTGAATTTTTGATAATTTTCTGATGTTTATTTTATTTTCTAAAAATCAAACAGTAGCTAAAAACAGTGGTACTGTCCAGCCAAGCCAAAAGTCCATAGATAAAATATCTAAGGGCCTCAAAATGGCCTGGAGGTAATTTTCCTATGAAGTAGATAAAATAAGGAAAATTCAGATACCAATTTTATTATTTTTGGATTTTTAATTTATTTACTAGAATTTTTATGGTTTTTTAGTGTTTTAAGTTTTTAGTGTTTTAAGCAATGAAAAATAACCAAAATTAGCTAGAAAATCAAACAAACTAAACTAAACAGTAGACAATTTTTATTGAATTTTTAGGGGAGTTTTTATATTTTTTTGTGATTTTTCAAACTAGACAGTGACGAAAATATAGGTTTTTGAATTTTTAAAAATAGCAAACAAAATCAGAAATGTCCTCAAAAATCCGTGAAAATCCTACACCATGGCAGGAGCCATGTATCAAATTCTCATTGGATTTGGAGGTGATTTGATATTTTATTCAAAAATAAAGGTAGGGTACTATGCATAGGGACTGAAATGCAAATACCCAAAGTTCTGGGCATCCTGGTGCAATTAACCCAGCAAACCACGTGCCACGCGCGTGCCTGGGGCACTCAGGGACCTATATGTAAGAAAAATAAGTCCCGAGGACTTATTGGTAACAGGTACCAAAAGTCCAGGGGGCTTACCTGTAATTTACCCAAAAAATCACGCACATGGGGAAATAAAACACGCACAGGGGTATAAATGCAAATAATAAAAACTTTTCATTCAATTTAGAACATCCAGAACTACAAAGGTATCTACTGCAAATAACCCAACATAACACGTGACGAAGCACGTGGCTCACAACAGGCAGGGGTATAAATGCGAATAAACGAAAGCTAAGGGTCCAAGATGCAAATTACCCTAAAACTAAACAACTGATTTAAATATTTACAGGACTAGAACGAAATAAAAGAAAGACATGGGCCTAAGGGTAAATTACCCTTTATTAATCGGGGGTGTTGGATGCGCGCCACGTGTAGATCGAACGGCTGCGGCTGGTGGGCGCTCCGGATTGTCCCTCCTCTGATCGGACGATGCTGGTAGCTCCAAGGATGGACGACCAAGATCTGAACTAGAGCGAGGGGGAGGCGATTGACGGCGACTGGAGGTCCTGGAAGAACAGGTCCCCGGCGAGCTTCGCCGGGCTCGTGTGTGCGCTAGGGTCCTCTGGGGAGCCTTCTGAAGGTCGGAGAAGAATCGCAGAAGGCCCTCGCGTCTGGCGATGGGCTCCGATGACCGAGCCGAGCTCCGAGGAGCTCTGGCGAGGTCAGCGGAGCTGGGTCTCCTGGCCGGAATGACCGAAGCCCCCAGATGGGCTCGGTTGCACCTGCAAAGTTGACCAAAAGACTCGCGGGTCAAGGGCAAAGTGCCTCGACCCGGTTAGGCGAGGTGGGGGTGGCTGGTGCGTCGGGACGGCGGGCTCCGGCGAAGGTGGTGGACGGAGGAGCCCGGTTCCCAGCTCCTGTGCGAGCTGGGTTGAGTGAGTGTGTGCAGAAGGTGCGTCGGACGAAGGCGAACGTGAGGGTAGATTCCGATGATCGAGATGGAAGGCGGAGTGGTCGGAATCGGAGATAAACGACGACGACGCAAATTGGGGGTAAATGGAAATTGAAGGAAACAGCGGGTCTAAGGGGTTACCTGGATAAACGGAGAGACTGTGGCGGAGCTGGGGAAGCTCCCGGTCTTGGCCTCAAGGGACGTCTCGGCCCGAGGCTCGAAGCTCGCTCAGGTGGCGGAGCTACGGCGGCTACGTCGCCGGATCAATGGAACCCTCTCCCTCTCCTCGCTACAACAGGTGGAGGCGCTAGCTGTCACTCTCGCGGTCTCTCTGGAGCTCACAGGGAAGGAGGTGAATGACCAAAGATGGAGAGAGAAGGTGGCGGAGCAGCGGCTTTATATGGCTAGGGGTCCGGCTAAGAGAGGTCGGGGCGAGCAGCGTAGCGCGCGGATCCCCAAAATCCACCCCAGGCGTGGATCATGATCGATAAATCTCGGATTAGAACCCGGGGTTAGGCGGAGTGGTGCTCGGGTCGAGCGGATAAAAATTGGAGAAATCGGGTCCGGAGCTCGGACCCGTGGGAAGTGGTCCTGGGGGGGCTAGTTGACCGGACGGTCAACATCCCCAGGAACCAATGTGAATGGGCCACGTGGCAGGATCTTGGAGTGATAAATGGAGGTAGCTAGGGCCCGATTCAGCCGAAACTCAAAACATGGAATATTTTTCTTTTATTTTTTTCTATTTTTAGTGATTTTTAATTAATTTTTGGAAATAAAAAAATAGGCTATATACATAATATGTACTATATATAGGTATATACAATGTATATAGGGTTTTGATGTTTGATTTTTAATTATTATTTTTATACAATTTTATCCTTATTTTATATTTTATTTATTTATAGAATAAAATAAGGTATAAAAGGGTGTTTTTATTTTATTTTTATTATTTATATACATAGGTAAAATAAATATATATACATCTATATACATGGTATATGTACAATGTGTTTTTGTATTTTTAATTTTTCTATTTTTATTTTGTTTTGATTTTAATTGTTTTTATTTTATTTATTTACAATATATAACATAGACTATTTACAAAAATTATAAAAATTACTTTTATATATTTACAAAGCTAAATAAATATATAGGTGTGGTTTATGTACATGATGAAAAGGGGTGTTTTTGTTCTTTTTGGTTTTTAGCTTTTTGTTTTGTTTTTAATAATTTACAAGTATTTACAAGCATATTTTTGGTGAGGAAAATACTTTTATTTATCTACACAAATATTTACACATGAGCCCCTATCTCCCTCTACTTTGGCTTTTATGCGGTCAGGCCCATGCTGAGCCCTCCCTTGGGTTAGGTTGCTCAATATTTATTCTAAATATTTCCCTCTTTTTCTTTTTAATCTTTATTCTTTTATTTTTGCACAAAAACATGCTAATTATAAGTTTTTACACAATGCATGCTTTTGGTAATTATTTGTATTTACATATATCTACATGTATTTGCAAAGGTTTTTGTAGCTAAAATATAAGAATAAAGAGTGATGAATGGGTATTCATCACCGACGTCCCGAAGGTTAGGGTTCAGCCTTCGTTGGATTTCGCGGGACGGCTTGGCATCTTCTTCTAGATAGATGTGGTGTGAACACAAGGCTAGATTTATCCCTCGGAGATCTGATACGCTCCAACCAAGTGCCTTGCGGTTCTTTTCTAGAACCTCGAGAAGACGAGTTTCCTGATCCGGATTCAGCCTGCTGCTGATGATGACCGGATACATCTGTTCTTCACCCGCAAGGAAAGCATACTTTAGGCCTGCTGGAAGTAGCTTGAGTTCTGGTTTTGACCTGTCCACTTTATTGGTCACTTCAGAGACCATGCTGGTGGTGGGATGTACTTCCTTGAAGCTGCCACCATCCTCATCATGTTGTTGAGATCCTGGTGATGTGCCGAACGGGTCTGCGCTAAGCTAATCGTGTTCGGTCTGGAGTGACTACTCGAAGAGATGCGCCTGCATCTGAGAATCTGTTTCCCATGAATCGTCGGAGCATACGCTGACTGCGCTTTCTGAGTCCTCCTCAAGAGTGAGGATTTCTCGGGTCCATGGATCGTCCAATGACAAGCATGAATCTCTGATCTCCGCAATAAAATCACAGTCTGCTTCGGATGCTGCCTGGCTCTCATCAGTTGTGGTATTCGGCTCTCTATTCATGTTTATCGTGATCTGCTGGGTGTTTGAGCTGAAAGTAATCTTGCCAGACCCGTAGTCAACCACGGCACCTGAAGTACGAAGGAATGGTCTGCCAAGGATGATAGGGGTCTGAAGCAGGGGTGCAGGAGAGTCCATATCAAGGACTACAAAGTCAGCTGGAAATTGCATCTCCTGCACTTTAACAACAGCATCTTCCAAAAGACCTCAGGGCCGCTTGACGGATCGGTCAGCGAACTGAAGGATCATGCGTGTCTGCTTGAGCGGTCCCAGCCCAAATTCTTGCATTATAGACGAGGGCAAAAGGTTGATGGAAGATCCACTATCAAGGAGAGTACGCTCGAAGACCTGGTCAAAAATCTCACAACTGATTAGAGGTGCTCCTGTATCTTGCTTTTTCTGTGGGAGGTTACTGATAGCTGCTACCGTGGCCAAGGTGAGGACATGCCTCTCAACTTGCTGGCGTCTGTTTTCTTGCGCTGAGCGATGCCTGTTAGTACATGCCTCCTTCAGTCCTTTCTTCACAGCTGGCATGTATTCCACGGCCTTCAACAAAGGAATCTCAATAGTCAATTTGTCTAAAATTTCCACAATACCTGGATCAGACAATGCCTTTTTTCGTTTTGTAATTTTTTTTGAATTTTTGTATTGCGTGAGGAAAAGGAATATGTACATCACTAGCAGGAAAATCAGAGTTCTTATTTACATCAACATCATTGCTCATAGAATGTTGTACATCCAAACTACAAAAAGGAGTACAAGCTGCATCTGGACATGCTGGTGCTGCAGGGCGATCAAAAAGTAAAGCGTCTGCTCCGTCGGCTGGCGAGGGATCGGCTGCTGCTGGCGGCTCCTCCAATGCTGGCGCGGCTTCGCTTCAGCTGCAAGCTTCTTTTTGTTGTTTTTGTTTTTGCTGATTTTTTTGTATTTTCTGCTGAGGCTGTTGGTGAAAATGCACGACGGCCGGACTGGCTTCTCCTTCTTCTTCCTCCTCACCCACCCCTGGAGCTGGCACGGCTGATGCGGAAGATGACGATCCACCTGTTTCTTTATTCACCCCACTTCTGGTAGCAGGCAGAGGTAAGGCCCTACCACTCCTGAGAGTAACAACATTAGAATAGACAGTTATATCATTACCAGACACGGACAGGACATCACATTCTACCTGCTCTTTCTTCTTAAAATTGTTGGGGTTGGCTTCGACCTGCGCCGGAATGGTAGTTCGGGTGGCGGTCAGGTCGTCAAGCCGTTTGGTCATATCCGCAAGCCCTTTGACAAGTTGGGCCAAGAAATCTATGGTGGGGTTCGCAGGGGGTACTTCTGAAGATTCAGCGTGCAGACCACGCTGCTGATGGTTGGATGAGTGGGGAGGTTGTTGCTGGTGGTGCTGCGGTGGTGCAGGAAGTTGAAGTTGTTGGTATGAGGGAGGAGGATACTGCTGGTATTGCTGAGAGGGGGCAGCCGCGTACTGGTGATACGGCTGTGGGTGGCGGTACTGCGGCTGCTGTTGGTATGGAAATTCTGCCTCCATTGCTGTGCAAACTGGGGAGGCTGTTGGTACTGTTGGTGATGCTGAGAGGATTGTCCAAAAAGACCACCCTGAGGTTGGTGGTATTGCCGATTGGCAAATTGCTGACCATGGGGTTGTCCCTGAGGACGGGTCGGCTGTGCATCATGAGCCCATACCCCGTTTACTTCCTGAATCAGGGGTGGTGGTGGGAAGACTGGATCAGGTACTGAGAGGAACTCTGGCTGGTACACGACCATCTGCTGCTGCGGTTGGCCCTGGTCGGGCACCTGCACATAGTACACGTGATGGACTGCCGGTGGCTGCTGGATCGGCTGAGGCTGATGCTGCGGTTGCTGCTCGTCCTTCTTCTCAGCGGGAGCTTCCGGTGGTGTCGCCGACTGAACAGAGTTGATGGTGCCCACCAACAGTTCAAGGTACTTATTGATCTGATCAAGTTTGTCCAAGTTCTGGGTCCTCTTCTTGATCACGACGAGTTTCTCGAGGTCTTGTGATCACTTTTCGATGATATCAACTTTCGAGAGATGGCCCCCGATGATACTGAGGTTGGAGCTCTCATCTCTCTCTGCTTCCTTGGACGCTGCCATGTGCACTTGTTTTTGAAGGATCTGGGGCTGCTTCTGATACGCCTTGGATGAAGAGAGGGCGGCCTCTCCTTCGGCCATTTCTTCAAATATCTGCTAGACTACATCTTCATCCTTATTGAAGTGTGAACCCCCACATGCTGCGTCTACGAGCCTTTGGCTTTCAATGTTTAGTCCCCCAAATAAATGCTGGACCAAGCTGGTCTTCGGGATATCATGATGGGGACACTTCTCCTGCAGGTCAGTGAATCTCTCCCAAGCTTCATGTATCGACTCGTGGGGTCCTTGGGAGAAATTACTGATTCGGGCTCGCATCTGGTTGAGTCGACCTAGAGGGTAATATTTGTGCAGAAAGGCGGACTTCAACTCCTCCCAAGTCGTCACAACCTTCCCCAGATGGTTGACCCAATAAAGGGCCTTGTCCTGTAGGCTGAATGGTAATGTCATCATCTTGACAATGTCCAGAGGGACATTGGGATAGTGAGTAGTGCGGCAGATGCGGGAGAATTGCTGCAGGTGAATGTACGGCTCCTCGCTTGTGTTTCCATGAAAGGTAGGAAGAAGAGCAATGAATTGGGGCTTCAGCTCAAAGTGAGCGTGTACTGGTGGAATGAGTATCCACTCGGTCATCTGGCTGTCTCCCGGATTGTATATTTCTTTAAGGGTTGGCTTTGGTGGTGGTGGAAATTCTACATCAACATCTGCATCACCACCTCCACCTCCACCTCCTCCTCCCCCGCCTCCTCTGCGTCTGCCTCCTCCATCGTCGTCGCGGTTCATCATATCATTCAACATGTCCTGGAATGCTGTCTGTGTGAGGGCCTGCTCAGTCAGCTGCTGCTGTATGGCCTGGATAGATGCCAGTAGCTGCACATTGACTTGGTTCTGATCTGGCAACTGTCCCTCTGGTTGGGGTGGCTGCTGACCCTTGCCCTTTCCTCCTGGAGCCATGTCAGGGTCTGAGTCGGACGAGATGAACTCTGGAGTAGTCTCCAGGGCTTGCACTGTCTTCTATCTGCATAATGAGATAGTCCTGATCAGACCACTTGTAATTAATGTTCAGCTACCGTGATGACGCTGGAATGCAGGTCAACCCCAGCATGTTGTGAATGGAAAAGGATGTAGACTGTAATCAACTTCCATTCACAACGGCGAAAGTGGGACAAAAGTGATCCCAGTTTATTGGGTGGCCAAGAGAAAGGTAGAAAACGAGGAGTCTGGAGATCGATCCGCAAAGTCCGGATCGGGTTCTCTGGAATCGCCTCGAACTTATTGGCGGAGTTGAGTCCATGGAATCGATGTGGGTGTCGGCATGGTCCCGACGGAAACCATCCATGGGTCAACTTCGCGAAGTACAAGAGAAGATCGGATGTTGGATGAAAGATACGGTGGTCAACGAGGAATAAAAGGAGTGTAAAATAGTAGAGAGGCTCGGTTGAGCGGGATGGTCAAAGGGAAGAAACCAAATGTGCGCAAAGGCGCGGGACTTGATCTTTGAACCTTAATCTAGATCCATACAAACACAATACAAAATCGGGTTCACCAACTCACGCCATGTGAAGCCGTGAAAGCTCGGCTATTGATGAATACCCATTCATCACTCTTTATTCTTATATTTTAGCTACAAAAACCTATGCAAATGCATGTAGATATGTGTAAATAGGGTCAATTAGCAAAAGCATGCATGTTTGTAAATATAGATAATTAGCATGTTTTTGTGCAAAAATAAAAGAATAAAGAAGAAAAAGAAAAAGAGGGAAATATTTAGAATAAATATTGAGCAACCTAACCCAAGGGAGGGCTCAGCATGGGCCTGACCGCATAAAAGCCAAGTAGAGGGAGATAGGGGCTCATGTGTACATATTTGTGTAAATAAATAAATTATATATTTTCCTCACCCAAAAATTTGTTGTAAATATTTGTATATATTTTGTATATATTTAGAAGCTATTAAAAACAAAATAAAAACTTAAAAATCAGAAATCCAAAAAGAACCTTTCACCATGTACATAGATCATTATCCTTTACTTATTTCACCTTGTAAATAAATAAAATTATTTTCAAAGCTTTTTGTAAATATTCCATGTTACATATTGTACATAAAATAAATAAAAAGAATTAAAACAAAAATCAAATAAAAATTACAAAATTAAAAATACAAAGACATATTGTACATATACCATGTATATAAATGTATATATCTATTTATTTCACCTATGTATATAAATAATAAAAATAAAATAAAAATAGCCTTTTATTCCTCATTTTATTCTATAAATAAATAAAATATAAAATAGGAATAAAAATGTATAAAAATAACTAATTAAAAATCAAAAATCAAAAACCCTATATTGTATATATACCTATCTATAGACCTATTATGTAAATACCTTATTTTTATTTCCAAAAATTAATTAAAAATAAAAAAAATAGAAAAAATTAAAACAAAAATATTTCATGTTTTAAGTTTTTGAAAATTCGGCCATTTAAAGGCCCAAAAAAATCAAATAAACATTTAGGTCTTGGCGGGCTCTGATTGGTCCACGGGGGATTGTTGACCCCCGGTCAACTCCCCCCCCCAGGACCACCAGAGCCGGGTCTCCTGTGCCCGACCCGTTTTCTCCCCTTTTTCCACGGGTGACCCGATCGCCAACCTCCCCAACTCCGGGTCCGGATTGATCACGTCACATCCGAGAGCCTCGCCGGAGCCCTCGCCTTGGGATCCGCGCTCCAGCTCGCCCTACCCGATCGCTTCTTCCCGGACCTGCACCCATATATAACCTGAGCTCAGCCGCCTCCTCTTTCCATCTTTGGCTCCCCACTCTCACTCCCGTGACCTCCATCGCATCCAGTGAGGTGACAGCTCCCGTTTGCCGGTGTTGCAGCGAGGAGGAGGTGGCCGGTCACTGATCCGGCAGCTTTGCGCCGCCGTGCTCCGCCACTCGACCGGAGCTCGAGCCTCAGGCAGTGACACCCTTCGAGGCGACGACCAGGAGCTAGCCAAGCTCCAGCCCAGTCTTTCGCTCCACCCAGGTACTCCTTTAGCCCTTCCATTTAGCGTAATTTCTTGTTTCGCCCAATTAGTATCTCCGACGTGTTCCTCTGATTCCGGCCATATCGTCCATCATCTCGATCATCGGAACGCACTGTCACCATCGCCTTTCCCCCACGCACGTTCTTCGCCCTTTCACTCAACCCAGCTCGCCCCGGAGCTGGGATTCGAGCTCCACCATCCCCAGCTTGCCGGAGCTCGCTCGTCCCGACCCACAGACCACCGTCACTCCGCTTCATCGGGTCGAGGCACTTTGCCCTCGACCCGCGAAGCTTTTGGTTCATTTTGCAGGTCAAAAGGGAGTCATCTGAGACCTCCTTACTTTCAGACCAGGAGCTTCTCGCCGACGACCTCGCCGGAGCCCCTCCAGGGCTCGGCTGGGCCATCGGACAGCACCACCAGCTGCGGGACTTCACCGCCGATCTTCTCCGATACTTGGAGGCAGCTGAGGAGGACCCTAGCACGCACGCGAGGCCGGCGACGCTCGCCGGTTGAGTGTTCTTCCACCATCCTCCTTCACCGTCCGATCAGCCCCATCGCTCCAGTTTCAATCACGGCCGTCCATTCATCGAAGAGCAGTTGCCGTTGATTACTTTGGGGAGCTGATCTGGACCGTTCGCGCTGAGGAGAGAGGCACCTGAGCCCAACCCCGTTCGATCATCCACGTGTCCTCCTCCGCATCGTCGATCTGGCCCACGTGCTGCAGGAGAAAGAGGCGCCAGGCACCTGAACCGTTGGATTCGCCATGCGTCCGCCATCGAGCCGTCGACTTAATAAGGGGTAAATTACTTAGGCCCCCTCTTAGCTTTTTGTTTTGCGTGTCAGTACTATAAATATTTTAGTAGTTTTATTTACGTAGGGTAATTTGCACCTTGGACCTCGTGCTTGCTTAGTTTCGCATTTATACCCCTGTGTATGTGATCTCACATGCTTCGCCACGTGCTTGTTTGGGTTATTTGCGTCTTTTATCCTGTAGTTCTGTTGGGTTATGGAATGAAAAGAAACTTTCTGGTATTTGCTTTTGTACCCCTGTGAACACTTTATTTGTGCATGTGCGGATTTTAGTGGGTAAATTGCAACCGTGCCCTTGGACTTTTTGGTACGAGTTACCAAAAGGTCCTAGGAGTTGGTTTTTATTACCAGAAGGTCCCTGAGTGCTTCAGGCACGCGCCACGCGCGTGACTTGCTGGGAAAATTGCACCTGGACCCCCAGAGTTTCGGGTATTTGCACTTAAGTCCCTGTGCACAGTGCCCCCTTTTTGATTTTTGAATAAATATCAAACCACCTCCAAATTTGATGAAAATTTGACACATGGCTCCTGCCATGTTGTTGGATTTTTGAGAATTTTTGAGGACATTTTTGATTTTATTTAGTATTTTTAAAAATTCAAAAACCTTCTTTTTAGCTACTGTCTAGGTTTAAAAATCCCAAAAAAATATAAAATCACCCCCAAAAATTCTAAAAAAATTAGTTACTGTTTCTTGTGTGTTGTTTGATTTTCTAGCCAATTTTGGCTATTTTTCATTGAGTAAAAACCCTAAAAATCTAAAAACACCTAAAAACTCATAAAAATTATAATAAATAATCTAAAAATCCAAAAACAATAATCTTGGTGCCCAAATTTTCCTTATTTTCTCTAGAATACAGGAAAATTACCTCTAGGGCCCTCTGAGATCCTTAGATATTTTATCTTTGGGGTTTTGGGCCTTGCTGGACAGTACCCTTCCTTTTGAGCACTGTTTGATTTTTAGAAAATAAAATATACCTTAGAAAATTGTCAAAAATTCACCAAAAACACTTAAAAACCTAAAAAACATAAAAACATTTTTTCTTGAATTTTTGCTTGATTTTTGGTGTGTTAAATAAATTGTGTAAGTGTGCTTGATTTTGTGTTCTTTAATTTTCTTCATATATTAAAAATCCAAAAAAATATAAAAATTATTAAGTACCACTAAAAAAAATACTTTTCTTTGATTTTATTTTCTTTTTACTACTTCGTAGGCCCTAGGCCAACCCGTGCTCCTTGTGTTCGACCCTGGGTGCTATACCAGGTTAATCCTATAGCTAGGACCGCACTTCGTGTTTTGATCTCTGATTTATTTCGCGGTTCGATATTTTTCTTGATTGAGTGACTCTGAGTGATAGAGGTCGCAACGACCTATTCAGTACCTTTACCTCGTTCGCTCGGGTCGCTCATCAGAATGGCGCCGTTGCTGGGGAGCACGACTTAGTAGTATTTTTGTTTTTATTTTCATTTTTGTTTTCGCGGCTTTTCGCGGCTCTTCGGAGCTCGCGGCTTTTCGCGGTTTTTGTATCTATTTTCTTTTTGATTGATTTTGTTTTATTTTGATTTTCTCTTATTTTTATTTTTTGTTTTATTTGGTGTGATTATTTTATTACATTTTTGCACATATACCCTCACTTGTATTTTCTTTTATTTTTCTCTATTATTTGATTATTCTTTCTGGACTGACCACTCTTCTCTGTTTCTTGCGAGGGCCCGAGGACCGCGGAGGCGACTTTCGAGGAGCCGGTGCAGCCGCGACACTTGGAGGCGGCTTCTTTCTCTACGAAGCCACAGGAGAGAGCGAGAGCGAGAGAGTGAGTGGGTGAGGTATTAGGATAGTTTTATTTTATTTTATTCATTATTATTGTAATAATACAGGACACTTCCTGAGACTATTGGACTTGAGACCGTAGCGGGTCTGTTTCGCCGAGCACCGGTGTGCTCGGGGGACCCATTAGACCTCGCGGCTTTTTCACGGCTTTTCTCGCGGATTTCTTTTTCCTTTCTTACTGTCATTTTCCGGTTTTTCGCGGTTTTTGCTCGAGCCCCTAGATTTAGGACTTTCTGGTGATTGTGACGTAATTGAGTAGGATCCACACACCTTAATTGCCTATCTGTTCCTATAGACCGTAATTGGACCTACTTAAAATAAATAATAAAAATAACCGACTCGCTAGCTTCCGTAGCCTACGTGTCGTAGCTCGTCCTGTATAGCGCTTACTCCTACCCCCGATTTGTCGGGCAGGGGAGGGACGAGCCAAGACCGGACCCTTTGGCTTGGAGGTCGGTGACCGGTTAGACGGTTCTTCGCTAGAAGTTGCTCGTCTAGGACTCAGCTTCCCGCTGCATCATTTAGCTTAGTTTACTTTCTGTCTTTATTTTATGCGCGGATCACTTTGCATGTAGAGAGCTGGAGGCAGGTACGCATTTCTGACTTTGCATGCATCATTGATTTCTCGTGCATCGGCTTTTTCGACTTCTCCCCCCGTTTTTGACTTAATAACCAGGAGAATCGAAAAATTCGTTAGGCGATTTTGTTTGCTTTGAAAAATACCTAAAAAGTGTAACCATAAAATTGGGACTGCTAAGGTTATTGACCTTAAAACTCGCTCACCCTAAAAATTCTGTCTTGGGGTGAGCAACCCCCTCATTGCTTGGTTTGTATGCGCGAGAGAGTGACCCCGCACACTAGGTAGAGCCCCCCGTTGCTAAACCCGACTGATTACCGACTCTTCCGTGCGGGCCAGTCGGTTGGGGTTAGCAGCGGATATCCCAATAGGTCACGTAAGCGCTCTGATATTTGTGTGTTCACCAAAATAAAATTGACAAGATAATTTGACCGAACTTTCACGGTCTTCAGCTCGCGTTGCGTTCGTGAACCGGGGGTTTGTTTTTCGATCATAATTTTTCCAGATCTCATCCGCCCTACTCATCAGATCAAGATGATGGGTAGACGATCTCTTAGGCAGCCTCTGGCTGCACCGCTTTCGGGCGCGTCTACCTCATCATCTAGGTTGGCTCGCGAGAGCTCAGACCCGCTCTCCGAGCCCGAGTACGACTCCACCCTGTTCCCCCTCGATCCCCTTTCTGATCTTCCCGAGAGACATGAGCCCGAGGAGAGACTGATTCATTTGACGACACCTGAGTTGGGCTCATTTGATTTTGCAGACGTCGAGATGGCCGGCGCAGGCAGTTCCGATGATCACTCCCGTAGACCAGAGCATATTGTACTAGACCAGGGAGCGATCAACTCCACCCTGATCGCATCACTTGATACAGTTCAGCAGCAGCTCCGCGATCAGGGAGCCTTCATGATTGAGATGAGGCGTGAGTTGGAGAGGCTCAGAGCAGAGAGAGACGCGCAGAGCGAGCCCGAGGAGATCCCGGATGCAGATGCACAGGCACGAGCCGCAACAGCAGTAGCAGCAGCCGCGGCTGCCGCCGCAGCGGCAGCAGCCGCAGGAGGAGCAGGACCACCGAGACCGATGCGGGATTTACACAATCCCCGGATCTACACTGATGCACCATTGGGTGGTGGTTCCAGCTATCGTGGGGGACTTCAAGTTCCCCCCGAACACCTTGCAGATGCTCCCGAGGTTCCACGGACTTGCTACAGAGGAGCCCCACCTCCACCTCCAGGAGTTTCTTATGATATGCAGCACTGTCCACGACAGACATGTGGACCAGGACACGATCAGGATGATCGCTTTCCCCTTTTCACTGGCCGATAGAGCAGTCACCTGGCTGAAGCATTTGGGGAGATTTGTCTATACCTGGGAGCAGCTCCGCACCGAGTACTTGAACAAGTACTATCCACTCGGGCGGACGAATGCAGCGAGGGCCCTGATTAGTAACTTCTCCATGTTCCCCAACGAGCAGTTCCACGAGGCTTGGGAGAGGTTCAGAGAGCTTTTGGACAGATGCCCGCCCCATGACATCACGAAGCCGAACTTAGTTCAGAGCTTCTTCAGTGGGTTGTCACCAGAGCTACAGGGCCTGGTGAATGCTTCTTGTGGCGGGTCCTACTTCGCCAAGGACCACGACCAGGTCTGGGCTATTTTTGAGGAGATGGCAGAGAACTACATGGTGATGTCCCAGACCCGGCTCTACACTCAGAAGACCCAGCCACATCAGCCAAGACCCGTGCAGTACCAGAGGATAGCACGGGTAGATGCAGGTCCTTCCAGTTCGTCCGCAGTAGCAGCAGCAGCAGCAGAGTCATCAGCTGCGGACATGGGTATCATCAGTGAGAAGTTGGACCGCATGGAGCTGATAGAGAAGAAGCAGTGCCAGAGCATATCACAGATGGATCAGATGGCACAGGTCTTGAGCGACATGAAGACACAGCTCATGTGTCTCCAGGAGGCACAGACGGCTTCTCAGCCCCGTCTTCAGTCGCGAGGCGACGCCGGCAGCAGCAGCAGCTCGTCCCAGCGCTCCAGCACTCCAGTGCAGCCTAGACAGGTTCACCTTGTACAGGCGGAGCCGTACCAGCAGCCACAGCCCACCTACCAGTCTCCACCATCTCCAGAGATGCAGATGGTGGTCTACCAGCCGGATCAGCCTTTGGCAGTACTCCCGCCAGCCCCCTTGGATGCTGAGCCCTCCCTTGGGTTAGGTTGCTCAATATTTATTCTAAATATTTCCCTCTTTTTCTTTTTCTTCTTTATTCTTTTATTTTTGCACAAAAACATGCTAATTATCTATATTTACAAACATGCATGCTTTTGCTAATTGACCCTATTTACACATATCTACATGCATTTGCATAGGTTTTTGTAGCTAAAATATAAGAATAAAGAGTGATGAATGGGTATTCATCACCCCCCTATACTATACTTTGCTAGTCCCTTAGCAAACACTTATTTGAAAAAGAAGTGAAAAAGAAAGAAAGAAAAAGAAAAAGAGAATGTACATGGATCAAGGTTGATTATTAAACTTGCCTTCATTAAATTGAGGTATGGAGCTTAATCAGATCTTTGGATTATTAATGTGTCGGAACCTTATTTAGACTTAAGCTTAAAACCTAACAGCTCTAAGTTCCACTATTCTATAACCAAGACTCCTCAATGCTCCAGATCAGAACAAGTCATCAATCACAAACCCTGAAGACCATGAATCTTTTCTTGTCCTGTGAAAGTGAGGTCTAAGCTCTCCACCTCAGAAATGGCAACTTGACAACCCTCCCCAACAAGGTAACTCTATGACCTCAATCTGGCCACTCTTTCCTCGAGGAGCGGGGTATTCCCTTCTAAGTTCAAGTACAACCGGCTCAAGAAGAGGGGGAAGAAGAGAATGGGTCAAGGCCAGTGTAGCCAAGTACCCTTGGGAGCTTGACCAGTGTAGCCAAGTCTCCCTGCA